>CM019070.1:51354450-51986950 GCA_009667805.1 Leptobrachium leishanense | reverse complement strand
TCTTCCTTTCAAACTCCTTCAACCTCCTAGCTTTAACTGAAACCTGGCTAACTCCCTCTGACACGGCCTCCGCTGCTGCTCTCTCACATGGCGGTCTACACTTGAGCCATACCACCAGACCGGGTGAGAGAAATGGTGGTGGGTCGGAATCCTGCTCTCTCCCACCTGCACCTACCAGCATCTCCCTCCACCCCCATCCCTCTCCTTCTCGACACACTGCATCCGCTGTTCTCTCCTCTGGCTCTCAGGGTGGCAGTCATCTACCGCCCACCGGGACCAACCTCCCAGTTCTTTGACCACTTTGCTACCTGGCTTTCTCACTTCCTGTCTTCTAATCTTCCGTGCCTAATTCTCGGGGACTTCAACATTCCCATTGACGATCCTTCCGCCCCTGCTGCCTCCAAACTTCTTTCACTCACATCCTCCCTTGGACTCACACAATCCTCCCTCCTCCCTACCCACCGCGATGGTCACGCTATCGACCTGGTCTTTTCCAACCTCTGCTCCATTTCTGAGTTCAACTGTCGCCCTTTCCCCATCTCTGACCACCACCTTCTCTCTTTCAACCTATCTGGAATTCCTAAACACCCTGCTCCCGCACACACACTCACAGAAATCTACATGCTGTGGACCCCCATCAATTCTCCAACCTACTTCACCACCTCCCTCATACCTCATCCTTCACCTGTCCTGATGCTGCCACTAATCACTACAACACTACTCTTATCTCTGCTCTAGACACTCTTGCTCCTCTTCGACTCTGTAAGGCCCCACGCCGCCAGCTTCAGCCCTGGCACACCCTCCAGACTCGCTACCTGCAAAGACGCTCCCGCACTGCAGAGCGTACCTGGAGGAAATCCCGCTCTGAAGCTGATTTTGTTCACTTCAAGTTTATTCTCCGGTCATACACCTCTGCCCTCCACTTGGCCAAACAATCCTTCTCATCTCTTATATCTACGCTGTCCTCCAACCCTAAACGGCTCTGGTCCACCTTCAACACCCTCCTCTACCCACCTGCACCTCCCCCCACAGCTGCCTTCAGCTCTCAAGACCTGGCAGACTACTTAGAAACATAGAAAAATGTCAGCAGATAAGAACCTTTCGGCCCATCTAGTCTGCCCAATTACATGGATACTTAACCTGGATTTATCTTTCGTTTAGGATAGCCTTATGCCTATCCCATGCTTGCTTAAATTCAATTACTGTTTTGGCCTCTACCACTTCTACTGGAAGACTGTTCCATGTATCCACCACCCGCGCAGTAAAAACTACTTCCTCAGTAAAACTTTAATTATCAGAAGCAACATCCCAACACAAGATAGTTATCTGCCACCTCCACTCCCACAGGTCCCCTCTGCCACCCTCTGCCGCTTCCTCCCAGCCACTGAGGAGGAAGTCAATTCCTTATTGTCCTCCTCACATCTCACCACGTGCCCGCTCGACCCCATTCCCTCATATCTAATTCCTCCCCTCTCCTCCTCCCTCACCCCTGCTCTCACACACATCTTCAACCTATCTCTCTCCACTGGCTCCTTTCCATCCGCCTTCAAGCACGCGCTAGTTACCCCTTTACTAAAGAAACCATCCCTCGATCCCAACTCTCCATCCAACTACCGCCCTGTATCCCTGCTTCCCTTCACATCAAAGCTCTTAGAAAAACTAGTCTTCAACCGCCTCTCCCTCTTCCTGGTCCTCCAATTCCCTACTTGACCCCCTGCAATCTGGCTTCCGTCCCCTACACTCAACTGAAACTGCCACCAAAGTCACCAACGACCTCCTAACTGCTAAAAACACGGCCACTATTCTATTCTCATCCTGCTTGACCTCTCGGCTGCTTTTGACACTGTTGACCACCCCCTCCTTCTACAGACCCTCAACTCTCTGGGTCTCGGTGACACTGCACTTGCTTGGGTTGACTGCTATTTATCCAACAGGTCCTTCTGTGTGTCCTTTCCTGGTAACTCCTCCTCCTCATTGCCTCTATCTGTTGGTGTACCTCAAGGTTCTGTCCTTGGTCCTCTGCTCTTTTCCATCTACACCTCCTCCCTGGGCAAAATCATCAACAGCTTTGGCTTTAATTACCACCTCTACGCTGCTGACACTCAGATCTACCTCTCTACCCCTGATCTCTCTCCCCCTGTCCTCTCAAAAGTCAGTGACTGTTTTATCTGGCATCTCCTCCTGGATGGCCTCCCACCACCTAAAGATCAACATGTCAAAGACTGAGCTCCTACTTATTCCTCCCTCCAATGCCTCCCCACCTCCTGACTTCTCTATCACGGTGGAGGGTATCACCATCTCCCCATCAAACCAAGTTCGCTGTCTTGGAGTTACACTTGACTCTGCTCTTTCCTTCATCCCCCACATCCAGTCTCTTTCCTCCTCCTGCCGATACCAACTGCGTAATATTTCCAGAATTCGGCCATTTCTTACTGCTGTCACCACAAAACAACTCCTACACGCCCTGGTAATCTCCCGACTCGACTATTGCAATAATCTCTTATCTGGCCTCCCTCTTTCCCGCCTCTCCCCCCTACAATCCATACTGAACGCCTCCGCCAGGCTATTTCACCTCACCCGCCGCTCTGTCTCTGCCGCTCCCCTCTGCGAGTCCCTTCACTGGCTCCCCATCCACTGCAGAATTAAGTTCAAAATCCTTACCTACAAAACCCTCACTAACTCAGCTCCCCACTACCTGTCCTCACTAATCACCAAATACACCCCAGCCCGCTCCCTAAGGTCAAACAGTGACCTGCGCCTAGCTTCTCCCCGCATCACCTCTTCCCATGATAGACTGCAGGATTTCTCACGCGCAGCCCCCACTCTCTGGAACGCTCTCCCTCGTACGGTCAGACTTTCTCCTAACTTCTCTTCCTTTAAACGCTCCCTTAAAACATTCCTATTTAGGGAAGCCTACCACCCAACTCACTGACGCAACCATCAATCACTCTCACCTTGCAGTCCTCTCCTCCTGTTTCCAACCCCAACCCTCCTAGATTGTGAGTTCCTATGGGAATAGGGCCCTCATCTCCTCCTGTACTGTTTGTCAAATGTTGTTCAATGTATTGTAACCCTGTCTATACTGTGCTTATTGTACAGCGCTGCGGAATATTCTTTATTTATAAAGCGCCAGCATAATAATAATAATAAATAATCTTTTGAGAAGACCCAGAGTGCTGATGATTTTTGAACTGTTATATACATAGTTATACACATGTAACACACACACACACTTTACTGAATGATATTTACAAATTCCTCCACTTTCTTTAATGGCCAAACAATGGCTCTAAATATTGTAACTGATAAAATGGAGCAATTAGACACTTGCCCCATTTCCGAAGCATGGTAGATCTGTGATTTAAGAACGCTGATGTCCATACTTGTTTAAATCATCCACATTACTGCGGCGCAGGAGCCTGTTGCCATGGGCTTTGTTAGATAACTCCGTGTACTCTGAGCAATGACATACCAAAAAAACATTCAAAGCTGAAGTCACAGATCAGAGCAGGATCGTTTCCAATTATTGCTTAATTAAGGGGCCCCTCACTGAAAGTAATTTTGTTTTTGGGGGAAAAAAAAATCATTGTGAAACAGAGGTTAGGAAGAGACAAAGAACTTAACACATTTACTTGCGCTTTGAAAGCCCGGAACGAAATCCTGTTTATTGAGCATCTCCCCCTCCCCATCACTAATAGTAACCTCCAGGGAAGACATTTTACAAAGCCGACTAATTAAATAGTGTTAACCATTCCCCAGCTAGAGTGGCCTTCACAAATATTCTGACCAGCCATTATGTATAACCACTCCACTTGTTAATCATATTGGCGGCCATCCTATCCCAGCTGGGACACAGCTTTGCATACGTGGAAAAGGCAAAATGGCTTCAGAATCCGGAAAGTCTTCAAACCATTTGAACTCAACTCGAATGACAAGTGGGAACCCTAGACTGGGTCATTAATCCCTGCCCCCATCCAAAACACATCGAGTGGAATTGAGGCAATAGTCACTGGGATCATCTTGGTCCCCCCCCTCCCTGGGATAAAATGGAGGAAAGGAGATGGGATATCCATTGGTGTAAGGATTCACAATGGCAACCAATAGGATTTACAGTAGATAATTTTGACCCTCTAACCTAGGGAAGCCAAATATCAAAAAAATAAAAGGACAAAAAAAAAAAAAAATCAAGACGGTCTATCAAAAGCTGAGTGATCAATAGTGCTAACCAGTCAACTCAGACGTTTTTAAAAATCAAAAACATGTAATTTCCATACGGCAATTTGATGTATAGCCTCTAGATGTCTGTTATGGCAATGGGATGTATTTAGGTTTGGTGCTGCTCCAAATATATGAAATAAATAGGAACATGTACATGAAAATTAAATTAAGATATAAATGGCAACATAGGTTGCAAATACGTCAAAAAGTTAAGCAAGAAAAACAGTATCTTACATACAACATGCATTTTCTGAATGCAACCTGCCATCTAGGGTAGGTCAGAGATTGGGTGGGTAGAGGTGTGGCCACCAAGGAAACGGATGATGTCCACGCGGCTTAACGACTGGGCCTTGATGGCTCCAGCAAGAATATGGCCCTAACTGGGATGAAGGTTTTTGCGCACCTGACCCGTGTTTTGCAAAAAAAGAAAAAAAACACAATGGCTCCTATTACATTCTTCACGCATTGTGTTTTGCGTGCGCAAATGCGCATTTGCGCGAGGGGTAAAACCCTTTGCTCAGAACGTCATATTAAAACGTTCGCGCAAACGATGCGCGTTATCGTTTAACGCGGATGGACCTGCACGAGCATAATGTACTTTGCGCGTCCTATACTTAACATTGTGAGCGCAAATGCGTTTGCGCCCTGGTAGGCGGCTGGTATTACAATCGATGCGCATCTTTTTTATTAAATATGTTTATTATAGATTCAATCAATACAGCATATAAGAAAGGTGGTGACATGCAATGCAGTAAAATTCTTACCCCTTAACTCCCAACATAGTGCTACAATTTTTGCAACCGCTAGACTGGCTAGACTGTCAAATAACTATCCAGCGCCCTTGAGTATGATGTCGGTAACAGAGGCGGGTCCGTGAGCGAATTCAACAGAAACCATTCTGTGAATTGAAAGTCCTTTTTGATCCGGGACAAACTTTCTTCTGGCAGATGCTGAATAAAAGGCCCCCAAACTCCAAAAAAATCCCCCCACCTTGTCTACTTTATAAAGACTCGCTTCCGCCCAATCATGCCTAAAGATAGAGTAGAACCTGGAGTAGAACATAGAGAACGAGGGGGGGTGGACCTCTATCCACTGGCCCAAAATGGCTTTCTTTGCAGACGCTGCAATAATGCCTAAAAGCGTTTTCTGAGCCCTAGATAATGGGCCTGCTTCCTGATCAGAGAGAATATTAAATAACGCCCAGTCAGCAGAGGCTGGCATTCCTAGTTTCAAAACTCGGGATCCGAATCTTCTAATGGTGTTCCAGAAAAGCTTAATACGGGGGCACGACCACAGGCAATGAAAGAGATCCGCCCTATCTTGTGAACATTTAAGACAACGTCCCGAACTCAGTGGGTTATAAAGGGCCAATCTGGCTGGCACCACATAGGCCCCGTGTAATAATTTGTAAAACATTTCTCCATATTGGGCCGAGGGAATTTGTTTTCGTGATCTAGTGGTGGCCGCTATAAGCGAATAGGGTGACTGTTGCGGGAGATGGAGGCACCAAGAGGCTATCCCTGTGGTGGCGGTTGTCCAATCATGGTGTGGACGGAGTGTTTTTCGGAAGGTAGCTGTCGAGGGGCCTACCTTCATTAGGCTTTCTAGAGGGTTGAGGAAATCTCTAGGTCCCAACTCCCTTAACTGCTGTGAGACAAAAGTGGAGAGTTGTAAATAATACATGGGATGCAGATATGTGGGTGCTATTATGTCACTCAGCGCTTCGTAGGAGAGAAGGGTGTGGGAAGGTAGTCGCAGCACTTGTCCAATTTGGGATAAGCCCTTACGCGCCAGAGCCCAAAAGACCGGGACAGGTGAGCCGTTTTGGAAGTTCGGGTTGCGAAACAAAGGCTGGTAGATTGGAAGTTTTCCAGGACAGGCCCAGGTACTTCCTGGCCTTGCACCACGCAACCCGGCCGATATTGAGAAGAGGGTTTGCCCTTTGGGTGGGCGGCAGCGCGGCGGGGGATAGGTGCAGAAGAGCCCCTACTGAGAACGGAGAAGCCATTGCCTGATCTAAGTTATAATCTGTAAATCTGGAGGAGCCGGTTATCCAATCCGCGACTAAGCGGTATTGGGCTGCCAGGTTGTACGAGTCCATCTCTGACATGTTCACGCCTCCCAGACTGTATGGTAGTTGTAACTTGTGCAGTGCTATACGTGCCCTCCCACCTTCCCAGATAAACTTATTAAAAAACGGGATATCTCGTCCATTCATTCTCTATTTAATGAGTAGGGGTAGCATTTGAATCGGATATAGCAAGCGTGGGAACGCCACCATTTTAATGAGGCTGATTCTACCCATGTAAGATAGTGGGAGGTTGGTCCAAGAGGAAAGCAGAGTTTTGAGTTGGTTCACCAACGGTGGGATTGTAACCTCGTAAAGTTTCCTTAAAATCAATTGGGAGCATTAGACCCAGGTATTTAAATGTGCCACCCTCGCACCAACTAAAGGGCAGGCGGTTCGCGAAGAGGGCCTTGCAGTTCCGACCCAGGGGAATGGCCAATGTTTTCTCAAAGTTTATTTTAAAACCCGAGGTTATATGAAATTGTTCCAGGTAGTCAAGTAGTGTTGGGAGCGCACGGTTTGGGTCAGAGAGGAACAAGAGCAAATCGTCTAACGCCACCACCCGCACCTCCTGGTTGCCCACCCTTATGCCTTTGACGTCAGGTCGAGCTAAAAGGATACGAATAAGCGGTTCAATAACTAGGTTAAAAAAAGAGGGGATAGGGGGCATCCCTGTCTCGTGCCCCGTTCCAAGAAGAAGGGGTTAGAGTTAAGCCCATTAGTCGTCACTGTGGCCGCCGGGGAGCGATATAGTGCCTCAAACACGTTTCTAATTGATCTGCCAAAAAAATGATATTTAAAAAACCGACGCAGGTAGGCCCAAGATAGTCGGTCGAATGCTTTGTCTGCATCACAGCTAAGGACCAGGTCCGCCGAAGATTGATGTTCGTTAGACACCCAAATTGCCGCCAGAGCGCGCCTAATATTCTGAACGGAGTGACGCCCCTTTAGGAAGCCCGTTTGTGCAGGGGAAATAAAATCTATCAAGGGCTCCTGGAGTCGGCATGCCATGATGCCAGACAAAAGTTTCAGGGCGACATTCAAAAGAGAAATCGGACGGTAGGATGTGATTAGTATGGGATCTTTATTCGGCTTGGGAAGGACAACGATTCTTGAGGTATTAAAAGTTGGGGAGGGGTCTTTGCCCTGTAAAATATTATTATACAGCGTAGCAAGGTGTGGAACTATATGTTGCCGAAAACCCGTCCGGACCCGGCGTCTTATGAAGCTGCAAGCGAGCAATGGCGTTATGGATTTCCATTGGGCTAATTGGGGCGTTTAACTTTTCCCGAGCCTCTTGCTCTAATTCAGGTAGGTTAGCCTCTAAAAAGATATTAGCCTGGGACTCCCAGACGTCCGGTTCTGCCTTATAAAATTCCTCAAAGTAATCCCTGAAATAAGCATTGATTTTTAAAGGATCTGTTAGAAGCTCTCCAGTAAGCGTCTTGATCCGCGTGATTGAGGGGGGTGTTGGCGTTTGCAGTCGAAGAAGGTTTGACAATAATTTCCCTCGTTTATTACCCCATCGAAAAATTTTATTTTTTTGACGGAACCAGAAATATTGTGCCCTGTCCTCAACTATTTCAGCATATGCCTTCTTGCTGGATTTGTATTCTGTCGCGGATTGCGCAGTGGCTTGAAGTAAGTGCGACCTGTATGCAGACACTAGGATCACATGAGCCTCCTGTAGCCGTTTATTGATCTCTTTCCGCTTGCGCGATACATATTCTATTATATGACCCCTCATTACTGGCTTGGCTGCCTCCCAGAATAGATTGGTGTCGTCTAGATGTTCTATATTGTCATCCACATAATTGTGCCAGCACAATTCCATGTGGTTCCTAAATCCCTCCGACTTGTATAGGGAAGCCGGAAAACGCCAGTTGCGGGACTGTGGGAGAGGGGAGCCCAGCCGTATCTCTAATGTAGCCACCGCATGGTCAGAGATATGTATCATGTCAATTGAGCATAGGCGACTCTACAGGGGGGCAAGGGGGGGCAATTGCCCCCCCTAGGTTATTCCTTGCCCCCCCATGTGCCCCCCCACCAAAAATCAGCATCCAGCTTCCCACACTTTTTCGAAACGCTGTATCTTCGTCCCTGTGCAGTGTATATAGACAATCTATGTGTCATTGGAAAGGGCAGATTCTGGCCTTTCCAATGATACCCAACATGACCATATTCAGTTTGAAATAAAAGTCATAAAACATTAAAAAATAACGGACACTTAATCTTAAGGCTACATGCTGCACAGTATTCATTTCATGTTTTCCCATGAATAATGGCATATTAGGGGTTAAGGGGGTAGCTAAATGCCACATTGTTTATTATTTTTATTGTATTTCCCTGGGTTTATGGCATTTTAGGGGTTATTATGGAAGTTAGAATCTAAAGCGTCTAATCATCTTTAGATCCTTTGCTTTTCATCACATTTCGGGGGAATTCATTTAGCTGAAAATATAGTGAATTCCTATTTAGCGAATGGTCACTGTAATTTGCTAAAAGTGGAGTCGCTGAAGCAGCAATCAGACATTTAGCGAAAACTGCCGAATTGCGGCAAATAAAGTATCAGGTTAGTACAATAAAAAGGCATCATTGCATCACATTACTCATTGCGTCACATTACTTATTGCATCACATTACTCTGGGGTTTTGGAACCTTATTTATATATATACTTATTTAGGGAACTATTACCTGGTGTGAGTTAACCCTTGTGTCGGCAGGTTTTGCGTTAGCGCCAGGTTAATTCAGTCTAGCACCTGACCAACAGATCGATTGCCTCCCGCTACAAACGGGAAAAATCACTTAGTGCGTTGCTATTAGCGATTTGTACCGCGAGCTTACTGTACTTTCTGCGTCCTTTACTTAACACGGGGAGAGCTAGAGATCTCTAGCGCTTTTGCAGCTAACAGATCACTTGGTGCCAGCGCTAATTTTTTAGGGGCGCTAATTGCAACATTTTACCTACTGCTCAACCCTGGCGCTATCTCCAAAAAAACTGTAAAAACAGGTCCTCACCCAAAATTAACAGGCATTTGAAAGGAATGCAGCACAGGTGTTCTCTTGGCCCCATACACATAGCAATGGATCTGGTCCGCATTGTCGTTGCTGTTGCAGTAGGCTCTATTATAAATGTATCCTTTATCCACATATATCCTAATATATTGCCTAATTTTAAACATTTTATGCTGGAGGTTATTCATAGTATGGAAGTGGTTGATTATTAGGGTGACTGTGCGGACCATGTTTAAAGTGACACATGGATAAGTCTTGCCCTGAAACATGTATTATTTATATGCTGCAGCAGGGAAGTTATTGTCGCTCACCTGGCCTTCCTTTTGGATCCATTAAATGCAGTGTAATGATTCTACATGCTGCTGGGAGGCATTTATCATGCAATTCCCATCAGCCTTAATATATGTGTGCATCAAAACATGGATAATACGGCCACCATGGAGGATTTTAATAATGCAGGGTGTGAGGTTATTCACTGGATGTGTTCATATTCAAGCTTGTGAGGGCAGGGGATAGGTATGGCCCGGCACTCTGCACTGGAAAGAAAAAACAGTTCTGTACTGTATACAACCGCATTAGCGCTGGGTCTCAGCCCGGTTCTTAGAGTTTTCCTAGCGTGCGCCAAACGACCTTGTTTATGGACTACTGCAGACAAGGTGATCCGTTAGTAGGTCGTCAGGCACTAAGTTTTAGCGACTCGCGCTAAATTTTTCCTTTAGTGATGGTGTTTTAGTTCACACCAGGTGATAGGGCTCTTAGTTTTATTCAGTGGTATGATTTAGTGGTGAAAATTATTAGTGCCCCCCCAGTTTTGACTGCGGTATCTCCTGTGCCCCCCCTAAATATTGTTCCTAGAGTCACCACTGCAATTGAGGCATCTAGTAAGGTGTGCTGCAAGGAGAGAGATGTGAGGAACATATCTATGCGGGAGAAGGAATTGTGGGGGTGCGAATAAAAAGAGTAATCCCTCCCCTCCGGGTTAAGGAATCTCCATGCGTCTCCCGGTACAATATGGTTTTGTAAGAACTTAGGTCCCGCCGTGTCCTGCCTGTAGTCTGGCGCTCTTCTAGGCCGCGAGCGATCTAGAGTTTGGTCTACCACTGCGTTGAAATCCCCTCCCACTAGACAATGATCGAAATTGTATTGCAGCAGTTGTGCATATAAGTCAGAATAAAACTGTAGATGGGGAGGATGAGGGGCATATACGTTCACCAGCAAGTACTTCGCTTCTTGGATGGCCACCAACAGGATGGAAAACCTGCCCTGCGGGTCGTTCTTTTCCTCTAGGACTACATGCGGAAGCGCCTTGTTTAACAAAATTGTAGTGCCACGCTTTTTTATTTATATACGGGGCTGAGGTTTGGTAACCTATCCAAGGTGCCCGGAGGAGATTAGTGGGTGAAGACCAAATCTCCTGGAGAAAGATAATATCCGGTCGTAATTTAGTTAAGTGTGTGAGTACCTTCTTTCTTTTTATAGGGGAGTTTAGTCCCTCCACGTTCCACGAGACCACTTTAAAGGAGACTTTATGAAATGGTACTGGGGCTGTCATAGTCCGGGAGTTAGAAGCGGGAACGGCCATGGCCTATCCATAATAGCTAGAGGGGATCCCTCTTGGTAAGGGGGGAACATGGCCGTCCCAGCAGCGGCCACGATTCCCAATTCAGGGGGTAAGGAACAAAGCTGCTGATTTGAATCTAGATTTTGTACTTTTTTGTTTTGGAACCATAACATATTGAAACACTTAATACTAAGAACATCAACCATCGAAAAACAGTAACTGACGAACAGCGCATCAAACAACAGTAATCACAGAAAAGAGTAACGAGCGCATAGCATGTCAAAAAAAGGACATGCAACCTGTCCAGCAAAAACTGCCCAATCTCCAGAGGATAGGCCGTGAGCAAGAGACTCCTCATTTTATGAGCCTTGACTGAGAGTCAACGGCAAAAGCGTAGCCAATTATGGCGGAGTTGGGCGTCCCCGGACTGGGGAACGCCGAGGCAATGGTGAAATCCCTCCGTTTGGGCTCTCATCCTGGAGTAGAGCGACCTCTGCCTCTCGTGGGGTATCAAAATAATGCGTCGTCCCATTAAAAACCACACGAAGTCGAGCTGGATACAAGAGGGAAAAGCGGATATTCTGTGCCACCAATTTGGAGCACAGTGAGGAGAATGCCAGTCGTTTCGTTGATACAGCGGCTGAAAAGTCCTGAAATAACCGGAGTGTAGCACCCTGATAGTCCAGGTTCCTGAGGCGATAAGCTTGGAGAGTCTTGGATTTGTCAGTATAATTCAGGAAGCGCATAATCACCGGTCTCGGACGACCTGCTGTCGGGTTCAGGTTCGGGCCCAACCTGTGGACCCTTTCCACCGCCACGGGGCAGGACTCAATGTTGTAGCCTAGATGTGAGGGCAGCCAGACTGAGGCCCATTCCTGTAAGGCTGGGCCTTTCACCGCCTCCGGTAGGCCAATAATACGTAAGTTATTCCGACGGCTCCTATTTTCCAGGTCATCCAATTTGTCTGTCAGGCCTCGAATAATCGCATTCTGTTGGTCAAGTTGGGTTTGTAGCGGGTTAACCGTATCTTCCAGGGTGGACACCCTTTCCTCCACCTCCGTTAACCTATGTGCTTGTGACGTCAGTTGTGATAAAACCGATTCAATAGTAGCCGTGAGTTTTCCCAGCTTGTCATCCAGCAATGGTGAGAGAGCTGCAGAGATATCCGCCACACTCAGTGGGGGTACCCCGCTCCGAGCCCGTGCGAGAGAGTCAGTCACGTCCGAAGTTGACAAAGCATATTCCGAGTCCATTGAGTCCCGAGAGTGAGGGGAAGGTGAATCCAACCCCGGACGGGGTTTCGGAGCCAGCTTAGGGGCTGTTTTGGACAAGTTCGTGATGGCAGGAAAAGTCACAAAAAATCTTAAGCCATGTCGTCACTCAGTTAAAATTGGGTTGGAGAGGTTCCTCTCTTGTGAGATTTGCGGGTCTCAGTAAACCGGAGAACCACAAAGGCGGAGGGAGGTGCAGAAAGGTGAGGTGCCCCAGGGACTAAAAAATTTGTTTTTATTTCTTTTCCCTTTCTTTTCCGCCTGTTAGGGTTCTCTTTTCCCCTCTCTTATGTGCCAGCAATTCGCCTCCCCAGGTGGGGGGACTAAGAAAAATTATTATGGTCTTTTGTTTGAGAAAAGTCTCTAAAGTAGTGGTAGCGGCACTCCACACAAAAAAATTATACGAGTAATAAAATTCAGAAGTCTTGTTCGATGTTCGCCCCAGGGAGGTCCCAGGGCCTCAAAAAATTGGACCGGGGTCTCAAAGGGAACCGTTAGGTAGGAGGGAGCCCGGTAACACGTGTCTCCGACAACCCAAGACACTCTCAGCCAAGGAACCTTGCGGTAGAGAAAAATTAAAGAAAAGGTCGCCCCCTTGTCCAAGGGGACAGAAAAATTGTTATTGAAAGGCAGTTTAGATCTGGATTCGCCCCAGGGGGGGGGGGTTGTGGGACTCAAAAATTGGACCAGATGTCCCCAGTGAGACTGGTTGATATAGTGCAAGGTGTCTAACACTTAAAAACGTAACGTTTCGGTGCGCCTCGGGGTTGGCTGGGACTCAGAAAAATTAGGGAAGTTCCCTCCTGGGAGAGGATGGCTCCCATGGGGAAAAAATATAGTACTTGTCCCCACACCAGACCGATGATGCAGTAGGTAACAGCAGGGGCCTTCTAGAGGCAGCTCGACTGCCCTGTGTCGCTGGACAAATGTCCGGAGTGGTGCTGAGCTGTGGGGTGAGTTTATATCTCCTGGGATAACCCAGCACCACAAAAATTGGGAACGGAAATCTTGGCGTCACCTGTTATCACCTCGTTGGCGCCCCGCCGGATCAATCGAGGAGCAGGCCTCTACACCTCCACGTGGGTCCCGCAAGATGGCGTCCTTATGCGTCCGTCTCAGGCCCTTGGTTGTGGAGGCGCGTATCTGTGCCAAGGCGGACAGCTCCCGCAAGCGTCCGTGTGGTGGTTGGAGTCGGCGGGCAAAACCGGGAGCTCAGGAGGAGAGGTGAGAACAGAGGTTCAAGAGGTCCCGCCCGGGAACAGGCTGGGACGGCCGGCCTACTTACTCCGGTGACTCCGGGGCTACAAACGCTGCGGGTCCGGGTCCAGCCGGGAGGGATGAATAGCAGAGTGCAGCAGAGATTAAAAACCGCTCCTGTCAGTTTTTTATGTTGCCGATGATGGCAAATTCCGCTCGGCAGAGGGTTTTCGTGGAGAGGTACGGCGCATGAAGTAAAAGCGGCCATTCACTTGGCCCGCCTCCCGGAAGTCTTCGATGCGCATCTTTTTAACGTCTTTGAAAAGCTGGTGGTAACTGCAAATCTGAACGTTCTGGCCGAAACGAAAAACACCAGCACGAAAAAAAATACAGCACAGTATAGTTACACATTCTACACATACCCAAACAATAAAATTGTGAATTTGTGCGTGTTTTTATTATTGCTGCAGCATGTATACTCAGATTTACTTTGACAGGCGCAAAAACTTAAGTGAGTCAATTAAGGTAAATTGATGTCAATTAAGGTTCTTAATTCTGATTGACTGAATCCGGCGAAAAACACAGTCCGCACACTGATTTACGTGCGCTACGTTACTGCGCGCGTATTACTCTTCGTTTTGCGTGTCGATTTTAGGAACGTTATTTTCGGGCGGATGAGAAAATGCGTTCGGATCTGAATACGCCTTTAAGTTTCACGAGATAACGCCGGACGATGCGTGCAAAAAAACATTTGTGCTGCGCGAACGAAATTGCGCGAAGAATGTAATAGGGGCCAAAATATACGTCATAATGTTAATTATTACACTTACCAAGTATGCCGACTAGAAATAAATTGTACAAAATAAAACGAAAAGCCTTTACCTCTTCGACTCATACATTCCCATCACCCAGTTTCCAGTGGGATCCTTTTTGGAGGAACTAGCAATTCTATTGAAAAAGCCGAAAGTGGACATTCTTTAAAAGTTTAAAATTCCTATTCTATTATCACTGGGGAAGCACTTCATAAAATAGTCTTTATATACAGCGGCACATTGATGGATGTGGCGGAAAGCCTCACATTGCATTGTGGGAAGGGATGTCCATAATAGCAGAAGGTCACCTGCCCCATTAATGAATCTTCATAAAATACGTTGCTGGCACAGTAAATGATTTTTAAAAGAGCCGTTTTACGGAGCTCTAAAGATTTCGACCATGGCTCCGAGATACGGCTTAGGGATCCGAATACAAAGGGAAGAATTTTTACAGGCCTATAAAAAGGAGCAATGTGTTCTGTGTATATACAGCCCGTTTTTTGATTTCCACAGGGGAGTAAATCAAATGCCATTTCCTATCCAGGAGTCAACATGGAAAGGGTTTTGGGAGTCGAATGCTTACTCTAGGATTTCGGTAACAAAGCGAACGCATACGGATAAGATTTAAAGTCTCAACACTGCAATGCAGACATTGAACGCGTACGGAGGAGGGGAAATTATTTTAATTTCAACCATGATATTAAAGTGATTGACGCAGATTAAAAATAAAAAATATGGCCGTAATCATTTATCCTACTCTTGGAACAAAGAACGTTTTTATGACTTGCTACACTGAAACACTCCAAAACAAAAAAATAATCGCACCATGCGGAGGACATAACAATGCAAAACCAAGGCCATTTGCATGCGGTTTCCTGGGAGAATGAACACTTTATGCCAACTGTATCCAATCACACGCAGCACGATTTGCCAATAAAACAAAACTGCTCTTTTTATATATATTTTTATGGAACTCTGTCAGTTATGAAAGTCTGCGATGTACATGATCTGTACTGGGATTGGCCGTATTTACGGCCCAGAGAAACAAGTTTAGCAGAGATTTCAAAACCAAGCTTCCTTTTAGACTTCCTTGACTCACTTTGATAAGGAGGAGATCAGGGCAGCACATGTTGCAGAGCAATGGATCTCAACCCCGGTCCTCACGTAATCCTAACAGACCAGGTTTTGCAGATATCTGAAACACAGCACAGGTGATAGGATTTGCTGCTCAGTGATTGCAGGATTCAGGCTGTATTTCCCCAAGGGAATCCTTGATGACTAGGGTTGAGAACCACGGTCATAGATGGTTCTCTTAACAGGAAGAAAAATGTCATCTGCGCTTATTCCCATTATACCGTGTGAAACAAAAACACAATTAGAGGCTTTGGTTTCCATTAATGGCCATTAAAAGATTAAGCTCACCCGCCAACGTCACGGCACCTCTAGTGAGGGGGAGTCCTATCCAAAAATGAAGCCACAGGCTGCTGTATAGCGAACCATAAATGCATGTTGCTGGGCTGGGTACATTTGGTGGTTGCAGCCACCCCATCTGGGAATAGGTGCGACCCCACATCTCCTGTACTATAGATGGTTCTTTGACCTCCCTATCATTCTATAAAGTTGGTTACTATAACAGAAATATAGCATAATGTTCCAATTCAGCATTTTTTCTCATTTGCCAAAAATATACAATTCCCCCGTCACTGATTGACCTGGTTTGTTACGTTTTCTAGTTAAGCACACACAGGTCTGAGCATTATACCAAGAGTTAGGTGGTTATTGCAGAAAATCCTATTACACAGATTCAAGGTGTTACTGTAATTTCTGTATACCCACATACAGGGCCTTAGTCTAGCACAGCGATTGGCATTGGTGACCTATGACTGCTCCACTCGAACGTAATAGGCGCCCTGTTATATTCCAGTTTAGCCACAAATTTCTTTCAGCGGTTATGGCTCCCTAATGTAAGTTAACGCTTCCTATATTTTGTATAAGAAACACTAATGGGGAGGGCTGTCAGTCCACCATGGGGTGTGAAGAACTGGTTTGAAGGCCACAAAATAACAACTCGCTACTTTGAGACTCCTGATCTAGAGTCTAGAACCTTTTCTATTTGTAAAGGATAAATGAATACATAAAAACTAATTGAGTATTCAAAATTACATTATTTTACTGTTTTACAGGGACAGTGTCATGCCTAACAGAAGTTGGGCTCGTTTGACAGAGAATCACTCCCTCTATATCTGTTAAAATCATATAGGACAAAAATAGTGCCAATGCTTGTTAAAGTTTTTCTGTCCCTCACATCTGTGGCACGCGGTCATGGGACGGACAGCTCGGAGCAGAGCGACGCCCTACAGCGCAACCTTTCACTCTAATGGTCCATGTGTACCATTGACTGTCCACGCGATGACTGAAAAGCCAATATTCCAACGTCACCGTTGAGGGCCAGATTCTGCATCACAGCCCCCATCTAGTTCCACCGATGTAGGGGCAAAACATGGGAGTATCAGGGTCAGGATTGGGGTGACAACTAACTGCAATAGCTCCAAGGAATGGCAGAAAATCAAAGGGATAAAGTGGAGGTAATTTCTACTGATGACTGAAATATGAAGGCACAATTTATAACACAGAGTTCCACTGGAATCAGAATTGGGACATTCCACTCAGTGTTGCTACAGTTGATTGCTATACATTAATCGTGGAACAGTTGATTTTTTTTGACTGGCTTCACAGTGGATTTGTCTGACACAACAGTTTATGCACGGTATGAGACTAAAGTGAACTTGTTACTCAAGACGGGAGCCAACAGAAGTTCGTCTGCATCCAGACTTAAAAAAAAAAAAAAAAAAGATTGTGGTTATACAGTGTATTTTTCTTTTTAATGCACAGGATTCCGTATCGCACTCAGAAACGTGAATGTTATGGTAAATTTATCATGCCCGGACTCTGTTTAAAGACAAGACAAGCTTAATCTCTCGTGGAAAACAAGGTAGAGGAGATAAAGGAGTGGTGGTGGGCCAGGGTGGGGGGGATGAGAGAACATGTCTGTATCATTGTGCTGTTCCAAGGAAAATGCTTAACACTTTGTCAGCCTGAGACAATGAAAAGGTCCCGGAAGATGCATTGGTTTCCTTTGTTTTTCAAGGGATGCCTTGGGGAGTCGCACAGGACTTTCTTTGCATTGATCAAACCAAACATTTTTTTGTTGTTGTTGTTTATGAGCAGACAAGATCTCAAGTTTAAACGACAGCCATGACGACACCGCAACTCCAGTCAACAAAGAACCCGCAGACAATGGAAAGTAACTTTTCTCCCCATCCAATAATTTATTTCTTCCTAAACATTAATTGGCGGCTGAACATGAAAACGGAGCGAAACTAATGGAATTTGTCTGGACACCTGCATAACAATAACAAGAGACGGACACTTTAACGGCTGCTGCCATTGTTCTACTTGTTTTTGTAGTGTCGCCTTTGGTATTCTAATAAAAGAAAAGAAAAAAAAAATGAATGAAAGATTAAAAATAGGAAAATAAAATCGCAAAAGGCCAATACGTGAAGGTCTTAGAATAGCTGCTCCAATGGATCAAAAGGTAAACATATCACAGTTATATAGATAACAGATTTCACATGGACCTTTCTAAGCTTGCCCATGAAGAAGCACTTAAAACGCTGCCCTGTCCTCTACTCCCGCTGGCTACCCACAAAATTATAAACCCATCCGAATAATTCTATCCATCCCAGCTGTGAAAGTATCTGCATTTGTTCTTTAAGGCCTGCAATACTGCAACTGTCAGCCATCGCAACGAGGAGGTGGACATCTCCACATTCCCGAATACTGGATGTAAGAAGTCCAGCAGTTGTGACAGTTGGCACGCAAGCAGCTACGGATCTTGTCGCACAGCAAAGAAGCATGCTACCCATCTCCGAGTCACAAAGCCGTAGGTGCTCATTTTTTGCAGACATTCATGGGAGTGGCAGAAGGGATAGGCAAAACCAGAGGTCGTTGAGATATGGCAGGGCTCTGCAGGCAAAACCAGAGGAGGTCGAGATATGGCAGGGCTCTGGAGATACCACGTTTTATCTAAAACCCAGTGCTTTCTGACAATAACCTTGAGTGATTGAGAACAAGGGCTTCCATACATATCAGGATGAAGAAATCCTATTTGATTTGAAAGGATTAGGTGGTTCAAAAGGTGAAAACTGGCCTCAATGTGACCTCTAGATCATTTGAGACTTGCCTGGGCCTCCCTACAAGACATAAACCATTATTTTTGCCTCAGGATCGAATGTTCGATGTCTGCGTGTGATGGATAAGCGTAGCTTCTGTATCTGCCCAAAATACAATGACATAAACAAATGAGAAGGCGTGCACGGCGATTGACATTTTGCACTGTTCGTTAATAACGTCAAACCCTTGTGATAACATAGACATCATTGGAAATCCCAAGGATACCGAACATTGTCTGAAGTTATTAAGTTAAGTGATTTATGTGCCAGATTTATTCTTTTTACCATTATCCATCAGGGACTTCACTTGTAGAGACCTTGTACATCCATAATGGAACAGCTATGCTTCCTCTTTGTAAAAGCCAGATGATTTCAATGTTGGCAGAGCTGACTGGCTCAATGCAGTTTTATTAGACACTTTGTCACCCTGATCAAATGAATCATGAAGAAATTTGAATCTCCAAGCATAACATTTCTAGAAAAAAAAAATATATATATATATATATGGAATATTCAGTAAACAGGGTCAAGTAAGCCTGACTCCGAGCCATTTTTTGTGTGATTACCGATCAAATGATTGAAGTAGCTTAAAAAGGGACACTACCACTTAGATTACTCGGGATTTCCAAATAAAACCACTTTATAAAAACACGTGCTGCTGTTTTTCCTATGAAGTACTTGCCAGAAAAAAAAGGCAAGGTTTTTGTCTCCTGTTTCCATTTTGTGGACTTTTTTTCCCATATGCAACATTTACCAAAATCTGTGCAAAAGTTTTTCTTTACTGATGTGGTTTATCCAATCAGTTTTAACAGTTGTTGGACTGGAGGAGGGAATGAGATAAGAGCTGGCAGCTGCATGAGCTATAAAAGGGAACTTAAAAAGACTTCTAAGGCTGGGGTCAGACGAACGCAGTGCGAACGTGCGTTTACCCGAACTTTATGATGGCCGTGGTAGCAGCAAATTGCAGGCCCACACACGAAGTACAGCCGCACGAAAGTTCGGCCGCGCAAAGCAAGCGGCAAACAAACACATTTTCGCAAGAACGTCGAACCGCTAGTACTGACGTACAGAGTGCGCTGCGTCCGCATAACGGCATGTGTGCGTGATTAGGAGACGTCAGACGCTGCTCATGTCCGGCCTACAAAACGTCCAGACACCCAAAGTTTCCTGGTTTGGATCCGTATGAAATCACGGCTGAAATTGCACATCGTATGACCACTATCGCGTATTCCGTGAAAAAAATAAATCCATGCGTTCGGACGCACTTTTTTACAGACGATGCGAAAAATGCGTTCGTCTGACCCTAGCCTTAATCTACCCCACCCGGTGATGTTCTTTGAATACATCCCACACAATACAATGGTTTGGAGTCTGTGACTGACCCCTAGACTCCATTATATGGCCAAAGCCACACAGTGAGGAGCAAGTGATGTAAAGATATTGTGAGGGCAGTTAAAAACACAAAATATCATACAATGGATGCACCCAGTGACACCTATAAGTAAAATATTTTCTCAACTAAACATACAAGAGAAATAAAAGCACAAGTAAGATAAATCAGCCGCATAAGGTTTACACAATAAGGACATTTCATTTTTTTGGTGGTAGTGTCCCTTTAAGAAAAAAACAGTATTTTCTAAGAAGTAAATAAATTGGATAACAAGTTTATCATCTTAAACACCACATCTCCGTCACCATAAAATGTATAATATCATCACTGGACTCCTGAAAACAGCAATAAGGAGGCAGTGATTGCACCACATGTTACTGATGGACATCTAGATTTAATTAGAGGTTCTAAATTCAATAGGCAAGCAGGCCACTTTGTGTATTAAGACATAGTGGACAGTAATTACAGTATTGCCTGAATGGCGAGTTGTAAACCAGTCCTAAATGCTGTAAAATAATTTAATGCGTTTTACAAGTCCCTTAGGTCTTTTAGGGACACAAGTGCCATGTGTAAATGAGGGACGATGCCTGAAATTCTCTTTACAAGAATGAATTTGAAAGTGAATACTAAGCAGATGTTACAGAAGGATATATAATCCACAATGAATTTGATTGTAGCCCTCTTTGTCAGTGTGAAAGCGGCCATCTTGGAAATTCAACAATTCTAAACCCTCAGAGGCAAGATCTAAAAAATTATTTTAAAAAAACCACCAAAACCTTCAAAAGGGGAACATCAAAACCAGAGAACAATTCTGCCAAGCTGATGATTAGTTCAAACATTCCTCTGTGTAAGAAAGAAAGGGAAAAAAAACGCTTACAAACCGCAGCCCAGTTATGCTCTGGCCCTCCTTGAGGTTTGTCAGTATTTTTTAAAGTGGAGTGGTGATCTGAAATTTCTTTCCATGCACCGTTTTATAAAATGAAAAAGGAGGGAAAAAAAAAAAAAAAGGATATTATTAAACCTATCAAAGTATTCGTAAGTTTAATAAAATGAACAACTGAAGAGCTGCAGGTGTGTCAGCATGGAGGCGGCCATCTTGGATTTCCATTGCAGCTTTCATATCTTCATTGTCTGTTACATAGAACAACAAAAAGGCTAAATAGAACATTTGATATCAGCAAGTTTTAGATATGTTACAAGTACAAAAAACTATGTCGGACCCAAATTACAAAAGGTAGCGAGTGCTCTGATACTTTAGCAACATTAGCATTTGACAGGGCAACGAACATGAATTATTCCAAGCCGGTGGTGGTGACCTAACTTCTAATCCAACAGTTGAGATAATGAAACTCAAGCTCCCTTGGCCAGATTCCGGTTAACATTGTGATGGTGGTTAGGGAGCGAGGGCTTTAGACTATCCTACACCTTGATAATGTTGTTCTAATCATAAAGCACAGCTTGATCTCTGAGCCAATCAGCCATGAGAAATTCCAGTCAAATTACTCTGCAATATGACAGGTCCAAGCTGCTATGTAACCAACCCAGATTGCCTTGTACAAATATACACGGATGTTTCCTTAAGTCTATTTTCTGGAAGGCAAAGACATTCACTGCTAAAAAATATGCCACACTCAAATGTGAATTTCGACATCTCGGAAGATCAGATCTTACGAACCATTACATTCCACCTGCCTGTAATCCCCTGACTCATGCATATTTCATACTTCTCGTCGGGCACCAATATTTGCCACCCTCCTCTTTTTCTTGTGATTGAAGAGCGAGTGATGAGTGGGACAGGAAAAATATTCAGAACAGCCTCATTTCCTATGACTGACTTCTTGAACCGTAGTTCCAGAAAATTTCCTTTTGTGATCATTGAAAGGTTTGGTGTACTATAAAGCAAAATGCATTAGGAGGAATGGCGAATGGAGAATATGCGTGCCGGACAAGATTACAATGTATGAGACCAAATAACTCCTAGTACACAAGAAACGTCCCACTCCAACTATGAAATATTTCTAAAGTGCCATATCCACATTAAGAAGCTTTAGCTTGGTTACATTGTAGCCAATATCATCTTGTTTGGAATAGAAGTGTAAATTGATTTATACAACTTTAAAAAAAAGGAACAAACACTGTTGTGGCCAAGGCTGGGGGCAGACAAGCGCACTATGTGCGCCCGAACTGTGCGCTCAGCGAGGTGGCCAGACGGGCGTTCTTTCCTCTCTCCAATGACGCTCGTCTGCCCTCAGCCTTAAGCATGGGTTCAGTTTGTAATCATGTTGACAATGATATCCCAGAGATCATTAGAACGTTAACACAATTGTACTGATAACCATCACCTTTCTTCTTGACTGCCCACGATATTTTATCGCTCACTGCAATCTGTAAATCAGCAAAAATAGAGGTTTTATTACTGTAAGTGGTATTTGCTGACTGCACACGGTGTAAGGCTGGGGTCAGACAAACGCAGAGTGAACGTGCGTTTAGCCGCACTTTATTACAGCCGTGGTAGCAGCAAATGATGTCCAACGCAGGCCCACACACGAAGTACGGCCGCACAAAAGTTCGGCCGCGCAACGCAAGCGGCAAACGATCGCATTTTTGCAAGAACGTCGAACCGCTGAAGTACTGAAGTGTGCTGCGTCCGCATAGCGGCGTGTGTGCGTGATTAGGAGACGTCAGACGCTGCTCGTGTCCTGCCAACATAACGTCCAGACACCCAAAGTTTCCTGGTTGGATCCATGAAAAAGCAGACAAAATTGCGCATCATATGACCGCTATCGCGTCTTCCATGAAAAAATGCGTTTGGACGCATTGACGCACTTTTGACGGTAGACGTGAAAAACGCGTTCATCCGACCCTAGCCTAAAACAGCTAAAAAAAAAAAAGTGTATGGACCTACATGGTTATTCACAATAGACCAGAACGCAAAGTTTTCGTTATAGATCATAACCGAATGAAGAGGAAATTGATGAGAGTTCCAGGAAACGTACCTCCTCTTCCGTCAAACACATACCATAACAGCATGTGCTAGAAGCCACAGCTAGGTAGCAGCACAGCCATGACAACAGCACAGCCATGATAATAGCATTCATATGGAACACAATAGCTTACTTTTTGGAATGGACATAGGGTTAGTACCAGAAATATCACATCACAGGCCTCACATCATGTGAGCCAATGGCAATAATCCAGAGGTGTTTTTGTAGTCCGTGTCATTTCCTCGATCTTCCGAACATCTCAGAATGGACTTCTTTTTGTGATAATGCAATAATGAGACAACAATATGCAGCTCTGTGTCAACATGTGCCCAACAAACGGCAGCCACTTCCAGCAGTAGCTGTTTAGTGATATGCTCAACATAAGGGCAGGTATGTTTCCAGAAAACCCTCATTTTCTGTTAATTCTTTTAAGAGCTGTAACAAAAACATTGGGTTTGGGTCTACATGAGTCACCCTCAACCGTGGTGAAGATGCAATAACTTAATATTTTTCTTTATTGTTGAAGCCGAAGATTTAAATGACCGATTCAATGGCTGGTTTCAAGTGCAATGGTGAATATTTAAGTGCCACCACGCATCATTTTAGTACTTTACAAACAGACTCTAATAATAAAACCGTTATTGGTAACGGTGACAATATATTTTCAGTTATAAATACAGAATTTGTATTACGCACCCTTGATGGGATTCAGCTCAGGAAACTCGACCTCTCAAATCCCCTCTTTAGAAATTAAAAAGGAAGTCTTAGAATGTATTAATGCACTTTTCAGAAGGTTTTGAATAAAATGTTACCACTTCTCCTTTAAGAACACATTAATGCGAGTCACAAAAAGACCCTTCTGAGACTGTTCTATTTTAGTGAATAAATGTGATTCTTAGTAATGGCCATAGATCCTCTTTTCTCTGGGTAATTAATTCATTCATTCCATTTGAATCACTCACTGTGGAACTTGTAGACGTCGCACTAGGTTTTTCAATCAATGGCAAAAGATCTGGCCTCCACTTATTGAAGGCTGAGACACTGCAGCCGAGACGTGCCCAGAATATTTAAAGGTTGTGCTAGAATGATTCAATATAAGTGCATCACTTTACTATTCAGCCATGATAATAGGCAATTAATTAGCATTTCAAAATTTAGATGGTCAGGAATGTTCTCTCAGGAGTTCGTATGGTACAAAAATTCAAGTAAATAAAAGATCTGTATGTGGGATATTACAGTGGACTGTAACCAATTGGTAGAAAACAATTAAATTTTTTATTTCTGTAAAAGAATTACATTCTGAGAATGCTTTAAGAAATTCTTATAAAAAGGTTGGTACCAAGATGATGATTTTCCGTTATCAGACAGCGGGCACATTTTTTCAGGACTTACATATTTTTTCTACAGAGAAAAGGGCTTTTAATGATGGTGAAGAGGCAGAATTGGTGATCGGGTGTAGCCAGTGACACCAATTGGTTTAGAGAAAGGAAAGCGTAACCTTGAATGTTTTATTGTATCTAGATAAGTATGATGGCATGCTGATCACTATGTAGATATAAAACATTTAAAGGGTTATTCAAAATAGGGATGAGCTGGTCGGTTCGGAGTTCGATTTGAACATTGGCCGTTCGAAAGTTTGCGAACTTCGAACTTTTAAAAAAAAAAAGTTAAAAAAAATCCTAAAAAAAATAAAATCTAAAAATAAAGAGAGACTCTTTACTACAGAATATTATAAACAATGGTTTATTAGATATTGAATTAAAACGGGAATATTTTTAACATTGAAGCCTATGGGATGAAACATTCTTGTTGCTAAAACATCAGGCAGACGAGGCCCTCTAATCAGGCACTGTAGAGGGCAGCCCGCCGGAGCCTCCCTCCGAAGGACCCCTTGAGGAGCATGCGGCCGCAAGATTACAGAGCTGAGACTGTGTGAGCTGGCCAACCGGGTGCATGTGGCAGAGAGGTTGCTCAGGGACTCCAGGGGAGGGAGCCATGGCAGACCCCCCTTCCCCACAACCAGGATCCAGGGAGCCCCACTGACCACCAGGCTAAGTTAAGGCGACACATTTTTTAACAAAAAAAAAAATCCGAGGACATTTTAACCCTTTCAATGCGGAGGACGCGCTCAGCGCGTCCTCCGCATTACCGCTGCTGTGCGGAGGACGCGCTCAGCGCGTCTCCCATTGGGGTCAGCGTTCGGCCGGGTTCCAGCCGATCGCTGGCCCCCCGGTGCGGGCTGACATCCTCGATGTCAGCCGCGCATCCGGGACCGCAGCCGCCAGAATTAGGTGTCATTGCGGCAGCGCGATGACACCTAATTCAGGCGCCCCCGCATGTGCGGAGGAGGCGCCTGAAAGGGAGGGGGGGGGGGGGGAGGTCCTTCGGACCTCTCTCCCTCCCGATCGGCGGCTCTGCGGGGGTTAACCCAGGCATCATTTGGAAGGGCACAGCCTGCCCTTCCAAATGGTGCCTGGCATTAACCCCTGGGGAGCTGGATCGCGAATCGGCGCTGAAAAGCGCCGGTTCGCGATCCTTTCCCGGAGCTGGCCGACATCTTGGATGTCGGCCAAGCCTCCGGGAACTCCCCCTGAGGACTGGCGTCATCGTGCGTAGCACGATGACGCCAGTCCTAGAGTTAACCCCTAACTGCCACCAACGGTGGAGATAGGGAGTTCCAATGAACTCCCTATCTCCCGATCCGTGGCAGTTAGGGGTTAATGTTTGGTATGGTTGGATCGGCCAGAGCATGGCCGTTCCAACAATACCAAACTTGAATGAAAAAAGTTTATTAAAAAAAATAAAAATAAAAATTAAAAATAAAAATATATTTTAAAAAAAATTTATAAAAAAAAAAAAAATAAACATTTTTTTTCTTTTTTTTGGTTTGTTAGTGTAGCAATATTGTTCCCATTGCAATTATAATGTGAACAATGATGCTGCACTAACGATTTTTGTATGCGGTGCGTTTGTTAAAAATCGCGTAATTTTCCCCCAAAAAAAAATGTAACGAGACCCCATCTCTAATTTTTTTAACAAACGCACCCCATACAAAATATAACCGCAATTGCTCGCATGTTAAAATGTGAAAAAAAACACTTTACACGTTGTAAATTATTGAAAATACATATTTTATTGCATTTTTTGTTATAATATACAGACATGACATAACGTATACATATAATAATGACATATTATGAATCTACTGAGTCTGATGGAAAGAACGATATATAATATGTCTGGGTCATATACTAAAATAAGCCTTAAAAACACGTTTAAACATGATGAGCAAAACCGGTAAAAATGACCTCAGCACAGAGGCGGGAAAAGCCTCAGCAGCGAAAGGGTTAAATGACCCCAGCAAAATAAAATAATTTTTTTTTTCTCTCTAATACTCACCTGATTCCAGGATCCACAAACTGTAGAGGTGCTGCCCGGCAGTGTGCGGAATCATATGCTGCATTAATTATACTGTAAGGCTGGGTTCACACCTGCGTTTTTTCTACGCGCGCAATACGTGCGTTAACGCGCACATCGCGCAAACGTTAAAAACATGTGAACGCGCATTGCAGCACGTTCATGGACATAGACTGCAGAGTGAACGCGCTGCAATACGCCCCAAAGAAGCTCCTGTACTTATTTGGGCGTAGGACGTTTTACAGCCTGTTCCTGCGTGCTGTAAAACGCCCAGGTATGAACGGGTCCATAGCAAATAATGGGATTTCCCTGTTTATGCGTTTTACAGCGTGCAGGAACGCGCTGTAAAATGCTTAGGTGTGAACCGGGCCTTAAGGTGCTGCCCGGCAGCGTGAGGATTCATATGCTGCATTAATTATTCTTCTTGCAAATTTGGTTACTTAACCCGTTTGCGCTTGGATTGTAATATTGTGACATCCAGGGCCCCGGGTGGCGATCGGGGGGGGGGGCCCTGGACGCATGGTGCCGCCAGCTGGCCGATTGCCAGGAGCTCCGGCGGCACCCGGCGCAGCTGAGAGTGATCAGGGGGCGGCGTGATGACGCAGAGCTGCCGGGACTGGTGTACGCCAATTCTCACCATATACAGTAGTGCAGTACTAGTGCCTAAATGTTGTTGAGTTGGTTTTGTTAGAACAACTACTCTCGCTCTGTGCCCCTGTCTGGTATATTCTGCTGCTTGTTACTGCTGGTGCGCTTCCATCCTGCCATACACTATAGCGCAGTAATATTGACGCCTAGATTACCAGATTCATATAAATTTTAATATTGGACCTCAGGGTCCAACCCTGCACTCTTCCACAATACCACAGAGGGGTTACGGTGTGACGGCACTGTTGCCAACACTAAAGGCCCAATTTTAAAGCACCTATTGTTACTTTCATCCAAAGCCTGCATAAGTTTTTTTTTTTAAAAATCACTAAACTTGTTCTGCGTGTACTAAAATGTCTCTTCTTTTCATACAGGCTGCCGCCCAAGCCATTGATAATGAATAGATTAAAGGAAAACCGTTTACCGTAATTTGAAACGTCATTTTTTTGTTTTTAAATGTTTCTATACATCCTAGAAATCCGCCACTTCACGGGCAGGTTATGGGGACCTCCTAGGCTCGATATTTGAAGGAATTTGTCGTTTTTATTTTCAACCCTTATTTCATGGAAAACTTTTTGTCCTGGTTTCCTGTCCCCCCAGGGCACTAACTGGACCCCCATACACCTTTTATGGCAAATATCTTGCATATATGCCCTCTTGCAGGGCACTCTAAAAATCTAACTTTTGAGTCCCATTGACTTGCATTGAGTTCAGTTCGTGTTCGAACTCGAACTTTTGAAATTGTTCAAGTTCGAATGCGAACCCAACACAGGGGTCTTCGGCTCATCCCTAAAAATGACTAGTTCAGTGATTCCTGTTCGCCCCGACCCTGTGGTGAATTAAACTAGTCACCGCAGGGCTCCTGAAGTGTGCAGATACTGACAGCCATGCTGCAGAACCCTCCAACCCCCCCCAAAAAACAAACAAACAAACAAAAAAAAACCCACAAACAAAAAAATGGAATTCTGCGATTTTTTTTAAAAGCCGTTTAAAACAATAAAAGTGCAGGAAAATGTGTGGAAATACAAAAGTGTCCTATAAAGAGGTTTGTTACAGATTAACCTCCCTGGCGGTTTCGGAACCCGGAAGCTGCCATCGGACAGAGGTGACTGCGGGAGGACATCGAGAGAGCTCAGGGACAGGTATGTGTATCAATCCAAGTGTGGCTCGAGGTTTAACCAGGGAGGTTAAAGAAATGAAAAGGAAGCAAACATTTTTGCCTAAACCCCGCCCCCTTTAAATTTCTAAAAAGAAAAAAAAAACCAAAAAAAGAAAAAAAAAAAAAACACAATATTTTACATTGAATCCTATGGGATTCACCTGTTTAAACCCGTCGAACTAAACCACTGAAAATCAGGGCATTTCACTGATATTTCAGTGCAGTTCGGCGGTCTGTGAATAAATTAACCATTACTTCTCTATGGGACAATTTCGATGCTGTCGAAGATCGACAAACTGCACCGTATTTCGCTGTCAGTTCGCCAATATTTAATACCAGATCACTAATGGATAGATTGATGTGGATAACTGCTCACGCACAGCTTGCTATTAATGGGTCCATTACGTCCGAGCAGCTGTATTAGTGGCACACGTTGTATTCGATTGGAGCCTTTGATTGATACAAATTGAGCTTGCATGGGGGGGGGGGGAAAATCACACCAGAACCACGGAAGGACACTGGGAATTATTTGTTCCCAGAGTTCTGTTGAACGTGGCTAGAAGAGTAATTTGATCATGCCACCCTCTGTACCATGGGACGAGAGATGAGAGCTTGAAGCTTGGTTGGAATAATGTCTTGGGAAGTTAATGGCTAGAACTGTTGCCGACTGGCTCTTTAGGAATCAAGCCACATATGCCAACACCTTTAGAATTCTATAAAATGAAACTGTCCCCCAGGGCTGGACTGGGTTAAAAAAAAAAAAAAAAAAAAAAAAAAAAAATCAGCCCTGGACTTCAAGCCGGCCCATTTTAAATTCTGCAAACATGCACAACAGTAGTATATAAACCAAACGGATCACTCATCCAATCACTTTACAGATACCGGAGTTGCTGTACAGCGATTGGGCAAAGAAACGCTGCAGCAATGAGGTTGAGTGCACATCCTGTCTTAAGGTGAGGCGGATGTGCAATGGGTCTTACCGGCACAGTGGCTCCAATATGAGACTGTGGCAGACTGCATCTGTTTTACGGACGGTGAGGAAGTTCTCCCCTCACCCACTATGGGCAATGCAAGCTGCGCGGTGACCCAGCATTCACACTGGCCCACAGAGCCATCGGCCCACCGGGAATCTCCCTTTAGTCCCTATGGCCAGTACATGCCTGCTGCCACTGCACTGTTAAACACAGTTTGCACAGCACACATTTGAAGGATAATAAGATTGCTGCAGTGCCCACCTCATTTTTGCTTTATAAGGCTTGTCTGAAGGAGCACTGTGCCATCTTGACCTGTAGGGCAGTGGTCCCCAACCCTGGTCCCCAGGGCCTACTAACAGGCCAGGTTTGCCAGATATCTGAAGCACAGAACAGGCGATATGATTTGCTGCTGCTCATGGATTGCAGAATTTAGTCAGCATTTTCCCAAGGTTATCCATAAAACCTGGCCTGTTGTTAGTGGGCCCTGAGGACCATGGTTGGGGACCACTGCCGTAGGGTGTGAGAAAGGCTGTATGCGGAAACACTAGGGTTTATCTTGTGCTTTCCTTTGCTCTTCTCACAAGCCATTCTGTGCCATTTCATTTCTTCATTTGGTTGAGGTTGTGTTGGCTTTCTATTGTACTTTATTTGAATCAATCCAGGGCAGTAGCACCTGCCTTTTGGTAAATTATCGGGTCATAGTCTGCCCAACATCCCTATCTGGTATATTAATCAGAGGGGGATACAATGTTTCCAGAAAAAGACACTAACAAAGGTTATGATTTACAACAGGGTTAGTCAGGCCTTTTGGTGACAAACATTCCGTCCAGCACTTTGTCTGAGTTTAAGAAGAAAAGTATTGTCTGCAAAACCTCCTCTGTCGATGCATAGCCAAGCCACCGGCAATCATACGAGCCATTTCTTTACACCTCATTGATGTCAGACCGAGAGGAACAATGCAGCCAGATGATTTCATGAGTGGCTTTTGTTTGTGTTCAACTTCCATGGTGCTGATGTAATGCACATTTTACAGCCGCTAAAAGTCATCCAACGTGCCAAAATAAATTCAAAACCTCTTCAGCATAAAGCAAATTAAAAACAAAATAAAAAATACCCATACAAAATGCCACCTAGTGTTAAAAAAAAAGACTTTGATCAACCATTCAAGGACAGCCACAAGGTTATGAAGTACTTTTTATCTTACAAGTGCTCTCTAACAAAGCTATACGGGAACACTGGACAGCGAATCACTTGTACAAACAAAGACCACTAACCGGCAGTGATGGTAATTGTGGGAACCTGTGTCGAATCTGCATATTCAGCATGGATGGTGCCAGCCATTTGTACAATATAGACAAAGCATGTCTCCTACGATAATCAAGGCAAGGGAACGGAATAGAAAATGGTTAGTGTACCCTGTGGTAATGACAGGCTAACTAGCCGTTATATAGTTTGTGTTGCATGTAAGAGGTGGCTTGGATATTTGCATGGATAGGACTTTCAGTATCTGCAAAACTGGAAGAACTAAAAATACAAGACAGACCATAATTATCCACAATGCTGCTGCAGATAAGCACCTAGAAGAAGCTATCAGGAAAAATCTGCGCCTGCATGAGATTCTGGGGCAGGCACCACTTCAGCACCTTGACCCTGAATGATGCAATACCATTAGTGATACTCACGGCAGCGCTTCCACGCCACTGCGAGCATCACCTGATGTAGTCCTTAGGACTCCATGGAGGGTTGGGCTGCCGGGCTTCGAGACTGCACAGTCGGAGTGACACTGGTCTGTTTGTTCCCAGTCTCCCTCTGCTCCTGGGGACAATAAGTGGTGGATCCGACCACCATTCTCGCAATGGGATGAGAGGAGAGTATCGGATTTAGGGAGGGGGGGGAATTAGCGGATGCTGATTCTGTAAAAGCAGCACCAGCTTCTAGGGGGATGATAAATATATTACCGGACCAGTGTGTTAATTAGCATTAGGACTTTGTGCTCCCCATGTATAGGATGCGCAAAGCACCATAAGCTTGTGCAAGCTACAGCACTCACCGATGCCTCAGGAAGGTAATATTAGGGGGGGGGGGTGCATTAAAGTCAATTTTCCTGACGTTAATGCTTACTCAGCCAAATGCTACAGTAGCTCTCAGTATGTAAATCGGGCCCTCACTGGACCAACAACCATAATGTGCAAAGACCAACACTGTGATGGAATTAAAAAAAAAAAAAAAAAAAAAGAGCTATGCCACCATGACCACGTAAACCATTTTAAAAGGGATAATGGGAACAGGAGCAGACCTGAAATTTTTGGACGGTCTGAGAACCGTGAGGGTGGGGGCATGTGCATCAGGGCACACTGGATATGTCAATATTTTGCACGATGACCAATATCCTGGAGGGCATATGCATCAGGGCTGCTCACAATGGTTGCATTAGAACTCATGAACAGTCTTCCATACCCCAGATTTTAATTTCCCTTTAGTCCTGCTGGAAACCAGGTGACAGCCTAGGGCTATCAGGATGAAGACAATGTGTCATACAAGGAAATCATGTGACTTAACAGGTCTGCAGGAGTCGTTTTTTCCCGGTGTTCCTTTCTGATGCAACAGGGAATCAAAGTGGAAGTGGCAGATGATGGAAAGGCAGGAGTGCCTGCAAACGTTTTCTAGATATTGGCAAAACTGTTACGATGCTCTTTGGAAAAGCATTTAAAACTACATAAATTGCAAACACCCCATCTATGTGTTGGGACAAGATCAAATAGCACGCTGACCACAGTCACTTCTCTCAAATATCTAGGTATGTGGTTTTAGACCCAAATCTATCCTGTGTCCCCACATCGAAAAACTCTCATCTAAACTTTAACCCAAACTAGGTGCACTGTACAGAAACAAATCCTGCTGGAGCCCTGCGTTAAAAAAAACCCAAAAAAACAAAACAGTACAAGAAATGCTAATGCCAGCTATTGCCTACAGAGATTTAGTGTATGCAGCGGCCACGCGAACGCACCTTCATAAACTTACTACATTGTAGAACTCATTCTGCCGCTTTGTGCTACAATGTAACTACATGACCCACCATTGTGACATGGTAAAAGAACTAAACTGGCCATCACTGGACTCTAGACGCACCCTTCACCTTTCCAACCTGGTGTTTAAGAGGTTTCCTGGGAAGCCACCACCCTACCTGAATAGGCTGCTTCCCCTAGCAGTTCCCTCATCCTATAACCTCCGATCAAGGACCAGCTGATGAAGCCGCAGCTCTAGCGGCGAAACGCGTCCTGGACTTATTATTTGTTTTTAAAATTGTTAATTTTATTATTAAATTTTTTTAGAACGAGTTCCAGCATCCTATCTGGTTTATTTCTTGGATTTTTCACCATACCAAAAAATCCATGGGCGTCTGTCTTGAGCTTGAATAGGCTCCAACGAACGTGAGTTGTCATTTCAATTCCTTAATGTGATTTAATACACACCAGATACACACAGAGATTTCTTCGTTTTTTTGGCTTTATATCTGTCCATTGAAAACCTTGTGAAGAACCTCTGATACTAAGGAGTGGATTTCCTGTGAAAATCTTGAAGAAAAAATAATCCACAGGCTTCTATCCGCCTAGAGCCGGTGTCGAGGCTCCCCCTTTGTGAGTGTACATCACATTAGTACATACTCTATACACTTTGTGTAAAACAATCTGCACCAATAGAGTATCTCTGTTCTCTGTTTTTGTTCGTTTCACAAACCTCTCCATTGAGGACGTCATCATTAAGACTGCCCAACATCCCGCTGCGTTCATTTTTCGCGCCGACCAGATACGTATTTCATTCAAGGACCTGCACCTTACTTGCAATACCACGATGCAAAAAGACAGTGGCTTGATCCACATTTTCCTACAGAGCACCGCAAATATGGAATAACCTCCCAGACGTCATCAAATCTTCCCCCGGTCTAAAGTCACTTAAGAGAACTCTATTATCATACCTTGATACAGAATGCACCTGTAACACAGTGAATAGATTTGCTACATATTTATTTTCTGTGTAAATCTGTATATATGTGTTATTTTTAATATCTTGCATTTTATTACTTTGTATTTCTGTAACAATTCAATATTCTTGAACCCAGGAAATACTTGAAAACGAGAAAAATCTCAATGTATCCTTCCTGGTAAAATACTTTATAAATAAACGAAGCGTGACGGTCCCTAAAAGAGAGTATATGTCTGCCCATAAGAAAATAATAATAATAATAAAAAAAAAAGAGCGCCAGTCCAGAAAGGAGCAAGCCTCTGAGAAAGCAGGGCAGATTTCCACCTCGGAGGGACAGTCCACTCAATTCAGGACGAGTTGGTGGGTGGTATGGTAATGGAAGGACATTTATCAGACAATAAAAAAACTGGGAAGTCTGAAAATCTGAATCCAAAAACAAAATGCAGAGTCAGAATTGAGCCAGGGATTATTAAAATCATGACCACCAGTGACCAGAAAGAGACAATCAGCATAAAGAATTCTATAGGGAGGGTTTAGGAAATAAAATAATTATGGCTGCTGCAACCAGCACTAATTTTTGTCGATGAGGATCCATTCACTATATTAAGTACTTCCTAAATAGAAGTTATATAGGTTTTTTTTGGCAATATATTACTTGTAACAAATGTATAAAAGGGAGTTCCTGCCTCGGCGCATGCTCCGGTTGTTTGATAACATCTGGTATTCGAGCTCCTAGATATATTTTACGGGTATAGGGTGTAATAAATCTTTAAACGTGACTGAACAGGTACAAAGCTGTTTCATTCTGCAAAAGATTTCACTGCCAAATAATTTACTTGTTTTCGCTATCAGACACAGACTCCTTCACATTATTTTTGTGCGACAAAAGTATCAAAAAAATTAAAAGGTTTCCACCTCGGCTTGTTTTATCACTAAAGAATTTTTTTATTCAATTTATCAGCTTTACACATTGCTCTTAACTGGATTTTGTTGACAGGTTTGGTTTTTCTTTACGATATTAACCCCTTATCGCAATGGCTTGAGGCAGTCCCCCCTGCAGCCAATGATTGAGACTGGCCACTAGGAAGGGATGCGGGAAGGAGGAGGGTTGGCAAGCCATGAGCATAACATGCCGCGGTGTTGCATGTAAACCAGCTTGATGCCGGGATTGCATAGGATGCCTTTTAGGATGCAGAGTTAAGGGGTCAATCCATTTGAAGATTAAACTCTAATTAAAAATAGGGTGCTAATGTAGCAGTTTGGCCTCTTACTTGAGCCAATCAGCAACCGTGCTTTCTTTGCAAGGAGACAGTGGGCCAAATTATATACTTGGTGCTAACCGTTAGGCTAACATTCACGCAGGTGAGCACTAAGTAGTTAGCGCAAATTACAATCCAAACGCTAACGGGTTAAGTAACCCGTTTGCGTTTGGTACCTTGCGCTTCTCTGCGCGAGGTTACTGTACTTTGCGCTCCCTATACTTAACATGGGGAGCGCAAAGTGTTAATCAGCATTAGGATTACAAAGTCCTAACACTGATAACGGATTCTGCAGAAGCGGAATCCGTTAACACCAGCCGAAAAAAAATAAAAAAAAATCGTATACTCACCTCCTGTCCCACGGTGAGGACCGCGGCTCTGTCTACCTCCTCACTCCGGCGGGAGCAGGGAAAGACGGGGGCGACGTCCCCCCAGTTTCCAACTGCGTATCACCACGCTGACCGGCTGGATCTCGAGAGTTGAGATCTGGCAGGTCATGTGACAGCCGGCGTCTGGCTCAATGGAGTCCTATGGACTCCATTGAGAGGATGCTCGTGGCGGCGCTCAGCGCTGCCGTGCGCATCCTGGGGCGAAGCGTGGTAACAATGCAAGCAGCTTTTTTAGCGCCTGCATTGGAATCTAGCAGTAAAACGGGCACGCTAGGGGGAAAACTGTGAGCGCAGTTTTTCCTCCCTAGTGCCCCCGTTTTACCGCTAGGATCGTAATTTGGCCCACTGGGTTAGTAAATTATTCTAATATTAGAATTATTGTTACAGTTCCTAGCAGGTGGACATTGTGTGTGCCGATCTTCACCCCATTCCAATACCAAATCATCGTGTGCCTGATTGTCCTAATGTTGGGTGGGAGCTTCATCTTTGACCATCTACATTGATATTTTGGATGTTCCTTATCTGGTTCATGATAAATAGTATGACAATTGACTGCATCATTGCATGAACATTGGTTATTCCCAACTTAAAATTACTGTTCTGTGCCAAATGATCTGGGCACAAATATGTATTTAATATATATTCCATTGGTGCACACCCAAATGAAATGGACTGCACATGCCATTGTACTAAATATGTATGAACATTAGCATGACGTCAAAATAAACATTCATGACCTATCAGGGCTATATAGGCCAGTAAAAATATAAACCAGGCCATTAGTTGGCTAATGCAAGAACAAATTGTTGGTTCCTAGAGTCGCTCTAGCCGCGGGATGCTTCGCACAGACTAGTGAGTGGCTTAGTCAATCAGGAGCTTTCCATTCTTCTCTGAAGGATTGGATTGGTAATCCTGGACACTTGGGAACTAATGAACTACCCATACCATGCCCGTCTCTAGGGTTGACAAACGTCAAGGTATCTGGTAAACTACTGGGCATCAAGGTAGACTAAGCGTAGGGATTGCGTTCACCGATTAGGTTATTTTTTATTTATTTACATCTGCAATTAACTGAAGTTTTACGTGTAAAGAAACACAATTTCTTTCTCTTCCTACGGCAGCTTACCTTGAGCTGATCATCCTTTTCCATCTCTCTGGGAACGGGTACTCCTCTATTGTATCTCGCATTAAAGGGGTAGGCATCCGATGCGACTTGGCGTGTGGCAAAGTACCCATGTGGCTGAACGCATCGATGGATCGGATAGGGATCCGGTCCTTCTTTTTCCGTGGCAGAGTGCCGTGGATGCATACGTCTTGAAAAGCGTTGGCGCGTCGCTCATCGATCGGGGATTTGCTGCTGAGAAGATCCATTGACGATACCAGTGGGAACTGATGGTTGGTTTGTACATTTCTATGGTAACTGGCAAATTTCCCAGCAGACATCATTCTCCAGTTCTGGAATAAAAAAAAAAAAAAAAAAAATAGAACGAACAGTGAAGTTTGAATAATTGACGCAGCAGAAAACTCACAGTATTAAAGCTTTCAAGAGTCATTGCGAGCTCCGAGCCAGGTGAATGAAATTACATGAATTCTAGCAAACCATTGGCTTTTTGTGTTCAAGACTGAATAGAATTTGAGTTTCCTGTTCACAGAAGCTCTGCTAACTTTGGTCACTTTGGGGTCAAAAGTGGCTTTCTTACTACTTTCAAGCTTGTATTCCATTACCAGTATACTTTTCTAATTCCTGCTCACTTTTTTTTAACCCTTCATGGTTTGTAAGGATTAGTAATGCACACTGCTGAATCTACTGGTCGTTAAGAAAAAAAAAAAAAAAAAAAAAAAAAACAGAAAATCTGATGGAATAGGCATTCTGCATTGGAATCCAGGACATTCTGCGACTGAATAAAGCAAATATTCTAAACTTTATCTCACCTTGGGAATTTAATGTATTTTTGCTTGGCTGTTAAAATCCCCCCTCCAAAAAAAAAAAAAAAAAAAAAAAAAAGCCAAAACACAACAGCACTAACACAAGAGTATTCTTATTTTGGGTCAAAGCACCCCCCCCCCCATTCAAAAGATTTATTCAGATAAAATAATAATAAAAAAATACTATAAATCAGAATATTAAGGGATGCTTTATGGAGATTTTTAGTCAGTCTATCAAAAATGCACCATGTATATGAAAGGTTGATACAGGAAACGAATGTGTTAAATTATAATAACAGCATGTACTCTTGCAGCGTACAAAGTAAGACCCAACACTGGATATTTAGGATACAGCTCTCCTCTTTTTCTAAAGACACAAGGAAACAGCATGAAGAAAAATAAATTAATAAAAACAAAGCATTACATTAATTCTACCCACAGATGTTCAGGATACACAGACTTGTTCAAGTATTACAAAGTGCTATCTTTTGCAAAAGGAAAACTCAGCGATTACATGTGTCCGGGTGTAATGGTAACACAGAATTAGGGGTACAGCTTTGAAAGAATGTCTTTAAATTAGACTTGTGCACCGATTTTTTTTTTCGGTTCAATTAGATTCGTTCGGATTTTTAAAATGTTCGTTTCGACCGATTTCCGTTTTGGCTCGTTTTTCGTATCAACTTTTTTTTTTTTTTTCGGAATAAAAAAAAAAAAAAGTCGGCCATTTTCGTGTTTTCGGGTCTGCTCGTTTTTCGTATCGACTTGTTCTCGTGATTTCGGAAATTTTCGTGTTTTTCGGAACGTCTATTCGGTTTGACGTAAACTAATGGTTTTTCAGATCCGATAATTCTGCCGATTCTATAGGTTTTTTTTTTTATTATTAAATAAAGATCCTTTTTTTCTTAGGAATATGCATTGCACAACTTTATTTAAAATCATATTAAAATGGTATGAAAGTAACAAAAAAAAATTAAAACGATTTAAAAAACGCAAAACTGACCAAACCCAAATGGTCTGACTTTAAAAATAAAAACCAGAACAAAAAGGTTTTAAAACGGAAAAAAAAGTTGATCAAAATTATCTGAAACGAAAAAAAGAAAATTACAGAATCAGCGATATAACCGAAAAGGAATAGAAATCAGGAATGGAGCCGAAATCACGAATGGAACGAAAATGAATTTTGATTTTACACATTTCTAGTCCATTCAAATAATTCCGAAAAGTTTTTGTTTCGGCTCGGAAATTTTTTCGGATCTGCCGTTTTCGGATCGGATAAAAAAAAAAACCACAAAAAAAAAAAAAAAAAAAAAAAAAAAAAAACAGCCACATCCGAATCCACGAATCGGAAAATTTCGTGAACATTCCAAAATTCCGAAACCCGAAACGCACGTCCCTACTTTAAATCAGAACCAAATCAGGGGTCAAGTCCAACAGAAAGAAGTGTGGGAACTCGCCAATATTTCTATCTATCCTATCCACCCCATGTAATCATTTTCATTGCGCAATTAGCCCTCACTGAAATTAGATATTGATTCTAAAACTATAGCCAAGGTGGGAATTGTTAGGATAATTAACATAAAAGTCGTATTTATTGTGACTTAAAGGGCGAGGTACAACTAAAAGCTTAAAAAAAAAAAAATATATAAAAGTTTTTAGTGTGTGGGGAAAACCGGAACTCCGTTCCCTCTGAAGAAAAAAAATCCGTGGTGGAACTATGTTCCCACGAGTTCCTTCTCAACTTGATCCCTGGAACCAATTCTCCCAGAAATGAAGGTTCCTATGAGTGTATTGATATTTCAGTGTTGCCTAAATGCCCCAGGATCGCTCAGTCTTGCTGTTCCAGAGTCAGCGACTTTCCCGATCATTCCCACCAATTGTGAAATGTGAAAACCTATGAGAATTATGGAAAAAGTGTTATGGCGTCGCCATGAAATCACACATCAGCAGCAGCTCAGGTTATCTTGTTTCTTCCATATGCTGCCCTTTCCTCCTGAACCCTCAATCAAATCCCCATGAACAATTAGGGTGAAATCTATTATACGGGGCTACATATCCATGAGACAAATCAACAGTCTGAACATTTGACAACGTATAGGAAAGTACTAGTGGTGATTGATCTAGTGAGGAGGAAAAACTAAAAATGGCGGAGTGGTGGGGGGGGGGGGGGGTTGAAAGCTTCCAATTACGTTTACTCCAGAAGGTGGATTAAAAACGTGGACTGTTCATTATTCAGATCAGAAGTAATACCGTCAACTATGTTGGCTTACAGCAAGATTTTGTTTAACGATCACATGTTTTGTAAGCTTTAGATCGCAAGCATACATTCTTTAATCCTTGCACAATGGAGGGTTCTTTAGGACTTGTTCTGCACAGCAAAAGCAGCTTCATTCTTGCTAAATGGAGCCTCTGATTTAAAGAAATTAAGAAATTTGAGAAATAATTAAATCCCTTGTTTGTTGATCCCCAAGATCAGACATTACTACGGGAGGGGGGGGGTCTCATCTATCCAGAATCTGAAGATCCATTACAGTAGAGGTAATGTCACTGCTCTGCGCGGAGAAAGCCTGTGGAGTCATGGGTTCGATCCCAGCATGAGCACCTCTCCAGTAAGTGTCCTTGGGCAAGACACCTAACGGTACATACTCGCCACCTAGGACATACTGGAAAACGAGAGAAATCTCAATGTATCCTTCCTGGTAAAATCCTTTCACAAAATAAAACCACAATCCCAAGGGTGAGAATTATGTTGCAGGGGGGGGTCCATGTGACACATTCATCTGTGCCATCCTTTATGGCTCTCGCTTCCACGTGTAGGCATACAATAGAAGGAAGAGAAATTGTATGCAGATTTTTATATATAGTCATATGGCATTATGAAAAAAGAAACAGGAATTAAAAGGCCAGTCCGTCAATGGCTTCATCTTCTGTCCTTCACATATGTAATCAACAAAAGTTTTTTTTTTTTTTTGAGAAAGTATTTTACCAGGAAGGACACATTGAGATTTCTCTCGTTTTCAAGTATGTCCTGGGTGGAGAGTATGTACCGCTAGGTGTCTTGCCTAAGGACACTTACTGGAGAGGTGCTCTTGCCGGGATCGAACCTGTGTCTTCACAGTCTGACTTCTTTATCCCAGCTACTTGCCAAGTCCCAAGAGTTTTACTAGAGGGGGTTATTCAAAGAGCACTGAAATTCAGTATGTGCCGCAGGGTCCCTGAATTGTGCTGAATGCCACCGATAAACCGAACAGTCCCCATAACGATCAGCAGCCGAACAAGGGGTGAAAGAAAAAAAAAATAAAGGACTGTGGCCAAAATATTCTAGTAATAAATCCTCAAGTCAATGCAATTAGTTATTTAGATTTACAATACATCTACAATGTGAAATACATTACAATTTACGACCAATGCGCAGCTCCATTGATTTCTTTGAATGCAAGATACGGCTCCCTCCCTACAACCCGCTCCTGAGAAACAGGACGGTAAACGCCAGGTCTGTAGGACTTTTTGAATTGTATTAAGCATTTACTAATCTATCAGCATTGTTTTGGCATTTTTTTTTTTCTAACCCTCTGGTTCTATCTAGGTATCCTGGTAACACACATTGGAGGAACATAGCGCTCTCCGGCCCGCGTTGTGTAAATATTTAGTGTGCGGACTTGATAAGTGAGGTGGTGTTTGGAGTCTGCTGGTGCCTGGTAAGGTTGCAGAACTTCAGAGACTGCATCTTTCCGCATGTTCATCTGATGAGGGCCGTTACCCTGCAGTCACTTTCCGGTTTAATATTCTTGTAAACCAGGGAATGATGTCAGCGCAGCCGCCATCCTATTGTCTGTTTTAAATTTAACCAACATCTTAAAAGCAACAGGTGGACTAGCCCTATATAACAAGGAAAAAAACAGGCAGACTAGCCCTATATAAAACAATGAAAAAAACAGGCAGACTAGCCCTATATAAAACAATGAAAAAAACAGGCAGACTAGCCCTATAGAACAATGATAAACAGTCAGCAACAGGAGAACGGCTTTCCCTTAACCATAAAAATAGAATCGAAAAGCCACCGCACGTTCAGTGACTTTTCGTTCCCTTCAATTCGGCGATCCCATTTCGGCGACCCTGCGGTGTATTCAGCAAGCACCACAGGGCTGCCGTAATGCAGGCAAAAGTCGCTGCAAACCCGCCGAAAACTCACCGGAAAACCAGGGCGAACGCACACCGAAACCAGCAAATACATCTGTATTAACCCGCCGGAGAAACCCGAGCAGGAGCCGATCACAGCGCAGAGCAGCCGCCGGAAAAACCCAACACTGCAGGCGAATGGAGTGGAAAAAAAAAAAAAAACAGTACGCTTGAATGTTTGAAAACGTGAAACGTTGTTTGCAAAGAAACTACAGAACGAGAATGTCTGACATTTACATATGAGGTCCAATGAATGATAATAAAAAGGGCTGTTACAGAAAAAAGGATTTAAATAAATAAATAAATAAATAAATAAAAACACAACCGAAAAAAATCCAAAAGATCCTAAATCTATAAGTAAAGAGACTTTTTACTGCAGAATATTATAATCAACGTTTTATTAGATATTGAATTAAAACAGGAATATTTTTAACATTGAAGCCTATGGGATTCGCCTGAATAAACCTGTCGAATTAAACCACCGAATGGCAGGGCATTTCGGGAACCTTTCACTGCTGGTTTGTGTTCTCTGAATAGCCGAAGCAGTGCTTCTCTATGGGGATTTCACTGCCCTCGAACAGGCACCGTATGTGCAGGCAATTCGCCAACATTTGGCAAACCGCCTGCTCTCTGGATAGACGAATGGCCAAGAAAGCTAACCGTACGCTTAATTTCAGCGTTCGGTTCCCTTTCGCCAGCAATTCGGATCTCTTTGAATAACCCTGATTTTCATTTTAAAAGTAAACGGACACAAAAAGGTAAGGATTCAGTCAACGTGCCATCATTATTGCTCTGTAGAATAAAAATTGCCAAATACAGTTGTGTTCAAAATTATTCAACCCCCAATGCTGTAAAGGGTTTTAGGGAATTTAGTGTACATTTGTAATTGTATTCAGAATGAAATCCTACGAGGGCTTTTTAAAGAACCATATGCAACTAAAATGACATCAATTGGTTTTGTAATACAGTAGTAAATGTTTCTTTTGTGAATTCTTCATTGACACAATTATTCAACCCCTTAAAGACTATCACTCTGAAGAACAGAGGTTCATTCAAGTGTTTTCAATCAGGTATTGAAAACACCTGTGGATGTCACGGAGCAGCAATAAAGCATAATGACTGTGATACTCAGCTCCTTCTAGACATTTACTGGTGTGGTTACAAACATGGTGAAGTCAAGAGAATGGTCCAGGAAGACAAGAGAAGAGGTGATTACTCTTCACAGGAAGGGCAATGGCTATAAGAAGATTGCAAAAGATGTTAAACATACCAAGAGAGACCATAGGAAGCATCATTCGCAAATTCAAGGCAAAGGGCACTGTTGAAACGCTACCTGGTCGTGGCAGAAAGAAGATGCTGACTTCGACTGCTGTGCGCTACCTGAAGCGTAGAGTGGAGAAAAGTCCCCGTGTGACTGCTGAGGAACTGAGAAAAGATTTGTCAGATGTGGGTACTGACATTTCAGCTCAGACAATACGACGCACACTGCGTAATGAAGGCCTCCATGCCAGAACTCCCAGGCGCACCCCCTGGCTGTTTCCAAAGAATAAGAAGAGTCGACTGCAGTATGGCAAAAGTCATGTGGACAAACCACAGAAGTTTTGGGATAGTGTTCTGTGGACTGATGAAACAAAATTAGAACTGTTTGGGCCCATGGATCAACGCTATATTTGGAGGAGGAAGAACAAGGCCTATGAAGAAAAGAACACCTTGCCTACTGTGACGAATGGCGGGGGGGGTCAATCATGCTTTGGGGCTGTTTTGCTTCTGCAGGTACAGGGAAGCTTCAGCGTGTGCAAGGTACCATGAATTCTCTTCAGTACCAGGAGATATTGGATAACAATGTGATGCAGTCCGTCACAAACCTGAGGCTTGGGAGACGTTGGACCTTTCAACAGGACAATGATCCCAAGCATACCTCCAAGTCCACTAGAGCATGGTTGCAGATTAAAGGCTGGAACATTTTGGAGTGGCCATCGCAGTCACCTGACTTAAATCCGATTGAGAACCTCTGGTGGGACTTAAAGAAAGCAGTTGCAGTGCGCAAGCCTAAGAATGTGACTGAACTGGAGGCTTTTGCCCATGACGAATGGGCGAAGATACCCGTAGATCGCTGCAAGACACTTGTGTCAAGCTATGCTTCACGTTTAAAAGCTGTTATAACTGTAAAAGGATGTTGTACTAAGTACTAAGATTGAATGTCACTTGTGGGGTTGAATAAAACCGATAATGATGTGAGCACAGAAAAGACATTTGTGGTTATTTCATTATAAATGTTATGTTATATTTGTCTGACCTACACGTGCCTCTTTGATTTAATTGTAAGCAAGATGACTGAATGATCAAAATCAATGTCAAACTGGCCAAAACACTCAATTTCAGTGGGGGTTGAATAATTTTGAACACAACTGTACATGTAAGTAAATGTGAGTATTATTCTTATACACAGGGTGTTCGCGTCGATTATAATTCGGAAGTATTTATGCATGCATGTTATATTGCATCTACTTAGGCCGGGGTCAGACGAGCATTTTTAAGAGCGAAAGGAACGTCCGTGAGAGTGGACGATCCTTCCACTCAACGCCCATGTGACCACCTCGCTGAGCGTAGTTCGTGCGCTCAGCGCTGGAAGGCTCAATCCTCCAATGGAGGAGCGCGCTTTGCAGCCTCATCGAATGCTTCAACGGGGAGGCTTTCTGACCAGCCGCAGCACGTCCGCTGTAGCGCATGCAATTTGTGCGCGTGCTACAGCATGGGGCCGGCTCCAAAGCGTCATAACGCTGCGACGGACGCCAGCAGGTACGTCAGTCCAGGTCCAGTACTGCTCATCTGACCCCGGCCTTAGTTTTGTTTTTTACAAACATGTCCCCAAATACAAAAAGTTCATATGGTCAACACTGGCCTGGAGGGATCCCGGGAGCATCTATGGATTCTAGATTAGCCACTAGCTATTTATGTATCACGTGGCTATTACAGCTAAAGATCACTGATTGGACAGGCCTGAGGCTAAGAATCATCATCAGTAGAAACCCTACCCAAAACACACTTTTCCAGGGTCCCATTAAAAGGGACACACTAGGCTATGAAAAAAAAGGGGTCGCATAAAGGGTTTAAGGATTTCCACTCCTTTCTAAAAGGTTACCTTAAGTTTAAAAGTCAGTGCAGTCTTTCGCCCAGGCCTGGATTCTTTTCCGAGCCACCATATTGTTTGACCCTGTAACTATGTCAGTCATTTATGAAGTTGTCCCCATCGGAATTATTCTCACTTAAAGGCTGTCAAGTTCATTGAATTAAAAACGGGACCATTCTGTGACGTTAATGTATCTGGCAAAATATAGAAGCTGCATGCACTGCACATAAATAATCTGTTCACAAAAGAATGAGAAAACTATTTTTTACAAGAAAACCATTTAAAAAGAGGGGGGGAGCACTTTATCACTGTTATCAGTGAATGTAGACAGACTGCAGGTCTTACTGGATCCAAATTGCCCCGCAGTGTGCATCTTGCGTTAAAACCTTTCTGATAAAAATCAGGAATGTGCTCACTCAAATGTGACAAAGAAAAAAAAATAAAGGCCAAATTGCAAATTATTTCCTTTTTGGTGGAATGCAAATTGGGTCACATAACTAGAGGCTGCCTACATTATACCAGGGATGAACAGGTTTAAATCTGATCTTGATGTGGGAGGTGGCACAATCCGCTTCAGTTTTCATAAAAAATTATATATTACAAATATGGGTCCAGTCATTATGTCATCCCGTGTGGCATTCTCAGCGTTTAGCACTGCTAACTTAGCACTTGTAGCCATGTAGGAGAGGTGCCGCCTCCACGCAGCAAATGATCCAATAAGGAAATGCTCAGTTTGAAGTTTTGGTGGACCAAAACACCAAATATTTATTGGAACATGGTAAACACTAAAGGGGTAATAAAATGGACAACAGTGGATATTATAGAAACAGACCTTTCATTAAGCCTTCTTTTGGATCAACAGCAGTAGGTGTTATGCGAGAGGCTGAACCCGATGGACGCAGGTCTTTTTTCAACCTATGTAACTATGTAATCCTCTGCCCTTGTGCTTCAATATTCACAGACAAAGTTTTCAGTGAGACTGCTGCAGCAAACTGAACTGCTGCAATGGAACAATTCAGCAGCTGCTGAGGAACTGAACAGGCATCAGCATTCAGTGCCAAGTTGCTAACTAAGGCTAGGGTCAGACGAACGCATTTTTATGTTGTCTGTGAAAAAGTGCGTTCGAACGAATGGACGCATTTTTTCACAGAATACGTGATAGTGGTCATACTATGCGCATTTTCGTCCGTGATTTTGTACGGATCATCAATAAAACGCTTTTTGCGTCTGGACGTTATGTTGGCCGGACATTAGCAGCGTCTGACGTCTCCTAATCACACACACACGCCGCTAGCAGACGCAGCGCACTCTGTACGTCAGTACCTGCGGTTTCACGTTCTCGAAAAAATGCGTTCATTTTCCACTTGCGTTGCGCAGCCGGACTTTTGTGCGACCGTACTTCGTATATTGGCCGTCATTGCCCGGCATCTGCTGCTAGTGCGGCCGTGATTAAGTGCGGCTGCACGCGCGTTCGCACTGCCTCAGTCTGACCCTAGCCTTAGCCCTTGCAGCAGCTGAGGAACTGAACACGCCTCTGCTGAGCAGGGACCCCCCCCCATGGGGCAGCCCACTAGTGCTGTTGCTCGTTCTCAGGACCCTCAAACCTTGTTTTTATTAATCTTCAAAAGGTGCATCCATATGAAAGTACCAGTGAAGACCCTACTGTTGTAGTGGTTCCAGGAGATCTTCCATAATTTCTTATGTTTTAATGAGCTGAGAGTGAACATATGCAAGAGATACAGCGAGAAGATTGTTGTGCAGTAGGCGGTGGTTGTACAAGTAGGAGGACTTCAGTGGAACAGTTTTACAGTTGTCCCAGTGGCGTAGCGTGGGGGGGCTGGGGGGGCCGTGCCCCGGGCGCAGTTTTGTTAGGGGCGCATTTGCGCCCCTAAAAACTGGCCCGGGGGTTGAGGGGACCCAGATGCCGGGCAGCACGGGAGTGCCTGCCCGGTCCTGAAGAGTCCGTCTGTTAAAGGGAAGCGGCTGCGTGCAGGCGCAGCCGGTCACGTGGTCCGGCTAATCAGGTGGTACTGAGTCTCTGTACCACCTGACTGGCCAGACCGCGTGACCTGCGCACGCACGCCACGCAGCCGCATCACCTTCAACAGGACGGACTGTTCAGGACCGGGCAGGCACTCCCGCGCTGCCCGGCATCTGGGTCCCCTCAACCCCTGCCGGAGCTGGAGCAATATCCAGGTGAAAGCTGGGGGCAAATCCATGAGCTGGGGGGCAAATCCATGAGCTGGGGGGCAAATCCATGAGCTGGGGGCAAATCCATGAGCTGGGGGCAAATCCATGAGCTGGGGGCAAATCCATGAGCTGGGGCAAATCCATGAGCTGGGGCAAATCCATGACCTTGGGGCAAATCCATGAGCTGGGGCAAATCCATGTGTGAGCTGGGGGCAAATCCATGTGTGAGCTGGGGCAAATCCATGAGCTGGGCAAATCCATGTGTGAGCTGGGGCAAATCCATGAGCTGGGCAAATCCATGTGTGAGCTGGGGCAAACCCATGTGTGAGCTGGTGCAAATCCATGTGTGAGCTGGGGGCAAATCCATGTGTGAGCTGGGGGCAAATCCATGTGTGAGCTGGGGGCAAATCCATGTGTGAGCTGGGGGCAAATCCATGAGCTGGGGCAAATCCATGTGTGAGCTGGGGCAAATCCATGTGAGCTGGGGCAAAATCCATGTGTGAGCTGGGGGCAAATCCATGTGTGAGCTGGGGGCAAATCCATGTGTGAGCTGGGGGCAAATCCATGTGTGAGCTGGGGGCAAATCCATGTGTGAGCTGGGGGCAAATCCATGTGTGAGCTGGGGGCAAATCCATGAGCTGGGGCAAATCCATGTGTGAGCTGGGGCAAATCCATGTGTGAGCTGGGGCAAATCCATGTGTGAGCTGGGGCAAATCCATGTGTGAGCTGGGGCAAATCCATGTGTGAGCTGGGGCAAATCCATGTGTGAGCTGGGGCAAATCCATGTGTGAGCTGGGGCAAATCCATGTGTGAGCTGGGGCAAATCCATGTGAGCTGGGCAAATCCATGTGAGCTGGGGCAAATCCATGAGCTGGGGCAAATCCATGAGCTGGGCAAATCCATGTGTGAGCTGGGGCAAATCCATGAGCTGGGGCAAATCCATGAGCTGGGGCAAATCCATGAGCTGGGGCAAATCCATGTGTGAGCTGGGGGCAAATCCATGTGTGAGCTGGGGGCAAATCCATGTGTGAGCTGGGGGCAAATCCATGTGTGAGCTGGGGGCAAATCCATGTGTGAGCTGGGGGCAAATCCATGTGTGAGCTGGGGCAAATCCATGTGTGAGCTGGGGCAAATCCATAAGCTGGGGCAAATCCATGAGCTGGGCAAATCCATGTGTGAGCTGGGGCAAATCCATGTGTGAGATGGGGCAAATCCATGAGCTGGGGCAAATCCATGAGCTGGGGGCAAATCCATGAGCTGGGCAAATCCATGAGCTGGGGGCAAATCCATGTGAGAGCTGGGGCAATATCGATAACGTGTCCACAGGTGGGGGCGCACAATTCTTGGCTGGCCCCGGGCGCTGACAACCCACGCTACGCCACTGGTTGTCCCCAATCATCTATTCAAAAGATACAATGTGGGTACCTTAACACTCTGTGATAAACTATCAAATTAGTGCTTCATAATCTGTAAAATGGAGAGCCATGCTTTTTTCTTAAACTTTGCATCGGTTTAAAGAAATTATTGCTTTGTGTGATTTAACAATTTTTGTTCCTTAATTTTTACTATCCTGCCCATGACTTCATAATTATCTGTGATTTTAACCACAAGACGCATCATTGTGGATTGTTAAGAGGAGAATGACAACAATCGCCCATCCAGATGAAATGTTCAAGACACCTCACCCGACGCCCAACATCTATAAACTCAGATTCCCACACAGCATTTGACCTTCCAACTGTCAAAATGGGAGGTAGGTCAAGCAGCTTCCTTTCAGAAATCTTTAAAAATTCCAGAACACATTGACTGTTCCATCGGGTTAAAAGGGCAACGTTTGGTTTATGAGATGTGAAATGGTTGAGTAAGAGAAAACATGTTGGTGCAGATAACAGAGCAGCCAGATCCTCCATGTTTTCCCTCAACGAACATAAATTTATTCAGGCTTACGGGCAGTACATGAAAAATAGGACACCTCATAAGTTAATCAGTGTTTCTCTAGAGTGTGGATTCGCTTAACATGCGGACTGTCTTCCGGAGAAAAACCTGGTGCTTCCCTAAAACAATATGGCAAAAGTTAGAGAGATGAGAAAGTCCAACACATATCCTTCTGCCTCTTATTGAAAGTGAAACAGGGGTCACTGGTACAGGGGCTTAGAAGCTAACCTGTTCTGGAGTCAACTCAGAAATTTATATAAATAAACAGGAGTAAAAGCTGCATAAAGATAATGCTCAACATAAAACTTCTTTAGGAGATGTATAGCGGTGATGGAATACCAAAGAATAAGAACAATGCAGGATTACGTCACCGCTATACAGCTCCTGAAGACATTTGCTGTGCCAAACAAAACACATCGAGCGTTACGTTTAAGTGGACTTTACTTTTATTAGTAGTACAACTGTATCTGGAATTCCAGTCTCATCAGTGCCAGTGACCCCTGCTCCACTGTCGAGAGGACGCAAGATGCGGACCGACATACTCTTCAGTGGTCCACTGACGAATTGGAGTGCACTCATCACCCTAATTTCTGGTCATGAAAAAGCCCTGTGGTATGTATAATTCATGAGTGTAAGAAATTAAAGGAATCACAAATTACCCATTTTGTTAGATAAGGGACTTCAGTGTGTTCTGCCTATATATGAAATACCAATATGGGTCCAGAAAAAGACGATCTACCAACCGCAACAGTGAGTGCATCAGAAGAGTTTTAGCTCCGTGCCCTTGTGCATTGGATTAGAGGGTTGCCCTGAGGGCTAGTCCCGGACCATGGTTTAGATTTGAGTAAGACAGACATGCAATGAACAGGTATCCCAAATCCAAACCGTACAGGACATGTCAGGAGCATGGCATAGACTCCCTGTAACTGTAATTTTTTCCAGTTAAAATATTTTTCTATATGGGTCCTGTGTCCCGTGACTTAAAAATGTATATGGTGCCATCTAGAGCAGTGTTTCTCAAGTGGTGGGTCGCGACCAGGGGCAGACTGGGTCACGGGGCAAGTGCCCCCAGGCCTCTCTAATGCTTGGGACCCGCTGATGCAGCTTACCTGCGGCAGCGAGTCCCAGGCGGTGCAGCTACCTCTGAAATGTTCCCAGGCACCACCTGGGACCCACTGCATCGGGTAAGATACTCTGTAATGGCAAGGTGGGGGGGATCTGAAATGGGAGGTATGGGGTGGGACTCATTGACTGGTGGCATGCTCTGGACTCCCAACACCAGGAGCCACTGTGCACAATCCACACCTCAGTGAAGCAAAGTATATTTATATAGGCCAGCCTCCCATGGAGGTGTGTTTTGACTGGCTTGGACCAATGGTGCTCTCTCATTGGTCCAAGCTATTCCATTGCGCTCAGTTCCTCTCTGAGGCACTGAAGAGTGTAGGTTCAGGAAGTAGGCAGCGCCAGACACGCGCTGCAGACTTCTCAATCTCTTGACCAGCTTGAGTTTATGTGATTAGCGTAGCGTTCAGCTACGCAAATTGCGTAGGCTCAGGGAGGGTAGGCTGCGGTGAAAAAAATAATGCACACAGTGGCAGACGGCGGGGGAGTGCGGAGCAGATAAGTTTTTTTATAATATTTTATTATTCATTCCTGATTTAAATTAGAGTTGCTTTGTCTACCATCACCCCACACTTTGAGACACTTAAGAGCAAGAAGCATCCCCAGTTTTCCCAGAAGTTAGAATTAATTTCATAAGTTTCAATTACAGTTTATTTTATTGTGTTTTTGCCTCAACAGCACTTTTCGTTTTCACTAGTTCTGTGATTACTGCACTATCCATTTTGGAAAGAATCCCTCTTTGTTTAAAAAATTGTTTAAAAAGTGCATACATTGTAAAATACTACGCACGTTGCTTTGTGGAATAAATTATAATGTTTCAGAAATTCAATTATTTTTGGGTCGCGACTTAATGACCAAGGACAATTGTGGGTCCACAAGTTGAGAATCACTGATATAGAGTATCTCAAACGCATCTTTAGTATATCATAAAAAAAAAATTAAAAAAAAAATAATCACCAATTGCATTGGAAGTGATTAATGTCTTGCCCACAGCACAGGGTTAAATCCTGTGGTCCTTGAAGCCAGGGACTGAATTCCTCATGTCTTTGAACATAAACTGCTGTTGATCACAGCTGTGCACTCCCAAAAACCAGGTCGAAAGTGTGCAGCTGTCACTAGTGGTATTTTACAGTCGCCTTTGAAAAATGTACTTTCACAGTTAAACACGTTCCTTCGAACCCGAGTTCCTGGAATGTTACAGTAAGTTTGTAATTTTAACATAGAGACGGGGAAATCATAATCAAGGTTTACAGTTTATGTTGGTTATGTATCCATTCAGGATACCTACCAAAATAACCTGAGCACATGACTGTAACAGCCAGACACGTATACTACATAGATTTAAAAGGATTGGAATTGATCCTGCACAGAATAAAAACACACGCACGTAATTTTGCAACATGCTTTCATCCCTGTTCTACAGTTGTGTTCAAAATTATTCAACCCCCACTGAAATTGAGTGTTTTGGCCAGTTTGACATTGATTTTGATCATTCAGTCATCTTGCTTACAATTAAATCAAAGAGGCACGTGTAGGTCAGACAAATATAACATAACATTTATAATAAAATAACCACAAATGTCTTTTCTGTGCTCACATCATTATCAGTTTTATTCAACCCCCAACAGACATTCAATCTTAGTACTTATAACTGTAAAAAGATGTTGTACTAACAGCTTTTAAACGTGAAGCATAGCTTGACACAAGTGTCTTGCAGCGATCTATGGGTATCTTCGCCCATTCGTCATGGGCAAAAGCCTCCAGTTAAGTCACATTCTTAGGCTTGCGCACTGCAACTGCTTTCTTTAAGTCCCACCAGAGGTTCTCAATCGGATTTAAGTCAGGTGACTGCGATGGCCACTCCAAAATGTTCCAGCCTTTAATCTGCAACCATGCTCTAGTGGACTTGGAGGTATGCTTGGGATCATTGTCCTGTTGAAAGGTCCAACGTCTCCCAAACCTCAGGTTTGTGACGGACTGCATCACATTGTCATCCAATATCTCCTGGTACTGAAGAGAATTCATGGTACCTTGCACACGCTGAAGCTTCCATGTACCTGCAGAAGCAAAACAGCCCCAAGCATGATTGACCCCGCCATGCTTCACAGTAGGCAAGGTGTTCTTTTCTTCATAGGCCTTGTTCTTCCTCCTCCAAACATAGCGTTGATCCATGGGCCCAAACAGTTCTAATTGTTTCATCAGTCCACAGAACACTGTCCCAAAACTTCTGTGGTTTGTCCACATGACTTTTGGCATACTGCAGTCGACTCTTCTTATTCTTTGAGGCAGCAAGGGGTGCGCCTGGGAGTTCTGGCATGGAGGCCTTCATTACGCAGTGTGCGCCGTATTGTCTGAGCTGAAACTTCAGTACCCACATCTGACAAATCTTTTCTCAGTTCCTCAGCAGTCGCACGGGGACTTTTCTCCACTCTACACTTCAGGTAGCGCACAGCAGTCGAAGTCAGCATCTTCTTTCTGCCACGACCAGGTAGCGATTCAACAGTGCCTTTGCCTTGAATTTGCGAATGATGCTTCCTATGGTCTCTCTTGGTATGTTTAACATCTTTGCAATCTTCTTATAGCCATTGCCCTTCCTGTGAAGAGTTATCACCTCTTCTCTTGTCTTCCTGGACCATTCTCTTGACTTCACCATGTTTGTAACCACACCAGTAAATGTCTAGAAGGAGCTGAGTATCACAGTCATTTTAAAGCTGCCTAATTGGTGCTTATTATGCTTTATTGCTGCTCCGTGACATCCACAGGTGTTTTCAATACCTGATTGAAAACACTTGAATGAACCTCTGTTCTTCAGAGTGGTAGTCTTTAAGGGGTTGAATAATTGTGTCAATGAAGAATTCACAAAAGAAACATTTACTACTGTATTACAAAACCAATTGATGTCATTTTAGTTGCATATGGTTCTTTAAAAAGTCCTTGTAGAATTTCATTCTGAATACAATTACAAATGTACACTAAATTCCCTAAAACCCTTTACAGCATTGGGGGTTGAATAATTTTGAACACAACTGTATGTGTTGAAGAAGATACCTCATGAGTGTCAGTTGTTGTAAACTTTACCTAAAACAATTCAGTGAAAGGTATGACTGAACACCTGAATGCAAGCTTTCAATGTATGTGACCAATGGGAATTCTGCAAAAGGAGTGGAGGAACTGCGTTCCCACTGGACTAACCTGTTTAGTAAAGAGTTGCCCTACAACGTCTGACCACTCGATCCAGGGGCGGATCCAGAGACTAGTCTCGGGAGGGGCACTGACAGAAAATAAGGTGTTTTAGCAGAGAGTCCGACTCACGAGAATTTACAGAGGGCCTGGCTCACAGGAGCTTACAATCTAGAGGAGCAGAGGGCCCGGCTCACAGGAGTTTACAATCTAGAAAAGCAGAGGGCACCCAGGAGCTTACAATCTAGAGGAGCAGAGGGCACCCAGGAGTTTACAATCTAGAGGAGCAGAGGGCACCCAGGAGCTTACAATCTAGAGGAGCAGAGGGCACCCAGCTCACACATGGATTTGCCCCCAGCTCATGGATTTGCCCCAGCTCATGGATTTACCCCCAGCTCATGGATTTACCCCCAGCTCATGGATTTGCCCCCAGCTCATGGATTTGCCCCCAGCTCATGGATTTGCCAGCTCATGGATTTACCCCCAGCTCATGGATTTACCCCCAGCTCATGGATTTACCCCCAGCTCTCATGGATTTACCCCCAGCTCATGGATTTGCCCAGCTCATGGATTTACCCCCAGCTCATGGATTTGCCCCGCTCATGGATTTGCCCAGCTCATGGATTTGCCCAGCTCATGGATTTACCCCCAGCTCATGGATTTGCCCAGCTCATGGATTTGCCCCCCAGCTCATGGATTTGCCCCCCAGCTCATGGATTTGCCCCCCAGCTCATGGATTTGCCCCCCAGCTCATGGATTTGCCCAGCTCATGGATTTGCGCCCAGCTCATGGATTTGCCCAGCTCATGGATTTGCCCAGCTCATGGATTTGCCCAGCTCATGGATTTGCCCCCTGCTCATGGATTTACCCCCAGCTCATGGATTTGCCCAGCTCATGGATTTACCCCCAGTCATGGATTTGCCCAGGTCATGGATTTGCCCAGCTCTCACCTGGATATTGCTCCAGGCCTCCAGCTCCGGTGTTCAGGGGACCCAGATGCCGCCGAGCAGCGCAGGAGCGCCTGCCCGGTCCTGAAGAGTGCGTCCTTGTGAAGGGGAGGCGGCTGCGTGCGTGCGCAGGTCACGCGGTCCGGCCAGTCAGGTGGTACAGAGACTCAGTACCACCTGATTAGCCGGACCACGTGTGACCGGCTGCGCCTGCACGCAGCCGCATCCCCTTTACAAGGACGCATCTTCAGGACCGGGCAGGCGCTCCTGCGCTGCCCGGCGGCATCTGGGTCCCCGGCTCAAATCTCGGGGGGGGGGCAATTGCCCCGTTGCCCCCCCCCCTGGATCCGCCCCTGACTCGATGTCATCCGAGTGGCCACACGTGCTGGGAGCCCCCTGCTCCCTCTGTGGGGGACTCGTTTAGCTATCTAAATGCAGGGGCTTAACACCAATCAGAGCCTCAGCTCAAGTTTCAGGGCTTGGGGACCTTTGCAAACTAGATTTATCCAATGGTATCAAGGCCTTGCTGGACAGAAAGCTACTGGATTGGTTGGAGCACCCAGCCCCACTGTGATCACGTGACATCCTGAGCTGCAAGCATGTCATATCCTGCAGGGATCAGAGGGAGAGTAGGTGCTGAGTTTAATAACCTTTTTAAAGCTCCTCTAAAAGGATTACAACAGGAAGGGGGAGTGTGGAGGGGTTAATATTTAACTCTTCAGTTTTCCTACCCCCTCCAGTAGTACCCCTTTAAGTCAGAAGGGAGAGGTCCACAGGCACCTTTTAAAATACCTACAACTCATATCTAGAAAATCACCATTGCTTATAAGGCTAGGGTCAGACGAAAGCATTTTTCCCCGCGAACGTGAAAAAGTGCGTCCGAACGCATTGACATATTTTTTCACAGAATGCGCAAAAACGGTCAGACGACGTGCATTGTCGGGCGTGATTTTGTACGGATCGTCAATAAAACTCTTTTTGCGTCTGGACGTTATGTAGGCTGGACATTAGCAGTGTCTGACATCTCCTAATCACGCACACACGCCGCTATGCCGCAGCTGCGCACTCAGTACGTCAGTACTAGCGGTTCAGCGTTCTCAAACAAATGCGTTCAAATTCCACTTGCGTTGCACGGCTGGACTTTTGTGCGGCCGTACATCGTATATTGGCCGTCATTGCCCGTCATCTGCTGCTAGTGCGGCCGTAATTATGTGCGCCAGAACGCACGTTAAAAGTGCGCTGGTCTGACCCCAGCCTAAAGAAGAGGTTTTTGTTGTACGCCCCATGGTGTACTAGGCCATCCCCGTGGTGAGTGGGTCTTAAAGATATGGGGGCGTACTTTTACGCCATGCTGACTTTAATGGGCTGCCTCGGCCCTGTCCCGCAACCGGCGCTCTCCGGCTTGGCTGCAGAGAGACCGGTCTGAACTCAAGCCAACCCCCTGCAGCCAATGATGCACGTCGCCTTTGTGGGCAGGCCAAATCAGAGGTCCGCAGCAGCACCTGGCGGCAAGGCGTACCAGTATGCCTTGCCGGCGTTATCCCACTCTCCCGATGGGCAACGCCCACCCATCGGTAAGGAAAGAAAAACAAAAAAACACCACCACACACACACCATCAAAATTGCAACTAGGAAACAATTGCACTCCATGTAAAGGAAAAGTTACAAACACACTATTCTACATAGCATAGAAACATAGAAAAATGTCGGCAGATAAGAACCTTTCGGCCCATCTAGTCTGCCCAATTACATGGATACTTTACCTGGATTTCTCTTTTGTTTAGGATAGCCTTATGCCTATCCCATGCTTGCTTCAATTCAATTACTGTTTTGGCCTCTACCACTTCAACTGGAAGGCTGTTCCATATATCCACCACCCTCTCAGTAAAATAATGCTTCCTGTTACCTTTAAACCTTTGCCCCTCTAATCTAAGACTATGTCCTCTTGTTTTGCTACTTTGTTTCCTTTTAAATATACTCCCTTCCTCTACCTTGTGGATTCCCTTTACGTATTTAAATGTTTCTATCATAGCATGTGTAGGCGACCAATGATAAAGCCGCGATGGCGAAGATATGTTAGGAATCAGCTGCCCTCATGTTGCTATAGATCCTTATGTCCGATTAATGCTACATACTCCAACAAAACCACTGCTCTGTTATCCCTCAATCTAACCCCAAAACACAAACCGTCCTTTTAACCTAAATAACTTAGCAGGGTGATTTTGAGTGATGCCAATCGTACCCGCGCTCATGATATAGCACCATTATAGAGTCGTCCTAATTGCAATTGTTATTTTTAGGAAATGGTTTTAGATTGCATGTAAATATCCTGACTTTTCATTCAATTCAGAAACTTGTATATAATGAGCAGTTGGACAGGATGGGACACCACCCTTCTCGGCCTTTCAAAAAGAAACAAAATCTACAGCATACGTCAAAAGAAACCGTAAAATGAAAATACAATAAGGATAAAAAGTGATGAGTTGCGAGGCGCTCATTCAGTAAAACGTAAAGTAAACATATGCCTGCAGCTTGTAGTAACTTCAAGGCTTCTTGCGTTATCTTTGAAGGACTATCTGCAGAAAGTTGATTTCCAGAGAATGCACACATTCCTTTTCCTTCCTTGATAATCATTCCATCTGATTGTGTATCCTGACCAAGAGAAGCTCCTTTAATTCTGTTTGTTTAGCTACTACTAAAAGCATGACCTTTCAGACCTTCTCATCTTCTCCAAGACAGGAAAAGCAGATGCCGACTACTGTTTGTGACCTCAGATGAAAAGCATACCTGGGAGCTGGCCTTTTGACAACCGAGAACAAAACGCCTCCCATCTATGGTGGCACTAAACATTGATTTTACATGAAGACGTAGTCAGATGGGCTTGTTGACCACTTGTGTCAAATGAAGGAGTAAATTACTGTTAGTTTTGTGACAATTTGTGCCATTTACAATATTCATAAATGATCTGCTTAACATCTGCAAAGACTCAACTGTACACATGTACGCAGACGACACCATAATCTATACCAGACAACCAAATCTCCCACAGCTGGAGGCCGTGCTGCAAGACCAATTCACAGGAGGTACAAAAGTAGATTAAACACAAACAACGTTTTTTTAAATAATGACAAAACTGTAACGATGCTCTTTGGAACAGCACCTAAACTACACAAATTGCAAAATCCCCATCTATGTGTGGGGACAAAATCAAATGGCATGCTGACCACAGTCACTTTGCTCAAATATCTAGGTATGTGGTTAGACCCAAATCTATCCTTTGGCCCCCACATCGAAAAACTCTCATCTAATCTTTACCCCAAACTAGGTGCCCTGTACAGAAACAAATCCTGCCTGAGCCCCGCGGTAAGAAAGCAGATTGTACAACAAATGCGTATGCCATCTATTTATTGGATACGGAGATGTAGTATATGCAGCCGCCCCACAAACACACCTTCATAAACTTACCACATTGTAGCGCAAAGCGGCAGCATGAGTTATACAATGTAACTACATGACCCACCATTGTGACATGTTAATAGAGCTAAACTGTCCGTCGCTGGAGTCTAAACTTACCCTTCACCTTCCCAACCTGGTGTTTAAGAGCTTTTCTGGTAAGCTGCCATCCTGCCTGAATAGGCTGCTTCCCCCAGCAGCTCCCTCATCCTATAACCTCCGATCCAGGACCTGCAACTTGCAATACCACAATACAAAAAGACAGTGGCTCGATCCTCATTTTCCTACAGAGCACCACAATTATGGAATAACCTCCCAGACGCCATCAAATCTTCCCCTGGTCTAAACTCACTCAATAGCTCCTTATTAACATACCTCAATACAGAATGCACCTGTAAACATGTAACATAATGACTATTTCCTACATATTTCTTTTCTGTTAATATGTATATTTGTTTTTAATATCTTGCATTGTATTACTTTGTATTTCTGTAACAACTAACATTTTAAATGTTCTTGAACCCAGGACGTACTTGAAAACGAGAGAGATCTCAATGTATCCTTCCTGGTAAAATTCTTTATAAATAAAATAAAAAAAAGGGATAACTTGATATACTCTAGTTCAGGTCGAGGTCATGTCTTTTGATTTACCTACTCTGATCTCTACTTCAAAACAATTCAACTTGGTACTGTTACCCGACACCCCTAACTCAGGTGCTGGATTAGGCTAGGGTCAGACTGAGGCAGTGCGAACGCGCGTGCAGCCGCACTTAATCACGGCCGCACTAGCAGCAAATGCCAGGCAATGACGGCCAATATACGATGTACGGTCGCACAAAAGTCCGGCTGCGCAACGCAAGTGGAAAATGAACGCATTTTTTCGAGAACGTGAAACCGCAGGTACTGACGTACAGAGTGCGCTGCGTCCGCTAGCGGCGTGTGTGTGTGATTAGGAGACGTCAGACGCTGCTAATGTCCGGCAAACATAACGTCCAGACGCAAAAAGGGTTTTATTGATGATCCGTACAAAATCACGGACGAAAATGCGCATAGTATGACCACTATCACGTATTCTGTGACAAAATGCGTCCATTCGTTCGAACGCACTTTTTCACAGACAACATAAAAATGCGTTCGTCTGACCCTAGCCTTAGCTAGCAGTAATTTCACATATCGTTCGTTGGGTATGCCGTGTTGCGCTGTAGATTCCTACAGATACATTCCAAACTAAAGACTGTATAGCATCCCAGCAGACGAGAACCTGAAGGAGACAGATGGATCTACATCAGTGTTTATCAACCTTGATTGCTAGCCTCACAGTTGTAGAATCCTCATGTACGGAAATCAGTGCTGTCCAATATATTTTAGGGGGGGTTATTAAATCAAATCGGTGTTTGCAAGTCAAACACTGGCGTAATCACGAAAGAGGTGAATCCGAAGAGCAACGGAACAATGTTCAGTCACTCTTCATATTTTCATTTTGTGACATGCCAGCATCTGACAGCGTTGTAAAAGCAGATTTTTTTCTGGTGCTTGCAACAATGCAAACTTCGGCAGTTACTGTATAAACCCCCTTAGTTTTATTGCTATTTTGTATTCTCCATGTATGTTTGTGCAACGTCAGTGTGCGTACCTGTACCCCCCATCCACCATGTAATTGTGATAGATCAAGGTTAAGTGAGGTGTCATTGGGAAGGTCAGAATCTTGTCTTTACAATGATGCCAGACATGACCATGTAAAAATTGAAAATTTTTATTTATTTTTTAATTATATTTTTCCTGTTATAAAACAAACAATGCCGCTGCACTAACTCAACTAAGGCCCCGTTCACACTGTGCGATTTATCGCGTGGATTTTGCAGCGACGTCGCAGCAAAATCCACGCGACGTCACACTATGTAGCTTCTCCAACGCATTTCAATGGAGCTGTTCACATCTTGCCGCGCGATGTCGCATGTCGCTGGTACATGACCCTTTTTTTGCAATTTGCTATCTGCGATTTGTATTGGTGGTGCTTTGCAAAATTCGCACAAAACAGCGATGTTGCGTGACATTATCGCACCATGTCGTGAATATGAAAATCGCGTGACTTTCAAATCGCAGTGTGAACAGGGCCTTAGGCAACATATTCTGCCTTTTCTGATCGCGGTGGTGCTTAGCGCTGCCGTGAGCATCCCGAGGCTTAGCGTCACGTTATGGGGCAGGTTGCTGAATTAGCGCCTGCCCTGTAATATCACGCTAAAACGGGGACACTGAGAAACCTTCAGGTGCAGGTTTTCCTCCTTAGGCCGGGGGGGCACACTAGGCGTTTTCTTTAACGCACGCTAGTGCGTTAAAGAAAACAAATGCACCGCCCCCCCCCCCTCGATGCCCACCTGCCCCCCTCCACAAGGCTGCAAAGTGCGATCCTCCTATGGAGTATCGCGCTTTGCAGCACCGTCGATAGTGATGATCTCTAGGTGCACGCATGCTATGCGCGCAAGCATGTGACCGGCTCCGTCCGCAGCATCGCAACGCTGCGACAGGCGCCGGTAACGTGCACTAGTGAGCACAAGAAGACGCCTAGTGTGCCCCCAGCCTTAACGACCCCGTTTTAGCATGATGAACGTAATATGGCCCTGGAGGTTAAATAAAATAAAAAAAAAACGTACATTATAATACCGATGTGGACGAGAAATTTGCATCCTTTAAGAAAAAAAAAAAAGAAACTGTAGAATTATTTTCAATAATGTGAAGTTACAGCCGCAATCCAAAAATAAAAAACTCCAAATAAAAAGCCCAAAGTGTCTAAACGCTGATTGAACTCTATACATAGATCGTCTAAAATGTTCTCCGTGAGGAAGAGACGTGAGCTATTTGCAATCCATAAAGACTATAACACAGCTAACTATTCATTCTCTGACAAAAAAAAAACAACACACAATGTTGTGCAGGCATTCACAGACAGCCTACCACTTGAAGATTTTCTAAATAGGCGAGGGTGACTGGAATGCTTGCCTCCTCCAACTGTCTCCCCTTCCAACTGGGAAACGTTTCAAAAAGAACCCCTATCAGAGCAAAAACCTCCACAATGAGCCAGATGGTTCGAGCAAACTCTCAGCAAAGGGACAACATCAAATGCGTTTCTGGCACAAAGGGGCATTTGAGCTCCCAGTAAAGCCCTTTGCTGGCAGAGGAGCCGGCATTGCTGTGCTGAGCTGTGTTAACAGAGCATCCTCTGTGGAATGAATTACATACGTATGTCAAAAGGTCCCATCACACTCATTAGGGCAATTGTAAAGAGATAATAGGGCAACAAGGTAACCAGGCTTTAGCCAACATCAGGGATTAAAAGGAAACGAGAGATCTCGCTTGCACATATTTTACAACAGAAGAATAAAATTACAAATCGTTTTTAGTTTCCTTTATATCATTATGGCAGTCAGTACGTAAAGAAATTGCCCGTGTTGCCATAAATATCCCAACATTAAAAAAAAATATATATATGAATTTTTTGCTACATTTCTAAAACCGCAGTAAACATGAAAACAAAAAGATACAAAATATTAAAATATTCCAGGAAGGAAAAATATAGTAAACAGTGTTCCTCCTGTTGGCTGCAGAAGCCTTAATTCCTAAATCATTAAACGTTCTCCAAAACAGAAAAAAAAAAAAAATTAGAATGGATTTGAAACAAGTATGAGCTCTCCGTGGCCTGAAATGTAGCATAATGACAGGAAAACTGCAAATTTTAGACAAAAAATAAATATATTATTTCTGACCTCTCCTGACAATCTAATTTGGGCAACGTTTCCTAGAATGTAATTGTAATTCTCACTTGCAGCTGATTGTGGGGAAAATAAAAAAATATCCACACTTTCCATTGCTGCCATGGGTGCAGACATGTACATACAATGTCATGGAGGATTCGCTCAGGTACCAAATGAGTCCTATAGATCCGAGAAGATGCTACTCGCACGCTACCGTTACTACTCCCAATTATTAAGAATCAAGGTATTCTGATTAACAGTTTATGCCAAATTTTCCCATATTACCTGCTTAGCAGTAATAGGGCCTACAGCAGAGGCCTGTTCAATACCTCAGCAGCTGCTGAATTGCTGCAGCGCAGCAATTCAGTTTGCTGCAGCAGTGTCGTTGAACCCTTTGGATGCAAATTTTGAATCCAAAATGGCCGACGATTTCTTAATGAAAAATTCAGATTGTTTTTCGGATCACTCGGACAAAAAATAATAAAGAGAAGCAGTCAGCACAATTCCGTTTTGTATGCACACACCACAAATGATAGTTTTTAATGAATAAACGTTATGTTTACTTCTGAAACAATATATAAATTGAACTGTCTATGTGCAGGGGGAAATAATAAATAAATATTTTGTGCTTTGGTGAACAAAAACCTCAAAATTAACATTGCTGTACGGAATTATTACCTACTTCGAGGCGGCGGCCATCTTGCTGTAGGGCATTGTTACTTGCTTCTTGCGGCGGCCATCTTTAAAACGTCACACTCAGCATCTCCTCGGGTCGCTGCAAGTGCTAGGTTAGCACTGCTGAGCGCTGAGCGTTTGAACGGCGTTCAATGCACGTTGCTAACTTAGCACTTGCAGCGGCTGAGGTATTGAACAGGCCTCTGGGGTTAGCAACCTTGGCCCTACAGATGTTTTGAAACTACATCTCCCATGATGCTCAGAATGGCTGAGCAACAAGGAAAATTTAGTTCTAAAAAATTTCTGGAGGGCCAAAGTTGCTGACACTTGGACGAAGGCTCAGGTCAGAGGAGCGCAGTGATCACGTCTGTGTTGCCGCACATTTTAACGTCCGTGGTAGCATACGATTATGATCAATAGACACCACACACACACACACACACACACAGAACGTCAGCACAGAAGTGCAGATGCACAATGGACGTGGCGAACGGACACAAGTTAGGCAAGAACGTAAATCCGCTAGAACGGACGCATAGAGCGCACTGCGTCCGCAACGTCCACATAGCTTTGTGTGTGAGTGATGGAACGAAGTCAGACAGACTGCATTTTTGACGGACAAAATGGTTTTTCATATTAATTTATTTTCCCTTCTACATCCGTCAAAAAAAAGGTCAGTCACAAAAACGGACTGTGTGGCCACTACCTTGTCGTCAGTCAGAAAGTACGTCCACTGTGCAGGACGCACAGAATGCGTTGGTCTGACCCTAGCCTGAAGCATGGAACTCAAAGTCTGTCCCCCCAGATTGTTGAACTACATCTCCCATGATTCTTTAACCACTCCATGCATTCGAAGAGTCTGGGGAAATTGTAGGCCAGTTGGGGGGGGGCTGGAGTTGGTGATCCCTGGCCTAAAGCCTTGCAGTCAGCCATGTCGTGCCACGAGGAAGGGGTTTCCCAGTGGAGCGGCAAATTCCCAGTGGAGCGGCAAATTCCCAGTGGAGCGGCAAATTCCCAGTGGAGCGGCATACTGCCCATTAACGCGTCCTAGAAGTTGGGAAGTGCCAGTGTTAAAAGGCAGTTGGGGGAGTAACGAGAAATTCCAAGTTCACTCATTATTTGCTAGAAACTGGTATTGACACAAAACAAGCTGGTGTTAAGTGATTTTGCCTTCCCTCATTTGGGCTAGGGCAGCGCGCACACATGTCTCCAAGCAACCCTATGGACTCCATGCGTGCATGCCAGCTGTGGAGCATGGTGCTCGTATCCATTAATTTCTCCCAAATATTAGAAGTTGAGCCGCTAACCGACTGGGTGGAGTAGAGGCAACATCACTGCTCTGCGTGGAGAGAGCCTGTGGAGACATGGGTTCAATCCCAGCAAGAGCACCTCTCCAGTAAGTGCCCTTGGGTAAGACACCTAACGGTACATACTTGAAAACGAGAGAAATCTCACTGTATCCTTCCTGGTAAAATACTTTCTCAAAAAAAATAAAAATAATAATAGAGCCGATAATAGGACGTTAAAGGCACTTTTGCCTAGTACCAAGCCTGGTGCAAATCTACCAGATCCATTGAAGTCTATTGAGCAGCTAAGTTTATTGTATTCCAATCCTGGTGTAAACTTAACCAGAGCTGTTGTGAATTTACCGTCTGAGAAGTTTATAACAGCTCTGGTTACGTTTACACCCGGGCAGGAATAGGGCCCAGGACTGAAATCTTGAGAAGAAGTTGTCAATTACTTGCATATAAAAACACAGTTTGAATAGCACACTATTTTTAATGGAACTAAATTAATATTGTTATCAACCGATCACATTAAGGTCCCCGGCACACGAGCATATTTACGGCTTACGTGCGCCCGCGTGTTTTTGACAGGGAAGGCCATCCACCGGACGTGAAAAAACCCTCCCTGTCAAAAAGCTAAACAGACGCTGACAGGATACAAAGCGCGATTCTCCATAGGAGGATCGCGCTTTGTACGCTGAGCGCAGAGAGTGGAAGGAACATTTATCTCAAAATGCTCATGTGCCGCCGGCCTATAAGGTAAAGTATGTTGAAGGAATCAAAAAAAAAAAAAAGTCAGTATAGAGGGCTGCTAGCAGAAATCTTGGTGCCTTTGATTGAACAACTGGTCGTGCCCACCCACCCTCAGCTGCCCGGTTCAGTAAAGTAAAGTTTTTATGAGAAAGAAAAGACATTTCCCTCCTTTTCAGCTTACTTTATTTTACATGGTGTGGCCTCAATCCCTGGTGGTCCAGCAGGGGGATAAAAAGCGTTCCAGCGTGCCAGTACAGGTTGACAAGAATGGATCCCTGCATCTGTGGCACGTGGTCAAGCTGCACAGGGTTTGGCAAGAATCACGGCCGCCTGGGAGATTCTGGGCCCCTGAACAGATCATTGGCTGTTACCCCTCAATGGCAGCCCTGCGTGTATACATTTAAAAAATTATGTTTGTGCAAGAAAGCAACACTGTGATGTTGTCCAATTAGGAGGTTTGCATTGTCACTGACAGACAAGTTTAAATTTTGGCAGAGGTTTTGGTTAAGGGGGCTACGGGTCTAAGTGCTGAGAGGCACCTTCCATCATGGGTCTTTGAATGGACTCTTATCAGCCAGGAAATGTTTCTGTAGCATCAACCAACCTCTAAACAGTGAGCACTACTCATTGCCAGGCAAGTAGGTGCTGACGAACGCAATTCTGCTGAATTCACTCATTTCTTTCTACATGTCAGCATTGGCTTGGCTAAACAACTAGGAAAACATAAGCTAAATCAGGAACATATACTGTCTTTTCCATATGCAATCAGCTGAGCCGAATAAGTACACCACATGCTTGTCATTGCCTACTCTGTGCTTCGTGAATGGTGTCCTAAAATGTCAGGTAACTAAACTATTGTCCACATCAGCCACCCCAGCTTTTCTGGTTGCTGGAAGTAGCTTAGATGCCACCGCAAAGACAAAAGATGCATGCAGCCAAACAGATACCTCTCATTGCTTCCCGTTGCAGTTTCCCTTGTTTACTTTTGTGAAATGCTGGCACTGCAACACCAGCGATTCAGCAGAGCTTTGTGAATAACCCCATTAGTGCGTCCCTCTGGGATCACAGCAGAGGCCCAAAATAATTTCACTTCTGCAGAAAAAGATCATTACAAACGGTCCTTAGTCTTCTCACTCAGCCAGAACTCGCATCTCCTGATAAATGTGGATAAATCCATACACTCCAACCTGCAGGAAAGAAACTTGGTTCAGAATCCTGCTGCAACGTTTCGGCGGGTAATGGTCTTTCTCAGTGTGGAAACCCACTAGTGTCGCTGGGTGGGGGCAGCCCGCACCGGGTGACGCCCGCCCTTTGGTGTCCCCCTAAGACTTTGATTTTTGAACTGGCCGCCGCACCGGCAGCTGGTTCAAAAATGAAAGTCTTGGGTGGACTGACCCATCGGGCCCTCGGGCACTGCCCGTGGACCTGCGGGTCAGTGGGGACCCGGTTTTGTAAGGGACGTTAAACCACCTCATCGGCGGCGTACCAGCGTGCCTTCCTGGGCCCCATGTGCACCCTGCATTGATGCATGTGATGCTCGCGCTTCATGTGAGGGGGCAGCATCAATGCAGGGTGCACGTGGGGCCCAGGAAGGCATGCTGGAGCGCCGCCGATGAGGCGGTTTGTTTGTTTCCCAGCCGTGGTCGGAAGTTAACGTCCCTTACAAAAACCGGGCTCCTGAGCTGCCTGCTGGGGGCAATAGATATCCATGGGTGAGCTGCTGGGGGGCAATATATATCCATGGGTGTGCTGCTGGGGGGGCAATAAATAATTGTGAGCTGGGGCAATATATCCATATGTGAGCTGGGGGTAATAGATCAAGAGCCGCTGGGGGGCAATATATATCCATGTGTGCCTTCAAACAGGCACTGTACTTGCTGGCAGTTCGCCAAAATTTGTGTGTGAGCATATGAGAGAGCTCCACAGCAATAAACCTTAAAGTAATGTGCACTGTGCAAGAGCGTTCAGTGTTATATGGGAGTACTGATTTATGAGTAAGAGTAGTTTAAAAAAGATCCGTAAAACTCGGGGGGGGGGCACAGCATAAATTATCGCACCGGGTGACACCAACCCTAGTGACGCCACTTTGGAAACCAATTGATGCTCTTGATCAACACGTTGCGCTAATTGTCAAGGAAATAGAGTCCATCCTGCAAGCTACTCACTTCTATATGGAACAGTTGAAAAATTTTAATGTATCAATACCTTGTACAACAAACTTGTAAAGCGCTGTGGAATGTGGCGCTATATAAATAAAGGATAATAATATATAAACAGATTTTTGGTGCTGCATTATTTAAGGGTGTACATATGAAAAAAAAAATAAATAATATCGAAGCAGAAATGGAATTGTAGAAAATCAGCAAATATCACGATCCGCCATCAGTAGAGATGCGCTGCTCTAATGTTCATGAATAGACCCTATAAAAAGTTAGTTTTTTTTTAAAATTAATTTTAACAATTGGTACAGACTTGCTATATCCCCTCTGAAGAAAAAAAAAAACACCACTCATGCACAATGGAAGTTTGGACACATTAATACGAAAAAACTTTACTTTGCTCCAATATGAAAATAAAATGTTCCTGCAGATCCACTACAAATACTTTTTTTAGCATTCAATTTACAAGAAATATATAATATATATATATATAAAAAATTTGTTTTTTTAAAAAAAAGGCTAGAAAGGTCAGAGGGGATTCAAGTCCAACAACAAAATACAAACGAGTGGTAGCACGCTGTAACAAGCACTACACAGTGGATGATTACAGTAAAGAGCCAAAACAGTCACGTTGCAAGCATAGTTTGCGACTGTACTGTAACAGGACCGGTGCCAGACTGTTATGGTCCGAATAGGGCCATGGCATTCTACAAAAGTCATCCAGCAGGCATACACAATATGGACATGCCTGGGTTTATTCAGAGAACAGAATTTTTTTTTTTAATAATTTCAACGTTTAGCCCAAAATTGCGATTCATCGCAGGGTCCCCGAATGGATCTTCCGAATGCCGCAGACAGGGGTAAAAAACACACAACAACCAACCCACAATTTTTTAAAGGCGTTTTAAAACAAAAATAATGCATGAAAATAATATATATGATGAATAAAAAATAATAAATGTCTGTTAGAACCATATCGGAATCAAAAATAAGACCGAAAAAAAAAAATCCAGGAAAATGCCTAAAAATAAAGACTTTTCGCTGCAAATGAATAGAATAAACGGTTGAAGAAAAAAAATAAAAATTAAATTTTACAATCGAAACCTATGGGATTCTCCTGTTGAAACGAAAGCACCGAAAATCTGGCCACTACGCCAACTTTTTGGCATTCTCTGAATAGATTAACCCATACTACTCTAATGGGGGCTGTCGCTGAATTGCACCGTATTGCCAGCTCAGTGCAATTCTGTGGCAAATTCGGCTCGCTTTGAATAACCGCTTTAGTGAATATACCCCATATGGATTTAGTGAACCAGATACTTTACGGATTTGAGTAGGGGGATTGCGGATTTTGAACGATACAAGAAAGGCTGAATGCGGAGTTTGTAGAATACAGAACAGATCCTATTCATTTTTGGATGATGGAAAAAGTGGTCACACCTTTGTGACCCTCCAAGCTGTTTCCTATGGATAGCAGGCAGTCACTGGAGAAATTACTTCTCATAAAAGCAGTTTTTTTTTTAAATGGTTCCAATGACATGACATATAGCCCCAAGGGAGCAATCCCAATGTCTCAATCTATTTTTATTAGGCAGCACTTCATGTTCCAGTCACTGGATGTGTCAGAAACATAACTGCACTATAGGACCTTTCAACAACCTGATTATGTTATGACTAAGAAGCTAAGCACTTTCAGGTACCACAGGGGTGAACATAACCCTCCCACAGATTCAGAAAACCAAAAAAAGGGACTTATTCACTAAACCTGCAATTGTGGAGGGCTACCCTTTCAGTCCGTGTGTCCCTGGCCATGTACCACACCAGGAATAAGGGTGAGCCATCACCCCTTAATAGTGAATGCAAGGAATGGACAAATGTAAAACACACTAAAAAGACCCCCCCCCCCGTGTTCTGACCTAATCCTAAAAAGGGATTTATGCACACAAAAACCCACATTCAGGTTAAAATAGCCAATCTACGTATAGCGGAGTTACATAGCGTTTAAACACAGAAATTAAATTGTGACATGAAAAGTGCTGCCCAATAATATGTGAAATTCACCCGAATCAGGGAGGGGAATCAGTTAAATAAACCTAGGGGGGGGGGGGTCCTACAGAACTGCCACATGTAGGTTATCCAGTTGTCTTCACTTGAAAGCAAGCACATTTCATGTGCTGCCCACTAGCAAGAGGTGCAGGGTCTGGCAGCACATTGCATTGATGACCCATTTACAGAGAGATTTCCATCAGGTCTTTGCATTAGCTGCCCTATATTTCAGAACATGACCTCCATCCCTCTATAAACTCCAAGTGCTTTCATGGCACATGGACTTGTAAAGTGCAGCCATAAAAAAAAAAGCTTGCAAATTCCACCATTTACTACTGGGACTGTAAGGATCATCAACTCCTGACCTTCTGCCCTTCAAAAGGCAACCCCACAGGTTAACCTAAAAGGGAGCAGGACAGAATTCCTAAGCCAGTGCTCAATATGCCTGAACTGCAGTGGTTCCAAAAACCTGGTCCTCAAGTCCCCCTCGATCAAGCCTGGTATGAAGGATTACCTTGGGGAAAAGCAGACTGAATCCTGCAATCAGTGAGCAGCAAATCAGATCACCTGAGCTGTGCTTCAGAGATCTGGAAAACCTGACCAGTTAGGGGGACTGGGAACCACTGCTCTAATGGAACATGTACCTATCAAGGGTTTATTCAGAGAGTAGCAACATTTCAGTGCTCTTTCAAATCGGTGCACTTCGACACCCTTAAATTCGCTGACCCAGCCGTGAATTCAGCATTTACCGCATGGTTCCCAAACTGCACTGGACAATGTAGATAAACCCGCCGAACACAGCTGCCGAGCGAAATGAAAAACCTCAGATTCAAGCTGAAAAACTGCAGCAAATAAAAAATAATTCTGCTGCAAAAGAATAAACTGGTCAATATTTAAGGAAAAAAAAAGGGAATTTATTTTACACTGAACCCTATGGGATTCGTCGGCTTAAACCGGTTGAATCAAATCACCGAAAATTTGGGCATTACACTGACATTTCGCTGCTGCTCTCTAACCATTGCTTCTCCATGGGGATTTCACGAACGCCGAAGGTCACCGTGTTTCGCCGGCAACATTTTGAATGGCCATGAAATTGCACCATATGGAGCAATTCACTGTTCGGTGCAATTCGGTGGCCAATTAGTTGCTCTCTGAGTAACCCCTTTAACCAAGGGTCTTATTATACAGCTGTGGGACACAATCTGTGCACCCTGGTAGGAGTCAACATTCTGTGTTTTTCTTTTTTTTTCTATTGCTGATGGAAAGTAGAAACAAATGGACACAGGATCAATACCAGCTGAATGATGCACCTCCTGGCTCCCTTCATAGAAAATGCAACAAAGTGTTTGATTTAGAAAGGGGAATAATAGTATTTCCCATCATAGTAAACAACTGATCTCCACCTGCATTGATGAGGCTGCACTTCAGTGCAAGCTGTACATAAAGTGACACCTTCGTTAAAGGATAAGCATGCAGTGTCTTCCACTGACACCATGCACTGGATCATGATGCCTCCTTACCTGTCTTTATCCAGCCTGCATACTATGTCCAGCAGATCCTTGTTGTAAGAGAGATCCCACAATACAGAGCACTCTGGTTGGGCTGGGTGCAGTCCTCCTGTCAGATAGTATACAGCCCTGTGTCTGGACACTTTGTAACACAGAAAGAGCAGACACACTGCTCTCCCACAGCCAGGACAGCCCCAATGTCTGGCAGCCACTCCCCTGCAATACACTACTATGCAATGCTGGGGCTGATGCCCTGCTGGGGGGGCTGATCCACACCCAGTGCAATGCTGGGGCTGGGGGTTGACCACTTCATAGGATGACCTGTTACTGGCCTAATAAGGGATTCCCCTTCGAGTAATTCAGTTATTAGTGAAAGTGATCTCTGAACAGGATTCTGTGTTAGATAAAATATTGATAAACATTAGATAAGAGAGAAGATTTGCTAAATAAACATAACAGATAAATAAGATGTTACTAAAAATGAGCTGCAGACGTATTAATAGGTATAAGATGGATAAAACAATAGACATTAATATATAGATGGATAAATATTTGATAAAAAGAAAATAGTGTAGCTAGATTAAAAGCTGATTATATATATATAAATCGATTTGCATAAGGCAGGTTTATAAAAGTTGGGTAAAAATTAGATAAACTAATGACAGGACAGTGACTATGAACTACCTGACATGTTGTCCGTGTATTTTTCATTCGTGATTCATTTGTATATTTTTTAAGCTTTTTGTATTCCCTGGTGAAGTCCATGTAGTAGGTTGGATTAAACGCGTCAAATTTTATTCTGTTTCAATTAGGCTAGGGTCAAAACGAACGCATTATTTGCAGCGACCGTCAAAACGTGCGTCCGAACGCATGGACGTATTTTTTCACGGAATGCGAGAAAACGGTCATACGATTCGCATTTTTGTGCATGATTTTTTACGGATCCAAACCAGGAAACTTTGGGTGTCTGGGCGTTATGTTGACAGACAGAGCAGTGTCTGACGTCTCCTAATCACGCACACAGGCCGCTATACGGACGCAGCGCACTCTGTACGTCTGTACTAGCGGTTCTGCGTTCTCAAAAAAATGTGTTTGTTTGCCGCTTGTGTTGCGCGGCCGGACTTTCATGCGGCCATACTTCGTATATTGGCTGTCATTGCCCGTCATTTGCTGCTACTGCGACCGTGACTAAGTGCGCCTAAACGCACGTTAAAAATGCGTTAGTCTGACCCCAGCCTTAACGTGTTGCTGTATTCCAAGGAATTCCTTTCTCCAATTTATCCCGGCCGTGTCATGACGCTTTTATTTTATGGGATACTCCTTGCAGCGTGAAGCCCTGGGGTGTGAGTAAGAGATCCAGCACTATCCGGCGCCTTTGGGCACTTCAAGGTGATTTGAAGGGATATTCTACACACCCTGACCACTTTAACTTATTAACGTGGTCAGGGTGTGCGGAGTATCCTTCACCTTCCCCCATGTGCCCCGAACTGTTTAAAATGCTGGGTAAGGCTGGGGTCAGACTAGCGCATTTTTAACGTGCGTTTAGGTGCACTTAATCACGGCCGTAGTAGCAGCAAATGACGGGCAATGACGGCCAATATACGAAGTACGGCCGCACGAAAGTCCGGCCGCGCAACGCAAGTGGAAAATGAACGCATTTTTTCGAGAACCGCTAGTACTGACGTACAGAGTGCGCTGCGTCCGCATAGCGGCCTGTGTGCGTGATTGGCAGATGTCAGACGCTGCTCATGTCCGGCCAACATAACGTCCAGACACCCAAAGTTTCCTGGTTTGGTTCCGTAAAAAATCACGCACAAAAATGGGCATCGTATGACCGTTTTTGCGCATTCCGTGAAAAAATACGGCAATGCGCTCGGATGCACTTTTTGACAGTCGCTGCGAAAAATGCGTTAGTCTGACCCTAGCCTAAAGTGGAGAGATTCCTCCAACTACCCTCGCAGGACAAGGCAGAGTGATTTTCACAAATGGAACCGCACGCTCCAGCCCTTAACCCCATTGAGAATTTTTGGCATAATGTGCTGGAGAAGACTTTACGCAGCGACGTGACTCTCCCTTCATCAATACACGATCTTGGCCACAAATTAAAGCAACTCTGGATGGAAATAAATGTTGTGACATCACATGAGTTTATCGAAGCGATGTTACGGCGAATGCGAGCCGGAATCACAGCAAAAGGCCGTCCAATGAAATATTATAGTTTGAGCCTACTGATCTGCATTATGGTGTATTTTCTTGTTTTCACTATTTTGAGGTTTTCTGTGTTTTTACGCACACACACGTGCACGCACACACGCACGCACGCACACACACATATTTTGTTTTCTTTAATTTATTTTCTATATGGTCATGTTTGTGGTGACACCCTAGAACTCCCACGCCCCCCAAAAAAGGTACTGAGCCAGGATAGGATAATTCCAGGGGATTTAAAATATCACAGACATTAATAATTTGCAGATAGAAAGGATCTCTTTTGATGAGGAAGCATACACATTCAGGGTTATTCAAAGAGAATCGAAAAGTCACCGCACGTTCGGTGACTTTTCGTTGTCTTCAATTCGGTGCGATTCGGCGATCCCATTCCCTGCAGTGTATTCAGCAAGCACCACAGGGCCGTTGTAGTGCAGGGAAAAGCCGCCGCAAACCCGACGAACACTCACCACAAAACCCGGCGAATGCAAACCGAAACCCGCAAAAACATCTGGATTAACCCTGCCGAACACACCGGAGAAACCCGAGCAGCCGCCGATCACAGCGCAGATCAGCCGCCGGAAAAACCCAACACCGCAGACAAATGGAGTGAAAAAAACAAAACAGTACGCTTGAATGTTTGAAAAGTGAAACGTTGTTTGCAAAGAAACTATAGAACAAAAATGTCTGAAATTTACATATAAGATCCAATTAATGATAATAAAAAGGGCTGTTACAGAAAAAAAAGAAAACGATTAAAAAAAATTAAATAAACGGTTTATTAGATACTGAATTAAAACGGGAATATTTTTAACATTGAAGCCTATGGGATTCGCCTGAATAAACCTGTCGAATGAAACCACCGAACGGCAGGGCAATTCGGCTACTTTTCACTGCTGTTTTGTGTTCTCTGAATAGACGAAGCATTGCTTCTCTATGGGGAATTCACTGCCCTCGGACAAGCAACGAACAGGCACCGTATGTGCAGGCAATTCGCCAACATTTGGTGAACCGCCTGCTCTCTGGATAGCCGAATGGCCAGGAAAGGTAACCGTATGCTGAATTTCAGCATTCAGTTACCTTTCCGCCACAATTCAGAGCTCTTTGAATAACCCTGTATGTTTTGTTAGCGTATAGCACAGAATAATATAAAACAAAGTGGAAAACAAAAGCAAATAAGAAACAAACACACCAAACAATCCTTTAATCTGTTTATGTTTACAATTTCTTTTATTTTGCCCAGAATTCTTTTGCTTGTCAGTCGGTTCACCATAACAAGTGGCTCAGAGAGTAAATTCCTCAGTGTCAAGTTCACGGTTATCTCACGTTATATAATAGCTGCCGGACCCTTAACGCATCCTGTGTGAAAGTAGGATCAGAATGCAGATTAAATAACGCCACTGTATAGTTTAGGCTAGGGTCAGAGTGGGGCAGTCGGAACGCGCGTGCAGACGCACTAAATCACGGCGGCAGTAGCAGCACATAACGGCCAATGACGGCCAATATACGCAGTACGTGCGTACGAAAGTGCGCCGACACCACGCAACCGGCAAATGAACGCATTTTTATCAGAACGTGAAACCGCTGCTACTGACGTACAAAGTGCGCTGCGGCCGCATAGCAGCGTGTGTGCGTGATTAGGAGATGTCAGACGCTGCTAGTGTGCGGCCAACATAACGTTCAAACAGCCGGATTTCCCTAGACTTCTTTTCACCCCATCGTCATGAAATACGTCCAGAATTGCGCATCGTCTGACCACTTAAGCGTATTCCGTGAAAAAATGCGTGCGCACGCATCGACGTACATTTTGACGGTGGCTGCAGAAAATGCGCTCATCTGTCCCTAGCCTTAGCCGTCAGACCCATACAAACGTTTTTTAACATAAATCACTCCGAGCTACATCACTCATCTACTTTAAGGGATCTTTAACACCTTGTAACCTCTCCTGGACTGCTACACCTTTGGCGTGACCTGCGGGCTGGCTAGTTACTGCTATGACATGCATTGTTCATCCTTTCAGCAATAAAGGAGTTACATTAATATCCCTTTTTTTAAAAGAAGAAGAACCGCTGCTGAAACAGGTTCCCAGCGCTTGCTTGGGGCGGCTAAACTCCTCAGGTGTCGGTGTCAGAAAGACATACAATCCAGCCTGAGATAACCGTGAAAATATTTATTATCAGCACAAACATTGGACAAATTTGAATATAAATCAAGAGTTTTCTCTAAGACGCATCCTCCACCACGGGGCGAGGCGAGACAGTATCAAATTACGGGAGTTTGAAATAAATTGCTACTTTCTTTTGCCATAAAATGTATACTTCTCTATGGATCTTCAAAATCTTTCAAAATGTATTTGCACCGTCAACAACTCTATAGTTATGATTGGGTTAGCTATGGACAGGTTGGATGATTAGGTGGATAGCATGAGTGGTTGGCAATGTTGGTGTGGCAAAAACGGCTAAAATGCTATGGTGCATTCAGGAGTGACAGAGTGAGGTGCCCACTGTCCCCAGTAAGGGGGCACTAGTCGGTCTGGGACATCTTTTGGCGTGTCCCCCTGTGTCCCAACCTTGTGTTGTGCTTGTTTTGAGCACTAAAATGGCATACCAATTGGCCAAGTCTACTTGACAGTCTAGACAAGAGGTGCCCAACCTTGGTCCTCCAGGTGTTGCAACTACATCTCCCACAAGGCCCTGTCAACCGGAGTATCGTGGGAGATGTAATTCCAAAACATATGGTGGGACAAAGTTGAGCACCCCTGGTCTAAACTAATGACATAATTCCTGCTAAATCTACCACAACTCTGTCTCTACTAATTCTTCTTGACCTCTGAGCCTCTTGTTCTCCTTCACCAAAACCCCTGTACATTGTAAGATGATCCGAGCAGGGCCCTCAACACAGCTGGCCACTCTGGTTTCTACATTTTTTTTGTAGTGTTGTTAGTCACATAAGTGATGGTGATAATAAAAAATAATAACTTCTGGGGCTGTTTAGATTTTTCTTTTTGTGTAACACCGGCATTTGTCGTTGATGCAACAATGGTCACCTTCACCGGTGTTTGCAATTTCGTCAAACACCGTCACACCTTGAATAACCCCCTAAATGTAACGTAAAAGAAATATTCTCTGGCATCGCAGAAGCTGTCAGGAGACATGATCATCTGTGCATGGAGTAGCCTGTACTCCGTCCTCTATTCGCAGTATTATTTCTGTTGAATTCAACCAGAGGGGAAGAAAGTTAACAGGACACAGAAGACTTGCACAGTCAGGCCCTGAAACCTGTGAATATTCAGTTAGATGTCACCCCTCCAGGCCATGCATTCCCTTCCTTAAGTGTTTACCTCCCTGTCCAAGGCCCTGATTGAGTCCTCACATCCACATCTCCTCTTCTATTCAATGGCTTGAAGGTGTTACACAATAAAAGCTGAGACAAATCACCTGTAAACAATGCGACTTGTTTCAGCGGACAAAGCTGTTTGTTTTTATTTTACCAGGATGCGTCACAAAGTCATTTCCTCACCGGGGGAAAAAAATGACATTCAGCTTTGAAATATTATATAATTATAATGGAAAGTGCGGGGAATTTAAATGCCTGTGTAAGGCTAGGGTCAGACTAACGCATTTTTCATGTTGTCCGTGAAAATGTGCGTTCGAAGAATGGACGTATTTTTTCACGGAATACGCGATAGCGGTCATACTATGCGCAGTTTCATCCGTGATTTTGTACGGATCATCAATAAAACCCTTTTTGCTTCTGGACGTTATGTTGGCCGGACATTAGCAGCGTCTGATGTCTCCTAATCACGCACACACGCCGCTAGCGGGCGCAGCGCACTCTGTACGTCAGTACTAGTGGTTTAACGTTCTCGAAAAAATGCGTTCATTTTCCACTTGCGTTGCGCAGCCGGACTTTTGTGCGACCGTACTTCGTATATTGGCCGTCATTGCCCGTCATCTGCTGCTAGTGCGGCCGTGATTAAGTGCGCCAGAACGCGCGTTCGCACTGCCTCAGTCTGACCCTAGCCTTAGCTGGCATTCTAAATACTGTCAAAAATCACTCAGGTCTATTCAAAGTAAGGTGAAACTCAGGAGAATTGGCAGGAGAAGTGAAAATTCTAGGTCAAAATAGCCACACCAGAAAAATTCTCCCATTTATCTCACTTTCCAAATTGGCTAGTTGGTCTTGATTGTTCTCTTCTCCTGCCAGTTCTCCTGGTTTTCACGTTTCTCTGAATAACCCGGACTGTTATTGCAGTGCTGACAAACACCAGAATTTCACAAAACTAACATCCAAATAGCAACAGGTGAAGGTTTACTGTAAAGCTTCTCCTGTTACTTTATGGAACGTGTTTTTGCCTATTGCTGGCACTACTGCACTGGCGCTTTCTGAATAATGCATTATGTTTATATCTAATTAGTAATTAAATCGAATCGTTAATAAAATAGCATGTAAATATATTTCACATTAAGGCTAGGGTCAGACCAGCGCACTTTTAACGTGCGTTCTGGCGCACATAATCACGGCCGCACTAGCAGCAAATGACGGGCAATGACGGCCAATATACGAAGTACGGTCGCACGAAAGTCCGGCCGCGCAACGCAAGTGGAAAATGAACGCATTTTTTCGAGAATGCAGAACCGCTAGTACGGACGTACAGAGTGCGCTGCGCCCGCTAGCGGTGTGTGTGTGTGATTTGGAGACGTCAGACCCTGCTCGTGTCCGGCCAACATAACGTCCAGACGCAAAAAGTTTCCTGGTTTGGATCCGTAAAACATCACGCACGAAACTGCGCATCGTATGACCGTTTTCGCCTATTCCGTGAAAAAATCCGTCAATGCGTTCGGATGCACTTTTTTACGTTCGCGTGTAAAAATGCTTTCGTTTGACCCTAGCCTTACTCATTAAAATGACCTGCTAATTAGGGATCATAATGCATTACATTCAAAAATCAATATATTTACATTCATAGACTTACTGTCCCATGTTTTTCCCCTCAATTGGTTGATTTTTCCTGCTACGGAGGCGCCTTCTGAATAGCGCCTTGTGTTTCATAGCTAAAAAGTCAATGTGGTGAATGTGGTTAATGTGGCATAATATCTACAGCTCATATTATTAACTAAATACAATTACCTGTTAATAAGGGATTTAATAAACAATATATTTACGTTCAACGATTTACTACTTTTCACCTCATTTGGATGGTTTACCTATGGCAGTGATGGGATACCTTGGCACCCAAGATATTTCTGAACTAGATGTCCCATGATGCTATGCCAGCTATATGTGTGACTTAGCACCATGGGACATGTATTAAACAATCTGGGGTGTCAACAATCGCCATCCCTGCCCTATGGCAAAACAACAGTTATTGGTTGCCCCCAAAACATCCATTTGTTTTGGTTGGAGGATACAGGCTACGTCATTGGACAGACTCTGTACACGTCATGGCAAAGTGTGGTGCTGAGTTGGCAAGGGAATTGAGTAAGTCCTCTCTTACCGCCCCCGTTTTGGCGATGGGAAAGCAAATTGATGACTGAGAATTTGTCCGTCACGCGGTTCGTTTTGTTGTGATGAGGATGAACCAACGAAATGTCTAAAACAAAATACCCAGATGACGGTAAAGGTTGGCTGCCCGTATTCCTTCGAGGCAGGAGAACCGCAATGGCATAAATCCCTGTTACTGCTCAACTATGAGCTGACTACTATGTCAAAGGTTGGACTCAAAACTGACCCAAGGTACAAATCAATACTGGCAGTGCTGTGCAAGTGTGGTATTTCCCTTGATTGTGTTATTCACTAAGCTGTGAATTGGCAGCAGGTGCTAGACCGTGCAGGGATCTCAAACTCTGGCCCCAGATGTTGATTTCCTACAATTCCCAGAATTCTATCAATGCAATAGATGGCCAGAGAATCATGGGAATTGAAGTTCAGAAACATCTGGGGGACCAGAGTTTGATCACTGTGCTAGAGAATTGTTATTCAGTAAGGTGGAATAATTCATCTAAGGGAATATTAAATTGGAAAAATCTTTAAATTCACCTATTTCAAAAAGTCTGTTTTTTCTTACAAAAATCAGGTAACAAAATGTGTAATTTTATTAGACTTTTTTATTGTTTCCTATTCTACTCTCGATACGCTATGATGATTTTGTGCTTATGTACAACCGTCTTCCTGCTTTGTGTGTTCTGTGCCTTTGGATCTCCTTGACAAAGGCCTCCAGGCTGGAACGTTGGGGCCTTATTGCCCAAGACCGCTACCCCGGAGCTGTAGAATTAAGTATAGAGTAACAATAACTCCATGTGTACATAGCAAGGAATTGGGAGGTGCCCTATGGATCTGATTGTTAAATTATGTATCCTTGTCTCGCTTTTATTATGTGTATTATCGTAATGGATTATGTATCCTTGACTAAACATATTTTGTGTCTTTGATTGCAGCAATGTGTGTCAGGATTTTATTAAGTATATTGAAACCTGCTAGAAGATATACAGGGTTATTCAAAGAGATTCGAAAAGTCACCGCACATTCGGTCACTTTTCGTTCTCTTCAATTCGGTTTGTGTTGCCGTTCCCATTTCGGTGACCCTGCGGTGTATTCAGCAAACACCACAGGGTCCCCGAATTGCAGGGAAAAGCTGCCGCAAACCTGACGAAAACTAACCGCAAAACCTGCCGAATGCACGCCGAAAACTTGTAAAAACATCTGGATTAACCTGTTGAAGACGCCGGAAAAACCCAAGCAGGAGCCGATCACATGCAGCGAAGCCGCCGGAAAAAGCCGAGAAAAAGCCGACACCGCAGACAGAGGGAGGTGAATAAATTAGCAAAACAGTTTGTATGAATGTGAAAGTAAAAAGCTGTTTGCAAAGAAACTACTGAGCGAAAATGTCTGAAATTTACATATGAGGTCCAGGGAATGATAATAAAGAGGGCTGTTACAGAAAAAATAAGTAAACTTAAAAAAAAAAAAAAAAAAAATCTGAAAAATGCTTAAAGTATCCTAAAAAATCTATTAATAAAGAGACTTTTTGCTGCAGAATTTTATAATAAACAGTTTATTAGATATTGAATTAAAACGGGAATATTTTTAACATTGAAGCCTATGGGATTCGCCTGAATAAACCTGTCGAATTAAACCACCGAATGACAGGGCATTAGGGGAACCTTTCACTGCTGGTTTGTGTTCTCTGAATAGCCGAAGCAGTGCTTTTTCATGGGGATTTCACTGCCCTCGAACAGGCACCGAACAGGCACCGTATGTGCAGGCAATTCGCCAGGATTTGGCGAATTGCCTGCTCTCTGGATAGCCGAATGGCCAGGAAAGGTAACCGAACGCTGATTTTCAGCGTTCGGTTACCTTTCTCAAGCAATTCGGATCTCTTTGAATTACCCTGTTAGAAAAAAAAGGATTAGCAGATTATCAGCAAGGCGACAAGAGGACGGGTGCATAATGTTCTCATATTGTGTTCACATTTTGTTCCTCGTTCTAAAAAAGGAAATGAAAATGCAAACGCATTTATAAAAAATTAATTATTACTGCTGACACATAAAACAAAATGTTTGCTCAACGTATAAGGGACATTCAATTTAAAGCTCACTCGGACGTGTCCTGTCGATTTAAAGCACCAATTCACTTTGATGGAGACCATAAACTGTCAAGCCTGACAAGTCGCACACTTTTAGGCTAGGGTCAGACTGAGGCAGTGCGAACGCGCGTTCTGGCGCACATAATCACGGCCGCACTAGCAGCAGATGACGGGCAATGACGGCCAATATACGACGTACGTCGCACAAAAGTCCGGCCGCGCAACGCAAGTGAAAATGAACGCATTTTTCGAGAACGTTAAACCGCTGGTACTGACGTACAGAGTGCGCTGCGGCCGCATAGCAGCGTGTGTGCGTGATTAGGAGACGTCAGACGCTGCTAGTGTGCGGCCAACATAACGTTCAAACAGCCGGATTTCCCTAGACTTCTTTTTACCCCATCGTCATGAAATACGTCCAGAATTGCGCATCGTCTGACCACTTAAGCGTATTCCGTGAAAAAATGCGTGCGCACGCATCGACGTACATTTTGACGGTGGCCGCAGAAAATGCGCTCATCTGTCCCTAGCCTTATAGTGAAACATGTCATATTTAGAAATACCTCCTGATTTTGACGGTATTCTAATGATAGCTGTCTGTCACAAAATAAGGCGTAATTTAGAAATAATTGTTAATAGTAATAATATTATATGCGTCACCTGTGCAGATACTGTGAGCACCATGCGTACAGATGTCTTTCCCTACCACCCTGTACAATCTGTTTGATTAAACTGCCTCCCAGTTTAATGAGACATGAGAAGCAGGGCACCGCAGGCTTGAGAAGCAGGGCACCGGAGGCTTGAGAAGCAGGGCACCGGAGGCTTGAGAAGCAGGGCACTGGAGACATGAGAAGCAGGGCACTGGAGGCTTGAGAAGCAGGGCACTGGATGCTTGAGAAGCAGGACACTGGATGCTTGAGAAGCAGGGCACTGGATGCTTGAGAAGCAGGACACTGGATGCTTGAGAAGCAGGGCACTGGAGACATGAGAAGCAGGGCACTGGATGCTTGAGAAGCAGGACACTGGATGCTTGAGAAGCAGGGCACTGGAGACATGAGAAGCAGGGCACTGGAGGCTTGAGAAGCAGGACACTGGAGGCTTGAGAAGCAGGGCACTGGAGGCTTGAGAAGCAGGACACTGGAGGCTTGAGAAGCAGGACACTGGATGCTTGAGAAGCAGGACACTGGATGCTTGAGAAGCAGGGCACTGGATGCTTGAGAAGCAGGGCACTGGAGGCTTGAGAAGCAGGGCACTGGATGCTTGAGAAGCAGGGCACTGGATGCTTGAGAAGCAGGGCACTGGAGGGGTGAGAAGCAGGACAATGGAGGCTTGAGAAGCAGGGCACTGGAGGCTTGAGAAGCAGGGCACTGGAGGCTTGGGAAGCAGGACACTGGATGCTTGAGAAGCAGGGCACTGGAGACGTGAGAAGCAGGGCACTGGAGGCTTGAGAAGCATGGCACTGGAGGCTTGAGAAGCATGGCACTGGGACTTGAGAAGCAGGGCACTGGAGGCTTGAGAAGCAGGGCACTGGATGCTTGAGAAGCAGGACACTGGATGCTTGAGAAGCAGGGCACTGGGACATGAGAAGCAGGGCACTGGGGCTTGAAGCAGGACACTGGAGGCTTGAGAAGCAGGGCACTGGAGGCTTGAAGCAGGGCACTGGAGGCTTGAGAAGCAGGACACTGGAGGCTTGAGAAGCAGGACACTGGATGCTTGAGAAGCAGGACACTGGATGCTTGAGAAGCAGGGCACTGGATGCTTGAGAAGCAGGGCACTGGAGGCTTGAGAAGCAGGGCACTGGATGCTTGAGAAGCAGGGCACTGGATGCTTGAGAAGCAGGGCACTGGAGGCGTGAGAAGCAGGACAATGGAGGCTTGAGAAGCAGGGCACTGGAGGCTTGAGAAGCAGGGCACTGGAGGCTTGAGAAGCAGGACACTGGATGCTTGAGAAGCAGGGCACTGGAGACGTGAGAAGCAGAGCACTGGATGCTTGAGAAGCAGGGCACTGGAGGCTTGAGAAGCAGGGCACTGGATGCTTGAGAAGCAGGGCACTGGATGCTTGAGAAGCAGGGCACTGGAGGCGTGAGAAGCAGGACAATGGAGGCTTGAGAAGCAGGGCACTGGAGGCTTGAGAAGCAGGGCACTGGAGGCTTGGGAAGCAGGACACTGGATGCTTGAGAAGCAGGGCACTGGAGACGTGAGAAGCAGGGCACTGGAGGCTTGAGAAGCATGGCACTGGAGGCTTGAGAAGCATGGCACTGGGACTTGAGAAGCAGGGCACTGGAGGCTTGAGAAGCAGGGCACTGGATGCTTGAGAAGCAGGACACTGGATGCTTGAGAAGCAGGGCACTGGAGACATGAGAAGCAGGGCACTGGAGGCTTGAGAAGCAGGACACTGGAGGCTTGAGAAGCAGGGCACTGGAGGCTTGAAGCAGGGCACTGGAGGCTTGAGAAGCAGGACACTGGAGGCTTGAGAAGCAGGACACTGGATGCTTGAGAAGCAGGACACTGGATGCTTGAGAAGCAGGGCACTGGATGCTTGAGAAGCAGGGCACTGGAGGCTTGAGAAGCAGGGCACTGGATGCTTGAGAAGCAGGGCACTGGATGCTTGAGAAGCAGGGCACTGGAGGCGTGAGAAGCAGGACAATGGAGGCTTGAGAAGCAGGGCACTGGAGGCTTGAGAAGCAGGGCACTGGAGGCTTGAGAAGCAGGACACTGGATGCTTGAGAAGCAGGGCACTGGAGACGTGAGAAGCAGGGCACTGGAGGCTTGAGAAGCAGGGCACTGGATGCTTGAGAAGCATGGCACTGGGACTTGAGAAGCAGGGCACTGGAGACGTGAGAAGCAGGGCACTGGAGGCTTGAGAAGCAGGACACTGGATGCTTGAGAAGCATGGCACTGGGACTTGAGAAGCAGGGCACTGGAGGCTTGAGAAGGAGGACAATGGAGGCGTGAGAAGCAGGACAATGGAGGCTTGAGAAGCAGGGCACTGGAGGCTTGAGAAGTAGGGCACTGGAGGCTTGAGAAGCAAGACTTCTTGCTTCCTTACAGGAGAGATGAGCACTACACAATACAGAAGCATTGTGAAAAGGGTGTGGTGCCTGGCTGGAGGGGTTAACGATGGTGGTGCGTATTAGTACACCACCACGCCAGGTGCTGTGATGGGCCTCTCCCTTGGCTCGCCCACGCAGCTGAAGCTGACGCGCAACTCGTGTCATTAGTTGAAGGGGGATGGCCTGAGCTCAGGTTGTCCTGGAGCAGCTAATGGCGTGCGCAGAGTGCTGGGCAGGGCCGAGGTGGCCCCCAGAAGTCTACAGGGCCTACTAGTACGCCCTGCCTCTTCAAAGTCCACCTGCTGCAGGGAAGGCATGGTACGCTCTGTGGCGGGAAAGGGTTAAGTAGGGGAATCCAGGGCTCATGGAAGGGAGCGCCTGTGATGCCTGCAGCCAAGCTAAGATGGTGCAGAGCCATATGTGAAATATGCTGCCATGGAAATCAGGATGGGGCAGCACTGGCTTGGGATTTGTTGCCCCGACTGCGGCGTGTGCCATGACAAAGCTAAGGGTTCACTTTAATGACCTAATCAAGCCATCTGGATCCCACCCTGACTGATTTCTTGCTAGCAGTGCAGCCAGTTTTGATGTAAGGGGTGAGAAAAGGAAGTAAGAGCCAGTGGGTTCGATTTTAGGGCAGTTGGGTAAAAAAATCACCTTTTCCTAAAGCCTTGATGAACTACAGTCAGTTAAATCCCATTACACCCAAATACTGCAAGAGATACAGATTAACCTCTACCATTCTGCTCTGTTTGGAAAGGTATTGAAGCTAAAGCTTATGGAAAGGCCCCATAAATATTAAGAATTTAAGAATATTTATGGTTTTTCTTTTGGTTGTTGCCAGAACGCTACTGGGAGTGGGTAGTAAACCACAGAATGGGGATACACCTCTTTATGTGAAATGTTCTCACCCTGAAGGCCTTTATGTAATTATGGGTGGAGATGGAAGAATATGTTCATAAATAGAATGCAAAAGGAACCTATAGCTTCAAAAATTCAAAACCTAGCCTCATCCACCATTTATACCCAAGCAAAAAAAAAACAACATGTGATGTGTATACCAGAGTTCCTTTTGCAATAAAACTCACAGTAATGTGTTACGTGTATGAGCTTATCACAGAGTTCCACAGCAATAAAACTCATATGCACAGCACATTACTGTGAGTGTTATTGCTGTGGAGATCTGTGATACACTCATATACACCGCACATCACTGTATCACAGATCTCCACAGCAATAAAACTCACAGTAATGTGCAGTGTGTATGAGTGTATCACAGATCTCCACTGGAATAAAACTTACTGTAATGTGTGGTCTATATGAGCATATCACAGTGCTCAACAGGAATAAAACGCACAGTAATGTGTGGTGTGCCTAGTTGAGGCTCAAAATGCTGCCCCTGGCAAAGTGCTGCTTGGAGCCATGGCACCATCCGGCCCCATGGACAGGCCGGCCCTGGCTAAAGTGACTTCTGTAAATCTCTGCAGCTAGAAGGAACACCCCGTGTGAAGGACAAAAGCAACAGGTGTACATTACAGCAACGTATGCAATGATCATGAAAAGTTATGGTATTTGTGGTTTCTTTTTAAATATATTGTAGTTTATCATGTTGAATAGGTCATGATAGGATAAAACAGTGAATCAAGCTCAGGTTGGCCACTTTACGGACTCTGCAAATAACCATTACTCTCAACTGTAGAACAGGAGGACACATCTAGGCAGGGCCGGATTAACATAGGGGCTGATGGAGCAGCAGCTCCAGGCCCATGCCCCAGAATAGGTCCAGAAAAAGGATGCATTGATGAGCATTTGGACCCCTTTATCTTCCACTCCATAGCAGTTACAGGGTCATGTGAGGTATCACTGGAAAGACCAGAGCATGACCTTTCCAATGATTCCAAACATGACCAGTTTTTTTGTAACAATAAAAATAAAATAATTAAATATTTCTTTCTGTCTAACACAACAACATTTGTCACTTTTTAATTACAAAACGAACAATGATGCTGCACTCACCAACTCACCATCACATTTCTCATGTCACCAACAAGTGTGGAGGTGATGGCACAATCCGTTGTTACATCAAAAACCTATACTGCCTCACTGCAGCAAAGAGCATTGGGTGGGACTTTGGACTTTGGTCAAGTGAGGCATCATTGGACAGGTCAATGCCTTTTGCATTGATACCAAACATGACCATGCAAAATCTAAAAGAAAATCAAACCAAAACAAACCTATTTATTTTTAGTTTCAAAGTGATGGTATTGTCCATTTGTCACGTATAAAATTAGCAATACCACTGTCATTACAGACCTTTTAATTTCCCACGCTGGACACAAGGTCAGTGGTTTATACATAGTCATATTATTCATAAACCACCATCCTCTAAAACACAAGGGAAATATTTAATTTTTTGAATAAAATTATATATTTTTCTTCAGAAAAATGCAGTAAAAGGTTCCTATTTCATAATTTTTTTTAACAAGAATTCTTTATAGAATATACTGTATAACCACAAAGGTTTGGATGATAAAATGTGAAAAAAATATTTTTATACGCTTTAAATGATTGAAATTTGAATGATTAATCACACAGCAACCGTCTCTTTAGATATATCCGTATCTGCACTATTAAATAACCTAAAATTATGTTTTAATTTCACTAAATGTCAAAAAAGCCCACCAAAATATTCAGCTCCAGGCAGCGGCGTAGCGTGGGTTGTCAGCGCCCGGGGCAGGGCAAAAATTGTGCGCCCCCCCCCAACCTGTGGACACGTTAACACACCATGGGTCCCTGACACCAGTAGATTATTGACCCAATTACCCCACAAGCACATGTATTGTATATTAACAAAATACTGATATAATAAAAAAAATGAAACACACATGCCCCCACACTACACCACTGCTACCAGTCACCCTGTCCCGGTATACCCTATCATAGTTCCACACTCACACTAAACCCAGTCACTCTCTCCCAGTACCCCCAGTCCCCCTCTCCCTCCAAGTACCCCCAGTCACTCTCAGTACCCCCACTTTCTCCAAATACCCCCAGTCACTCTCTCTCCAAGTACCCCCAGTCACTCTCTCAAGTACCCCCACGATTTACCAGTACCCCCAGTCTCTCTCTCTCCAAGTACCCCCAGTCACTCTCTCTCTCTCACTCACTCTCTCCCAGTACCCTCAGTCACTCACTCTTTCCCAGTACCCCCAGTCACTCACTCTCTCCCAGTTCCCCCAGTCACACTCTCTCCCAGTACCCCCAGTCACACTCTCTCCCAGTACCCAGTCACTCTTTCTCTCTCCAAGTACCCCCACTTTCTCCCAGTACCCCCAGTCACACTCTATCCAATATCCCCAGTCACTCTCTCCCAGTATCCCCAGTCATTCTCTCCCTGAACCTCCAGTCACCCTGTCCCTGTACCCCCTCACTGTGTGGTGGTCACGCTGCTTTGGTGTCATACAGTGTTGCCTATCTGCGCGGCGTTGCTGGTGGCCCAGGGGGGGAACTGTCCAGGGGGCTTAGTGGAGACCGGATTTTAAATGTGCTGCAGGGCAGGCTCCTCCCTCCCTCCTTCCAGTTCAGCGGCTGCAGGGCTGCCAGCGGCGGGGGGCTGGAACAGGGCTTCAAGGGGGGCTGACAAGCGTGGTACAGGGTGTTCCGTTGAATAATGCTGCGCTTCTTCATGTGACTCATGTTAGTATTGAGGAGTCAGGACAGGACCAGAATTTTATGTCTTGGTCCTCCCTTCTGGATGCTGAGTGCTAAGTCACTGCCGGCGTGGCAAAACTGGCAGACACCTTGCTGATCCCTGCTGGAAAATATTAGTGGTTCAAATTTCTTTTGAAATTTTGCGCCCCCTAAGAAAATTGCGCCCGGGGCGACCGCCCCCGAGGCACCCCCCACGCTACGCCACTGGCTCCAGGCCCATAGAGATCTTAATCCGGCCCTGCATCTAGGTTTCTCCTCCAATGGCTGATGTAGGAATCACTGTGACGTTTTACAGGCCAGTAAGGAGATCAGATAATAACTGTTTCTCTAACCAGCCCAGTTCCACTTCGCCAAGCAACCTGGCTACCTGGGCAGTGCTCCGACACATCCTAGCCATGCACCCACTCGGAAAAGGCTTGTAGAGGAAGTGAGGCCTTGGACAAAACTCATATGAGGACCTTCTTGAGTTGAGTAGAGCTTTGTATTAATATATATTGGTGCTTGCTCATGTTGGAATGCACAATGGGATTAGACCTGAAAATGTTACAGGTCCACATGTTATAGACAAGTACAAAGAGTGCTTAGTTGATTATTTTAACTCAAGTTGGGCCGTGGGCCCTCATATGATTCCTTGACTCCATGATACCTGTGTGGCATTTCATAATGTGAGCAGTGGTGTATTTAGGGTTTGTGCTGCCCTAGGCCTGACAAAACTCGTGCACCCCTTAATTTAAATTTAACACACCCCTTCCTGTCAAGGCCACACCTCTTCATATGTAAACTCCACCCCTTCTTTAGGCTCCACCTTTCCCTGTTAGAGCTCTGCCTCTGTATATTAAAAGTGGATACCAAGTGCCTACTTGTACCATTTCACATGTCAGACAGCCTTTACATGCTGAGATCAGTGAGCTCTCAGAATGAAAAGGAATCCTATCACTCTCTGACAGCCGTTACGTGCTGATCAGTGAGATCTCAGCATATACAGGCTGAGTGATAGAACTGTTTTGTTAATTGTAACCCCATCATGCCGGTGATGTACAAAGTACGCCATTGCCGCTGTCACTAAGTGTCTCAGCAACAGTGCATTTTATGTTTCCTGTCCTACCTTTTTAGGTTCAATTATTAAGCCCAGAATTACCAAAATATTGTCATTTTTTTTTGAGAAAGTATTTTACCAGGAAGAATACATTGAGATTTCTTTCGTTTTCAAGTATGTCCTGGGTGGCGAGTGTGTACCATTGGGTGCCCAAGGACACTTGCAGGAGAGGTGCTCTTGCTGGGATTGAGCCCATGTCTCCACAGGCTCTCTGCATGCAGAGCAGTGATGTTACCTCTACTCCACCCAGCCGGCACTATCTTTGGCACTGCATAGAATGGCACAGTGCCAAAGGAGGGACACCAGTCACTGGATATAGTGGCACTTTTCCTGTGCATATTTTGTCTGTTCCTTTACCCATACATCCCGCACCTGTCCTGGAACCTGGCTACATTTAATCAGTTGTGGATTTCGCTGTGACCTCCAGCACCTTGTTGTGCCTGTGCAGGTTCGGATCAGGGCAGGGACTGAAACTGATCCACCTGACATTGTGTAAAGGAGGGCTGCTTGATGCTCTCACTCCTCTCAAACCTCTGAATGTCCAGCCTCTCATCTCCCCCTTTACAAGAGTGGGTGTCTGTGAAGGCGCTTACTAGGTAACTGTGTTTCCTTAAAATAGGGTGGGGGGGGTGCTGCCTACAAGGGGTTGCACATGAATCTCAACCTTAGGCTAGGGTCAGACTGAGGCAGTGCGAACGCGCGTTCTGGCGCACTTAATCACGGCCGTGCTAGCAGCAGATGCCAGGCAATGACGGCCAATATACGAAGTACGGTCGCACAAAAGTCCGGCCGTGCAACGCAAGTGGAAAATGAACGCATTTTTTCGAGAACGTTAAACCACTAGTACTGACGTACAGAGTGCGCTGCGTCCGCTAGCGGCGTGTGTGCGTGAATTGGAGACATCAGACGCTGCTAATGTCCGGCCAACATAACGTCCAGATGCAAGAAGTGTTTTATTGATGATCCGTACAAAATCACGGATGAAACTGCGCATAGTATGACCGCTATCGCGTATTCCGTGAAAAAATACGTCCATTCTTCGAACGGCACATTTTCACGGACAACGTGAAAAATGCGTTAGTATGACCCTAGCCTAAATGTGCAAATAAATGTGTAGAAAAGGGTAAGGGTCCTAGTGGCGCAGTGGGTGCTTCCAAATATGGAGCAATCTAGATGAGTATTTCTAAATGCTGATATTATGGCTCAACTCTATTTATCAGGTGGTGTTAGATAAAAGTACTCAAGTGAGTCAATGTTACACTAGTATTGTGCAAATAGCAATTCTGTGCAAATGAACAACCTTGTGCAAAATAAGCAACAACAATGGTGATAAATCCTTAAGTCATGCGTACAAATCTGCTCCTATAGCGCAAAGTGTATAATAATCCACATGTGCAAAATGTATATAAAGTACATATAAAGTGCATGTGCTCATATATCCTATTCCATTCGTAAAGTGCAAACACAAAATTTGTGTTGATGTGACATCAAAAAAGTCATAAGACAGTCCTTTTATTAGGTTATCTGATAGTCTCTGGATGGCCTATGACTGTATAAAGTGCACGTGAAAAAGTGCAAATCTCAAAATGAACAAGGTCCGTGACTCCTATGGTGACTAGGAGTCACAGACCTTGCTCATTTTGAGATTTGCACTTTTTCACGTGCACTTTATACAGTCATAGGCCATCCAGAGACTATCAGATAACCTAATAAAAGGACTGTCTTATGACTTTTTTGATCTCATCTCCCCCTTACCTGTCCCTCCTCAGACCACAGGCCATCATACCCCCGCCAATAATGATGACGTCGGCAGGGCGGGACGACAAGACCTCCCCTCGCTGGCTCAGAATACTTCAAATTTGCCCAGGATGTGGTTCTCATGCTGGGGCTGGTTTTTTACGTGATGGGGGTGGATTTTTTTGCTGCCCCTTGGCAAATGCCGCCCTAGGCCTAGGCCTTGTTGGCCTAGGCCAAGATACGCCACTGCATGTGAGGTTCCAGTTTGAGCATTGTCTTAGCTGACTGCCTAGTTGGTCTAATTGAAGAGCTGCTCCTGTACACACTGGTAGGACCATTCACTTCCAGACCCGCAAAACCCAAACTGGGCCAGGACTAGACAGTGAGCCACAGTACAGGCCTGCTTTGAATAGTAACAAGTCCATTCTCCAGTACTGTATGGCCAGTGAAAGGCGAGCGCACTACAGAGCGGAAGGAACGTCCGTGAGAGTGAACGTTCCTTCCACTCTGACGCCTGTGTGGTCACCTCACTGAGCGCAGTTAGTGCGCTCAAGGTTGCAAAGCTCGATCCTCCTATGGAGGATCGTCCTTTGCAGCCCTGGCGAATGCGCATCATAGCGTTTCGACATAGAGAGTTACAGCATGTCTATTGTAGCGCACGCAACTCGTACGAGTGCTACACTGTGTGGCCCGCCCCATTGAAATGTCACAACACCGTGATGGACGTCAGGAGGCGTGTCAGTACACGCGCACATAGTGCGCTCATCTGACACAGGCCTTAGTGTTTGCTGTGTTGCAAACACTATGGGCCAAATTACATACTTGGTGCTAACGTTAGCGCTCACCTGCGTGAGCGTGAATGTTAGCCCAAGAAGTTACCGCAAATTACATTCCAAACGCAAACGGGTTAAGTAACCCATTTGCGTTTGGTATCTTGCGCTTCTCAGCACGAGGTTACTATACTTTACGCTCCCTATACTTAACATGGGGAGCGCAAAGTGTTAATCAGCGCTAGGAATAGGATTACAATCTACTAGCCCTGATTAACGTCCGGCTGCAGTTAACTGAAAGTTAACCAGAGCCACAGCCAGCTTCTGCAGAATCCGATAACACCAGCCAAAAAAATAAAAAAAAGGATTTGTATACTCACCTCCTGTCCTGCGGCGAGGACTGCGGCTCTGTCCGCCTCCTTAGTCCGGTGGGAGCAGGGAAAGACTGGGGGAAAAAATTCCCCCAGTCTCCCCCTGCATATCACTACGCTGACCGGCCGTATCTCGTGAGGTGAGTATCCTATGGACTCCATTGAGAGGATGCTTGCAGCGGCTCTTGGCTCTGCCGCGCGCATCCTGGGGCGTAGCGCGCAGTAACAATGCAGGCAGCTTTTTTAGCGCCTGCATTGTAATCTATGCGGGTGCAGTTTTTCCTCCCTAGCGCCCGTGTTTTACCGCTAGGATCGTAATTTGGCCCTATATGTAACACTTCACTTGCAGGGTTATTCACTGGCCACCACAGTTTGCAGTTGTTGCAAACGACAGCAAATATTGCCACCGTTGCAACATCAATAAATCCAGAGAGGAGGAAAATCATTGCTGAAGCTTCTATCACTGTTTTACTTTCCTTTTTGTGAAAGGACGTACTTGAAAACGTGAGAAATCTCAATGTATCCTTCCTGGTAAAATACGTTGTAAATAAATAAATAAAACACCAAAGTTTATTGTCGTTTGCAATAACGATATATTTACCATTGTTTACAACAACAGTAAAGTACAGTGGCTAGTAAGTGAATATCTTTGGAATAAACCTTGGATTTTGTTTTTGTTCTTGTTTTCTGAAGTGTGTTAACAGCATGCGCTTAACGAGCGAATCTCCGCCCACAGAATTCCCATTGGAGGATACACAAAGAAGACACAATAAACTAATTATTGTTATGACAGCTATTAGAGAGTCAAAGTGTTTTCCAATAATGAAACACACATCGAGGTGCATTTAGTAATTTATTGTTAAGCGAACTGCATAAATTACTGCTGATCTCAGCAAATGAAAGCGATGCCCTTGGTGTAGTGATTATCAGAGGAGCAAAGGTTTTTTTTTCTTTGCTATGGCTTGCTTTTATTGGAAGTACATTAAAACAATATATTGCTATCTCTTAAACGAGACAGGCAGGAACAAGTGGTGTTTTGCAGCCAGACTTCAGACTCCAATTAAACGACTTGCAACGCAAACTGGCAAAGGGAAACTTTGCTTTTAAGACTAATAACCCCTCATTTGCTGTGACTGATCGTGCTTACAACAGACAATCGCCAAGGTTAAAGGGGTGCTCCAGGCAGGACTGGACCTATTTGGTTTTTTTTTGTTTGCTTGTTTTTTTCTTAATTTATGAGATTAAGAAAATGTTAAAACAATAAACTGATATAATAAAAATAAATAAAACATAACATTTTATATATTTTTTTTATTATTATTTTATATAGCGCCACAAATCCCGCAGCGCTTTACAAGAGCAGTGTACACAGGGTTGATACATTAGAATACCACACATGGATGATGACCTGATTCAGGGGGACCCTGTTCCCAAGGGAATTTACAATCTATGAGATGTACAAGTATTTTGTGAGGTAGGTGCATCCATGTCATTGGGTGTCTTGCCCAAGGACACTCACTGGTGGCGTCTTCTGAGTGGGATTGGGGCGTCTTTCCATGATTGTAGAGCAGAGACCTGGTGGTTAGGTTGAACCTGCTTCTCGTAAAGTCGAGACTTCTCCACAGTTGTATTGGACGATGTGCTGAATGGTATTTTGACTTGCTTCTCCATGGTTGAAGAGCAGAGATGTTACCAGTGGACTCCACAGCCGATATTGACCTCTATTACATTCTTCACGCAAATTCGTCCGCGCAGCGCAATTTTTTTTGCACGCAGCGTTAAGCGTTATCGCGCGAAAATTAACGGTGGTATTACAATCCGAACGCATTTTCTCATCCGTCTGAAAATAACGTTCGTAAAAACGACGCGCAAAACTAAGAGTAATACGCACGCAGTAACGTAGCACACGTAAATCAGTGTGCGGACTGTTTTTTCACGGGATTCAGCCAATCAGAATTAAGAACCTTAATTGACATCAATTTACCTTAATTGACTCACTTACGTTTTTATACCTGTCAAAGTAAATCTGAGTATACATGCTGCAGCAATAATAAAAACACGCACAAGTTCTCAATTTTTTTGTTTGGGTATGTGTAGAATGTGTAACTATACTGAGCTGTATTTTTTTTTTTCGTGCTGGTGTTTTTCGGTTCGGCCAGAACGTTCAGATTTGCCGTTACCACCAGTTTTTCAAAGACGTTAAAATTTTGCGTGCAGACGTTGTTCGTAAAAAGCTGCGCATCGGTTGTAATACCATCCGCGTACCAGCGCACGAACGCATTTGCGCTCACAATGTTAAGTATAGGACGCGCAGGTCTATCCGCGTTAAACGATAACGCGCATCGTTTGCACGAACGTTGTAATACGACGTTCAGCGCAAAGGGTTTTGCCCCTCGCGCAAATGCGCATTTGCACGCTCATAAACAAATGTGCGAAGAATGTAATAGGGGCCTGTGTGTGGTAGGCAAGTATACCGTTAAGTTTCTTGCCCAAGGACACTTACTGGAGAGGTGCTCTGGCTGGGATACGAACCTGGGTCTCCACGGTTATAGAGCAGTGATGTATAAAGCTTAAATTATACTATCAATGGAACAAAATCAATATATTTAATCGGTAGGTAAGGGCCGGTAACTCAGTCCAAATTTATTTTGAAAGCTCTCCATTGATTGGAATACACACGCTATAATCATAAGATTCTCATGTTACCAACATAGACCATAAACGATTAAAGCTATCCTTGCATGATGGGTAGTTGGGATGACTTTGTTCAAGGTCATTCATTAAGATAGAAATTTAAAATTTTAGGGCAAAATTGCTAAAACAGAAACTGAAAAGTCTGTTTTCAGATAGGCTGTTTTGGCCTAAAATGTGCATTTTTCTGGTCAATTTTCTGCAAGATAACAAGTAATTGGCCACAGTTTAGTATTTTATTGTGTGCCATGGACGGGGTTGTACATGATGGATTCTGTGAGGTGGATGGACAGTTTAAGAGCTGATAGTTTTATCGCCTCGCTCTCCTTTGTTTCATTAGGCCACAATTTTGCTTTAAAGTACAGGGAAGCAGCTGGTTTTTAACAAGTCCATGACTGTCCAAGGGCATAACTGCAGGGCAGCGGGGAGTGATAAAGCTAGGAATATAGAGGAGGGGGCAGAGCCTGTCCACAGCTGGAATTCACGTCAGTGACTATGTAAGGTCTCCGAGCCCTTTATTTTATTCCATTTTATTTTTTGGTGCATCGTAATCAACTTTGAAAACACTTTAATCAAGGGTATGGATGCTTCTATATTTCATAAACGAAAAGCATCGGTCATGTCATAAACTGATAAATTGGTTTAGAGTTGTTCGTCTTTCCGTCACATTTCCAATCTCATTAGATGGAGCGAGCAGAGTAAGTACTCTCGCTCGCAGGAGGTGCTCTGGCATTACTTTTGGGAGTTATGCTGGCACTCTCACAAGACTGAGATATATTAGCACTCTCTCTAATGGAATCATTTTTTGAAAAGTAAAAAATCCAAATATCACGTCCCTTTTTATAATAGAATGCTGTAAAATTATAGACACATTATTATTATTATCATCATCATTTATATGGCGCCAACAGTTTCCGCAGCGCTTTACAATAACCAAAGGGAACGAGATACAGATAAACGGACATAGGATGGAAACAAGAGAGTACCTGTCACGGTTCCCGGATCCCACCACGCAGTCCTTAAAGCCCAACACTCCGCAGAGCCCAAAAGCTACCAACAGGGTAGCCGTAGAAGAATCCCTAACTGTCTGCTCCTTAGAATTGGCCAGGTATATTAGCTAGACAGAAAGGGTTAATCAAAGACAATGTCGTAACACAAAACCAGGTCAGCAACACGGGGTAGTCAGACGAGCCAGAATCAGGAATACAGAGTATAGAATAGTCAAATGGAATATCAGTGCAGAAGTGTAGTACAAGGAAATAGTCTAGGGCAACGGAAGGCAGAATAGTCAGAAAACAAGCAGAGGTCAATAACAGGTTAAATCACGAGAGAATTCAGGTACAAGGAGCTCAGGTATAGATAACCACGATCTGGCACTGCTTAGAAGGAACTGTTGGTTTTTAAAAGACCTTCAGGAGACCGCGCTCCCCTCTCAAGCCGCACCTCATGCAGCCACCTCCCTGCCTGTTTCAATTTAAACCCGGTGTTGGTGAGCGAGCAGCATCAGACATGCTGCCCTCAAGCACATCGGAAAGGCTGGAAGCCCCCAACGTTACAGTACCGAATTGCACCGACTGGTGAATTTTCCTGTACGGAGCAATTTCTTGGCCATTCAGCTATTCAAAAAGCAGACGATTAGCCAAATATCTGTGAATATGTTGCAATTCGGCAGCAGTGTAATTCCCCATAGATAAGTAATGGTTAATCAATTCAGAGAACGCCGAACAGCTGTGAAAAGTTGTCAAAATGCCCTGATTTTTTGTGGTTTCATTCGACAGGTTTAAGCAGGCGAATCCCATAGGTTTGAATGTAAAAAAAATTCCCTGTTTTTACTTAATATTTATTCAACCGTTTATTCTTTTCATTTGCAGATAAAAAGTCTTTACTTATTTATTTTTTAGAAATTTTTTAGGCATTTTTTGGATTTTTTTCAGTGAAATATTAGATATTTTCTTTTACATGGCGTTTTTTTTATTATGCTGTAACAGACCTTTTTATTGTTATTCATAGGACCTTATATATTATTTCCAGGCATTTATATGCACTAGTTTTATTGGTTGGCTTTTTCTGATGCAAGTGGAGGTGTGTTCAGCAGATCGTCGGATGCATTTGACGGTTTATTGGATCGGTTCGGTGGTTTTTCGGTAAATTATCAGATCGATTCAGCGGTTTACCGGATGCGTTCGGCGGGTCGATTCGGCACACTTCAGGGACACTGCAGTGAATGTTGAATTCACTACAGGGTTGGCAAACTGAACTCGCCGAAGTGCGTTGAACGAGAGAGCACCGACATTTCTGAATAACCCCTATGGTGCGCTTATAATTGTTATTATGATTCTTCATGTGGCAGCCATGTTTCCCACAGCTTTAGAATAATAATGGGAAAGAAGATGGTAAAAAAAAGACCAATTGACAAAAACTAATATATATATATATATATATATATATATATATATACACAGTATATATATAGAGTCCAATTTATGTATTATTTATTTATTTGCAAAGTATTTTACCAGGAAGGATACATTGAGATTTCTCTCATTTTCAAGTATGTCCTGGTTTCAAGAATATTGAAATGTTACAGTCGTTACAGAAATACAAAGTAATAAATGCAAGATATTAAAAACAAAAGGGGGGGAGCATACAGGGATCAAGTCCTAAAAAAAGAAGTGTGGGAACTCGCCAGGATTTCTGTCTAACAATAAGCAATTATCACCTCGCACGTAACACAAACACACTCATATACATAAATATAGCAGTGTATATTACATCTATGTCAATAAGAAAGCAGACTGTACAACAAATGCTTATGCTGGCTATTGAATACGGAGATGTAGTGTATGCAGCTGCCCCACAAACACACCTCCAGAAACTTACTACATTGTATAACTCATTCTGCCACTTTGTGCTACAATGTAACTACATGACCCACCATTGTGACATGTTAAAAGAACTAAACTGGCCATCGCTTTAATACAGATGCACCCTTCACCTTTCCAACCTGGTGTTTAAGAGGTTTTCTGGGAAGCTGCCACCCTACCTGAATAAACTGCTTCCCCCAGCAGTTCCCTCATCCTATAACCTCCGATCCAGGACCTGCACCTTACTTGCAATACCGCAATACAAAAAGAAAGTGTCTCGATCCTCATTTTCCTACAGAGCCCCACAATTATGGAATAACCTCCCAGACGCCATCAAATCTTCCCCCAGTCTAAAGTCACTCGAGATCTCTATTAACATACCTCAATACAGAATGCACCTGTAAACATGTAACATAATGACCATTTCCTACATATTTATTTTCTGTCTTAACCTGTATATTTGTATTTTTTTAATATCTTGCATTTTATTACGTTGTATTTTTGTACCTATTGTACCTGCCTGTGTGTGTATATATCCATAATAGAGCAGCAGGAAATGCTGGCAGAATGCTTGGTTGTGTAGGGAGAGGTATTAGCAGTAGGAAAAGGGAAGTGCTCATGCCACTGTACAGAACACTGGTGAGACCTCACTTGGAGTACTGTGTGCAGTACTGGAGACCGTATCTCCAGAAGGATATAGACATCTTAGAGAGAGTTCAGAGAAGGGCTACTAAAATGGTGTACGGCTTGAAGGAGAAAAGTTACCAGGAAAGGCAAACAGGGTTATCCAAAGAGATTCGAAAAGTCACCGCACGTTCGGTGACTTTTCGTTCTCTTCAATTCGGTTCTTTTGCCGATTGCATTTCGGTGACCCTGCGGTGTATTCAGCAAACAGCACAGGGTCCCCGAATTGCAGGGAAAAGCTGCCGAAAACCTGACGAACACTAACCGAATGCACGCTGAAAACAAGCAAAAACATCTGGATTAACCTTCGAAAAAGCCGAAAAGGAGCCGAACAGGAGCCGAAAAGGAGCCGAATCACACAGAGCCGAAGCAGCTGTGACGTAGAGGAGGCAGTGAATAAATTAGAAAAACCATTTGTATGAATCTGGGAAAAAGAAACGCTGTTTGCAAAGAAACTACTGAGCGAAAATGTCTGAAATTTTCACAGGAGGTCCAGGGAATGATAATAAAGAGAGCTGTTACAAAAAAAATAAGCAAACTGAAAAAAAAAAAAAAAAAAAATCGGACTTTTTTAAAAAAAAAAAAAAATCAGAAAAATGCTTAAAGTATCCTAAAAAATCAATGAATAAAGAGACTTTTTGCTGCAGAATTTTATAATGAACGGTTTATTAGATATTGAATTAAAAAACGGGAATATTTTTAACATTGAAGTCTATGGGATTCTCCTGAATAAATTTGCCGAATTAAACCACCGAATGACACGGCATTCGGGAACCTTTCACTGCTGGTTTGTGTTCTCTGAATAGCCGAAGCAGTGCTTTTTCATGGGGATTTCACTGCCCTCGAACAGGGACCGAACAGGCACCGTATGTGCAGGCAATTCGACAGGATTTGGCGAATTGCCTGCTCTCTGGATACCCGAATGGCCAGGAAAGGTACCGAACGCTGATTTTCAGCGTTCGTTTACCTTTCTCAAGCAATTCGAATCTCTTTGGATAACCCTGTTAATGATCCTAACATGTACAGCTTGGAAAAAAGACGAGACAGAGGAGATATGATAGAAACATTTAAATACGTAAAGGGAATCCACAGGTAGAGGAAGGGAGTATATTTAAAAGGAAACAAATAGCAAAACAAGAGGACATAGTCTTAGATTAGAGGGCAAAGGTTTAAAAGTAACATCAGGAAGCATTATTTTACTGAGAGGTGGTGGATACATGAACAGCCTTCCAGTTGAAGTGGTAGAGGCCAAAACAGTAATTGAATTTAAGCAAGCATGGGATAGGATAAGGCTATCCTAAACAAAAGATAAATCCAGGTAAAGTATCCATGTAATTGGGCAGACTAGATGGGCCGAAAGTTCTTATCTGCCGACATTTTTTCTATCAGGGTTATCCAAAGAGATTCGAAAAGTCACCGCACGTTCGGTGACTTTTCGTTCTCTTCAATTCGGTTCCTTTTGCCGATTGCATTTCGGTGACCCTGCGGTGTATTCAGCAAACACCACAGGGTCCCCGAATTGCAGGGAAAAGCTGCCGCAAACCTGACGAAAACTAACCGAATGCACGCTGAAAACAAGCAAAAACATCTGGATTAACCTTCGAAAAAGCCGAACATGAGCCGAACAGGAGCCGAACAGGAGCCGAACAGGAGCCGAATCCACAGAGCCGAAGCAGCTGTGACGTAGAGGAGGCAGTGAATAAATTAGCAAAACCATTTGTATGAATCTGGGAAAATGAAACGCTGTTTGCAAAGAAACTACTGAGCGAAAATGTCTGAAATTTTCACAGGAGGTCCAGGGAATGATAATAAAGAGGGCTGTTACAAAAAAAATAAGTAAACTGAAAAAAAAAATTAAAAAAAATCGGACTTTAAAAAAAAAAATAAAAAAATCAGAAAAATGCTTAAAGTATCCTAAAAAATCTATAAATAAAGAGACTCTTTGCTGCAGAATTTTATAATGAACGGTTTATTAGATATTGAATTAAAACGGGAATATTTTTAACATTGAAGTCTATGGGATTCTCCTGAATAAATTTGCCGAATTAAACCACCGAATGGCAGAGCATTAGGGGAACCTTCACTGCTGGTTTGTGTTCTCTGAATAGCCGAGCAGTGCTTTTTCATGGGGATTTCACTGCCCTCGAACAGGCACCGAACAGGCACCGTATGTTCAGGCAATTCGCCAGGATTTGGCGAATTGCCTGCTCTCTGGATAGCCGAATGCCAGGAAAGGTAACCGAACGCTGATTTTCAGCGTTCGGTTACCTTTCTCAAGCAATTCGGATCTCTTTGGATAACCCTGTATGTTTCTATGTTTCTATGTTTCTATACTATGCCTGCCTAACCGTTTGTGTTACTTGTATTTCTGTACCTACTGTAACAATTCAATTTCTTAAACCTAGGACATACTTGAATACTAGAGAAATCTCAATGTATCCTTCCTGGTAAAATACTTTGCAAATAAATAAATATGTGGAATATAGCAAAAATAGATCATAAATCCTATATTTATTGTGACTTAGAGAAATATATGATTGAACACCTAACTACAAGCTTTATAGAGTATGGGACCAAAGGGAACTCCGTTCCCTCTGCAAAATTAGTGCAGGAACTCCGTTCCCACGCGTTCCCCCTCGACTTGACCCCTGGGAGCATATAATACCATATGTACAGAGAGCCCATCAATAAAAGCCATGGAAGACCATATGTACAGAGAGCTCATCAATAAAAGCCATGGAAGACCATATGTACAGAGGGCCCATCAATAAAAGCCATTTAAAGTCATAGGTATTGAGGATCATTCAATGGGAGCCATATAAAACCATGTGTATAGAGAAGCCTTGGATGAAAGCCATATAAAACCAGACAATTAGAGGACTCCGCAATAGGAGCTGTATAAAACCATATGTATGGAGGACCCTTCAATTGGCGCCATTTAAAAATCATATACAGAGTGGACATTTTATTTTATAGGGAGTCATATAAAACTGTACGTATAGAGGGCCCTTTACTAAGAACTATATAAACAAAATCATAAGTATAGAGGACCTTTCAATTGGAGCCATGTTAAACCATATGTATAGAGGACCCTTCAGTGGGAGCCATATAAAAACCATATACAGAATTGAACTTTCATTTTAAAGAGAGTCGTATGAAACCATATGTATAGAGGGCTCTTCGATAAGAGCCGTATAAAACTATATCCTTTATAAATAAATAAAATATGTATAGAGAAACCTTAGAGAAAGGGCTTAGCGCTTTATTAAGGGGAAAGCTGCCGAATCAGCGCCTGCCTCATAATAGAGTACTAAAATGGGGACGCTAAGCAGGTGCAGGTGCAGGTCTTCAACCTTAGGCTAGGGTCAAACGAACACATTTTTTGCATCGACCGTCAAAAAGTGCGTCCGAACGCATTGACATATTTTTTTACGGTGGGCACGAAAGTGCTCAAACGATGCGCATTTTCGTGCGTGTTTTTTTACGGATTGTCTATAAAACCCTTTTTGCGTCTGGACGCTATGTAGGCCGGACATGAGCAGCATCTGACGTCTCCCAATCATGCACACACGCCGCTAGCGGACGCAGCGCACTCTGTACGTCAGTACTAGCGGTTCGACATTCTTGCAAAAATGCGTTCGTTTGCCGCTTGCGTTGCGCAGCCGAACTTTCGTGCTGCCGTACTTCGTATATTGCCCGTCATTGGACGTCATTTGCTGCTACTGCGGTCGTGATAAAGTGCGGATCAACGCACGTTCAAAATGCGTTAGTCTGACCCCAGCCTTAGTGTCCTGGTTTTAGCGCAAGATTGTCATACTGTCCTTTAAGTTTTAATTTAACTCTCAATATTTTCCCATGTCTATTTTGTTCCAAAGGTGAGTGAAATTGCCTGTTTTATAACTTCGGCCAATGGTTTTTCAAACTGAGCTACATTTGAATCGGCGAGTTAAAAGTCTCCGTGTGGATACAACATTTCCTTGATGCTTATTGGACAATTAAGACGCAATGCTTTCTAGCTAAATATATGCACTGAATGCCAAACTCCTACCTTTTTCCAAAGTACACATTTTTTGTTATCGTAACTTACCCAAAGGCAATGAACTTGAGGTAACTTAAGCATTAATTTGAAGACATTGCCGTAAAAGAAATAACTCTGCAATGTTCCCTCAGGTCTGTAATCCAAGCTGTAAAAAAATAAACTTGTGTAGCTTCTTTTCAGTTATCTGCTTTCCCGGCAGTCCTAATCCGAAATCAAATATCTTTATATAATGTGAACTTTTATAAAATATGTATAAATGCTGATAAGGTGAACGTAAAATCCATAAACACAAATAGCAAATTTAGGGCAGTATTACACATTGCCTGCTAAAACGAGGATGCTAAGGAGGAAAGCCGGCGCCTGCAGGTTTCTCCTTAGCGTCCCTGTTTTAGCTCCATATTACGGGACAGACGTTAAATCAGCAACCTGCACCGTAATGCAGCGCTAAGCCTCAGGATGCTCGAGGCAGCGCTAAGCGTCGCCGCGAGCATCCACTCCATTGAGGCTTCGACTGACGGTCACATGACCTGCAGGATCTCGCCTCTCACAAGATTTATTTTTTTTGCTTAATTTAATTGTGAAACTGTAACATTTTAGTCGTTACAAGGGCTTCTTTCTCAAGTCGGGCTTGAAAAAAGGCCTCGAAGGAGACGTCGTTTATACAGTTCTCCAATTAAATTGAACTGCAAGATTTGATTTTCATGTGCACCAGTCCCTTTTTCTTCCTAGTGGAGATTGCTGCTCTGATCCTGGTGGAGGTTGCTGCTCTGGTCTTGTGGAGGTTGCTGCTCAGGTCCTGGTGCAGGTTGCTGCTCTGGTCCTGGTGGAGGTTGCTGCTCTGATCCTGGTGGAGGTTGCTGCTCTGGTCTTGTGGAGGTTGCTGCTCTGGTCTTGTGGAGGTTACTGCTCTGGTCTTGTGGAGGTTACTGCTCTGGTCTTGTGGAGGTTGCTGCTCTGGTCCTGGTGGAGGTTGCTGCTCTAGTCCTGGTGGAGGTTGCTGCTCTGGTCTTGTGGAGGTTGCTGCTCAGGTCCTGGTGCAGGTTGCTGCTCTGGTCCTGGTGGAGGTTGCTGCTCTGATCCTGGTGGAGGTTGCTGCTCTGGTCTTGTGGAGGTTGCTGCTCTGGTCTTGTGGAGGTTGCTGCTCTGGTCCTGGTGGAGGTTGCTGCTCTGGTCCTGGTGGAGGTTGCTGCTCTGATCCTGGTGGAGGTTGCTGCTCTGGTCCTGGTGGAGGTTGCTGCTCTGATCCTGGTGGAGGTTGCTGCTTTGGTCTTGTGGAGGCTGCTCTGGTCCTGGTGGAGGTTGCTGCTCTGGTCTTGTGGAGGTTGCTGCTCTGGTCCTGGTGGAGGTTGCTGCTCTGGTCTTGTGGAGGTTGCTGCTCAGGTCCTGGTGCAGGTTGCTGCTCTGGTCCTGGTGGAGGTTGCTGCTCTGATCCTGGTGGAGGTTGCTGCTCTGGTCTTGTGGAGGTTGCTGCTCTGGTCTTGTGGAGGTTACTGCTCTGGTCTTGTGGAGGTTGCTGCTCTGGTCCTGGTGGAGGTTGCTGCTCTGGTCTTGTGGAGGTTGCTGCTTTGGTCTTGTGGAGGTTGCTGCTCTGGTCCTGGTGGAGGTTGCTGCTCTGGTCTTGTGGAGGTTGCTACTCTGGTCCTGGTGCAGGTTGCTGCTCTGGTCTTGTGGAGGTTGCTGCTCTGGTCTTGTGGATGTTGCTGCTCTAGTCCTGGTGGAGGTTGCTGCTCTGGTCTTGTGGAGGTTGCTGCTCAGGTCCTGGTGCAGGTTGCTGCTCTGGTCCTGGTGGAGGTTGCTGCTCTGATCCTGGTGGAGGTTGCTGCTCTGGTCTTGTGGAGGTTGCTGCTCTGGTCTTGTGGAGGTTGCAGCTCTGGTCCTGGTGGAGGTTGCTGCTCTGGTCCTGGTGGAGGTTGCTGCTCTGATCCTGGTGGAGGTTGCTTCTCTGGTCCTGTAGGAGATTGCTGCTCTGATCCTGGTGGAGGTTGCTGCTTTGGTCTTGTGGAGGCTGCTCTGGTCCTGGTGGAGGTTGCTGCTCTGGTCTTGTGGAGGTTGCTGCTCTGGTCCTGGTGGAGGTTGCTGCTCTGGTCTTGTGGAAGTTGCTGCTCTGGTCTTGTGGAAGTTGCTGCTCTGGTCCTGGTGGAGGTTGCTGCTCTGGTCTTGTGGAGGTTGCTACTCTGGTCCTGGTGCAGGTTGCTGCTCTGGCCCTGGTGGAGGTTGCTGCTCTGATCCTGGTGGAGGTTGCTGCTCTGGTCTTGTGGAGGTTGCTGCTCTGGTCTTGTGGATGTTGCTGCTCTAGTCCTGGTGGAGGTTGCTGCTCTGGTCTTGTGGAGGTTGCTGCTCAGGTCCTGGTGCAGGTTGCTGCTCTGGTCCTGGTGGAGGTTGCTGCTCTGATCCTGGTGGAGGTTGCTGCTCTGGTCTTGTGGAGGTTGCTGCTCTGGTCTTGTGGAGGTTGCAGCTCTGGTCCTGGTGGAGGTTGCTGCTCTGGTCCTGGTGGAGGTTGCTGCTCTGATCCTGGTGGAGGTTGCTTCTCTGGTCCTGTAGGAGATTGCTGCTCTGATCCTGGTGGAGGTTGCTGCTTTGGTCTTGTGGAGGCTGCTCTGGTCCTGGTGGAGGTTGCTGCTCTGGTCTTGTGGAGGTTGCTGCTCTGGTCCTGGTGGAGGTTGCTGCTCTGGTCTTGTGGAAGTTGCTGCTCTGGTCTTGTGGAAGTTGCTGCTCTGGTCCTGGTGGAGGTTGCTGCTCTGGTCCTGGTGGAGGTTGCTGCTCTGGTCCTGGTGGAGGTTGCTGCTGTGGTCTTGTGGAGGTTGCTGCTCTGGTCCTGGTGGAGGTTGCTGCTCTGGTCTTGTAGAGGTTGCTGCTCTGGTCCTGGTGGAGGTGCTGCTCTGGTCTTGTGGAGGTTGCTGCTCAGGTCCTGGTGCAGGTTGCTGCTCTGGTCCTGTGGAGGTTGCTGCTCTGATCCTGGTGGAGGTTGCTGCTCTGGTCTTGTGGAGGTTGCTGCTCTGGTCTTGTGGAGGTTACTGCTCTGGTCTTGTGGAGGTTGCTGCTCTGGTCCTGGTGGAGGTTGCTGCTCTGGTCTTGTGGAGGTTGCTGCTTTGGTCTTGTGGAGGTTGCTGCTCTGGTCCTGGTGGAGGTTGCTGCTCTGGTCTTGTGGAGGTTGCTACTCTGGTCCTGGTGCAGGTTGCTGCTCTGGCCCTGGTGGAGGTTGCTGCTCTGATCCTGGTGGAGGTTGCTGCTCTGGTCTTGTGGAGGTTGCTGCTCTGGTCTTGTGGATGTTGCTGCTCTAGTCCTGGTGGAGGTTGCTGCTCTGGTCTTGTGGAGGTTGCTGCTCAGGTCCTGGTGGAGGTTGCTGCTCAGGTCCTGGTGCAGGTTGCTGCTCTGGTCCTGGTGGAGGTTGCTGCTCTGATCCTGGTGGAGGTTGCTGCTCTGGTCTTGTGGAGGTTGCTGCTCTGGTCTTGTGGAGGTTGCAGCTCTGGTCCTGGTGGAGGTTGCTGCTCTGGTCCTGGTGGAGGTTGCTGCTCTGATCCTGGTGGAGGTTGCTTCTCTGGTCCTGTAGGAGATTGCTGCTCTGATCCTGGTGGAGGTGCTGCTTTGGTCTTGTGGAGGTTGCTGCTCTGGTCTGTGGAGGTTGCTGCTCTGGTCTTGTGGAGGTTGCTGCTCTGGTCCTGGTGGAGGTTGCTGCTCTGGTCTTGTGGAAGTTGCTGCTCTGGTCTTGTGGAAGTTGCTGCTCTGGTCCTGGTGGAGGTTGCTGCTCTGGTCCTGGTGGAGGTTGCTGCTCTGGTCCTGGTGGAGGTTGCTGCTGTGGTCTTGTGGAGGTTGCTGCTCTGGTCCTGGTGGAGGTTGCTGCTCTGGTCTTGTAGAGGTTGCTGCTCTGGTCCTGGTGGAGGTTGCTGCTCTGGTCCTGGTGGAGGTTGCTGCTCTGGTCTTGTAGAGGTTGCTGCTCTGGTCCTGGTGGAGATTGCTGCTCTGGTCCTGGTGGAGGTTGCTGCTCTGGTCCTGGTGGAGGTTGCTGCTCTGGTCCTGGTGCAGGTTGCTGCTCTGGTCTTGTAGAGGTTGCTGCTCTGGTCCTGGTGGAGGTTGCTGCTGTGGTCTTGTGGAGGTTGCTGCTCTGGTCCTGGTGGAGGTTGCTGCTCTGGTCCTGGTGGAGGTTGCTGCTCTGGTCCTGGTGGAGGTTGCTGCTCTGGTCCTGGTGGAGGTTGCTGCTCAGGTCCTGGTGGAGGTTGCTGCTCTGGTGTCCTGGTTGCACCTTAACCGGGAATCCCACTGTGTGAGTGCCACCTTGAGAATACATGATTAATATCAACAGTGTCAACATTCATTCATCCTAAACTCTCAGTTGTGCTTATAGGTTGCACACATCAGATATAGGCAAAGTTGAAATTGTACAAGAAATAAAAGGTTTAATAATACTATAACATCCTTGTGTTTTACAACGTGGACAATCTTAAAACTCACTGCTCTTGTGGGATTAATAAAATCTGCAATTGCCGAGCGATTTTAAACCTTGCGTATAGAGCTCTCGGGTCTTATCTGGTTATCAAGTCCTTGGACCGCACAGCGAGTTAATAAGTAGTAAATATGACTGATTATATTAATATACAAATCAATACATATTATATATATATCATACAAGGAAAGGAAGATGGAAGCTAAATGAGCTCCAAGTCCTCTAAAGAAAAATGCAAATACACAGGAAAACTATTTACACGATAAGACAAAACTGATTTAAGGCGAGAGTAAATAGTTAATTTACACCCCCATGCCTTTTTTTACTTACAATAAAGTGAGAAATAATAATAGACTTTGAAATAATAATAAATCGGTTTCTTGCAGCGGTCAAATCCGAAAAAAAGAAGTGTGGGAACTTATCAGGATTTCTGTCCCCAATTAAGAACTATCATCTTACAGGTAACACTAACACACACTCAAGTCTGATATATTTATGTATTTATGTGAATTTTAGCAATAGTATATGATAAAACCTATATTGATTGTAACTTAACAGGGAAAGACATGATTGATCACCTGAATAAAAGCTTTATAGTGTATGGGACTAATGGGAACTCAGTTCCCTCTGCAAAAATTGTATAGGAACTACGTTCCCCTCCAACTGACCACTTATTTCTGGTCACATTTCAGCTAGTGATAGACACCTGAGCTCTGAACAACAACTCTGTATTCACCTAGAATCCGCTAAAACAGTTATCGGCACCCTTGGACCTTCAGACGTTTTGAAACTACCAGGGTTATTCAAAGAGATCCGAATTGGGGCTGAAAAGGTAACCGAACGCTGAAATTCGGCATTACCTTTCCTGGCCATTCGGCTATTCAGAGAGCAGGCAGTTCGCCAAATGTTGGCGAATTGCCTGCACATACGGTGCCTGTTCGGTGTCTGTTCGAGGGCAGTGAATCCCCATAGAGAAGCAATGCTTTGTTTATTCAGAGAACACAAACCAGCTGAGAAAAGTTGCCGAATTGCCCTGCTGTTCGGTGGTTTCATGCGGCAGGTTTATTCAGGCGAATCCCATAGTCTTCAATGTTAAAAATATTCCCGTTTTAATGCAATAAATCGTTTATTATTTTATTGTGCTGTAAAAAGTTTCTTTATTTATGGATTTTTTAGGATCTTTTAGATATTTTTCGGGATGTTTTTTGGGAAAATCTTTTTTCTGTTTTTTTTTAAATCATTTTTTCTTTTTTCTGTAACAGCCCTTTTTATTATCATTCATTGGATCTTATATGTAAATTTCAGACATTTTCGTTATGTAGTTTCTTTGCAAACAGCGTTTCACTTTTCAAACATTCAAGCGCACTGTTGTTTTTTTGTACTCCATTCGTCTCCGGTATGGGGGTTCTGCCGGTGGCTGCTCTGCGCTGTGATCGGCGGCTGCTCGGGTTTCTCCGGCGTGTTCGGCGGGGTTAATCCAGATGTTGTTGAGGGTTTCGGTGTGCATTCGCCGGGTTTTGCGGTGAGTGTTTGTGAGGTGTTTGCGGCGGGTTTTCCCTGCACTACGACGGCCCTGTGGTGCTTGCTGAATACACCGCAGGGTAACCAAAATGGTATCGCCAAATCACACCGAATTGAAGAGAACGAAAAGTCACCGAACATGCGGTGACTTTTTGATTCTCTTTGAATAACCCTGTACATCTCCCATGATGCTCATCTTATTAGTCCGGGTGAGTCTCATGGGAAAAGTGGCTAGTCTCGGGGGGGCGCATGGTTGCTGGCTCCTGCTGTAAAAGCACAACATAGAGAAAAATTCAGTAACAGTGCACAGTGGAATCTGAGGAAAGACCAATATTTGCGGAACAATGTTTGGGGGGTCCCAGATGAAGCACTGTTAAGGAGACCACCATATACAGTAGTTCATGTTAAAGATTTCTTTTATAAAGTGTTTCAGTAGAAATGGGCCATATCCTAATCTAACAAGGGAGCCTGAAGTTGTGCTTGAGATGATAAAGATCTTCCAGATCTGTGTCACGGATTCCTCTGAGTCAAAATGAGGCAATGCGCCATGATATGATGTCACCAAGTGCCATATCCCAAACATCGCATACAGTGCTTGACCATGACGAAGTATGGACAAGAATCCTTGCGGTCACAACTCCAAGTCACCCTTGTACTGGTTTGGTTAGTGCACAAGAATCCTGCTTGGCTTCCATTCCACCCCGAGTATGGGGGGGCCGGTGATATTTCAAATTTTTTTATCATTTCTATTCACTGACGATAAAAAAAAGATGAAGAAAAAAAACCAAAGGGAAAAAAAATCGCTGAAAAAGCTAAACTATAGTCCAATGCTGCAGTAACAAAAGCTATTTATTCTCCAGATTAAGCAATCTTGTCTGGGAACGTCATGGGTTAAACGCAAATTCCATGTAAAAAGTAAACATTTCTGAAGATCTCTGAGACCAAGAGGGGAAAATATCACAGGATTTAGCAGACACAACGATTCGGAGCAGTCAGGCTCCGTGTGACTCCGATAACTGGAAAACACCAAACTGTAAACTGTGTTGGAGTCACAGCTCATAAACAGGTCTGTGTTTTTAGAAAATGATAATATTTTGTATTAAAAATTCATTTCATTATATATTTTATTATGAACAAAAACAGTAGGCTTGTGCACCGATTCTTTTTTCGGTTCGATTCGGTTAGTACGGATTTTGTAAATTTTCGTTTCGGCCGATTTTCGTTTCGGTTCGGTTCGTTTCGTTTTTCGTATCGACTTTTTTTCGTGATTTCGGAAATTTTTGTGTTTTTCGGAACGTCTGTTCTCCTCGTTTCAAAGTGTCTATTCGTTTTGACATAAACTAATGGTTTTTCGGATACGATAATTATACGATACGATTATTCTGCCGGTACGATAATTCTGCCATTGAGATTTCTCATGTTTTACAAGAAGGATACACTGAGATTTCTCATGTTTTACAAGAAGGATACATTGAGATTTCTCATGTTTTCCAGGAAGGATACATTGAGATTTCTCATGTTTTACAAGAAGGATACATTGAGATTTCTCTGGTTTCCCAGGAAGGATACATTGAGATTTCTCATGTTTTACAAGAAGGATACATTGAGATTTCTCATGTTTTCCAGGAAGGATACATTGAGATTTCTCATGTTTTACAAGACGGATATATTGAGATTTCTCTGGTTTTACAAGAAGGATACATCGAGATTTCTCTGGTTTTGCAGGAAGGATACATTGAGATTTCTCTGGTTTTCCAGGAAGGAAACATTGAGATGGGAATGATACAAAATTTAATTACAGAATCATCGATATAAATACGATGTCCGACATTACTGAAATTGAACCGAAATCAGGAATGGAGCTGAAATCACGAATGGAATGAAAATAAATTTTGATTTTACACATTTATAGTCCATTCGAAAACTCCGAAAAGTTTTCGTTTCGGGAAGAAAATTCGTTCGGATCTGCCGTTTTCGGATCCGAAAATTTTCGGAAAATCGGCCGAATCTGAATGCACGAATCGGGAAACCCGAAACGCACATCCCTAAAAAACAGTGGATCGGGTCTCCAGTGAAAATAAGTTATTTAACATGTGAGTCCTGAGTCGACATATACAGAGGATTATCACCTGCATAGAGAAAAGACACCATATCGTCAATGGTAAAATTACATCAAGCCCAGGCCCAGCCTGGAGTTTGGGGACAGTGGCTGAATATGAGGGACATGCAGTGAGGTCAATGGGTGGGGAGGCACTGGCTGGGCAGTGGAGCAGGGCAAGCACCATGGTTTTTGGCACGCAGGTGAAGATCCATTTCAGGCCCCTCTTTCTCTTTATGCCCTGTTTAATTATGCCCCTATTTTACAGTATGCCCCATTTCATATTGTGCCACATTTTATTATGCCCCCATTATGCATAGCTTTCATTATGTGCCCCATCTATTACTATGTCACATTTTGTTATGCCCCCATAATATGTCCCTTTTTCATCTCATACCCCATTTCATTTAATTTCCCTGGTAAATTTCCAGTGAGTTGCATTGGCCATGGGCTGCAAAGGAGTCACCAAAACCTTGCAAATGGACTGCCTATATACTATGGGCCATATTACAAAGTTGGTGCTAACTTAAGTTAACAACAGCGCTGGTTAACAGCTCCTTAGGCTATAATGGCTCTGGTAAGTTTACAACAGCTCTGGTTAAGTTAGCACCAACTTTATAATATAGCCCTATATGTATTAGGTCTGTCTCATGTGTCCCCTCCGACTCCTACCCTTGGTCTTCCAGCCCCCTCTTCAAGCCGTATTTCCTTTCCAGTTTGTCCCTGCACATGGTGTCTTTACAGCAGGGATCTCTAACTCTGCCCCCCCAAGATGTTTATTGCCTATAATTCCCAGAATTATTTGGATCCAATAAATGTCCAGAGAATCATGGGAGGTGTAGTTCAGAACCATCAGGTGGGGGTTTGGGCAAAGTTTGAGATCCCCGTTTTACAGTAACTAAAAGGGGTTATAAAACCTGAGGTTGTAACCTCATTCTATTCAGAGCCCTTTATAATCGACTCTATGATGGTGGTATAGCAAAATGACAGGACGTATACTGGTGCCCTACGGAAGATCCTACATCGTAAGAAGTGAAAGTGAAGCGCTCGGAGGAATACGGAGAAAATTGTGTTTACCGGAGGAATGTGGGAAGAAACATAGATACTATCCGAATTGCTGTGAGGAAATATAGAGAAAGTTGTGGACATTGTTTCATTTCTTTTGAAGGATTGGCTATAGAAAATAGATTTATTCTCACTTGTTAATTTCTATGTGATGCGCATTATGATAACGAAAGTGCGCCACCCATAGAATGAATAAGACCGGAAGTGAGGTAGCGGCAGAATGAAACCGGAAGTGATGCATTCAAGAAATACGAACCATATATGGAGAACGCCAGGGAATCAGAAGGACCAATTAAAAAGAAAGATGGACTATATAAACAGGGAAGGGGAAGGGAATGAATATATTGATTTTTATTTGATTTGGTTTTATAGCCCTTGACAAAGTCTTTGGACGAAACCGGTTGAGCGACTTATGACTCATTTATTTGTTTTAATAAATTTATGTTTTTAATTGAATTACCTTCCCATGATTTTATTTCACCTTGATTGGGGTGAATACTAAGGAAGCACCGGGACGCCTGATTCAATCCCAGGAGCGTTCCATTATATTCACTGGGGTCATCCCTCCCAGCAAAGGATCAGCAAAGCTCCTCTGATTAAGGCTGGGGTCAGACCAGCGCACTTTTAACGTGCGTTCTGGCGCACATAATTACGGCCGCACTAGTAGCAGATGACGGGCAATGACAGCCAATATACGAAGTACGGTCGCACGAAAGTCCGGCCGCGCAACGCAAGTGGAAAACGAACGCATTTTTTCGAGAACGCCGAACTGCTAGTACGGACGTACAGAGTGCGCAGCTGCGGCATGTCGGCGTGTTTGCGTGATTAGGAGACGTCAGACGCTGCTCATGTCCGGCCAACATAACGTCCAGACACCCAAAGTTTCCTGGTTTGGATCCGTAAAAAATCCCGCACAAAAATGCGCATCGTATGACCGTTTTCGCGAATTCCGTGAAAAAATACGTCAATTCGTTCGGACGCACTTTTTACGTTCGCGTGTAAAAATGCTTTCGTCTGACCCTAGCCTTATATAGTAATGGTACATACTCGCCATCCAGGACATACCTGAAAACGAGAGAAATCTCAATGTATCCTTCCTGGTAAAATCCTTTCTCCAAAAAAAATTTTTTTAACAAAAGATTCACAGTGATATAGGAAGGGGCAAGTAGAAAGGAGTCGTGAAATGTTGGCAAATGGAATAAAAAAGGATTTTAAAGCAAAAACAGCTTTATCTTGGACCATGTGCTTTTTAGTAACTGGGATTTATTCCAATATGTATAAATGCTTGTAACTGTATCTATGTATAGATATGTAAATCCACTTTTTTGGTGTCTATTAAGATTTCTCACTATGTGTGGAGTATTATTTGTTGCATTTCTGATCTTCTCTCAGTTCAGTTTACATTCTGCTCTCCTTATTGAAATAAACTGTCTCCTTGTTGAAATTGTCTTTTAACACATGGTAGATGGCCCCAGGCGACATCCTCGTCCTCAGCTCCCTCTCTCAATCCGTCATTGTGTTCTCTCTGCCATCCAGCCATGTGTCATGAAGTATAATGTAGCTTCGGACATTACACTCAGTCAACCACAATCCCACTGAACAATGTCTCTTAAACTGGTCAAACAACATGATCTCATCTCCTAGAGGAGGCATGTCGAATATCCTGCCTCCAGGCATGGTGTGGCCAGCTCTGCTTAAAGCCGCAGCTCCTCTGCATCCAATTTCGTATAAAAGCAAAAACTCTCCTGCAGTACCGCTCAGAAACTTCAATCCGTCTTCAACCACTACCACCATAAAATGAAATGTCCTTATTGTGTTCATTTTATGTTGCTGATATCTTACAGGGGCTTTGTTTTTCTCTTGTATGTTTAGTTAATAAAATATGTTACTCTGTATGTGTCACCGAATGCATCTATTGTGTGATATTTGTGTTGTAATCTCCCCCCCCACACACACACACAATGGGCTGTAATACATTCCTAACGCAAACGTTAACGCTCACATGCGTGAGCATTAACGTTTGCTGCGGTATTTACCGCATATTACAATCCAAACGCAAACGGGTTAAAAAAAACATTTGCGTTTGGTACCTTGCGCTCCTCTGCGCGAGGTTACTGTACTTTGTGCTCCCTATGATTAACATGGGGAGAGCAAAGTGTTAATCAGCGCTGGTATTACAAAGTCCCAGGGCTAATTAACGTCTGGCTCTGGTCAGCGCAAAGTTATCCAGAGCCAGGACTTGGTGTTAACGGATTCCGCTTCTGCAGAATCCGTTAACACCAGGATAAAAAAAAAAAAAAACAATCACATACTCACCTTCTGTCCCGCGGCGAGGACCGCAGCTCCAACCGCCTCCTCCGGCCGACGGGAGCAGGGAAAGACTGAGGGAAAAAGTCCCCCCAGTCTCTCCCTGCAGATCCCTACGCCGACCGGCTGGATCTCGCAAGGCGAGATCTGGCTGGTCATATGACCGGCAGGGAGGAACTCAATGGAGTCCTATGGATTTCAGCGAGTGGATGCTCGCGGCTGCGCTCAGCGCTGCTGCGAGCATCGCTGATTTTTATGCTCGGAAACAATGCAGGCAGCATTGTTTGCGCCTGCATTGTAATCCAGCATTAAAACGAGGGCGCAAGGGGGAAAACTGCGGGCGCAGGTTATCCTCCCTTGCGCCCGCGTTTTAACGCGAAGAGCGTAATAGGGCCCAATATCTTTACATCACTTGCTCCTCAATTTGTGGTTTTGGTCATAGAATGGAGTCTATGGGTCCGGCAGCTGACTCACATCATTGTATTGTGTGGGATGTATTCAAAGGACATCACCAGGGGTAGAATAGAATTCTTTTAAGCTCCCTGTCATTTCTCATTCAGCTGCCATCTCTTATCTCAGCGTCCTCGTTTTAGTATGTAATACTGCCCCCTGTGTTTGAAGTATAGTAAATGAGGATAAAATAGATAAATACTATACATCACTCTTGAATGGAGGCGATGTATATATATTTAAAGTTCTTCCTGATTTGTATCGCATCTCCAGCAAACACTTGAATAACCTACATAAATTAACATCTAAGATATATCTTCTGTGATGTAGATGTGGATTCACTAGAAGGGATCCTAGATAAAGTATGCAAATACACACAAAAGGGGTTATTCAGAGAGGTTCGAAATGTTGCGGAAATGCAACTGGACACTGAAATTCAGCATACGGTGACATTTCGGGGCCATTCGCCTACTCAGAGTGCAGGCAGTTCACCACATATTGACAAATTGCCTGCATATACAGTGAGAATCATAAAGTGTATATATAAATATATACACTATCCAGTGTGGGCGCCTACTAATGGATTAAACGTTTAAATAAAGTGCTAATAAATAATCAGATGCTGCCTATCACATGGTTAAAAAACACATATAAAACAACCAAAATATGTGTCATAAATAGATTGAAGCGTAATAGACAGAACCATATGGCGCATCAGAAGTAAATCAGTTAACAAGTGAACATGCATAAACTAATGTCATCAATGCTAAAAAAGTGCAACAGTGCTTGATATCATTTCATAATATCATCATTAATTTAAAGTGCACGTGCGTGGAATTATCTCCAAAGACAAAGTCCAGTATATGAAAAAAGTGCTCAAGTGTATAATTGTCCAATACTCAAGAAAATCGAAGAGGAGGCTGTGCTGATCTTCTCTGAAGTGCTGGTATCAAATCCATTTGCTCATCAGTATTTCTCAAAAAGAATAGCATAAAAAACAATAATAGTGCAGATAATCGTAGCAGGATTGGTCGGAAATGTTATAACAAGAGTACAGACCACTCACATTTATAGGAGCCTACAAGGGTCCCGGCTCAAGGAAAGAAGACCTCTGGCCAGATACAGGGTGGCACTCCCCTTCTTTCTTTCATTTCTTGCTAATTGCATATATATGGACTCTATTGAATTCTTATACCGACTGAGGAAGGCTTTTTTAAGCCGAAACGCATTTCGGTAAATCATTTGTCCACTTTTTATCATTGTTTTACTATTTTAATAAATCAGTTTGGTTTTATAACCTTTTATTGGTCACCTTCTCCGATTTTTACTTCGCTACACATACGGATTGCATGCTGCTGAGACAAAGGTGTCTGGGTCTCCACCTCAAAGAGTGCCCAACGCTGTATCCATTGAGCCCATTATCGTGAGGCTCCTGAACTGGTGAGTGCGGTCCTTTTTGTCTTTACCATCTTCCGCATACAATATTACGCTAAGGGAGTGTCGTCTCCAGACTCTTTCTGATTTATTTAGTGTTTATCACGGATGAAAGAAGGGGAGTGCCACCCTGTATCTGGCCAGAGGTCTTCTTTCCTTGAGCCGGGACCCTTGTAGGCTCCTATAAATGCGAGTGGTCTGTACTCTTGTTATAACATTTCCGACCAATCCTGCTACGATTATCTGCACTATTATTGTTTTTTATGCTATTCTTTTTGAGAAATACTGATGAACAAACGGATTTGATACCAGCACTTCAGAGAAGATCAGCACATCCTCTTCTTCGATTTTCTTGAGTATTGGACAATTATACACTTGAGCACTTTTTTCATATACTGGACTTTGTCTTTGGAGATAATTCCACGCACGTGCACTTTAAATTGATGATATTATGAAATGATATCAAACACTGTTGCACTTTTTTTAGCATTGATGACATTAGTTTATGCATGTTCACTTGTTAACTGATTTAATTCTGATTTGCCGTATGGTTCTGTCTATTACCCTGCATGTACAGTGCCTGCTTGACGGCAGTGAAATCCCCCATAAAGAAGTATTGGTTAATCTATTCGGAAAACAGCAAACAGCAGTGAAAAGTTGCCGAAATGCCCTGCTGTTCGGTGGTTTCATTCGACAGGTTTATTCAGGCGAATACCATAGGCTTCAATGTTAAAAATATTCCCGTTTTAATGCAATATCTAATAAATCGTTTATTATTTTATTTATGGATTTTTTAGGATCTTTTAGATATTTTTCGGTTTTTTTTGGCAATTTTTTTTCCGATTTTTGTTTTTAAATGTTTTTTTCATTTTTCTGTAACAGACCTTTTTATTATCAGTCATAGGATCTTATATATAAATTCCAGACATTTTCATTCAATAGGTTTTTTGTAAACAGCGTTTCAATTTTGAATCTTTCAAGCATACAGGGTTATTCAGAGAGCGGTGAAAAGCAGGAGAATGACTGGAGAATGGAAAATTCTAGGTCAAAATAGCCAAACCAGAAAAATTCTCCCATTAATCTCACTTTCCAAATCGGCTATTTTGACCTAGAATTTGCCATTCTCCAGTCATTCTCCTGCTTTTCGCCGCTCTCTGAATAACCCTGATACCGTTTTTTTTTGTTTTTTTTACCTTGTTCGTCAGTGTGTCGGCTTTTTCCGGTGGCCGCTCTGCAATGTGATCGGCGGCTTGTCGGCTTTTTCCGGCATGTTCTTTGTGGCGTTTCTGCAGGCTTTTGGTGAGTGTTTGGCGAGTGTTCATCAGGTTTCCGGCGGGTTTTCACTGCACTCCGGGGACCCTGCGTTTGAATATACCGCACAGTCGGTGAACTAGAATTGCCGAATCGCCCCGAAGTGCAGGAAACAAAAGGCACTTTCTAATTAACCCCTAAAATGTGGCAAACTCCTTGTAAATGTATGCTATGAAGCTGCCCTGAAAACCTACCAAGATATTTTTAGAAATTATCATTATATTCTGCACTCGTGTAAATGAATCTAATGGAGAAGCACAGTCTCAGTTCTACTCCCCCAATGAGCAGCTCTTGTACCATTTGGATGGAGAGCACAAGGTTTCGATGTCATGCTCCAGTGATATATGGAAAAAAAATAAACAAATTCGAATTTCCTAATTCTTCTAAATATGATAATTTCTGATTTTAGTTGTTTTTGTTGTTGTTGCTGTTGTTAAATGGGTTGGTTATTTTCTCCGGGGCCTATAGGTTTACAGCCAAGGAAACTAACATACGTGTAACATAAAAGCATTCTTTTTCTTCTAAAGAAGCCTCTGAAAGAACCTAAATGGCACACATCAAATGCAAATTACAGATGGATGTGTGCATATCAATCATCATAAAATGCATTTAATGGAATCCTCTGACCAGCATGATCATCTTAGCTACTTTAAGTCGTCATGGTGACAAGAGCCTCTCCTCTTGAACCTTTGTCCTTATTGTTGCAACAGTTGTATTTCTTCTCAGAAGGTTGTCAATGGCTGGTCGCTTGATATCCTTCTTGGGTTTCATCTTAAACTCACATACCAATATCCAGAAAGCACTCCACAGGGTGGGACAGTATGAATTAATAGTTGACCCCTGATTTTTTTTGAAAGGCAGAAGGGGCTATTCAGAAAGAGCCGATCTGGCTCAAAATGGCGACGAACAGTGAATTTCCTGTATGGTGACATTTCGTGGCCATTCGGCTATTCAAAGAGCAGGCACACTAGCGTCGCTAGGTGGGGGCGGGGGGTGCGGTCTGCACCAGGTGACACCCGCCCTTAGGGTGACACCACCGTCACCAAAGTAAAACTTTTTTGATGTTAGATTTTTGAACCGGCCGCCGCACTGCAGGTCCTGCAGTGCGGCAACCGGCAGAAAAATCAAACATCAAAAAAGTCTTACAGTGACGCCGGTGTCACCCTAAGGGCGGGTCGTGTCACCCTGCCTAAGGGGCATAATATGGCGGTTCGGCGGCTCAGTGACTGATCCTCGAGTCCCACCCCTCTGATGCCACACCCACGTCTGAGTGAGTCAACAGCACAGGCGCAGCGGCAGCCCGCCCTAACAGCTCCCGCCTGGCACCTTTTTTTCAGAAGCGTGCGGCACCCTGCCTGCCTCAGTCACGTCACGACTCCAGGCCTCCTGACTGAGTCCCCCACCAGAATGAGCGAGCAGCAGCAGTCAGAGTCATATCCACTTGACTCAGCATTGAGCAATGCTACCTGCGTGAGTCCGGCGCGGCGATAGCGATAATAATTACAATTTACTGTGCCATGTAACCCTTTGTCTGTCTGTGCTAGTGCCACCCACGAAACCCCAACTTTGCCATGTAACCGTGTCTGGGGGGCAAATATACCTATATGAGCTGGGGGCAAATATACCCCCTGTCTGGGGGGCAAATATACCCATATGAGCTGGGGGCAAATATACCCATATGAGCTGGGGGCAAATATACCCATATGAGCTGGGGCAAATATACCCATATGAGCAAGGGGCAAATATACCCATGAGCTGGGAGCAGGGCCAGTGCTAGACTATTTTGCGCCCTAGGCAAGTCTAGCTGCTTGCGCCTCCCCCCCAAAAAAATTATCAACTGTTGAAATACGTGTGGGGGGGGGCGGGACACACACACTTTGTGCAGGGGGACACACACACACTGCGGGGGACGACAAGACACACTCTGAGCACCATTGGGTGCCCATCCTACCCCTCCACTGGCTGAGCCCGGGATCGGTCTGTGCCTCTTTCTTTCCTCTGCCCTCTATGCCTCTTTCTTTAACCTTTTCTTTCCTCTGCCTCCTTTATTTCCTTTGCCTCTTTTTTCCTTTGCCCTCTGTGCCTCTTTCTTTCCTCTGCCGCTTTCTTTTCTTTTCCTTCTCTGCCTTTCTTTCCTTTGCCCTCTGTACCTCTTTCTTTCCTCTGCCCTCTGTGCCGCTTTCTTTAACCTTTCTTTCCTCTGCCTCTTTCTTTCATCTGCCTCTTTTTTTCTTTCTTTTTTTTTCCTGTGCCTCTTTTTTCTTTCTCTTTCTTTTGTGCCTTTTCTTTCTTCCGTGCCTTTCTTTCATCTGCCTCTTGTGGCACCCGCATGTCATCTGGTGGTGCCTGCGCATCACCATAAGACGATCACCTTCTGTGCTGCTAGCGGGGGTCCGCTTTGTGAGAGGCCACTGCCAGCTACAAAAGCAAACAATGAGGAAGGGGTACAATAATGGAACCCAGGTTGGGACCAGCTGCACCCCTAGGTGGCAGTGCACCCTAGGCGGTTGTCTAGCTTGCCTAGTGGAAGCACCGGCCCTGGCTGGGAGGCAATTATACCCATATGAGCTGGGGGGCAATTATACCCATATGAGCTGGGGGGAAAATATACCCATATGAGCTGGGGGCAAATATATCCATATGAGCGGGGGGCAAATATACCCATATGAGCTGGGGCAAATATACCCATGAGCTGGGGGAAAATATACCCATATGAGCTGGGCAAATATACCCATGAGCTGGGGGCAAATATACCCATATGAGCTGGGGGTAAATATACCAATATGAGCTGGGGGCAAATATCCATGTGGGAGCTGGTCTGGGGCAATATATCCATGTGTGAGCTGGTCTGGGGGCAATATATCCATGTGTGAGCTGGTCTGGGGCAATATATTTCATGTGTGAGCTGGTCTGGGGCAATATATTCCATGTGTGAGCTAGACTGGAGCAATATATTCCATGTTTGAGCTGGTCTGGGGCAATATATCCATGTGTGAGCTGAGGCACTATATATCCATATGTGAGCTGGGGCACTATATATCCATATGTGAGCTGGGGCAATATATATCCATGGGTGAGCTGCTGGGGGCAATATATAATTGTGAGCTGGGGCAATATATCCAGAGCTGCTGGGGGCAATATATATCCATGTGTGCCTTCACTTTCACTGCCTTTGAACAGGCACCGTACTTGCCTTACAGGCACCGTACTTGCACCATACTTGCTGGCAGTTGGCAAAAATTTGTGTGTGAGCATATGAGAGAGCTCCACAGCAATAAACCTCACGGTAATGTGCGTTGTGTAAAAAAAATCCGTAAAACTCAGGGGGTGACACCATACGTTACCGCACCGGGTGACACCAACCCTAGTGACGCCACTGAGCAGGCAGTCTGCCAAATTTTAGCCAACTGCCACCAAGTGCGGTGCCTGTTCGAAGGCAGTGAAATCCCCAACACCGAACAGCAGTGAAAAGTTGCCAAAATGCCCTGATTTTTGGTGGTTTCATTCAGCAGGTTTATTCAGGCGAATCCCGTAGGCTTCAATGTTAAAAATATTCCCGTTTTTATTCAATATCTAATAAACTGTTTATTATTTTAAACAGAGAACGTGGCTAGTCACGTGGTTCCCCCAGGCGAGCGGCCAAGCTCCATGCCTTCAGACACTCATAGGGAGCCAAACACGCGACGCAAAGCAGGTGGCAGAGGCGGTCGATTTTAAAATATATTTAATCAACCAAAGACATTAATGATTAATCGATGGATTAATCGTTAATTTCCGCAGCCCTAAAATATACTGTATACTGCCCCCACCTTCCCTGCGTTGAATATTGAATTGTAGAATAAATGAGAAATTTAAAAACATACAAATGAAGAGAGTGAGTCTGCAGGCAATGATACAGCTAGTAAAGTCTGGTTATAAAAGTCATACATCTACTGCTGGGGGGTGACCTGCATGTGAAATGTGTCTGGTTTTCAGGGAAATAAAGTTACACGATGGAACAGAGAAGCAATTACAATTACACACAGATTTGCGATTAATGAGATAAATGGGAAGGGGGAAGAGGAGAACAGGGAGACTATCTGTTGGCCTCATAAATGTCAGAGCCCAGAGCTACCGAGAAACCAAATTATCACAAAATACACACATTATCATTCATTTCTGCAGCTTGACATCCCCCTCACCCAGGATATAGGTTGAGTTACACAATATATCCCAAGGAGTGATACAAATGTATCACACTGAGATCTCACTGGTGTGTGCTGTAGGAATGGAGCAAACCGCAGTGATAATAAGTCAAACATGGGAAGAAATATCATGGACTGCCGTTCCCATCACCAGAGAATAAAAATACTATAATTGGCCGCGCTCCCAATGCTCGCAAAACAAAAGTGAGTAGTATTGGGCTGTACTTCCAATCTCCAGAAAATTAAAGGAGGATTGTTGTGGACTGGTCTCTCAATGCCCATAAAATTAAAGGATGTGTGACGTGTCTTCCGATCTCTAAAAAAAATAAGTTAAGCCTTGAAGAAGGGTTCAAACCTCTCATCACACCCCCCCCCCAAAAAAAAATAAAAAAAAATGGTGGCAGCTTTTTCTCTCAATTCCTAGAAAAAGAATAACTGAAGACCTGTAGCGGCTGTACACTGAATATGCAAATTAAATAAATATCCTCCAACTTATTAAATCATGCATTGCCCGACAGGTACAGTGCAAGATGAAACTTGGGACTAATTAAAAAAAATGTTTTTGACAATTAAAGCTTAATATCAGCAGCATATGTTCTGTATTGAAGGGGTTATTCAGAGAGAACAAAACTGGCCACCGAATTGCACCGAACTGTGAATTTCCCCGTATGGCGCAATGTTGGGCCATTTGGCAACTCAAAAAGCTGGAGATTTGCCAAATATTGGTGAATTGCCAGCGAAATACAGTGACCTTCGACAGCAGTGAAATTCCCCATCGAGAAGTAATGGTTAAACTATTCAGAGAACACCGAACAACACCAAAACATTGTCTGGACTTTTGGTGGTTTCATTCAACAGGTTTAAGGCTGGGGTCAGACCAGCGCACTTTTAACGCGCGTTCTGGCGCACATAATTACGGCCGCACTAGCAGCAAATGACGGGCAATGACGGCCAATATACGAAGTACGGTCGCACGAAAGTCCGGCCGCGCAACGCAAGTGGAAAACGAACGCATTTTTTTGAGAACGCCGAACCGCTAGTACGGACGTACAGAGTGCGCAGCTGCGGCATAGCGGCGTGTTTGCGTGATTAGGAGACGTCAGACGCTGCACATGTGCGGCCTATATAACGTCCAGATGAAAAAAGTGTCCTGTGGTGGCTGTTGTGGTACCTGTTTAATTGCAGATCCGTAAAAAATCACGCACGAAAATGCGCATCGTATGACCGTTTTCGCGAATTCCGTGAAAAAATACGTCAATTCGTTCGGACGCACTTTTTTACGTTCGCCTGTAAAAATGCTTTCGTTTCACCCTAGCCTTAGCAGGCGAATCCCATAGGTTTCAATGTTAAAAAAATTCTTGTTTTTCTTAAATATTTATTCAACCATTTATTCTTTAAATTTGCAGCAAAAAGTCTCGTTTACTTATTTATTTTTTAGGATTTTTTTAGGCATTTTTGGGGTTTTTTTTCGTCAAAATTTTTGTTTCTGATTTTTTTTACCAGATATTTTTTTATTCTGTAACGGACCTTTTTTATTGCTATTCATAGCACCTTATACTGTACATTATTTCCTGGCATTTTCATGTACTAGTATGTTTTAAAACGCCAAAGTTGTTGTTTTGTTTTTTTTACCCCGTTCAAATTTTTTTCAGATGCGTTTGGTGGTTTATCAGATTGATTCGGCGTTTTTTCGGGCAAGTTATTGGATCGAGTCAGCGTTTTTTTTCTCCAGGTTATCGGATTGATTCAGTGTTTTTTCATCGGTTTGAGGATGTGTTCAGCGAGTTATCGAATCGATTTAGCAGTTTTTGGCATATTTTTGGATCGATTCGGCGGATTTTAGATTCATTCCGTGTTTTTTTTGGCGGTTTGCAGCTTCGTTCGGTGGATTTATCGGCCGGCGTTTGGTGCATCAATTCGCACTTCGGGGACCTTGCAGTGAATGCTGAATTCACCGGAGGGTTGGCAAATTAAGAATGACGAAATGTGCCGAGGGAGAGGGAATTTCGCTGACATTTCGGTGCTCTCTGAATAACCCCTTTAGTGTGAAAATCCCAAAATTAAAACCGAAACATTATCCAGTTGAAAAAAAATAAAATGTTGACGCATGCAAATAATCAAGATTTTTCATAGCGGTAAAAAACATAAAGACATTTTTTTATTAACATCTGTATCTATAAGGATTAGTTAGCTGCAATCTGTCAGAGAAAACGCCATGTATACGGATTGCACAGTTTGTAACCTATTCAAAGTGGAGATTTAATATAGATCATTTAACGACATGTCAGAAAGCTTCGCAGGCTGGAAAATCTGTAAATTACATATCAGATTAGTCAGAGCATGGGAAGAAATCCACCTGGAGCGCAGTCAGATCCTGTGCCTGGTCTGTGCCTGGAGGTGCCATTTGTCACTCGGGGAACAAAACATGTCTGGCTGAGCTGCTGACAACTGCCTTAGTCATTAAAAAATATATAGATAAAAAAATAGCCTGTTTGTTTGTATATACCAGAATTAAGGCACGACATAATATCATTTATTAATATATAAAAAAAGATATTTGCACAAAACCGCCATTTTTTGTGGCAGCGCAGGCTCAATCAAATCATGTCAGTTCCAGAACCTTATAAGGAAGGGGTTAATACACTCATGTTGTATGTCCTTGCTACAGGACTATGCACATTTCATGTAATTTTAATATAATGTAATAAAATATAAATAATATTAACACTAAATATCAAAATGCAACACAATTCATTCCATTGTAGCTTTAATTTTTTAAGTGCCCACCAAAGGTAAAACAATAGGGGCTCTAGCACCTCCTTCAAGCTAACGCTAGTGCACTGCTCACGTTAGCGCTAGCTTAAAAGAGGTGATAGCGCTCCGCGCAGATCACCTCAGATTCGCCAGCGGATTAAAAAACCCGTTAGCAAATTGGTATTAGCGGTTTATACCGGGAGCTTACTCTACTTTGTGCTCCCTATAATTAACATGGCAAGCGCAAAGTGCAAGCAGAGATAGCGCTAGGATCACAAGGTACTAGTTACAAGAGCTGACGCTAACTGAAAAAGTTAACACCAGCTCTGAGCTGCTGCCCCCAAATAGCAAATACTCACCTCTCATCCCGTGGCGAGAATGGCAGCCCGGTCCGCCGCTTCTGGCCGTCGGGAGCAGAGGGAGACTGGGGGAAAAAGTCCCCAGTCTTCTTCCGTAATCACTCCGCCGACCAACAGGATCTTGCGAGAGGTGAGATCGTGCCAGACATGTGACCCAGCAGGAGAAGTCTCCATGGCGTCTCATGGACGGGATGCTAGTGATTGGCTTCTCCTGTCCTCCTACACAGAAAAAGTAGGATATCATCAATATGGCGGTTCAACAACTCAAAAGACCTTGCTCTACACAGAGGTGTATTGTGTCTTTTCTTGCTTTTCCTGGCGAGCCCACCGCCTATAATATTCCAGCACTATCACTACAATAGCTGCCAGCAATTACTGGATGTCCTCATGCATGTGTAGCATGGCTGTCACCTTGCATGCATGGCGAGCAAGCTTGCAAACTGCGGCACACGTGGTGACATCAACACGCATATGTGGTGGCTTGCCACTCAAGATAGTCACCCTCCTGGTTCTCCCTTGGGACGCTACTGGCTCTACAGATTACAATCAAGACATTTTTACATTTGTAGACTGTCAGTCCTCGGTCCAAAACTCTCGATTCTAAAACCCAAGACTGGCAAACATTTAGTGTATAAAAGATACTTGCACATACTAAAACATACAGTGTAATTACAGCAAACAATTACATGAAATCATAGCGTAAAGAAAAAGACTTAAATTGCTATGGCTGCGCGCTGTACCAGCAGTTTAGCGAGTCAGAAAACAGCCCTCGTTATTTTAGTCTTCATGTTTTAACCTGCAAGTCTGTGCCCGACAGCAAAATGCACCACCGAAAGATGTAAGAAACTTTGGCAAGCGTGTCTTCACTATAACCTCAACCACAACATTTTAATTACAGATAGTAAATAGGCGTATAAAGAAAATAAGAGTATAAAAAAAACAAAACAAACAGACTTTCCATCATTTAACGCATGTGCTACAGCATCCTGTGGATAATTGTATTTGTTATCTTTTAGCTGCAGATTTTTTCCCAGTGGGTTAATGGGAAAGCACAAATATTTTCCATTTGTTATATGAGACTATCGAGTTAGATGTGCTGTTTTGAATTAAAATAATACATATTTTTTTATTTAAATAAGATGTATTATTTCTGTTGTTTACTTTATTATTTTATGTATCGCCCATATATGTATATTTTATTCATAATGTAAAAAAAAAATAGCTGGCTTGGAAAAAAATATATCTCCAAGGAAGCCAAACTAGATATGTTTTCCGGTTTTATTATTACTAAGAAGACTTTCTTGTAGTACCATAATTTACATTGACGGTGTACAGTGGGATGTAGACATACAAGGATTACAGGCAGGGATCAAGTCCTAAAAAAAGAAGTGTGGGAACTCGCCAGGATTTCTGTCTCCCAATAAGCAATTATCACCTCGCACGTAACACAAACACTCAGATCTGATATATTTATGTTTATATGTCAATAAGAAAGCAGACTGTACAACAAATGCTTATGCCAGCCATTGAATAGGGAGATGTAGTGTATGCAGCTGCCCCGCAAACACACCTCCAGAAACTTACTACATTGTAACTCATTCTGTCGCTTTGTGCTACAATGTAAATACATGACCCACCATTGTGACATGTTAAAAGAGCTAAACTGGCCATCGCTTTAATCCAGAAGCACCCTTCACCTTTCCAGCCTGGTGTTTAAAAGCTTTTCTGGGAAGCTACCACCATACCTGAATAGGCTGCTTCCCTCAGCAGTTCCCTCATCCTATAACCTCCGATCCAGGACCAGCACCTTACTTGCAATTCCCACAATACAAAAAGAAAGTGTCTCGATCCTCATTTTCCTACAGAGCACCACAAATATGGAATAACCTCCCAGATGCCATCAAATCTTCTCCCAGTCTATAGTCACTCGAGAGCTCCCTATTAACATACCTCAATACAGAATGTACCTGTAAACATGTAACATAATGACTATATTTCCTACATATTTATTTTCTGTCTTAATCTGTATATTTGTGTTTTTTTAATATCTTGCATTTTATTACTTTGTATTTCTGTACCTACTGTACCTGCCTGTGTGTGTATATATCCATAATGTGCCTGCCTAACCGTTTGTGTTACTTGTATTTCTGTACCTACTGTAACAATTCAATTTCTTAAACCCAGGACATACTTGAAAACGAGAGAAATCTCAATGTCTCCTTCCTGGTAAAATACTTTAGAAATAAATAAATATGTGGAATATAGCAAAAATATATGATAAATCCTATATTTATTGTGACTTAATAGAGAAATATATGATTGAACACCTGACTATAAAGCTTGTAGAGTATGGGACCAAAGGGAACTCCGTTCCCTCTGCAAAATTAGTGCAGGAACTCCGTTCCCACGCGTTCCCCCTCGACTTGACCCCTGATTACAGGGAACAAAGATAGTGCAGACGTTCGAATTAACCGTATTCTGGCTCCTTTTGCTATATATCCTCCATTAAGAATTACAGTGTGGCAAAAGAAGCGTTATAGCATGTGAAACTGTCTACTTATTTTCTTTCTACAAAGTGTTGTTAATCCTATTTCTTCATTGTCCATTGATACACCTTGAGTAGCGTGCACTTCCTGAGTCTGGGAAGGTTTAAAAGAAAGGTTCTGCTGAGGCAGCTCAATTATTCATCAATCTTGGCTCTTACGGACACAAACAGGTGAATTGGCTTCTGGCTTGTGTTTAAAAACTTTTAAAAACAATAAATGTGATTAGAATAATAACGCACCATTTCTTGTGTAGCGTGCACTACCCGAGCCTGGGAATTTTTTTTTAAAAAAAGGTTCCGCTGAGGCAGTCCCGCTATTCTTCAATCTTGGCTCTTGTGGGCACAAGTGGGCGAATCAGATTCTGGCTTGTGTGTCAAGCCTTTAAATAACAATAAATGTGACTAGAATAATAATGCACCATTTCTTGTGTAGCGTGCACTTCCTGAGTCTGGAGAGGTATATAAAAGCTTCTGCTGAAGCAGCTCTATTAGCTTCGGTCTTGGCTCTTACGGACACAAGTGAACGAATTGGCTTCTGGCTTGTGTGTAAAACCTTTTTCATAACAATAAATGTGACTAGAATAATAACGCACCATTTATTGTGTAGCGTGCACTTCCTGAGCCTGGGAAAGTTTTTTAAAAAAAGGTTCTGCTGAGGCAGTCCCGCTATTCTTCATTCTTGGCTCTTGTGGGCAAAAGTGGACAAATCAGCTCCTGGCTTGTGTGTCAAGCCTTTTAATAACAATAAATAGGTGTAGATAGAATAATAATGGTGTTACATATTGAAGGTGCATTAGGTCATCTACATCTCTTTATAATCTGCCATCACTTTACACTTTAACGTGCAAATAGAGGAAATTACCAGAGGTTCAACAAAATGCGATTTAACCATGGACACAAAAGGTCACTGTACTGGATTTTAGCATGTCAATAGGTCCATTTACCGCAATGAGAGCCCCCGCTGCTTTTTATTTTCACTCTCCGCTCAATAATGTCCTGCTGAGCTCAGTGATTAATCCAAGTCTATTCTCCACAGGTCTAATGCTTTTCCCGGGCCCCCTGATTTAGACGTGTTTAGTAGGCACTTAATTCTGTCAGAAAAGAAGCGTATTTAGTGTAAAATTGTAAGCAAATGGAAAATTGTTCCAGAATCCCCGCTGGAAGTTTGCTGTGGTTCTGTTAACTCATGATAATGGTGATGTGCAACAAATGGCGTTTGCTTCATTGCCTATTGCCTGGCTATCCACCTATAGACTTTAGCTGTGTTTCTACTAAACTCAAACAGCTACTTACACATTGTGCAAGACAAACAGATAAAGTATAAAAAGATGCTGCTTCTTGCTTATCTGTCAATTAAATCATTTGTACAGACATTTTAGCTTGCCACTTGTGAGGCCTCCCAGCTCTGGTGTGCCGCTATTGCATCATGCCGGTGTTCTGCCCATCGAGCGAACTTGCCATAATGGCGAACCGCATCACTTCTGGTGCACCTACGTCACCAAAAGTGAGGCGGATCAGCTGCATACAGCATTCGGAATGCCAGTGAAAGCTCGGATCAGCTGCAGATAGGAAGGATTTACTTCCTCATATAACACACAACCCCCCCACGGCTCTGTATAGCGCACAAGCCTACTGACTGTGACCCGAACACCCAGAATATATAGAGGAATCTCTAAATAAACACTATGTCCATTTCAACATTCCTCTATATAGTCAGGGTGTGCGGCTCACAGTCAGTAGGGTTGTGCGCTATACAGAGCCCTGGGAGGGGGGTTGTGTGTTATACAGAGTTGAAAAATCTTACACAGCAGGGTTGGATGACGTGACGGCAGTGGGCGGGCCCTGGCTTGGTGTATGAGGAAGTCATTCCTTCTTATCTGCAGCTGATCAGAGGTTTCACTGCCATTCCGGATGCTGTACACAGTTGTTCTTCGTCATTTTTGGTGACGTAGGTGCACCGGAAGTGATGTCGTTCGCAATTATGGCAAAGTTCACTCGATGGGCAGAACACCGTGACTGGACGTACTGCCTGCCTCGCATCATTCCTGCTCTTGTAGTTCTATCCAGCCATGCAGAAAAAGTGGATCCTCTCCTGTGTTTCCAAGTACCGTTTTCCATTCTTTTTGCATTTACTCTCCAGCCCTTGTGCCACACCACTTGATGTGGCCGATTCCTGCGTCATTCCAATTGACGTGATTGGCCATTCTGAAATGGAATGCTTGGTGCATGGGTCTATTTATACAAACCCAAGGTGCCTCTATGTAAATGGTGTCGACACGCATGCATCATTCTAGTTCCTGACAGTGGTTTCATGGAAAATCTCTTGGTAGTGAAGTGGTTAATTTGGCAACCATCCAAATTTGCATTGTAGTCTACGTAAATCCATTAGCCTTATTTTGGGATCCTCTGAAATAGTTTGCTTAAGGCCCCGGCAATTTATAACTGTCAGGGTATATAAACCTACTTTTAGAAATCCTTACCTTAAAATCCTATCATTGAAAACTGATCATAACGGGAAAGTTTACTCTACAAGTCATATATATGTTGAACTTGCAAGTCGCAAAGCAACAGGGATTCCCCACATAATATATCCATATATTAACTCCAGTCCTCTCATTAACTCTTTGATATCACATGAAAACAACTTACCACATCAGCAAACAAGGAATCAAACAAAGCCCCTCATCTTGGTAACCTTATAAACTTGAACAGAAAGCTGGGCGATCCGTATTTCACTGAACGAAATGCCTTAATTTGAGCAATGTAAGGAAACCCAAGCCTTCTCCATCAAATCTAACCTCCTACTGCTGAAAGGATTAAAATTCTTAACAACAAAAAAATGATTGTGGATCCAAAGGTCACAGAAAAATGGATCAATCTCACCAGCTGAGCGTTAGCACATTCCTCTGGTACAATAATGATAATTAACAGGAGTGGTACGCTGTCCTTCACCATAAATTATTCATCTGAAAATATATGCCCAAGGTGAAAAATGCTACAAATTCATTAAATGGTAAATAGGTTAAATTTCATTTTTATGAATTAACAAAAAGGCAAATCCTTTTCATCTAAATACAATGAAACAGTATTCCGTGAGAACCAAACATCATAGTACACGCATGGCTGTTATATAGATGAAAATGAGTCGGTGATATGAAACTAAATATTGTATTTTATAATTTGATTGACCTGGAGTTTATTGCCTGTCTTTGAAGAGTTGTTTATATTCTTTTATAATGGCCGTTCCAACATACCAAGTTCCTGACAAAGACAACTCCCCGATGGTCAACTTCCCGACACCCAAAATCCCTGACGGTTAGGGAGTTACGGATAGGGCTAGGGAGTTAGGTGGTTAGGGTTAACCTCGGGATTTTGGATGTTGGCCATCGGGCACTTGGTCCGTCGGGATATTGGATGACGGGACGATGGCCGTTGGGGAGTTGTCTGTGTCGGGAACTTGGTATGTCGGGCACTTGTTCTGTCAGGAAGTTGGCCGTCGGGATGTTGGCATTCGGGATCCTGGTTGTCAGGATTTTGACCCAAACCCGTGAAACAGGCATTATAAAAAAGCTATATATAAAATATAAAAAAACTCTTAAAAGACATGCAATAATCTCCAAGTCAGAGTTTTTTATATTCTTTTATAATGCCCGTTTCTCGGGTTTGGGTCAATCCTGACAACCAGGTACCCGAAGGGCAGTCCTTGAAAACTTACGTTAACTGGAATTATATAGTTGTAAAATAACTGTAACCAGACCGTGCATTAACCTTGACTGCAACATAGCTTTGAAGTCTTATAATTACAGGTATATACTATTCGAATGAAAAAACAACTGGAAACAACTCAAAAATGAACACAAAAATGAGCCTTGTGGTTTATCGCTAACCCCTAATTATAGCTGCATCAAATGACTGATGTAATTAGGATAAATAAATCAAATAATGCAATTTCAAACCAAAATAATGATAGTGAAAGAAACTAGAGATACTAATTTGATTTCAATAAAATAATATCAAGTAATATTATAATATCACAAGGGCACATTTAGGTTTGATGCTGCTTCAGGCACTTCAAATTCTACTCTCCCTCCATCCCAGTAGCAATTAAATGTCAACATGTCCATAAATATTAAATTAAGATAAATATTCATGACCTATTGGGTCTATTTATGTAAAAAAAAGGTTAAAAATATTTTTAACACCGAGTGACCTCTAACAATGGGCTCGATTTATTTCAATTGATCTTTTTTTTCTGTAAAAAATATCGTCTGCTTGTGTTCAGTTGCAAATATTCAGCTGGAGTCGATATCGAAAATCGGCGTTGGTCTGAAAAAAGCTGGCTGGTAAAATGAACAAAATTGTTTTTTAATATCTTGCATTTTATTACTTAGTATTTCTGTAACAACTGTAACAATTCAATGTTCTTGAACCCAGGACATACTTGAAAACGAGAGAAATCTCAATGTATCCTTCGTGGTAAAATCCTCTAAATAAATAAATAGCTTCTTTTCTGTCAAGATCATACAGATTTGTGCCTTTAACCCCTTCACTACCACGTGATTTTCTGAAAAAACATATTCAGAAACCAGTGGTTTTGTAAAATCATTTTTAATTATTTATACAGTAAGAAATATTTGAGAATATATCCAGTGTATTTCTTACTGAGAATAACTTGGTTGGCCAGTAGATGGCGATATCTACTGCACCTCGATTTTATTTTTTTCCCCTGCCTCAGCTTCTGAATGTACGATGTCAGGCATTCATCAGCTGATTTTACACAGTTTTAGCTCTTTGGGCATTATGCCCGTAGGGCTAAAACGTTGAGGGCACCTTCTGCAGCACAAAAGCAAATGAAATTTTTTTGCAACAAACAATTTTCATATTCTTTGGGGCTGCAGATCAGAGGATCAAGATGTTTTGATATCGGGGCACTAGATGGTGCCGTTGAAGCCTGAAATCTCTCGATCTCGGTAGAGAAAGGGTTAAACATGACTATTAAAAATATTGATTTCTTAACTTACTAAAACTCTTATTAACTCTATTCCAAGGATCTCAAACTCTGTCGTCGTCCCCGTTGTATATTGCCTCCATTTCCCAGAATTCGCTGAATACAATAAACAGGCAGAGAATCATGGGAGGTTTAGTTCAGAAACATCTGGGGGGGGGGCAGCATTTGAGAACCCTGCTGTAATTCCTTAACTGAAAATCAATTTATCAACACCTTTCCGCGTTTACATTTTTTTTAAAATCAGCATACTGATAAATTCTATTTGAATAGATATACAGGGTTATTCAAAGAGAATTGAAAAGTCACCGCACGTTTGGTGACTTTTCATTCTCTTCAATTCTGTGCGATTTGGCGAAACCATTTCCGCGACCCTGCAGTGTATTCAGCAAGCACCAGAGTCATCATAGCAGTGACGTGACGTGCGGTGCGGTCAGTGGCTGGTGAGGCACTGACTAGTATCAGAGCCAGATATACACTGGTTACCTAGGTTCAGTGCTCCCCAGGAACTGTCTGCTGTCAGTGCTCCCCAGGATCTGGCTGTTCAGTGCTCCCCAGAAACTGGCTGTTGTCAGCGCTCTCCAGGAACTGGCTGCTGTCATAATACCAGAGTGCCAGCAGTGTGCCATATACATTCCAGTGTGCCATAATACCTGAGTGCCAGCAGTGTGCCATATACATTCCAGTGTGCCATAATACCAGAGTGCCAGCAGTGTGCCATAATACCAATGTGCCATATACATTGCAGTGTGCCATATACATTCCAGTGTGCCATAATGCCAGAGTGTCAGCAGTGTGCCATATACATTCCAGTGTGCCATAATACCAGTGTGACATATACTGTACATTCCAGTGTGCCATAATACCAGTGTGCCATAATACCAGTGTGCCATATACATACCAGTGTGCCATAATACTGCTGCTGCTGTCAAGGCTTCCCAGGATCTTTGCTGCGCTCTCCAGGATGTGCCTCCAGGCACACAGCCCTGCAGTAGCCCCCATGACTGATGAGGACAGCTACATTTTTAAAAAGATTGAATGGCTTGAGACCAATGGTGCTTTCCCATTGGCTCAAGCAATTCAATTGCTCTCAGTGCCTCTCCAAGACTTCAGTCTGAATCACTCAGCCAGCTTGACATACGCAATTAGCGTAGCGTAGAGCTATGCAAATTGCATAGGCTAGGCTGGCTCAGTGCTGCCGCTGCTGTCTGTGTGATGATTCACACACAGAGCAGCCGGCAAACTGAAAGAACAAAAAAAAGCAGAGAACAGAGAAGGACGGCGAGAGAGCGTGGAGCAGGTGAGTATGTGAGCACAATAATTTACTGGAATGGCAGGTGAGGCCCTGCCACCCCTGACTGCACGTCCCTGCGTCGTAGTGCAGGGAAAACCCGCCTCAAACCTGCCGAACACTCACCACAAAACCCAGGCTAATGCACACCGAAACACGCAAAAACATCTGGATTAACCCCGCCGAACACGCTGGAAAAATCCGAGCAGGAGCCGATCAGAGCGCGGAGCAGCTGCCGGAAAAACTCGACACTACCAAACGAAAATGTCTGAAATTTACATATAAGGTACAATGAATGATAATAAAAAGAGCTGTTACAGAAAAAAAGAAAAACCGATTTTAAAAAAACGGAAAATAAAGATCCTAAAAAATTTATAAATAAAGAGACTTTTTACTTCAGAATATTATAATTAACGGTTTATTAGATATTGAATTAAAACGGGAATATTTTTAACATTATAGCCTATGGGATTCGCCTGAATAAACCTGTCGAATTAAACCACCGAACAGCAGGGCAAGTCGGCAACTTTTCACTGCTGGTTTTTGTTCTCTGAATAGACAAAACATTGCTTCTCTATGGGGAATTCACTGCCCTCGAACAGGCAACGAACAGGCACCGTATGTGCAGGCAATTCACCAACATTTGGCGAACTGCCTGCTCTCTGAATAGCCGAATGGGCAGGAAAGGTAACCGAAAGCTGAATTTCAGCGTTCGGTTACTTTTCGCCAGCAATTTAGAGCTCTTTGAATAACCAATATCAATATTCGAACCAAATTTATATCAGGCAGGAATTGAAATGCCGGTAAACCCACATGTGAATTTCCAAACCAAAAATGGCTGAAAAATCAGCTGAAAAAAGGTCCCAATTTCACTCATCAGGGCAGAATTAAATCGAACCCAATGTTTAGAGACTTGAAGTTTTATTGCTGTACAGCTCTGTTATATCCCTGCACACCGCGAATATACTAGAGCTCTAAAGACAGGATAATAGGAATAAAATGTTTCCCTCTTTCTCCGATCTCTAGGCCCAGGCCCAGTTGACCTATGCAAGAACACAGCCTTGGTGTGTTAGGTTATCAAAACTGGGCGCTAGAGAGAATATAAATTATCTTGCCTTCTGGAGCAATTGATAGATTGTGTAAAGGGGTAGGAGGGTTTCATCCGTAACCTTTGTCTGCACAATAGAATCATTTCATACTTGCCAAATCAGGCACGGTCAACTAACGCCTACACATTCTCTCATTCTGCCCACTGAAATATGTGTCCAAAAATGCATTTAAATTTTAAATTACGTAAACATATTGTGCAGCGCTCTATAACAGAACAAAACAAACACAAAATTAACAAACACGGTTGACGCATGAATGATTATAGAAATCTCTTGGCTAACATGTGTTGGATACGGTGAAATTAACAATTTAACCTTTTTATTCATCAGGGACGAAGTGATGAAGACATACCTTTTTATATTCACAAACCTGAGAGGAGAACAAAGGAACGTGAGAGAACATACAGGGTTATTCAGAGAGAGGTGAAATACAGGAGAATGACTGGAGAAGTGAAAATTAAAGGTCAAAATAGCCAATTTGGAAAGTGAGATAAATGGGGGAATTTTTCTGGTTTGGCTATTCTGACCTAGAATTTTCACTTCTCCAGTCATTCTCCTGGTTTTCACCTCTCTCTGAATAATAATAAGTAGTAGCTTTTGAACTTTAATCAATTCAGTGAGTTGAATCAAGCATTTTCCTGATTTACAAGATTCATCTTTTTGCTTTTTTTTTAGCAAATTAATAGATACTCGAGTATAACGCTAGATTTTGGTGACAAAAATTTACCTTAAAATTGGAGGGGTCACGTTATATTCGAGACATCTGCATCGCGTGTAAAAAAACAAAAAAAAAACTTGCTCAGGGATCCCAAGTCTCCCGGAAGTTCCGGTAGTCTCCCTGAAGTGAATGTGGACTCCCTGACACCCGCAAACACTTCAGGAACTCCCAGATTTGGGAGAGGTGGGTTCCGTCATCCTCCAATAGCCAGCCCCACCCTGTCGTTGCCCCGTCCTGATGTCACTGCAGACGCGCTGCGCGATTCTGTGAATGATTCACTGCATTGGTCACCTCGCTCCGCTGGCCAATTTATCGCAAGTAAAGAAGACAGGTGGCCGGCGGCTTCATACTTAGTAACAACTACAATCATTCTAGAGCAGAGCACCCTGGCCTTGAGGGGTAGCCTGACTGGAAGGATTTTAATTGTTTACCGATACAGTATACTTTATAAATTTGCTCCTCGCTTTATATTTGAGTCTTGAGTATTCTCTCATTTCCACAATAAATCTCTATCCATTGCGTTATATTCGGGTCGCGCTATACTCGAGTATCTACGGTAAATGAAAAGTCTGTAGACTTTTCTCTCCCTTACTGTGTTAGCATCCGCTACCATGACTGGAAGGTTGTGATAGCTCACTGCTAAGACCAGAGAACACAGTTTCAATCCAAACCTGTTTTCTACGATCATAAATAATACCTGTATTTGTTTCCTTGTACCTCCTGTTTATTGATATCCTAGTGTTCAATTACACCTTAAATGTATTAGATTAACAGCTGCATTGTAATTATCTTCAAATCCTTTAGAAGTAGTGCCACTGCCAAATAATGTCATTTTTGCTGAATATTAGGCTTGTGCACCGATTTTTTTTTCGGTTCGATTCGGTTCGATTTGTTCGGATGTTTAAACTTTTCGATTCGGCTCGTTTCGACCGATTTCTGTTTCGATTCGGTTCGGATCGTTTTTCGTGTACATTTTTTTTTCGGAATATCGACCATTTTTCGTATTTTCGGGTCACTTTGCTCGTTTTTTGTATCGACTTTTCGGAAATTTCGGAAATTTTCGTTTTTTCGGAACATCTGTTCTCCTCGTTTCAAAGTGTCTACGATAATTCTGGCGATTCTATCGTGTTTTTTTTTATTAAATAAAGATCCTTTTTTTCTTATGAATAATTGAATATACATTTCACAACTTTATTTAATCATATTAAAATGGTATGAAAGCCAAAGAACAAAAAAAATGAACAAAACGATTTAAAAAAACGCTAAACTGACCCGAATGCCACAAGAAACAAGTGATACGCATTTACAAATACAAAATTTACAGAATCAGCGATATAACCGATAATAGTTAAATATACGATGTCCAGAATTACCGAAATGGAACCGAAATCATGAATAGAGCAAAAATAAATTTCGATTTGACACATTTCAAGTCCATTCAAAAATTCCGAAAAATTTTCGTTTCGGCTCGGAAAACTTTTCGGATCTATCGGTTTTCGGGTCCGATCCGATTCGGAAATTCGGCCGAATCCGAAGACACGAATCGGGAAATTTCGTGAAAATTCCGAAACCCGAAACGCACATCCCTACTGAATATATGTATAGCTTTTTTCGTTTTAAAGCTGAGCGTTTTGCTTCCTGTATTCCTCTGTAAGCTGATCTCAATACTGATGGCTGGGGAAGAAGTAAAGTGTCATTATAAAGTCAAAAGTCAAGGTCTGTCCTTTCTAATGATATAGACATGGCCAAGTAAAATGTAAAACAAATGAACAAAAATATATTTTATTTTTGAATAAATTTGTTAAATTACGCACTGCATCATTAAAGATGTGAAAGCTGCACTGCTGAATGTTACTCTTTGGACACGTGGCAGGTCGCTCACTCAAACGTTTCTGTGATTTTAATGCCCTGGATCCCCAAAAAACTAAATTTTTGGAAAGATGGTGACCTGGTCTTTCCAGAAATGATAGTGTTTGGGTATAATTCATTGCTTGATTGTAAATGGATTCCTTGGGAAATGTTCACGTGCATCCTGGAAAATGGCTGATGTTTTACATACATCTTCTGCCATGTTTACTTACCCTCCACATCCGATGGTGAAATACATCTTCTTCTCTAATATCAATGCAGTTTGCAGACTGTCAGCATCACAAAGGAAATGCCAGACGACTAGTGACATCATCACTTAAGTGAAATCACCAAAACCCTTAACCCCAGTCGTGCTGTTTAGGCTATGGAAGGAGTGGGTTCTAGGGCTTATGGTAGTGGAGATATTGGGGGTCTAATGTCCAAACTCCGAGAACAGCCATCTTTGGAACTATAACAAGTTTAGGATGGGTAGGACCTTCTGCAATGTGGTACAGTGATGTTAAGGCTAGGGATGTGCGTTTAATTTCGTACCGATTCGTTTTTCTCACGAAACGGGCTGATTCGTTGCTTCGGATTCGTCCGATATTCCGAACCGGAACGGCAACGAAATACACACCATCCGAAATATTTCCCGATACCAAACTATTTTTTTTTGTTATTTCGTATGGACATGAAATTTGTAAAATTGCAAGTCATTTTCATTCTATTCGAGATTTCGGTTCCGTTTCGGTTCATTTCAAACATTGTATTTTTGTATTGTTTCGAGTCCGTTTCGGTTCTGTTGCTGATTTCGCAATTTGGGATCGTCAGTCACTTTTTTCACTTGTTCCAGTGCTTTCTTTCTGCATCAATAAAATATTTATTATAAATATTTAATTAGCTTTGTCCTAAATCATCAGTCCAACAGTACAAGATATTGATATTTTATATGATTAAATAGAGTTGTGCAATGCATATTCATAAGAAAAAAAGGATCTTTCATAAAAAACTATACGTCCGAAGGAACGAATCGGCAGAATTACTGTATCGACCGAAATATTGGAGCATCCGAAATACCATACGTCTAAAGTCAAAACGAAAATCTGAGGATGGACCCTTTGAAATGAAGAGAACAGATGATCTGAAAGACCGAAATTCCCCGAATTCACGAAGCAAAAATCGATACGAAACAACGAGCCGAAACGAAACGAGCCGAAAATTAAAAAACCGAATGAGGAGAAACTAAACGAGAAAAAAAAAATGCGTGCACATCTCTAGTTGAGGCAGGCTAATGCAATGTAAAAAATCTTATTTTGTAACCAAATATCCATCATTTACTCTTAAATATTTTTAAAACACAGAATTTAGAACCATATTAAAGTGAAGTGCTCTGAATATTATATAATATTGTGTTTATTGGTCTCAGAAGCACCCGTACCATTAGGATAGTGTATGGTAATTTTTTTTAATTTTTTTAAACAATTAAGAAAGGTAAATAAATAAATGTAATTTTATGGATTTCGTTTTTCAGTCAGACCCAGCTAGAAGAGAAAGCTACACATTCTCAGATGGTTACCAAAGACAGACGGCAACAGCATAATTTGTGGTTTTGAAACGTGAGCCATGCGCGAACGCGGGCAAACAAGATTTGGATGGCACAGATGTAACAAATTGTTATTTTACATACAGGTGGTTTTAAAACACTTCTCAGAGATGAATCAGGTTTGGCTGACAGTGACTATATATCAAGGTACATGAATACAAAGCAGAATATTAAATTACTGGCATAGAACACTCTATCATGAAAATGATTGAAATGTTTAATAATAATAATAAAAAAAAAACTCTGTTCATTGTGTTCTGTGTTGCTAAGCAGTTCTGTAACACTGATGTATTGTGTCTTGTGTAATCTGAAAATTAAACACAGCTCAATAAATCAAACATGGAATTAAATTAAATTCAACAAAAAAATTACATATTCCAAACACACTTTGCTATTAAAAAATGAATAATTAAACTTCAAATAACATCTGGCACAAAGCATGTGAGGACCCTGGGAACGAGCAACAGTACTAGTGGCCTGCCCTACGGTCAGTTCTCGCAAGGTTTCAGCTGATTGGTGCCAGTACAGAAAATGCAGAACCATATGCATATCAGACTGGTATCACCCAGAAAGGGTGACCATAGCTGAAATGCCAAGGCAGCCTCCTCTTCAGAAGAACCGCAGCCCCCGATGTCTGCTTCGGCCTTTGTTAGGCTTCTCCAGGATGGCACAGCAGATACCTCTCTAGGCACATCGAGTTCGGGGTCCAAATCTGGATTCCCCTGTACGCAAAGAGTGAGCAAAGTATATGAAGGCCTTGAGAATGGGCAACACCCCATGGCTTGAGCACATCTGCTACAATATCATTTACAATAATTCCAGGAGAGGGTGCATTTTGGTAATCTTTAACCCTTTCCAGCTGCGGGGAGTACTATGCCGTCCTCACGGTGGGTGGGGCTTGAAACCGCTGAGCGGCATAGTACACTGACTTCAATGGGCCTACTTCACCCCACCCAGCAGTTACGAGTGCTGCATGCTGTTTACTACTGCGGGATGGCCTGAAGTCAGGCCGTCTCCCTACGGCCAATGACGCACGTCACGTGTCAGCTGATAGGAGAGATGGAGGAGGGGCCCACCACTGCAGCCAGCAAGCAAAACGCGGGTCCAGCGGCAAAGGGTTAACCTATCTATTAATTTATAAACAGGGGCGGACTGACCCATCGGGCACTTGGGCACTGCCCGAGGGCCCGAGAATTGGTAGGGGCCCGGTTTTGGCCTGCCCTGCACTCACTTCCTCAGTGGGCTCCGCCAGTTGCCTCCAGCTCTGGAGTAGCCCACGCGTCATCCTCAGCCAGCAGAGGGGCCCGGCGGCGCTGCAGCGTGCCTCAGTGACTCCAATAGGAGCACGGCATGCTATTGTATATTGACGTCGCCCCCTCACGTGATGCGCGCGTGGGGCACGCAGGTGCAGCGGCAGGAGAGGAAGGATGCGCCGGCAGACTCCATCGAAGCCATCCTGCCTGTGTACACGGAGATGGAGTCACTCTACTGTAGAGAAAGGCGTCCAGGCAAGAAGACATTTGTAGCGCTGGTTTAATTCTGCTGCTGTAATTACTCGTTTCTGGCCACCAGGGGGAGACGAGCGCAATGTAAACCAATATTGGACACTTTTGGACTACGTTTTCCAGCATGCTTTGGGGCAGAGACAGGAAGTGGGTGGGGAGAACGGGGAGACATCCGCAACCTCGTGCGGAGGAGAGCCAGTGCGCGCCAAGGGGTGAACAGAGCAAGACACACATGAGACAAGGAGCGATTGTGACCAGGCCGGAGCGCAGGTGCTGCCTTGCGGACGCTGGAGATCGGTTTCAGTGACTTGCCAGAGACCTAGTAATCCACCGCTGAGAGGTTTACACAGATACAGAGCTGCAGATTGGACCCCGAGTTAGGAGACCGCGATGATCTAATGGGAGTGCAGGCTGTGAACTGAGCATCTTGTGGCAGAGACGGACAAGCAAGACAAGTGGATCCGGTGGCACAGAGTCCCAGCCAAATCGAGCGGAGAGACGTCCTGGGTCGAGCAGGGTGCAGAGTATCTGGCAGATGGGTGAGAGGCCTTCCAGGCCACAGTACAGTAATAAAGCACGCTGCAGTTTGTCAAAAATCTACAGGGCCCCAACTTGACTAGTCGAAGACACATTGAGTTCATTCACTGGCCAGTTGAATCTAGTACCCGGGTACCAACACACGCATACACACACACCTTCTTGGGACACAACCTGTACGGGACTTACACTCCGGCAACGAAGGGGTTAAAATTTCCTTTTTTTTACCGCTGCGCGTTTCTCACATTACGAATTCCTGTAAATATATATGTATACCGTGCTGCTTTATATATGCCAGTTTATTTGAGACCAGTAAACTATATAACTTATAAAATCCACAACAGTGCTGGTGTATATTTATTCCCTAGTGCGGGGAGACTGACCCGAGGTTAAATTCAGCGGCTCCTCCAGGAGTGAACGCTACATGTGGGGGCTCGTCCGGGATCCAGTCTCTGGAAAAACCACATTTAAAGGGTTAAATATGGATCCAGACACTACTGCCAAATGGTGTGAGGAGCAAAGTAGTCAGATAGAATTATGCATAGTCATGGATATTCCTGCAGACACTTGGGCCGAAGATCAGATTCGCCGGGCCGTGGCCGAGCTGACACCAGATCATCAGGGGTTAATCCTGGACATTAAAGCGAACCCAGATACCTCTCACACATATGTTCTTTTTGAATGGAGAAAGGGTGTTCCAGTGTGTTTTCAGGGTGCGAGCGTGAAGCTGACCGATGAGGTGGAAGTTCAACTGATTCAGCCAAGTGCGCCACGTCCGCTGGCCATGATCGGGCCTGAATTTATAGTGGCTATTGGAAATTTGCTGGCTAAATGTCAAAAAACAAGCCCTCCGCACACTAACTTTGGTTATCGATGGTTGAGAAATTTTACAGGAAACGTACCAACTCCGGCGGGAGAAGAAACCTTCAAAGAATGGGTAGAACAGGCGATGCAGGCTCTGGATGAATGGGACGTCCCCGAAGCGCAGAAGAAGCAAAGAATTACTGAGAACTTAAAGGGACCTGCGTCAGAGGGTGTAAGAAACCTAAAATTTATTAAACAAGACTGCACCGCTTTAGATTACCTAAACGTACTACAGGAAGTTTTTGGGCGAACGGAAAAGGTTGCGGAGCTCGTGTACCAGTATGAACATACTTACCAGCGGAAAGGTGAGAAGATGACTGAATATATGAGGCGCCTAGATAAGATTCTGCACCAGATACTTCTTAAGAAATGGGCCGAACCGGCCGAAATACATAAGATCCGAATACAGCAGATCCTGAGGGGCGCTCAACCTCTGGATCCTGTGATGCTACAGCTGACAACCAGAGAAGGTAACTGAGAATTGAAATACCTGGTACTGATCCGAGCTGTCAGAGAGGAAGAGGCTCTACTTGAAGAGAAATCCCTTAGGAGAGGAGAAAGAGTTTAGGCACAACCCGTGAGGCATAACGAATGTTTGCGAGCGGAAGATGATTCGTTAGACACCTATGGATCCGAAGTGGACGAACAGGAGCATCTGGTTGTTCCTAAGTCCATAGAGAATGCTGCAAGAGAGCAAATTATTCCTACATACAGTGAAATCCACAAAACTGTTAAGAAAGTGCAAGAAGCTCAAGCTGAATTGCAACAGGCACACACGGACCTGTGCCGAGTGCTTTTGAAGGTGGCAGAGACACAGACCGATATGCAGAAGTTCCTTACTGATATGCGGACAACTGGAGTTGCTGTGGCGTCTGGCCAGGGTCCTTCAACTGAATCACCACAAGCAAGTGCGTCTCCGTTTTCAAATAAGAGATGTTTCAGTTTTGGGGAAATGGGTCATTTCCGAGCGCAGTGCAAAAGCTGAAAGCCTGAAAGAAACAGGGTAGAAGAGTTTTTAAAAGCCTTGGAAGGGCTGCTATCTACCTCACCGGTGGGAAACGCCAGAGGGCCCAAGTGAAGGAGCAAACTGGGTGCCCAATGGTTAAAGACCGCTCCAGAAATCAAGCCAGGACTGAAAGGTCGAGAAGGCCCAGAGTTTCGCCCACTGCTGAGGCTACCAGGACTGAAAGAGTTACTCTCTTAGCATCCGGTCCTACGTCATGGGGAAGCAGTGCACACCTAAAACCTACACGGGTTAAGAAGAAGGCCAGGGTACAGCAAACGGGGTCTAAACTTCCTGCTACTACGACAAAGTTTCCTGACCAGCTGATAGGTCCTTCTCCCATCGTTCCAATCCAAGTAGAGGGAGTCTATACCAAAGCTCTGTTGGACTCAGGGGCTCAAGTGACATTGATCTACCTCTACAGGAGCTAAAGGAACTTGAAATCTGGGGTATCGGGACTGAGAAACTTCCCTATGATGGATATCTACAGGTGAAGCTAGAGATCTGATCCGAAGTCATCGGACAGTCTGGGGGTTGTAATGCATTGGCCATTGTGTGTCCTCGGCCTTCAGGGGCCAACCGAAGTTCTATGATAGTGGGGACGAACACTGATCTGGTGCGACGTCTCCTAACTCCTAAAGTACTGGAAGAAGGTTCTACCAAGGGAGTACACCCGATGTTGCGTCCAGTCTATCAGCGAATGGTCGAAGAACAGAAGGCACCTGCCGAAGTGGGGCGCCTGTGGAGATTGGGAGGAACAGAAAAGGTTCTGCAATCAGAAGTGGCGAGTTTCCGGGCTTCAGTCAAGTTGAATGGATCACAACCAGGTCCCTATGTGGTACTGGAAACTGATTTTAATCATGGGAGTGAAGCCGGAGTCGAAGTAATCCCTGAAATAATCTCCACCAAAGCTTTGAAACGAACACGAGGAAGAGTCTCAGTCAGTGTATGTAATGTATCTGATTCTCCAGTGATCCTGAAAGCACGACTGCCTATCGGGCAAGTGGCGTCCGCTACGCCTCTCTCTCCTATCTCTCCTACCGATTTAGGAGGGGGAGCGAATAAAGAGATTCCAGCTGACAGGTTCTATCCCAAGGACGCTCCCATCTCGCCTGAATGGAAGAAACGTCTTCAGTCCCAGGTCCTAAAATGGAGAGACTTGTTCTCAAAGGATGAGTTCGACGTGGGCCTAGCTAAGAGTACTGAGCATCGCATTCGACTGCAGGAAGATAAGCCGTTTCGAGAAAGGTCAAGACGAGTTCCGCTGGGAGACTTGGATGATCTAAGAGAACAGCTGAATGAACTGCAAAGAACTAAGGTGATTCAAGAGTCCAGGAGTCCGTACGCTTCTCCCATAGTGATGGTTCGGAAAAAGAATGGTTCTGTCCGCCTATGCATAGACTATCGCACACTAAATCTGACAACCATCCCAGATCAATATGCCACTCCTCGGATAGAAGATGCCTTGCAGTGTTCATCTGGAGCAAAATGGTTTAGTGTACTAGACCTGCGAAGTGGGTATCACCAGATACCAATGCATCCTGAAGACAAAGAGAAGACTGCGTTCATCTGCCCACTGGGGTTCTTTGAGTTCAACAGAATGCCTCAAGGCCTTACGGGGGCTCCAGCCACGTTCCAACGGTTAATGGAGAAGACAGTCGGAGACATGAACCTGATCGAAGTGTTAGTGTATCTGGATGACATAATTGTGTTTGGAAAGACTTTGGAAGAACATGAGCAACGGTTGGAGAAGGTCTTGAAGCGGCTCCATGAAGAGGGGTTGAAACTGTCTCTGGACAAGTGTCAATTCTGTTTGCCTTCCGTTACGTATCTGGGACATGTTGTTTCAGCAGAAGGCGTTTCGACGGATCCTCGAAAGTTGGAAGCCGTAGCTTCCTGGCCTAGACCCCAAAATGTTACTGAACTTAGATCTTTCTTGGGATTCTGCTCCTATTACCGAAGATTTGTAGGAGGGTTTGCCAAGATAGCTCAACATCTGAATAAGCTCCTGCAGAAGGAAGATGCAGAAGAAGGCCACAAGGCCAAGGAAGGCTCGAGAATCTATCCAAGGAGATTGGACTAGTCAATGCGAAGGTGCTTTCATGAAGCTGAAAGAGAGTCTAACTCGAGCTCCTGTCTTGGCCTACGCTGATCCTCATAAGCCGTACGAATTGCATGTAGATGCCAGCAGAGAGGGTCTAGGGGGAGTCTTATACCAAGAATACGGTGGATTGTTGAGGTCTGCAGCCTTTGTGAGCCGGAGTCTTACGCCTTCAGAAAAGAATTATCCTACCCACAAGTTGGAGTTCCTCGCTTTGAAGTGGGCGGTGGTCGACAAGCTGAAAGACTATCTGTATGGAGCCGAATTTGTGATAAAAACTGATAACAATCCTCTTACCTACGTCCTTACTACTGCGAAGCTGGATGCAACGGGACATCGGTGGTTGGCCGCTCTGTCAGAGTTTAGGTTCAGCCTGAAGTATCGCCCTGGAGTGAACAATCGAGATGCCGATGCTTTGTCGAGAATGTCCCTACACTACAGAATGGACTCAGTTAACTCCAGATGGGGTGCAAGCTTTATGTCAAGGAGCAGAGCTCCGGGTCAAGGGAGGGATTGAAGCAGAAGCCATAGGAGTTATGGCTGCGGCTGTTCCAGAGTTCTATTGTAATCCTACGCAGCTGAGAGATGAAAGTTTGCCTATTGTTTTTGAAACAAGACCTGAGAGTTGACCAGGCTGGAGACCTTTTGATTGCATTAACCGTGAAGGCCCTAAACGCGAACCAACGGGAAATTCTTCTGACAAATTCCCCAGAAGGGGCCAGATTGGTATACAAGGAGTGGGAATGGTTGAAGATATTGGATGGGGTGGTCTACCGAAGGGGCCCCTCAAACAATGCTGGAGAGACCCAACAGTTGTTCCTTCCCACCAAACACAGAGCGGGTGTGCTGCAGTCATTACACGATGACCATGGACATTTAGGTGCAGAGAGAACTTTTAAGCTGGTGCGAGACAGATTCTATTGGCCCTGCATGAGACCTGAAGTTGAAAGTTACTGCCACTCATGTCTGGAGGGGGCACCATGGATTCTCCAATTCGCTGGGGACCTGAGTGGATTTTATTAACTCGTTAAAATTATTATTTTGAAAATCGTGTGAATAAATAAATTCTTGAACACAAAAAGGTGTATGTAGGTTGCACGGAAGGGGTTTTGTATGGGTGTGGCCTACTGTCGGCATGGCATAAGGGGCCCCACAAACTCCTTTTGCCCGGGGGCCCCATTAGTTGTCAGTTCGCCCCTGTTTATAAAGTGATACAATGCACCAGACATGGGTGCTCTAAACTAGGTGACCAAATGTTTGATTTTTTTATTGTCCCTGGCATTTTTATGTTGTTAATTAAATATATTGTCAGGTACTATACCAAGGTGGTACAAAAAAAGGCAGGATTCTGAGCCCGGGATGTGGTGATGCCAAAACAGGGGTCTGAGGTGAGGGGTGAGGTTGCTGCTGGAGGCAGCAAAAACAAATAAATGTGAAGCAGGGGGAAATCAGAAAACACAATACCGGTGGGTCTGGAACACACACACACACACACACACACGGAAGGGTTGGTAGCACTGCAGGGGTTGATTTTCAGGAAACCACAACATAGGTTCTCTCTTGCTGAGAGCAGAGGCGCGTTCAATACCTCAGCCGCTGCAAGTGCTAAGTTAGCAACTTGCCATTGAACGCCGTTCAACCAGTCAGCGCTCAGCACTGCTAACTTAGCACTTGCAGCGACCCGAGGAGATGCTGCAAGTAGCTGAGTGTGACGTATTAAAGATGGCCGCCGCCATGAAGCAAGTAACAATTCCGTACAGCAAGATGGCCGCCGCCATGAAGCAAGTAACAATTCCGTACAGCAATGTTAATTTTGAGGTTTTTGATCACCAAAGCACAAAATATTTATTTATTATTTACCCCATGCACATAGACATATATTACAGTTCAATTTATATTTTGTTTCAGAAGTAAACATAACGTTTATTCAATAAAAACTATCATTTGTGGTGTGTGCATACAAAACGGAATTGTGCTGACTGCTTTTCTTTATCATATTTTGACCGAGTGATATGAAAAACAATCTGAATCTTTAAATAAAAAATCGTTGGCCATTTTAGATTCAAAATTCGCATCCAAAGCGTTCAATGACACTACTGCAGCAAACTGAATTGCTGCGCTGCAGCAATTCAGCAGCTGCTGAGGTATTGAACGGGCTCAGATACAACGAATGCTGAAGCAGGGAACAGAAGGGGTGTGGCACTTTTATTACCAGAGAGGTCAGATGACCTGGAGTGTGTGGATGTGTGTTTTGGTGCTTTTAACTATGTAGCTTCTGGAACACAGCGCTGGAAACAGGACTGACACAAAGTGCAGGATTGGAAGGGTGCTGCCCTGGATGTGTCAGGATCCTTACATATATATATATATTTATGTATTTACTTAGAATAGTGTGTGTGTGTGTATTCATCGGTAGTGGATAGATGCACTCATAGGTTCTATGATTATATGTATGATTTGTTTCACATACAGAGGTGTCATAATTTATATGAATTATTAAAAAATAACATGTGAAGTTATGGCGTTCACTACTGCGTTTCATGGTTTTTTTGTCTTCTCATCTCCATATTGTTTTGTGATTCATTGTTCTCTTCGGTCTCATCCAGGCTCAGCCTCCTAAACCATTTGGTTTGCTTCGGTTAACAAAAGCCATGTGACCCAGGTTTGAATAGGGTCTTTGGTTTCACGTAGAGAAGCACAGGGAAGGTACTGCCTTGACACATGTATAATTCATATGCTGCAAGAAGGAAATCACCAGTTTGATAATGAAAGTAGCTCTGCTGTGATTCATTATTAAGTTCTCACCTGCACTGCAGTATGTGAATTCTTCATACCACAGGGAGACATTAGACACTTATTGTCCATCTGCATGCGTAACTACTACAGGAAGAATCATATAGACCAGTGGTTCTCAACCTGGTCCTCATGTACCCCTAACAAGCCAGGTTTGCCAGATATCTGAAGCACAATGATTTGGTGATCAGTGATTGCGGGATTCAGTCTGCATTTCCCCAAGGTAATCCTAAAAAACATGCCTTTTAGGAGTACTTGAGAACGGGGCTGGGAAAGACTGATATAGACCAAACCCAAAGTTTTCATAATAAATTAAAGGATATTAATGAGAGTTTCAGGATATGTCCCTCCTCTTATGTTGAACACATCGCATTACAGCGACATAAGGAAGGAGATCTAAAACATTGATTATGCAATATTGAGATGCTTTAGCAACATGATGCAGCGCTGTTTCAACATGTGCCTAGCACAAAACGGTGGCCACTTCCAGCACTTGTTGTTATGGGATATGCTCAACATAGGAGGAGGCATGTTTCATGAAACTCTTTCCATTCATTCATTTAAGATCCACAATAAAAACGTTGGCTACAGGACTGTATGAATCACTGTATTTTTCCAGGAACGCATGGAGGATCTGGCAACTTTAGGGTTGAAGGTGCAGAGATAGTGGCTTTTGTTTACCTAATCTTTCTTCAATACTTGAAAATACTTCAAAAAATAAGTTGGGCGGCATCCTGATGGTGATGTGTCAGCAATATGAATGAAAACAAGTCGAACAGCTTGAAAACTTTCAAAATGCTTATATACGACCTTAAGCTGTACACTTAAGTAAAGACACAGGTCCACCACCACTACAGGGTACATGCTTCACAAATACATTCAACCGCATGTGTAAACATTTATAAACAGTTTACACTATGTTGAGATTCTACATAGTTTTGTCAGGTTAATTATCTCTTTGTTGTTGGTTTTATTTCAGGAAATGGATTATATGTGTAGACAAAAAGAAAAGGAATAGGACAGATTGGGTTAACTTTCAATTTTTTACGTAAATGGTCACTGGTGGATTTTTTTTTATTCCTATGAGCCAGTCACTTGTAATGTGGGGATGGGCCCTTGTGGTAAAGAAGTATGATTGAAATCCAGGAATTAGGAATTTAGGGAGGGATGAGTACCAGCGGAATCTCAGCACTTCTTGCCCTCAAGCTAATTATAAAGGAGATACAGAGTGGCCATTGCGGACCTCCACTCCATGGAATAAAGCTTCATTCTCGGAAGGGATTTTCTAGGAGTGTGGCCATAAATGATGCTATTTTAAGTATTTAGGTATGACATTGTCCACATGCTTTATATAATTTAATGTAAGCTTCCTCTGTCCGTAACACGTCAGCTCTATATCATTCCATCATGTGAGGCGATGCACAGATACACCAAACAAACCCTAACATCAATTACCCGCACTGTACTAACCAAACTACATTTGAGCTTCTCCTAAGCCACATCCAGTTAGACGCAGCTTATAACTTCTACACCAGGGGACAGCAACCATGGCTCTCCAGATGTTTTGGAACTACATCTCTCATGATGCTCAGCCACTCATTAGTTTGGGTGGACCTCAAAGGAATGTAGTTCCAAAATATCTGGAGGGCCAAGGATGCTGACCTCGGTCCTAAACAAACAGGATAGAACCCGTGAGGAACATTTTACATGAAATCTGCAGCAATAATTCAATAACTAGTTACACTCTACGGGCCCTATTACATTCTTAACGCAAAAACGCATGCTAAACGCGTGTTTTTTTTGCGCGAAGCGTTAAACGTTAACGCATGAAAATCACCGCTGGAATTACATTCCTTGTGCATTTTTTCATCCGTTGGGAAATTGCACTCGTAAAACCGACGTGCAAAAATGCGCGCAAAGTACTTTGCGCGCAAAAATCAGTGAGCGCAATGTAATTTTTAACGCTAGTCCGTCATTTTGTGCGGACTGCGCACAACAGACGTACGTTCTGACGGAAAACAAGGTAGTGGCCGTCATTTTTGACAGACCTAGTAAAAAAAAACGTGCGCATCGACGTTCTCCGTTGTGAATCCGCAATTTGGTACTGTCAGATTTTTACAATTTGTCGTTACCACCAGCTTTTCAAAGGCGTTAAAATTATGCGTGCAAACGTTGTCCATTAAATTTTGCGCTAAGATTGTAATACCATCCGCATACCAGCGCACAAATGCATTTGTGCTCACAATGCTAAGTATAGGATGCGCGCACTAAATTGCGCTCGCAAAGGGTTCAGGCAGGGTCACTCGCGTTAGACATTAACGTGCATTTTGTGCGCGAACGTCGTAATACGACGTTCAGCGCAAACGCTTTTGCCCTTCGCGTTAATGCGTTTTTGCGCGCGCGCACAATTGTGCGCAAAGAATGTAATAGGGCCCTATGCATTTTGAAATTACGTTTTTTTTTTTCGTAAAGGCAATTTAGCTCACAATGACTTTTTTATCAGAATAATTCAAATCGCTCTCAAATACTCCTTTCCAGCAATTTTTAAAGTTCTGTTTTGTCAGTATGGGGAATGACAATGAGCAGTTCCATCAATGGAATGTTTTGTGTCGGAATTAACATTTCTTCCTTATGACGCATTCGAAATGTGGAAAAATAAATAAAAGAACTTGTCAGAGGTAGCCTTGACAAATTTAGTTGCTGTCTTACTGAGCACATTTATTCAATTTCCAGTTCGGTTCCTATAGTAATGTGTTCATATAACACTGGGATGTCAAACTTCAGCCCCCCCATGTGTTACTGAATTAAATCTCCCATAATTCTCTGGCCATCTATAGCATTGAAAAAATTAAACATTTGGGGGACCAAGGTTTGAGACCCCTGATATAACAGAAAAAAGTAGATTTGAATCCCAAATTTTACCTAGTACTAGGCAGACTGCATAAAAATTAAATAAAAATAGATAATACCCACGTGATTTACAATACATCGGCATTTCACGTCTGTTCCAGCATAATAATTTGTTACACGTATATATTTACAATCAAATGCAGCTGTTTATGAAACATATATAAGATATGTTGGTGCTGCAATGTAAACAATGCATACTGACATCAAAGTTGTAAGCACCAAAAACATCTCAAACTGCTAATCTGGGCATGAATCTTGTATTTCCTTTGCAATTCTCCATGAAATCCTATGTGTAGATGTACAGTATATGTGCTCACATGCTTTTGCATGAGTATGTGTAAATAATGCATGCACGCAAACACACTAATATATTTTTCTGAGTATTTACAGCACATAATATATCCATTGTAAACTTGTGGTCTGCAGCAAATTACCATATCCTTTATTTTAACTCCTTCACTACCGAGTGATTCTCCATAAAACAAGTGGCTTTATGGGAAAAAAATCACTTTACTTTCCAGTAGCCGTACAGTGAAATGTGCTTGGAAATCTCAAAGGCACATTTTCACACTGTATGCACTATTTGACATGCAGATGATGCCATCTGTTGGCCAAAACGCGCTATTACATCTCTATAACTGCAGCTTGGACTCCGTTTTTCTTGAAGGAAAAAACATACCTCCAAGCTAGTCAATCTGTTTCAGCACCTCGGCTGTCATGCTAAGGTTGGGGTCAGATGAGCGTTTTGCAGAGCAGTTAGTGTGCTCAGCGCTGCAAGGCTCGATCCCTCTATAGAGGATTGCACTGTGCAGCCCCGTTGAATGCGTGTCGTAGTGCTTCGACGGGGAGGCTTTCAGCATGGCCGCAGCACATCCGCTGTAGCACGCACAATTTGTGCGCATTCTACAGGGTGTGTCTGGCCCCGTCAAAGCGTCAAAATGCTGGAACGGACACTGGCAGGCATGTCAGTACGGGCGGACATAGTGCACTCGTCTGACCACGGCCTTAATGTGATAAAACTTTGGGAGAAGATTTTGTTTTTAATTAACAAAATCCCCTTCCTTTGCTCCAGAATCAGATGAAGTCGAGTATACTCGATATCGGGGCACCAGCAGGTGCCACTGGTGATTGGGTATACTCGATTGCAGTAGTGAAGGGGTTAAAGAAATTCATTGGGCTCTATGTTCATTTCAATGAATAATCTGAATTACCAAGTTTCTCTGAATCCCTTTCCTATAATTAGATCTTCACCTAACAGCCTTGGTTTTTAGCTGATTAGGGAGATGTGTGCGTCGCCGTCTAATTGGAAGTTATTCCCATGATTATACTCCATTGCTGTATTTTTTGTGGCCTATATTCAGGCAGAGACATTAAGTACTATTTCCCCATCAGATTAGCTACCAGAAAGAATGAATTATTCCATTTTCTTTTTATTTCAGCTTGAGTGCATTAACCAACACACAAAGGATATTGATTAATAAACCTCAGTAAAGCCAAATACCGCTGGGAGGTTTGCTAAGCAGGAGCATGATGTTGGCATTCAGGTCTGTTACAATGGGTTGCAATACACTTACACTGGACAATATAAGTGTTTTTTTTAGCTTCTAATAACCTGTCTGAGTTTGCATTCATTCAAAACACCTGTGTCTTTGTATCATTGCACCCTCTGGAACCTTGTTTAACCCCTTCACTACCGAAATCGAGATATCTTGGGCTTCAAAGGCACCATCTGCTGCCCCCAATATCGAGATATCTCGCTCTGCCGATCTGCAGCCCAAAAACAAATGAAATTAATTTGCTGCAGAAGGTGCCCTCAAAACTTTAGCCCAATGAGCTAAAACTGTAAAATCAGCCGTTAAATGCCCTGAAATACCGAACTTTCAGCAGCCAATGCAGGGAGAAAAAAAAAGGAAAAAAAAATATCGACCTGGAGCTCAAACCTCTAAATCAATTTGGCAGTAGATAGCGCCATCTACTGGGCATATATGTTATTTACAGTAATAACTATTACTGTATAATTAAAAAATATTTTCTAAAAAAACGCTGGTTTCTGACAATGGTTTTTTGGAAAATCACTTGGTAGTGACTAGTGACGAAGTTAACTCTTTTGTGATTCTTTCCATTCCTGTACTGCAGGGATCTGAAACTCTGCCATTCCCTCCAGATGTTTCTGAACTACAACTCCCATGATTCTATGGCCATCTATTGCATTTGAATATTTCTGGGAATCGTAATATCTGAGGGGCTAGAGTTTGAGTTCCCTGTTCTACTGGCTACTTATCTCGCTCTCTTTCCTCCTAATATCCAGCATAAGGTTTGTGTGTCCTTCTTACCTACAATATAACCATCTCGAACCTTATGCAGAGGTAGCTCTCAAGTTCCTTACGCCCTAAGCAAAGCTCCAAAACAGGGCTCCTCTTGACAAATATCTGAAATGAACCCAGTAAATTACAAATAAGAGGACTCATATGGCTGTTGCATTAGAAAGAGTATGTGAATGTAGCGTATCTGCGTGGACTGTCAATAGGAATATGTATACCATGTGCATAATGATATTTCACACAAATCTCTGTGATGTGAGGTCTCAGTGTGAGCGAGGACTTTGGCACATGCCTATTTTGCCTAATTGGAGAGCCACCTCTGACTTTATGGTATCATATTATTCTTTATTTATGTAGCGCCGGCATATTCCGCAGTATGGATTGTAGGGGGCGGGATGCGAGAGAGGGAGGACAGTTAGAAGATTATTACAATAGTGAAGTCGGGAGATCACAAGGGCGTGGATGAGTTGCTTTGTGGAGTCAGCGGTAAGAAATGGCCAAATTCTGGAAATATTACACAATTGGTAGCGGCAGGAGGAGGAGACTGGATGTGGGAGATGAAGGAGAGAGCAGAGTCGAGTGTAACTCCGAGGCAGTGAACCTGGCTTGGTGGGGAGATAGTGGTACCATCGATCACGATAGAGAAGTCAGGAGGTGGGGAGGGATTAGAGAGGGAGGCATTTCCTTCAACATCCCTTCAATACATTGTTTTTACTCCAAACAGCCACCCACGAAAACCTTGTGTCACTCTCCAGATGCCACCCACCTATCCCATGTCCCTTTCCACTACTGCCAACCATCACAGCTTCACAGGTTCATCACACACGACTCATCTTCCAGCGGTCTCCCTTACCTCCCCCAAACCCTGTTAGCACCCAGTGGTCCTATCTACACTATTTCAGAGTGAGGTCCAAGCAGAAAGTACATGGAAGATTTCCTTTCATGTTACAAGATGGGCTTTAAATTACATTAAACATATTAGTCATTTAACAATTATAAATTATAATAATACATAATTCATATCAGTATGGATGGATGTTAGATACTGCGAGTCTGTACTACTATGTCCATCTAACTACTGAAGGGTCTTGTCTGTCACTCGAAACTTGAAAGTACATTTCCATAATTATTGCATATATTATTATTAATATTTAAACCTAATGTAGCTCCGGCCCATTTTAACTCTTTATCTATTAAATAGTCATTCTAGTAGTTTGTTATGTAAACATTTATTTATTTTTGGGAAATGATTTTACCAGGAAGGATACATTGAGATTTCTCTCGTTTTCAAGTATGTCTTGGGTGGCGACTACTTCTTATTCACCTTCAAGGAGTCGTCTATCCTATTAATTTCTTTGCTCTGCTTTCCTTGGGATGAGGGAAGGTGGAGGAGGTCAGAGGGAGAGTAAGGTGAATCTTCATGTGTTAAGTGCAATGAGAAGTACAGAGGAAGAGAATGAGGAGGACTGAGATCAGCTGACTGAGGGATAGAGGAAGACAGGTGGGTTTGCAGCAATGCACAAAAGAAGCAAGGCTGAACTAAAACATAACAAATACAATTATTTGTCGAAGCTTTTTAAAGATATGAAGAAAACCATTGTGCAACAGGTAGCAGGATATTTAGGGTACCTTGAACACTACACGAATGTCCAATAAATGCGGGTTCAGGACAATTCGTGCCAGTTTTGTAGATTTTTGCAGTTAGAAGCACATTTTCTGACTCTATCATAAGTTAAGTACACACTGAATGAACAAGCGGCATTCCTTTAACTGCACCATTTGTCTGACAAAAGAAAACTATTCAAATCACTTTCTTCATCTCACGGAAGGCCGCGGCATTCCGATCATTCTCGGGTGCTCTATTTCTCTCTCAACCATTACCCTCTTCCTTTACAAGTTTCACTAGCATAACATCTATAATCCGGTGCTACCAATAACAACGAGCCGGTTAAAGCTGCAGTGCCGTATTTTAAAGTCTGGCTTTAGTTTGTACAGTTTTCTCACCTTAGATACCAAACAAAAATTTACTAAAACCCATTAAATCTATGCGCGTTACTGGGGAAAAAACTCCTTTTGAAATTTAAAGCACAGAATGATGGCAGAACCCCCTTCCCTTTTGCCACAATAATTTAATAATCATAAAAAACATTAACCTAGGGATGTGCGTTTCGGGTTTCGGAATTTTGGAATTTTCACGAAATTTCCCGATTCGTGCATTCGGATTCGGTCGAATTTCCAAAAAATTTTAAATCCGAAAACGGCAGATCCGAACAAATTTTCGTGCCGAAACGAAAACTTTTCGGAATTTTCGAATGGACTAGAAATGTGTAAAATCGAAATTCATTTTCGTTCCATTCGTGATTTCAGCTCCATTCCTGATTTCGGTTCCATTTCAGTAATTTCGGACATCGTATTTATATCGCTGACTCTGTAATTAAATTTTGTATCATTCCCATCTCAATGTATCCTTCCTGGAAAATCAGAGAAATCTCAATGTATCCTTCTTGTAAAACATGAGAAATCTCAATGTATCCTTCCTGGAAAACCAGAGAAATCTCAATGTATCCTTCCTGGTAAAATCCTTTATAAATAAATAAATGTATCCTTTTTGTAAAAAATTTGAAATCTCAATGTATCCTTCCCGGGAAACCAGAGAAATCTCAATGTATCCTTCTTGTAAAAAATGAGAAATCTCAATGTATCCTTTTTGTAAAAAATGAGAAATCTCAATGTATCCTTCTTGTAAAACATGAGAAATCTCAATGTATCCTTCCTGGAAATCCAGAGAAATCTCAATGTATCCTTCTTGTAAAACATGAGAAATCTCAATGTATCCTTCCTGGAAATCCAGAGAAATCTCAATGTATCCTTGTAAGGCTAGGGTCAGACTAACGCATTTTTCACGTTGTCCGTGAAAATGTGCGTTCGAAGAATGGACGTATTTTTTCACGGAATACGCAATAGCGGTCATACGATGCGCAGTTTCATCCGTGATTTTGTACGGATCATCAATAAAACACTTCTTGCATCTGGACGTTATGTTGGCCGGACATTAGCAGCGTCTGACGTCTCCAATTCACGCACACACGCCGCTAGCGGACGCAGAGCACTCTGTACGTCAGTACTAGTGGTTTAACGTTCTCGAAAAAATGCGTTCATTTTCCACTTGCGTTGTGCAGCCGGACTTTTGTGCGACCGTACTTCGTATATTGGCCGTCATTGCCCGGCATCTGCTGCTAGTGCGGCCGTGATTAAGTGCGCCTGCACGCGCGTTCGCACTGCCTCAGTCTGACCCTAGCCTAAAACATGAGAAATCTCAATGTATCCTTCCTGGAAATCCTGAGAAATCTCAATGTATCCGTCTTGTAAAACATGAGAAATCTCAATGTATCCTTCCCGGGAAACCAGAGAAATCTCAATGTATTCTTCTTGTAAAACATGAGAAATCTCAATGTATCCTTCTTGTAAAACATGAGAAATCTCAATGTATCCTTCCCGGGAAACCAGAGAAATCTCAATGTATCCTTCTTGTAAAACATGAGAAATCTCAATGTATCCTTCTTGTAAAACATGAGAAATTATCGTATCGGCAGAATTATCGTATCCGAAAAACCATTAGTTTATGTCAAAACGAATAGACACTTTGAAACGAGGAGAACATTCCGAAAAACACGAAAATTTCCGAAATCCCGAAAAAAAAGTCGAACCGAAAAACGAAACGAACCGAAAAAAAAAATTGGTGCACAAGCCTACATTAAACTCATAGGGCCCTATTACAATGTGAACTGGCGTTAGCGCACAGATATGTGAGCGTTAAAGCTAGGCTAAGTGACTTTACCGTATGCCCCCATAAAAAAGCCGTTAGCGCATCGGTGATTGCGCTTGCTTAAGTGAGTTTACTGCACTTTGCGCTCCCTATATTAAGTATAGAATGCACAATCAGTAATTAGTTAGGATTACAAAGTCCTTACGCTAATTACCGCGCAGCTGTGGTAACTAAAAAGCTAACGACAGCTAAGACGTTTGTGCTAACGTGATACCGCTTCTGCAGAATCAGTTAGCACCAGCTTAAAAACACCCCAAAAAAATCAGATACTCACCTCTCATCCCCCAGCGCAAACAGTGGACAGTGGGCCGATCCACTGCTTCTGGATACCGGGAGCAGAATAAGACTGGGGACAAATAGTCCCTGATCTCCCTCCGTGAATCATTCCGTGGCCCTGCTCGATCTTGCAAGAATGAGATCGCGCAGGGTTTGTGGCACGGCAGCACAACACTCCATGGAGCCCTATGGACTTCAGGAGGTGATACTTTGAGGTGCGTTAGCGCTGAAATGAGTACCCATGGACTTAGCGCTGCATTACGGGACAGGCTGCTGAATCAGCGCCTGCCCCATAATATTGTGCTAAAATGGGAATGCGAAAGGTTAACCTGCAGGTGCAGCTTTTCCCCGTTAGCATCCCCATTTACGTATATGTGTTACGGGTAAAGGCTGAATTGCGGTTAATCCTAGGATTACCCGGGTAATCCTGACATTACCCAAAACCGCTGGGTAAAGCTGCAAAAAAATGAAAATTTCAGACTTTACCCGGGTACTCTTAGGACTAACCAACTGCCCTTAGGTAACAGTCTGGAAGAGCTGAAAAATTCACACTTTACCCGGATAATGTGCAAGTCTGAAGCTTCACCCGGGTAATCTGAGGACTATCCACAGCTTCACCTGGGTAATCTGCAGAGCATCCAACCCCGCTTCGGTAACAGTGAATTTTGCTATTATCTATGGATATTATCAATGAAAATGGCAAAAGACAAACCTTAAAATGTATTGCGGATATAATGAATATACAGAGTGACAGGATATGTTTCTTATATGAATGTGAAAGAGTTACATGATCTTTATTGTGTGTCATATGTGCTTATATATAATTTATGAAACATAATAATCATTAGGTTACTCTTTATATAATATCTATATGTTCATAACTTAATTTTCTGACAAATAACGCACAGAGTTACATGACAGTTATTTAGGGCGGTTTGTGACTGTGGATACAATTTCATTAACAAAATTGTGGGGTTTTTTTTATTTTTATCGGTCAGATAACAGTGTGCAGCTTTACCCGGGTAATCCTCGGAATTCAGTCAACTGTAACCTGCTGAAAACCCAAGAAAAGAAGAGTACCCAGAGGCATTTGGATATTTTGCAGATTACCCGGATAAAGTCTGATGTTTCGTTGCAAATCACACTTTATCCAGCAACACTAGGGTAATGTGCGATTTACCCAGTTAAAACAGTGCAGAAAACCTGAGTACCCATAGGCCTCTGGATACTTTGCAGATTACCCGGGTAAAGTCCAAAATTTCATTTCACTTCGGACTTTTGCTATTGACGCCTGGGTAATGCTAGGATTACCTGGGTAATCCTAGGATTAACCGCACTTCGGGCTTTAACTGTAACATATGCATAGAGGCATACTGCACCTATAATAAAGTCTGCAATAGGAGGTGAGTGCTCTACAACTAGAATTCCCACCATTCGCAGTCGAGATCTATAGCCCAGCTTCATTATAGTTATCTCAGGGCAGGCAATTTCTTTTAATAATATTCATGGCTGCTAGGGAGACAATGCTAGTCAATTTTGTTTGGAAATACATGAATTGTATAAAATATAAAGTAGTTAATATATACATAAGATCTAAACACTGGGCATTGTTGCACAAAAACTGTATTTGAGCGCCACTTAGTGGCAATAAAGGCAATAAACTGATTAAGGACAGCACAGTATCTGTTTTTAAAATATGTTTACAAACACACATTCAATAACACAAGCGTCTCTGTCTGCCTTTTCCGGATCTCACAGTTCATGTTTGAAAATGTTAAATCATACATTTTGCTGAAATTCAGCAAATCAGGGAGAATAAATTTAAACTGTGAGCAAGTTGCAAATAAAAGACTTCATAGCGTTACATAGAATGTTGTGACATCACAAAGATCTCATGAAATGCATTTTGTGCATTTATTGAATAACAAGAGGAGCCTCGTATTCCAGCTTTGCCTAAGGCTTCACCAACAAAGATGTATTTATCTATTAGTCTAGCTTGCCCTAGTTCTAAAGATGAAGTTTATTTTTCTACGTTATCAAATGACATTTAGATGATCATGCAAGCGCCCCCATGCTCGCATATCATACTTTACTGATTTGTGGTCACACAAATCTAATATAAAAATGATGTATCTGGATCTTTGCTCTTAGCAAAACGGGTTATTCCAGCACTGGGAATATTTTATCTTGACATACGGTTCATCTGCTAAACTAAAGGGTCTATTCAGTAAAATGTGAAACTCAGGAGAATTGGCAGGAGAAGAGAACAATCTGTTCTAGACCAACTAGCCGATTTGGAAAGTAAGATAAATGATAGAATTTTTCTGGTTTGGCTATTTTAACCTAGAGTTTTCACTCCTGCCAATTATCCTGGTTTTCACCTCTCTCTGAACAACCCTGCTAGAGTTTTCACTCCTGCCAATTCTCCTCCTGACTTGACTCTTTAGTGAATAGACCCTTAGGAGATGGTATTGTGACATAAAAAGAGGGAATAAGTCTATGGGCGGACAGGCTCAAGGCGTAAAACCCCAGTGTGGTGAAATAACGCCAGGTTTGATCGCTGAGCCAAATGAAAATGTTTTTGCCATATTGCTGCCCTTTTGGATTCTGAGGGAGGAGAATTAAGAATGAGGTAAACTGTTGTTTTGTGGTGAGATAAGCAATTCTTTTATCAGCAACTTGTAGCAATAATATCTTATTATATCCTTCTATCTCTTTAGATAAGATGAAAGCTTTGAGTGTGCATGATTCAAGTATTCCAGTCAAAACTGGATGTATTGTAATCGATACAAAATGCCTCGGAACCTGCTCTCTTTAGATATATATAAACAGGGAAAAATAAATCTTCTCTCAATTTACACTGCTTTTATTTCCAGCTGACTTAACATATGTAAATATTTGTAGGAGCATAAAAAGATTCACTGAGACATAAACTGAACAGGTTTTACAGACATGTGACAAATAGAAATGGAGTAATGAGTCCCGGAACAAAGTGGGTCAATATCAGACGTACCAGACGGTATCTGATGTGGACTACGGGCCCTCAGTCCATCCTTTCTTACCCTATTGCATTCAGTCTTACAGTGATGGGGTATTGTTTGTTCCTGGTGTAACTTGAGCATTTGTTTTTGCCATCCTGTATTTGTCTCTCAGGTGTGCTAATTGTATGAACCAATCCTGGGCGGGTATTGTTACATATACACTGTCAACGCAAGGACTACCAGTTGTCCTTTGTCTCCCAGCAGCTCTGCCTTAGATTACAGTTACAGTCACTATTATAGCACCAACAGATTCTGCAGCGCTTTACAACGGGGAAGCATAAACATGAGACATAATAAATAATGAAACATGAGGAACAGACTGCCCTGCCTGTAGGATAATTGTCTTGGTAATACAGCACTTTATACAAGTGCTCAGCCAGACATCCGTCAGTTTAAAATCAAAGGGACAAATGGAAATTAAACTAAAGGGAGCAGGGGGAGTTGGGAGCTGGTGGCCCAAAACAAAATAGCAGTGATTTCATGGGAAGGACCAGAGGCTGGAGCTTGAAAAGAGTAATTAGAAAGACAAGTGTAAGCAGATGGAAGTGAGAGCTATAAGTTTAGGTCTGGGACAGGGTGGGATTGCAGAGTGAAAATGCAGGAGTCGGAAAGGGTGATGGTTTTGGATGGTGAGCTGTATGAAGAAAGAGACAGAGTTCAGGATTGTGGGCTTAGGTGTCCTACATTACAATCCTTGCAGTTTATTGCCGTGACCATATTTGCAGTACTCATGTGTCCCTGTAGCATGCTTATGGCAGGTTCCCGCACGTGAGCAGGCGCCCTAGGGATCTTTCTTTTGGAGTTTTTCTGAGACAGTAGAAAGGTTTCTTTTGGTGTCTTGTTATTTTAACTGATACATTTCTGATTACCATCTGTATACTGTAAGGACCCTATTCCATTCTTTGCGCTAAAATGGGGACACTAACCGGGAAAATATGCGCCTGCTTATATTCCCGTAGCATCCCCATTTTAGCACGATATTCCTGTCAGGTCAGCACACGTAAATCCAAAGGTGTGCTACTGTCGGTACTATATGTAACAATAGGTAACCCTAAGCCTAGGTGCGATACCAGTCCTTGAGGTGGCTGGGTTACGCAATAGCGAGAGGTGAACCTATAAGGCAGGGACAACAAGCAAGGAGGACAGAAACCAGTCCTTAGAGTGGCTGGTATGGAGACAGGTAAGTATGGAAAACTATGAGGCGGTAACCAGAAACAGTATGAGGTACCAGAGGGGTCTAACACAAGCCCAGGTCGTAGGGATACAACAGAATACGAAGTCAAGTTCCAAAAGCCGAGTCAAAGGAGTATAGAGATACACAGGTCAATATCCAAAAGCCAGGTCATACACAGAAAAATCAATCAGAGGTATAAGAAATAAGCACCAAGGGTCAGGCAAGCAAAACCACGAAAGGGCAATGAGAAAAGGCAAAAAGCAAGTTTAAATCTCGCGCCCTGCATTCTGATTGGCCAACAAGATCACATGGTGCAGGGAAACCCACGATGGAGGCGTGATGACGTCGCGCCGCCAGTAGGAGCTTAAACCCGGAGAGGCTGGCGGCACGCGCGCATAGGGCGCAAGGAAGGGCTGCGAGGGAGACGCAGACCCCGGGGACGCAGGGAAGGACGCTGGAGCCACGCCAGCCGCCTGGACATGACAATTCCAGGGCAGGTGCTACCTCGCACCGTTACCCACTGGGATACTCGTGGTAGCACTTCTGCGCCACTGCAGGTAACACCTCCTGGAGTATAGGACTCCATGGAGGGTTGCGCTTCCGGGAGTGACTTCTGGGATTGGGAGTCCCTAAACTGAAGAGGAGGAGCTGTGTGTGGCGAGGGACAAAAGGTGAGTAAAAATCAGATGAAAAGCGAAAAATAATTGAGCAGAGGCTGTCAGCAGCATTTATCCGGTTATTTAAGGGCAAAAAAGGAACTCTATTTTTCAATATTTATTTATTTATAAAGTATTTTACCAGGAAGGATACATTGAGATTTCTCTCGTTTTCAAGTATCTCCTTAAAATCAAGTGATGCACATTTTGTGTAGTTCCCTTTCCTGGTCCTCAAGTAACCCTAACAGGCCAGGTTTTCCAGATATCTGAAGTACAGCACAGGTGATATGATTTGTTGCTCAGTGATTGCAGGGCCGGTGCAAGCTTTTTTGCCTAGTCAGGCGAAGGTCTGTTTTGGTGCCCCCCCCCCCCCCGTCATGTCAAGCCAATCAGGATAGAGATGCATAATAATCTCTATCGTGAGTGTTCGGTGTCGTCACGCAGAGATTAAAGGATGCTTAAAGTTGGTCTTGCAAGGACAACCTTTAGCAGCGTTGTGAGTCACTGATTGGGGGGACAGCCACCAGTGCTGTCTTTATGGACTTATATAAACACTGTCTTTCTTCTGGAAAGGCAGTAGTTACATTTGTCAGACTGTAGGAACAACATATTTGGGTATATATTTGCGGCCCCCAGCTCATGTATGGGTATATATTTGCGGCCCCCAGCTCATGTATGGGTATATATTTGCGGCCCCCAGCTGCTCATATGGGTATATATTTGCGGCCCCCTGCTCATGTATGGGTATATATTTGCGGCCCCCTGCTCATGTATGGGTATATATTTGCGGCCCCCAGCTCATGTATGGGTATATATTTGCGTCCCCCAGCTGCTCATATGGGTATATTTGCGGCCCCCTGCTCATGTATGGGTATATATTTGCGGCCCCCAGCTCATGTATGGGTATATTTGCGGCCCCCAGCTCATATATGGGTATATATTTGCGGCCCCCAGCTCATGTATGGGTATATATTTGCGGCCCCCAGCTCATATATGGGTATATATTTGTGGCCCCCAGCTCATGTATGGGTATATATTTGCAGCCCCCAGCTCATATATGGGTATATATTTGCGGCCCCCAGCTCATATATGGGTATATATTTGCGGCCCCCAGCTCATGTATGGGTATATTTGCGGCCCCCAGCTCATGTATGGGTATATTTGCGGCCCCCAGCTCATATATGGTATATATATTTGCGGCCCCCAGCTCATGTATGGGTATATATTTGCGGCCCCCAGCTCATATATGGGTATATATTTGTGGCCCCCAGCTCATGTATGGGTATATATTTGCGGCCCCCAGCTCATGTATGGGTATATATTTGCGGCCCCCAGCTCATATATGGGTATATATTTGCGGCCCCCAGCTCATGTATGGGTATATTTGCGGCCCCCAGCTCATGTATGGGTATATTTGCGGCCCCCAGCTGCTCATATGGGTATTATTTATGGTATAAATTTTCCCCCAGCGAGTCTCTTACCTCTCTGCTCAGCTGACTGTGTCTGATTGACTGTGACAGTGTGCACAGCACTGCTCACTGCTGCCTGCTGACTTCTGCTGCCTCACCTTGGCACTGCAGGCCCCCCCGTCGCCCGCTGGCGTTCTAGTTCTACTCAGTCCACACTCTCAGGCAGTCAGGGAGGGAGTGAGACGAGAGACCAGACCACCAGGGACAATCAGGGACCAGACCAGGTAGTAGGTTTTTTAGTAGCAACAATTTTTTAGGCTTAGCTTAAGCTAGGCACCGCCACCGTCGCTCTCTGCGTCCCCCTCGTGTGACACGTGACGTCACGTCTCGAGGCGACTGGTGCGAGCGGCCGCTGGCGCTGGCCAGGCACGTGATGCACACGTGCACACGCACCTTTCCCGCTCGCCTGTGATTGGATTCGGGAAGCAAGGCCAGGCAGGGAACCACGTGGTGCTTGTTGTCCCCTCCCTCTCATTGCCCCCTTCCAATCCCAGGCAAGCGAGCAGCCAATGGGCCGGCCATGCTCGGAGTCGGACGGAGCCTCAGCCTGCGCCTGCTGTCCCATTCTTTTCCTCGGCTCAGTCATCCGATTACACCCCGGGCCGGCGCCCCTCACACTGGCAGGACGCCAGACAGTAAGGCGGCCGCCTGTGCCGCCTTACGTTAGCGCCGGCCCTGAGTGATTGCAGGATTCAGTCTGCAGTTCTCCAACATAAGCCTTTTGAAATCTGGACTGGTAAGAGGACTTGAGGAGCAGGGTTGGGGAACACTGACCTAAATAATGGTGCCAGCTATCCCTCGGGATATTCCCTTTATAAGAAAAATACTTGAAAACGAGAGAAACCTCAATGTATCCTTCCTGGTAAAATACTTTATAAATAAATATTAACATATTTTGTTTATGTGGCAGAGTTTGGGGTGTGTTACAAATAGGGGTGGCTGTACCCATTAGCGTGTGCATCACTTGATTTAACCCCTTCACTGCTGACGACGTGTGGGACACGTCCTCAGTTACTCCTGCTGTATGCTGAGGACGTGTCCCACACGTCATCAGCTTGGCGGGACCCCCGGTGGAGATACTTGCCTCTCTGTCCGGGGTCCCGCGGTGTTCTGACTTCAGCGTCCTCAGACGCTGAAGTCAAGCTCCTCCCGACGTAAATGACGTCATCGCGCCATGTCGTCATTTTCAGGCGACCCCCCCGACAATGCCGGGAGATCGCCTGGAAGGGAGGGGGTGATCCGTTTGGATCCCTCTCCCTCCCGATCGGGAGGTCCCACAAAGAAAAGCCAGGCACCGCTTAAAAGGGGAGAGTCTCCCCTTTTAAGCAGTGCCTGGCTTTAACCCCTTAGGCACTGGGTCGCACTTCAGCGCCTTGCGGCGCCGAAGTGTGGCCTAGCTCCGGTGGGGGCCGCCATCTTGGATGGCGGCTCCACCCCCGGGTCCCCCCTCGCTGCCTGCAGGTCCTCACGCATAGCGTGATGACATCAGATAGACGGGGAACCACTAGCTGTCTGGGGATTTCCCAAGGAAATCCCCTGGTGGAGATAGGGGGTTCGTTTGAACCCCGATATCTCCAGAACCGTGGCAGCTAGGGGAAGCATGGCCTTTCGAATGATACCCAACATGACCAGGTATAAAGTAAAAAAAAAAAAAAAAAACATGTATTTCTTTTTGTGTTTTATTTTTTAGTAATGCAGCAATATTGTTCACATTTCAATTATAATGTGAACAATGATGCTGCACTAATGATTTTTTTCTATGGGGTGCGTTTGCTAAAAATCACATAATTCCCCCCCACAAAATGTAATAAGTCCCCATTTCTAATTTTTGTACAAGCTCACCCCATAGAAAATATAACCGCAAATGTTCATGTGATAAAAGGTGAAAAAAAACACTTTACACGCTGCAGATGACTAAAAATTAATTTTTATTGCATTTTTTGTTATAATATACAGGCAGGACATGACGTATACATATAAAAATTATATATTATGAATCTGCCGAGTCTGCCGGAAAGAACGATATATAATAGGTCTGAGTCGTATAATAAAATGTGGCTTTAGGCTAGGGTCAAACGAAAGCATTTTTACACGCGAACGTAAAAAAGTGCGTCCGAACGAATTGACGTATTTTTTCACGGAGTGCGCGAAAACGGTCATACGATGCGCATTTTTCGTGCGTGATTTTTTCAGATCGTCAATAAAACTCTTTTTGCGTCTGGACGTTATGTAGGCTGGACATTAGCAGTGTCTGACGTCTCCTAATCACGCACACACGCCGCTATGCCGCAGCTGCGCACTCTGTACGTCCGTACTAGCGGTTCGGCGTTCTCGAAAAAATGTGTTCGTTTTCCACTTGCGTTGCGCGGCCGGACTTTCGTGCGACCGTACTTCGTATATTGGCCGTCATTGCCCGTCATCTGCTGCTAGTGCGGCCGTAATTATGTGCGCCAGAACGCACGTTAAAAGTGCGCTGGTCTGACCCCAGCCTTAAGGCTAGGGTCAGACGAGCGTGATTTCTACGGACTGTACGTCCGTGCAGTACGGACATCGTCAGTACGGATGACGCAGTAGTGGTCACACAGTCCGTTTTTTCACTGAAATTATTTTTGACGGATGTAGGAGGGAAAAATAAATTACAATGAAAAAACATTCTGTCCGTCAAAAATGCTGGACGTATAAATGCAGTCCGTCTGACCATGCTCCATCACTCACACACAAAGCTATGCAGACGTTGTGGACGTGGCACACTCCGCACGTCCGTTCTAGCAGTATTACGTTCTTGCCTAACCTGCGTCCGTTTGCAGCGTCCGTCATGCGTCCGCAGTTCAGTGCGGACGTACTTCATGTGTCAGGCTCCAATGGACTTTCTTTCATGCTATCACGGACGTACTTTTAGGCGCAATCACGGACGTGAACACTACGCTCGTCTGACAGTAGCCTAAATCGCGTTTAAACATTATGAGCGAAAGCGGTAAAAATGCGCTCAGCACACAGCGGTGAAATGCCTCAGCAGCGAAAGGGTTAGAGCACAGTTTATCACAAAGTATTTGTTTTATGCATTTTGATCTCTATGGAGTGGACAAACACCAGGTGATATTTTTGCGGACAATATTGTGTTCTTGAACCCAGGACATACTTGAAAATGAGAGAAATCTTAATGTATCCTTCCTGGTAAAATCCTTTGCTAATAAATAAATTTACTTTGTGTTTTGTTTTTAATATCTTGCATTTTATTACTTTGTATTTCTGTAACCACTCAATGTTTTTGAACCCAGGACATACTTGAAAACGAGAGAAATCTCAATGTATCCTTCCTGGTAAAATCCTTTGCAAATAAATAAATAACAAATAAGGCTAGGGTCAGACTAACGCATTTTTCACGTTGTCCGTGAAAATGTGCGTTCGAAGAATGGACGTATTTTTTCACGGAATACGCAATAGCGGTCATACGATGCGCAGTTTCATCCGTGATTTTGTACGGATCATCAATAAAACACTTCTTGCATCTGGACGTTATGTTGGCCGGACATTAGCAGCGTCTGACGTCTCCAATTCACTCACACACGCCTCTAGCGGACGCAGCGCACTCTGTACGTCAGTACTAGCGGTTTAACGTTCTCGAAAAATGCGTTCATTTTCCACTTGCGTTGCGCGGCCGGACTTTTGTGCGACCGTACGTCGTATATTGGCTGTCATTGCCCGGCATTTGCTGCTACTACGGCCGTGATTAAGGCTAGGGTCAGACTGAGGCAGTGCGAACGCGCGTTCTGGCGCACTTAATTACGGCCGCACTAGCAGCAGATGCCGGGCAATGACAGCCAATATACGAAGTACGGTCGCACAAAAGTCCGGCTGCGCAACGCAAGTGGAAAATGAACGCATTTTTTCGAGAACGTGAAACCGCAGGTACTGACGTACAGAGTGCGCTGCGTCCGCTAGCAGCGTGTGTGCGTGAATTGGAGATGTCAGACGCTGCTAATGTCCGGCCAACATAACGTCCAGACACAAAAAGAGTTTTATTGATGATCCGTACAAAATCACGGACGAAAATGCGCATCGTATGACCACTATCACATATTCCGGGAAAAAATGCGTCCATTCGTTCGAACGCACTTTTTCACAGACAACATAAAAATGCGTTCATCTGACCCTAGCCTAAGTGCGCCAGAACGCGCGTTCGCACTGCCTCAGTCTGACCCTAGCCTAAATAAATAAACTTAAGGGCTCTTAGGTGTCTGTCTTACTAGTAATTTTGTTTTATTATATATTTACAGCCACACACGTTTAACCGCTGTACCTCCTCGTCTTGGTGAAGGTGGTCGGTCTTTGTAACAATGAGGTACAGAAATTATAACAGAGAAAATCTTTCCGCTTTGATGCCAAGGCAAGATACTTGCAATTCCCAATATAACAAAGGCCATTCATTCAACTCCCACTGACGTGGTGCATGCAGGCTCTAGTGCTTAGGGCTCTGTTAGTAAATCAGAGTTTTGGGGGTTGTACATTACCTAATGTATAAGGACCTTCTGTTCTTCAAAGTCTAAAATGTGTCTGTGAAGAGTGTTCCCATATCAAGCATAACCTCTGGGACTGGTATGATTTTTACATACTAATGGAAATAAACAAAGTGCTTCCCTGCAGCATGTATTATTCATATGCTTCAGGAGGGAATCAATGTAATTTTTTGCCTTGCAGCAGTTTAATCTTACATCCTGACAGGGAGTGTAGCCGGAGTCAGACAGGTTCACTTCATTAACGGCGCCGGACCAGACACAAGCAAGGATTGTCCAAACACGAGTCTCTTCAGGAAAGGCAAGAGTTTATTGTGTCGTCACACAAGCGCTCACACAGGATTGAATCGCTTAGAGTGAGCCCCGATTACACAGAGACATGAGGTTTTATGCCCCAAATACATAATTAGGTACATCCCCATTAGCCCACCTCCCTATAACACTCTATTCCACCCCACGTGGGTTAATACCTCCCATCATTAATTCGAACACAAAGAACATTCCACATATAACTATAAATTGATACACTTCTCGTTAGTTTGACAGTCTGTGATTTGTTTGTGCTGTCTTTCTCCGGGCAGTGCCTCCCTCCCTATCGGCTATGTTTATTCAGATGGCCTGGGGCCCGGTCTTCTATACTCCTTCGTCTTTCCACGGGCCTCAACGACCTTGGAGTCGCTTTTCTCCTCCGTGCCAGGAACAGACAGAGATCTTTCATAAAACTTTAATTGCTTTTCTGCTAATCTAAACGCATTCCTAAGTTTCTACGTATACCTCATTCTAGTCTCAGCTACAAACCTGTCTAGTTATATACAAGTGAACCAATATTCTGAACAAGATGGCCGCCTGTGTACAATGGCGGCCGTCTTCCAGCCTATTTCCACTTCAGGAGCACTGCCACTTTCATATGCTGCTGCCTACTAACCACTAGCATTTTTATCAGTTATAGTAATCTTGTTAGTTTTCTCATTTTGTTTGTTGTTAAAGGGACACTCTAGGCAAAAATCCCCCGCCCCCGTTTTTTTACCTTAAAATATACCTAGTCACTCAATAACTAGGTAGGGAATATTTTTTTTTTTTTACTGTCTTACCCTAAGGCTAGGGTCAGACTAACGCAGTATTAACGTGGGTTTAGCAGCACTAAATCACGGCCGCGCTAGCAGCAAATAACGTCCAATGCCGGGCAGCATACGAAGAACGGCCGCACAAAAGTGCAGCTGCACAACGCAAGTGGCAAACGAACGCATTTTTGCAAGAACGTGATACCGCTAGTAAGGACATACAGAGTGCGCTGCGTCCGCTAGCGGCGTGTGTGCGTGATTAGGAGATGTCAGACGCTGCTAATGTCCGGCCAACATAACGTCCAGACACAAAAAGGGTTTTATTGATGATCCGTACAAAATCACGGACGAAAATGCGCATCGTATGACCGCTATCGCGTATTCCAAGAAAAAATATGTCCATTTGTTCGAACGCACTTTTTCACGGACAACGCGAAAAATGCATTAGTCTGACCCTAGCCTAAAAACCACTTGTTTCCAACGGCGTCTTTTTTTAAAAAAAATTTATACTCACCTCCCTCCTCTTCCGCTCCCGTCCTTGTAATTCTTTAACTTGGCTAATGGTTTACGTGAGAAGCGCACATGCGCGCCTCTCACGTAAACCAGCCAATCAGCAGGCTTCCTCCCGGCTCCATCTTCTTTGATTAGTGTTGCGCGCAAGAGGATGCGCGCAACACTAATCTCAGCCGCTGCCGCCAGCTACTGCGGCGAGTTGGAGACGTCATCGCGCTGAAAGCGCGATGACGTCTCCTACTCGGCAGAAGCGGGAAATATGAATCCCGCGCGGCTGACTGACAGCTGGGAGGGCGGAGTAAAGTCCTCTGCGTCTCTCAGATGTTTTAGCCGATCAGCTGAGCGGAGGGAGGGGGGAAAGACAAGGGCATACTCAGGGCATCATGACCACCTAAAAAAGCTTAGGTGGTCATGTTGCCTAGAGTATCCCTTTAAGCTCTGCACCCACACTTGGTGCTATATAGTAAAAACAAATAAAAAAAATGTGTTCCTGAAAATACAGATTGTCAATTAGTTGACAATTTGCAGTAGGGTTGCCGGATTGGCCATATTTTTCTGGACACGTCATTTTTTCGGGATGATGAGCAGTGCATGAAAAATGCAACTGTGCAGCATGTAAAATCTATACACTGTATGAAATCAAGAAGGAATCCCAGGTGACCTGCCTTGATTTGCTTGCTGCAGCATTTGAATCCTACATGTTGCAGGACTGAGGACAGCACTTTTCCTGTGCTCCCGTCTGCATGAAATAGTAATGTGTCCTAGAAAACATGGCCGATCAGACAATCTTACCTACACGTCACTTTATTTTCCGTGTTTCTTTTTCGTCAGTATAAAATATATACATTGTTTTTACAATGAATATCGATGGGAATGGGAGGCTGAAACGTTCCTATATCATAGATAAAAGAATACATATACATGTATCTGTGGCACATTAGGGGTATTTTGACGACAGGATTAGAACAAAAATGAGAGAGAAGCATCAGGGTACATGAGCTAATAATAAAAAAACGCGTAATAACACGTCACACTCCAGCCACCATTGCTTGCGTAATTTCATTTTGAACGGTTTGCCATCATCAAAAATGGAGGAACGTCAGCAGTGTATGATGCCATACGCAAAGCGATTGTCGGCGAGCGCGCATGCGCCCTCAGCGTACCGCAAAGCACATGCTCGTGTTTTACGTCACTTGGCTCGTTTGGAGCATTTTCGACGTTCACTTCTTTCTTCTTCAGTTCCCCTTTTCCGGGCGTTTCACCCCACTTCGCACAAAGCCGTCGCTGTAATTCACGAGCAACTCATTAAAATGTTGGATAGGGAATGTCTGTAGGCAAACGACATTAAGTCACACATGTAGGTTATTGCCTCCAAGACCAACAGGTGGCTCCGTGGCGCAATGGATAGCGCATTGGACTTCTAGCGGAGGAAGGCATTCAAAGGTTCCGGGTTCGAGTCCCGGCGGAGTCGCGGGGCCTTTTTTTTTTTTCTTCCTTTCCGGTTACAGATGAAAACACAGCTCAAGCTTTGTTTACTTCCTCCTACAATACAACGCAGCCCGGAGTAATAAAGCCTGGGTGTGTAATTTATTACACTATTGCAGCATTTGGCTGGGGTTACTGGGTGAAAAGGAAAGAAGAACAACCTATATCTTTCAATGTGATTAGGGGTTTGTTTTTCTCTTTACATGTGTGGCATAATTAAAGTCACATGGCAATTGTGGATTTATTTTTAATTCAAAATAGTTAATCTAGTAAAGTAAATTCACATAATCCCCCACTTTCAAGACTGGACAATTTTTGCCCCTAATTTTTGAAAATATATTTCACACCCCTGCATTTTCCTGGAATGAAGCAGGCCAGGGGATTATGTGGGTAGAGCTGCATAGAAGAGGAAGAACCCCCTGATTGTAGTGTATTATGAGATACGGATGGAGAATTCTGAGTAATATTTACTGAAAATCTGTCCTGGAAGTATAGAGGAAAAAAAAAACAACACAATATAGCAGCAGCAAAAGTGTGTACACCCCCCCCCCTTAAAAAAAAAAAAAAAGGTACACACAGGACAGAATATAGTTCCTCAAAGTGGTCATCTAGCAGCCTGGGCCCACTGTATGTATTGGAACTACATCTCCCATGATGCTTAGCAACAGAGGCGTGTTCAATACCTTAACCGCTGCAAGTGCTAAGTTAGCAACTTGCCATTGAACGCCGTTCAACACTGCTAACTTAGCACTTGCAGTGACCCGAGTGTGACGTATTAAAGATGGCCGCCGCCATGAAGCAAGTAACAATTCGGTACAGCAATGTTAATTGAGGTTTTTGTTCACCAAAGCACAAAATATTTATTTATTATTTACCCCATGCACATAGATATATTACAGTTCAATTATATTTTGTTTCAGAAGTAAACATTTATTTATAAAGGATTTTACCAGGAAGGATACATTGAGATTTCTTCAATAAAAAACTATTTGTGGGGTGTGCGTACAAAACGGAATTGTGCTGACTGCTTTTATCATATATACCTCAACTGTTGTCCGAGTCATACAAAAAAACAATCTGAATCTTTCATTAAGAAATCGGCCATTTTACTTCGAAATTCGCATCCAAGGCGTTCAATAACACTGCTGCAGCAATTCAGCAGCTGCTGAGGTATTGAACAGGGCTCAGGAGGTCCAAAGTTGCTGACCCCCTACGCTACGCCTTGCGTTTAGTCAGAAGGGTAAGCCAAGAGAGCAACATTGCCCCCCCGATGTTTGGGAACTACATCTCCCATGACGATCAGTCACTCATGTTGCCTGAGCATCATTGCAAATGTGGTTCCATAACATCTGGAGTTGCTGGCGGAGGCTACACAGAGAGAGGTCTACCTATAGTAGTTTGCTGCCACCATGAATAAGCACACCAGTGATTTTGTGATGCGGAGAGTTGCTTTAAAAGAACGTTGTTCCTGGGACTGTTGGATTCAGGAATGTTATTTAAAACGATTATATTGTACCGTGTGGCAATAGCTTAAAATAAATACTGCTGGGTTGCTTTCCATTCTTTGATTAATGGCAGCATCAAGAAAGCCATGTCAAATGTTCTTGGCCATTTCTTAGATGCTGCCCATTCTGTGGGCACTTCACACATACTCAGTATGTCCTTTTAAAAAGAGATTTGTGAGGTTACACTCAGTCTTAGGTCTGAACGCTCGGTTTGTGAGGTGGGGTTAAGATGTGCAGTTAGGCATCTGGGAGGTACAAGCCCCAAAGTCATGGCAAAAGTGTCTGAATACTTAAGTCAGTGTAAATTTATTAAAAAGAAATCTTACGATGCAGTAAAGTCTTATTTTTGCCCTTTCCTAGGGAGGCGCCATCAATCTAATTGAGTATGAGCTTCACAGAAGATGTAGTTTCAAGATAACTGGGGGCCTGTGTTACGGACCCCTGCACTTTGAGAGGGGGGGGGGTGTAGCATAAGGTTCAATACACACAAACATTTGAGGCCAAAGAGAAAAAACACGGAGTATAAAAATACCATCTGAGGGACACTTTAACAGTCACTCCATTGTATTCTGCAATCCACATGATCTATAAATTACCCATAAATAGCTCTAGAGGAATTGATTTATTATCCATCAATATGTTATTTTAAATCATAAAACAGTTGTGATTTTTTTATACAAAAGACAAATGACATTTTCCATAAATCTCCAGCCTCCGCAACAGAATGCGTGAAATAGTCGCACTTAAAAAGGGAATTCATATAAAAACTTTGACAAGATACAGTACATCCATATGGTAAAACATTACAAATACTTAAAAACACGTGACCCTCCACCTGAGCTAGTGACGCTGTCACAGGGCTGAAACTCCCATTATTTGTAGCCTTCAGCAGTACGAATGCAGAGCAGCTGCCATATAGACCCTCTCCTATGCTTCGTAGGCCTATACCAATTGTCACAAATATTTACACGTACACACATGGTAATTATGTTACTGTAAAATGTAAATATTTAACCTTGACTTTAATATTAAAAACCAGAGATGAAAGTTTTACACAGGTGATTAAACGGCCGTGGTGCTGGAATTAAACACTCAATGAGTGAATAAACAAAAAAAGGATTGATTGAAAGTGTTATGCATTAAATTACAAACTGGCCATATGGAAGAAAAAACAAAACAAAAATGAACCGATAAGAGACATTATGCGCCATAGTATATAGCAGCCACGTAGAATTATCTGGTCACGTACAGCAGCTTTGTAATTTTCTTTTCAAAACACAAGATAGGTCCAGGTATTTATTCGATCGTAAACAACCCCCACCCCCCGCGTAAATTATACAGCTAGTCATTGGAGTATCCCTCATCTGAAATGGTTAGGACCAGAACGGATTTCAGGTTTTTGACTATTTGCATAGAATATAATGATATCTTGGACCTGATGGGACCAAAGTCTAAAAGTACACGTATCTCAAACTCTGGTCGCCCCAGATGTTTCTGAACTACAACTCCCATAATTCTCCGTCCATCCATTTCATAGAAAGAATTCTGGGATTTGTAGGCAATAAACACGGGGTGCCAGAGTGTGAAAAAAAACTGAAGAAATTTAGGTTTTAATAAAATAAGAAAAGTTTAACACATGGCCTGAATGTAAATTTATACAATATTTTTAATAAAATCACACACTTACTTGGCAGGTGTGGATTTTTACATTTTTGGCATCAAGTCTGTGTTCAATTTTTTATTTTGGATAAGGGATACTCAGCCTGTATACCCATTTTTATTTTAATACGTCCAGATATATCATCATCTATCCACAGAAACTCTATTCATTGGAGAAGCGATGCACAGTTACTGTTTTTAGAGTAAACAAAACTGGTATGTATCAGTCAAGTTAAGTTAAGGTCACGACTCACAACATTAAGATCAATGTTAATTTACTGACGCCATCCAGCTTATCTTTATGGAGACTGTACTTCAAGGTGTGTTTTTTTTTTTTTTTTTTGATGGGTGACCACTTCCTACCCTTTTTTTTTTTTAAAACAATTTCTTCTCCCTTTTACACAGTGATTTATCTGAAAATTATATCAAAACGTAATCATTCATCACTTGGATACGTCCAATTCTTCTGGTCTAGGGGCAACGTCAACAGCTCTGATAAATAGCACAGGGTACTCATTGGAAAGTGTGGGTTTGTAACTTTGTATACTCCTAATTGTCAATATATATAGATGGATGATACAAAGGGCTATTCGAGGGAGAATGCATAAAAGGACTATTATTTAATATAGGTTGTCAGCTAAGTGGTAGTTTAAAGGTTCTGGTTATGATCTACAGTGAATCTCCTCCAGACGAGCAGAGAGATGTATGTAACCCACACGGACCATTTGCCTTTAGAAAAATCTGAACAATATATACAAAAATGAACTCCATACCCGCTGGGTTGGAGATTTTTAACCAAAAATTATGTCAATGGGTAAAAAGAAACCTGAAGAATAGGATCCAAATGGTAGCAATGCAGGTGTCGAACAACCGCCATGTGCCTCGAGCCAAATACAGTCACAGAAGATGGATTGACACTTCACAGCAAGCATGTGGCTTCTGTTCTGTAAACAGCATGCGCGATGCAGAATGAGAACATTTGGTCACGAAGAATAGCCTTTTTTCATGTAACAAGAATGAGTATAAAATAATATACCGGTAAGCGAAACAGAACCCCCCCCCCCTCCCCTCCCAAAACATGTCTCTGGCTGGTTGAGAGGCATCACAGGCTGTTGATAGTGGGGGCTTTCCTCTGAGCTTGTAAAATGTAACCCTTAGATTTTATAATTCCACGCGTCTTAACAATGACAGAGTATCTAAGGATCCAGGAGGGTGACCACTCTTGCGCTTGGCATTCCTCAATGCTGTCTCCAAGAGCTTCTTGAAACATTTCTTCCGAGAGCAGTTCTGTTTTCGAATAGAAAAATTGAAGTTAAACAAGAAACAAAAAGACCCCACAAACACAACACGGCAGACAGTGTAAAGTACAGGAATACATATTTAGCCTACCAATTGTTAGTCATTAACAAAAACACAATGGTCGTTACCTTTGGGGTCACTGTGAGTGAGTAACTGAATATCGAATTCCTTTGCAAATGCGGTGAGATCTGGGGGCATGATGCAGCAGGACGCAAGATTCACTTGGTTACTGTTTGGCTTCACCTGGGGGAATATATGAAAATATATTTTAAAGAGAAGCAAGAATCTGAACATACGGGCTGTATTTCTGTGTATGGTCAGTGTGACGGAACCGTTCTCTTCCGTCCTGACTCTCCAGACACCCCTTTGTTGCGGTCAGCCCGGCTACTGGGAGCGCTGTTCTCAGCGCCTCGAGCAGCTTGACCTGCCTGCTTCTGTTCCTCTGCCCTGGAGCCGTTAGGAATCTCCAGAATGCCGCTCGGTGCCTTCTGATGGGGAGTATATATAGTGTAGCGTCGTTGAAATAAAAACACCAGGCACGGCTGTAGGCTTTAAAACAGGATTCTCTCTGAGCTTGAGAGTTCTGAGTTTTAATGAACAAAACGCCACCATTTATGCTGAAGTCCAACAGTCATAATTTGCATAAATGACGCACCTCATCCTACCAATATACTAATTACATTATGTCAGTTATTTACAATAAACATTCTTTAGCCTTCAGCTCACACAACATTTGTATAATCCATTGTTCTAACACATCAGATTAAAACACAAACACTATCACAGATCCCTTGAATTAAACATGCAGCTAGATAAGGGGAAAAGCCCTGTTGCATAAATTACACAGCAGTAAAGCTTGTTTACTAGCTCTACAGAAACACATTTACCTACAGGAATACAAGTATTTTTAAAACCAAAGCTACGCCATTTTACACTACCCTTCAATAAAACCATAGTAAGAACATAAAATTGTCCATACAATTTGAAACGCAAAACCGAGGGAAAAGTAAAAATGGTCTTTAAAAACAGCCAAGTCAGTTTCTTGTGGCTCGCTGAGGAGCGCCAGTTGTCAGCTCATCTGTATAATAGTATACCCTAACCCTGTACACCAACAAAAAGGTATTGCATGTGTGTGGGTGCTAAAGGATTTCCATGTGACAGCCATTGTGTTTGCAGAATGGGTGTGAATATTCGTATAAGAGTAACTGAAGGTTGGTTATTGTGTTGACTTGTCATAACACCCCAAAAGAACCCCCCACCCACCCCAGGCAAGGAGGGTTGCTATGAAGCCCCTGTTCACTCTGACTGGGTGGGTCTGGGATGTAATTTTCCCTACAACAGGTATTTGTCCACTCGCCAATGAGAAGGAAAGTATTAAATTCTGAGCCCTGCATTACTTGATGCCATTTCTTTTGACGTGGCTACTTGCCCCACACTCTGACCTCTGGGATAGTAAAGGGTTTGATGACCCAGTGTTATGGGATCCATTTGTATAGAAGATGGGGCAATGGCTCTTAAGGTGCCATTCGCTTTTGAAGACACTAATGTGTGTCAAACCACTGACGGGTTGTGATGACAGAAAGCAAAGAGAAGGTTTTATCAAAATAACCAAAATGCAGTTTGCTACACAAATATCTGTATATTAAAAAAAAAAAATCCGCAGCTGGGCATAAGGAACAAATGGAGGGGTCCAAAAACTGGTGAAAAATTCAGTAAGTGATTTGGATCATTATTTGTGCTTATTGTTCTGCTCCTCTGTCCAGCAAGTCATTTATTTTCAACTGGTTTGTAATTGATACATGATTATAGTATAGGTGTGTTAGGCTTTATCAGCAATCAAAGGGCAACCTTTGTAAATAAAGCACTTTTTTTGGACAAAGAGTGCCTGGTACCTGCTCTTACAGGAGGAGAAGACCAATCTAGTCCAAATGGGAGAATTTTTCTGGTTTGGCTATTTTGACCTAGAATTTTCTGAGTGTCACTTTTAGTGAATAGACCTGATATTGTTGATTTGTGGCTGCTCCAAGGACCCAGAGAGGGACACACTGAAATAGATGGGATAAGATTTTTATGCCAGACTGTCTGCAAAATCTTCTTTGTTGCTATCCAAAATATTTAACAGTCAAGACCAAAACCCTGAATACGTGGCATGTGAGGGGACACAGGCTCATGGCACAAGAATCTACATTTTATTATTAAAACTATCAGGGTTATTTAAAGAGGTGAAAAGGAGAATGACTGGAAAATGCTAGGTCAAAAGAGCCGATTTGGAAAGTGAGATGAATTGGAGAATTTTTCTGGTTTGGATATTTTGACCTAGAATTTTCCGGTTATTCTCCTGCTTTTCACCCCTCTTTTTATTAAAATTAAATCAGGGTTATTCAAAAGAGCGGTGAAAAGCAGGAGAATAACCGGAAAATTCTAGGTCAAAATATCCAAACCAGAAAAATTCTCCCATTCATCTCACTTTCCAAATCGGCTATTTTGACCTAGAATTTTCCATTCTCCAGTCATTCTCCCGCTTTTCACCTCTCTCTCTGAATAACCCTGTAAGTAAAAATCTCAAGAAGGGTTAATGAGAGAGCTAAATGACACATTATTGGAAATGCTTGTTCACCAGCAAGTCTGGTACTGGCTGGATGGAGTAGAGGTAATGTCACTGCTCTGCATGGAGAGAGCCTGTGGAGACATGGGTTCGATCCTGATGAGCACCTCTCCAGCAAGTGTCCTTGGGCAAGACACCTAACGATACATACTCGCCACCCAGGACATACTTGAAAACAAGAGAAATCTTATGTGAGTTGAGGGCTGGACTGTTTGTCTGGCGGGTTGTGATACCTGGGTTTTGTACTCCTTTGGGGCGGCACCCTATCCCCTTCCCCCTCCTTATGAGGTCTCTTCCTTTTTCCTCTATGTTTGCATTTCTTCGATCTTTTTATTATTTCTTCTTAACCCCCCCTCTTCGGGGTCCCTCCCCTGCGGACTTCTGGCAGGGGCTCCTCAGGGCTAACCAGTAGCAGTCTCTAAAATTGTGTTTTTGTGATATGATGCCCTTTTTGTCTTTGAAAAATGGAAAATAAAGAATTATAAAAAAAATGAAAACAAGAGAAATCTTAATGTATCCTTCCTGGTAAAATCCTTTCTAAAAAATAAAAAATAAAAAGTTGCTGTTACACGCAGCGATACAGATGCAGAACATTGCATAAAGGTTTAACTTCATGCATGCCAGAGGAATAACCAGTGCAATAGCTTATGTGAATGAGTGCCAGCACTCACGGTGTGTTCATGCGGAACCTCACCTGTGCCCAAAGGTAGAGCTGTTCCAACAGAGGTTTATCTAAATCCGAAGTGCCTATAGCAACAACTTTCTTGTCCCAAACAAGACGTTCAAGCTCTCTCCAGTAAGGCTGCAGGTTTTCCAGCGTGAGGCTGGCTCCGTCTTCCAATGGGGGTGGCGCGAGGATCACAGAATCTAATTGCGTAACGCTCAGGGTGGAACATGCTGCGGGAAAAAAAGATTAACAAGTGAGCGGCAGATTACAAGCAGCAGCGGGGAGTAGGCCGACTCTAAAATATTTGGTAGGCAGGGGTTAAGAAAGAAAAAAAAAAAAAAGAGGAAACAGCTTTGCACATACACAATACTGCAGAACGGCTTCACCCCTTTCTATATGAACAAATATAGTTAGCACTCAAATATACAAACCATAAGATTAGCCACGCTGGAGTCTGTGAGCGCCAGTGCACAAGGACACAGGATTTAGAAAAATATGGAATGCCACGTTACACAGATCACTTTGTGGCAAATCAGATTCTGCTGGGACAACATTTTGGCCGAGAACAGCCTTTGTCAAGACCAAACAGTGAACACAAATTAAATATAAATAAGGGTCACAATATCCTCCTCGCGATCGACTTTAGTCCTTTTCTGGTCCTGCTCTACATGGACAGTGTCCATACTGGCTTTGTTCAAGTTTATTATATAGGGTGTTTATAATACAGGTGGACACAAACAAGGATTTAATTCATGGTTATTTGGGCTTGACAAAAGCTGATGTTCGCATCCGAAATGTTGCCCTAGTAGAAGCAAATACATTTGCCATGAAACGTCCTGTGTTACATGACAGAAAATGCCAGTATCGGCATGACGACAAATGCTGGCATTTCCCAAAATTGAAGTCTGAAGAGCAACAGGAGAAGTTTCACAGTAAAGCATCTTGTCGCTTTTTGGATTTTAGTCTTCTGAAATGCTGGCAGTGCAATACAGGCGAACTCCGCCAGTGATTCTACGTATAATCCTTTCAGTCTATGTTGATTTTAGTGGTTATACAGGAACATTTATAGAACAGAGCGGAGTGTGATATGATCTAGAGACAAAATGCTTACATTAGTTTTTCTGTTGGTGAGAAACTCCACACCATTCTGTTATTGGTCAACACACACGTCCCACCACCTTCTTGGACTGTGGCACCAGCCAGAGCAATAGCGAAGGGTGTTTAAGTCTCTTGCAAGTATAGCATTACTTGTTTTCTCCTGCGTCTTCAAACCAAAAATGACATGTGTAAATGTAACCGATTTACTGGCTCAGTTTTATGGACCGGAGCATCAGTCCAGTTTACACACACGACTGGTAATGGATCACTCTGCGTCGTGGTGAATTTCCACACTCGCACTTTTATACAGTCATTCAGGTTTTTTCTGCAGTCGTGCTGGAGCGCTACGCAAAGTCATGTAAGGACACGAGAGGCGAACAGACATCTCATCCTGCCAGGACTGAAATGTGATCCAAGAAAATCTAACTAAGGACGCAGGCAGTACCAAAAATTAACCCATTAAAAACAATAACTACAGTTGCAGTCATGATTACCAATAACTAAAATAAAAAAAGTAACGGCTCACATAAAGACAAAACACTAAGTATTTATACCCCATACTCTTCCTTCACTAGTAACGCGTTGGGGGGGGGGGGGTGACGACTGGGAGATCACCTGTGTGTGTACAGTGGGGAGCAGATTGTGATATAGAAGCTGCTGTACTGCGCAAATACAACCTGAATTGAAGTATCAAGAGCTGATACAATGTCGTAAGGAAAACAGGCAGTGGGTCAGAGAAGTATTCAACCCCCCCCCCCGACCACTAGGAAAATAAGCAAAGTGATACACTATATTGCCAAAAGTATTCACTCACCCATCCATATGCGAGTCAAGAAGGCAGGTGAGCGAATACTTTTGGCAATATAGTGTATGTTGTAGCAGATTTGTCAACATGTCCCGATACATCCTCGGTCACCTAATAATAATTTGTTAAAAAACACTTTTCTTGAAGTGTCAAACCAGGCTAAATTTTTTTTTTTAATATATTCATCTCTTAAATATCCTGTAGATCAATCCACGTCCAAGCCAGAGGGCTCTTCAAATGCACATCCAGCAAAGATTGCTTTGTTGCACGGCCATTATTATATATTAGATTATCGGACTTGCTTCAGTGCAATACAAAAGGAACACACAATTTTATTATCCTTTGGATGTTGACAAACGTAGATTGTCAATTCATCAGAATGTAGCAGAGCATGGATCAGTATTTAGTGAATAGATCTAACAGTATATGGAAATGAATGATGCATTTGCATTTCCATTATCAGTGAAGACCAGACCAAGTTCAACCAAGGTCAAGCTGCTTTACATGCAAGGAGGATCTGACAGTCCAAAGTAAAAAAATGCATGACGCCATCAGATCAGTCCGTCAATAGGACTTCATTCATATCAAACTTTGTCCCAGACAGAAAAAAAATAAAAAAAAAAAATACAAGAGGCAAGCACTGCACTGAAAATTAAAGCACTTTGTGATGCCTGGGTGGATTACCCAAGACAAACACATGCAGGGGCCCGCTAGCCAATGGTACCTAGAATTCACTGCTCTTAAAGTTTGTGTAAAATTATCCGAAAGGTTATAGAAGAAATGAAAACAATCTTTACCTATAGGGTCATTAAAGTAAGGTTTCAAACCCATTTTAGCAGGTTCTTCTATAAACACAATGAAGGGCTGCGTTCTGCTCTGATGAGATCCCCCCCCCCCCACTTACCTGGGAAAGCCGACTGACATTATGGCAGCTCTGAATGATCATACCTTGCAACCACATCCAAAATGTCAGGAGTTTTTAAAAACTTAACCTAAAAAATCCATTTTTCATATGGTTTCTGATGAAACCACTGAATAGAGCTTAATAAATGCAGCGCACTCCACGCTAGTGTACATATACACACAAAACATGGGGTGAATTGTAAGAGCCCTGGTGATCTGTACCAAGCTACCAGATCACCCGCCGGGCATAGCGGAAGAAAAGCTCTGTGGCAATCTGACATGCAACAGCAGTGCTGTTCTGCAGCTGTCAAGAGATACAGTAGAATGGAAATCTGAAATGTTCAGGAAAGGCATTAGGTGTGCAGGGACAGCTTTGACGGGAAACTAAAACGTTTAGAGTCCAGGTATATGAACAGGTTTAAATTGACAATTTAGAGGTGGAAGGACGATGACACGAATAAGATTGCAAGTACAGAAGAGTAGGGACTGGTCAGAAATAGCGAAAGAATGAAGAGAATAGGGACCGGTTTAAAGGGGGGGGGGTAATATTAACAGATAAGGGACATAACTTTTTGTAATGTAAGGGGTCTAGACATTGATGGCAAGTAGCCTAGAAATCCACAAAAGTCAGCTAGGCTATTCAGGAAGGGGAAACATATCGATATCCATATGTGAATATTTATATTTGGGGTGTCAAACACTATATTCATCTGTGGTGGTCTTCCTGTCCTGGAAATCTGTACCAAAAAAAAAAAAAAAAATGTGGTAACCTTCAGTCTGTCCTGGGACAGTCTGCTCATACCATAGGCACCGAGTATCGATGGAGAATTGGAGGAAGGAGGCAGCCAAGTACCCATGAGATGGACATGGAATTTTTTATTCTGTGAGCTTTTAGCACGGGTGTACATCCATATTACCTACCGTAAAGCGCTAAGAGCAGCTTTTGTTGTATTGCGCTCACTTAGTGTTTACATCTTAAGTAGCCTAGAACACTTTTTTTAGCCTGGATATACATATTCAGTGAAAAAAGAATATATAAAAAAAAAAAACACAAGAAAAAAAAGAGAAGGATCAGGACTGACTCACAGGGATCACCATTTCCAAGATTATATTGTAGGCAATTTCAGATTTTGCATAGTCATATTTTATGAAGAAATAGTACAATTACACATGAGGGGAAGTAGAGCATCTCTAGAGATATATATCCACAAGGAAAGCGATCCATGAAACATCGGTTTTACCCATTGCATCACCACTTTTGCACAAAGTGCACTTGCAAAAGAACGGATACAAAATATCCAAATTCTTATGGGGCAATATAACCGTGAGCGCCTCAGACAATATGATTAGGTGAACTGGGAAGGTTTCCATTTGCTATTTAAATGGATTTCAATTCACATCATAGATTTTAGGGGGGGGGGGGGGGAACAACACATGCTTGTGTTAACCAATGACAGTGGTTTCTCAAAGCTTTGAGTACTTACCCATATCAACCGCATGTCTGATTGAAGACTGGTCGGAACTCACAACAAACAGCTTGGCTGCAAAGATAGATATTATACAATGTTACAAAAAAAAAAAAAAGTGGCCCCAAACCTAGCAGATTGAAGATCCCTTCTCTAGGTGTCACAGCTTGCCGTACAGCTTCACAAGGACACAAGTTTATGATGGATTTTATAAAGCCCAATAGTTAGAAATAATGACAAATTTATTGCTCTTTAGAATTTGTCGATTTACTAAATATCAAAGCAAAGTATAATGGTAACATGAAACAGTCCCGAGGTGTAAGTTATGAAAAAAATGTTGAATTTACAGCTGTACGATGCAGACGGGACACTTTTTCCCCCTTTTATCAAAAGGAATAAAACTCCGTACCAGATACTTTCATCTCCTCTCGCTCCTCTGGGTTCAAGGTCTCCATTGCTTGAGATACTGAACATTCCAATGTTTGGGAGGATTCCTGAGCCAAAAATTACAGATATAAAATCAGTCAATGCTTCAATTATTTCCTATTCAAATTGAGTGGTTAAGATATAATTTCAGTTTCTTCAATACACTGTATGCTGGTGCAACAAACTACCACCACTGCCCTGAAACCAGGCAGATTACCCATCACAACAAGCACGTCACACTTACGTCAAAACCCATGCAGACCATTATCTTTGGGTGAACAATGTCAACTCTGAAACACTATACCAGAGGGGATTATTTAAAGTAGGAGAATATTTGTTTTGCAGCTGAGCTTTTGGTCTTGACTCTGTAAGAGGAGATCAATACTATTCCTCGCAACAGATCAGAACATTCCTCCTTTACGGTGAATTATCCTGATGAATACTGAATAGAGAGAGTTAGCCCTTTCCATATGCAAGATAAAGAACACCCTTTATTTTAAATAAAATCTGGTAAGAATGAGAAAATAAAATAATGGAACTATTCGTATTCAGGAAGTGACGGTGTTTGCAGAGGTTGCCACGGTAACAGGCACCGGCATTTCACAAAAGAATTCCAAATGTCCAGACTTCATAGCAAAGCATCACCTGTTGGTGTTCTGTATATTCTTGTGAAATAATGACACGTGTCGCCGATGCAAAACCAGTGCTCTCTGAATAACCTTCAGGCTAGGGTCAGACGAATGCATTTTTCACGTCTACCATCAAAATGTGAATCGATGCGTCTGAACGCATTTTTTCCCACGGAAGATGCGATAGCGGTCATACGATGCACAATTTCGGCCATGATTTTTTACGGATCCAAACCAGAAAACTTTGGGTGTCTGGACGTGATGTTGGCCGGACATGAGCAGCATCTGACGTCTCCTAATCACGCACACACGCCGTTATGTGGACGAAGCGCACTCTGTACGTCAGTACTAGCGGTTTGACGTTCTTGCAAAAATGCGTTTGACGCTTGCGTTGCGCGGCCGAACTTTCGTGCGGCCGTACTTGGTGTGTGGGCCTGCGTTGGACGTCATTTGCTGCTACCACGGCCATAATAAAATGCGCCTAAACGCACTGCGTTCAACTGACCCCAGCCTCAATGCTTTCCTAAAAAGATGAAGAAAAAAAAAATCAGTTTGTTGTGGGACAGGCACCCCCCCCCCCCCCAAGGCTGTGCAAGGTTTACCTCTACTGAACTGACAAGTCAATATTAGGATACACTGAGGCTGATACAATGTAAGGTGATCAGTGCTGCAGCAGAAACTGGGAGATTCGGTTTCAAGGATCAGAAAACCCCATCAGGTAACATGGACTGACAGGAGGAGCTAGAGCAAAGCAAACTGTCTGGTGGGGAACAATAGGCAGCTAAACCCCTGCTGCTCAATAACACTGACAAATACGTGTCACAGCCAGGAGACTAGTAAACCTTCCACACACTGACAAAGGCAAAATATTTAGAATAATAAAATGAAAGGTTTATTCACCCAGATTATTCAGATAAAAATCATAGAATCCAAACATTGTACAGAGACTCTATACGGAGATAGACTGAAGACATTCAGATGCTGCACCATCCCACCAGAATCTCATTCCTTCCATGTCTCGTTTGCAAGGAGTGATCACCCATCAACAAAATTGAGAGAGAAAAGAAAACTATTGAAAAAGAATAAATTCAGCGACATGGATGCAGTACCCACTTTAAGCACCATTAGGAAATGCAGCTTCCAGGGCACATTTACTGTCCTGGTAAATGCAACTTCACTTTTGGAACAGAATATACCATGTAATCATTAACTGAGATTAAAAGAAAGCAAAATAAAAAAAAAAAAATCAAACACAAACTGGGTGAATCAGTGACCAGCCCAAGTGAACTTTGACCTCACCTAGTCTCTACAATCATACCAGGTACAGCAAGACCATTCATGCACGATCATAACGCCCCCCCATAAAACGTTAACCATTAAACTTGCTTTTTAAAAAGACATTCATTCACCCGCCTCCTCAAATTATATAATCTTGAGCTGAAGTGTTCTAAGACTTCACGAAAACCAAGTGGCCAGAGTGTCCCTTTAATAGCCAATACAATAGAGGGGCAGGTTCACAGGACCCTTCCTGGAATACAGTATCCAAGCTAAAAACGAATAAAAAAAAAATTAGAAAAGTTGATGAAACCTGGTATTCTGCTCTAAAAAAAAGGTGGAATTCTCATTTTCCACAATTCCAGGTTCAGTAGAGTCCTGCGCAACGCCAGATACACCACCATTCAACGCGAGGCCAATTAGGTAACCTGGAGAGATGTGCAGCATCAGATCGGGTTTAGGACTAAAAAGGCGTTCTACTGACTCACCTGGACAAGTTCTGGGTTTATTCTGGCGCTCCACTCGTTCAGAGTTGTCCTGATGCAATCTTGCAGCTGGAAAGAGAAAAGGATATTACTCTTTATCCACATATTACTGATGGTTGCGTGGAGAGGGATTAATAAGGTTTGCCGCTTCTGTCAGTTTCTATCTCTGTCCATTGATACGATAAAATGTATCCATTCACAAAGAAGGTCCTATAATGTCCAGATGAACATGTGCAAGTAAAGTCCTACTGGGAGGTTTATGATGTGGAGCAAATACCTGTGTCTGATCTCTCTAAACCTGAGAAGTTATGTGCAATGTAAATGCTACAGGGCTCGGTCACATTAAGGCTAGGGTCAGACTGAGGCAGTGCGAACGCGCGTGCAGCCGCACTTAATCACGGCCGCACTAGCAGCAGATGACGGGCAATGACGGCCAATATACGAAATACGGTCGCACAAAAGTCCGGCTGCGCAACGCAAGTGGAAAATGAACGCATTTTTTGAGAACGTGAAACCGCAGGTACTGACGTACAGAGTGCGCTGCGTCCGCTAGAGGCGTGTGTGTGTGATTAGGAGACGTCAGACGCTGCTAATGTCCGGCCAACATAACGTCCAGACACAAAGAGTTTTATTGATGATCCGTACAAAATCACGGACGAAAATGCGCATCGTATGACCGCTATCGCGTATTCCGTGAAAAAATGCGTCCATTCGTTCGAACGCACTTTTTCACAGACAACATAAAAATGCGTTCGTCTGACCCTAGCCTGAGGAATCTTCCTCACATATTTAAAAACATACCTCTTTTCTATCAGTCTCCCCATGATCTCTTCCAAAATGACATGGTCTGCCACGTCTTGCGGCTGGTGCCATCACAACCGGCCATCAGCTCTGTGTATCCTGTACACTGCTGATCAGATACTCCGGTATCCGATATCCCAGTTGACGCAGGGGCGTAACTATCAGGGGTGCAGAGGGTGCCACCGCACCTGGGCCCTTGAGTCTGGGGAGGCCCACTCACCTGCCTGGCGGCTTCCATACATACCTTTCTTTTAACTTAATTTTATAAATATTTGTGAGTTTTATAGCTGTGGAGCTCTGATACGCTCATACACACCGCACATTGCTGTGAGGTTTATAGCTGTGGAGCTCTGATACGCTCATACACACCGCACATTGCTGTGAGGTTTACTGAGATACAAATACTGCACAATACATTAAAAATGGGATGGACTGACTGAAGAGGTCATGGTGGACCTGGAAAAAAAGTGGGACACTGATTGGAGTCAACATTGTGGACCTGGAGAGGACCAATGCATGTTGATGGAAGGGGGGGGACAAAATATGTTTTGCCTAGAGGGGGGCGATCATGGTTTCTACACCTGGGCCCTGAGGTTTCTAGTTACGCCTCTGGTTGACAGCGTTTTAATCTTTTGGGCAGGGGGATATCAGGGCTCTGTTCACGAAGACCATTTACATTAAATGCTCATGGTGGTCACAAATCGACTAGCGCAATGGGGACTTGTGCACTCTACGTACACAAGTTTCCTAGCACCTGCGCAGAACGTTGGATCAGAGCTGCGCGCATTGGCTGATCGCTGCTGTGTGACTGGTCTCCGAGAGTGCACGATCCCTGCGTGCCGACATCACTGGAGTCCATCCCTGCCGGCATTTTTGAAATTCCCAGCAGGGATGGAGAAACCCTTCCATGCCACTCTGCATTTTTCATCAGATCAGGGAAGCGGTATAAAAAGGTTAGGACGAGTAGAGTCCCTTTAACTATTTTTTTTTGAGAAAGTATTTTTACCAGGAAGGATACATTGAGATTTCTCTCGTTTTCAAGTATGTCCTGGGTGGCAAGTGTCCTTGGGAAAGACACCTACTGGAGAGGTGCTCTGGCCAGGATTTGAACCCGTGTCTCCAGTTATATAGAGCAGTGACGTTGCCTTTACATTAATGAAAGGAGACATCACAAACCAGCCAAGGCACAGCCTGAACACTTTGCATCTGAAGATCCTGATCACAAACCCCTCTTTTCCTTGTGACAGGAATAGCTGTACATACAGTAATACATGCAGAATGTGAAATATATCATAATTACAAGACACCAGGAACACGCAATACTAGCTGATTGTTTTGTGCCTGCAGGTGTCACGGCCGAAGCGATTACGCCAACAATAAGGATGTATACATCACAAACAGAACAAATGGTTTTATTATTTTCCTGCTATCAATACTTTACTGGGATGTTTTGCATCAGGGCGTGTTAAAGAATCATAAAAGGAGCTGCGTCAAGGTGAGAGATAATATTACGGTGTGCAGTGGGTATGTTAAAAGCTATCATAAAAAAAAAAGTTGAGTCATAGTATGGCAAACAGATCATTTGCATCAGGTCTCTTAAAATAATTAAAAAGAGTGAATAAATGTGACGATCGCATAGAGAAAAAAAAAAGGGATGTTTACTTACTGTAAGGGTGTTTTACCGCAGTCTTGTCGAACAGCAAATAATTATGAGATCAACACATATTTTACCCTGGGTGGCATGAGGACATGTACCCATAAATTATTTAATGGGTACTAAGGGGAGAGGGGAAATTAGGCTTTATTTTTCATAGTTTGGTGTACTTATGGGATCTTTAAAATTCTTTTACGAACGCCGAGAACACATCAAATCTGATACAGTGTGGATCATAAATCTGGAGGGCCGTCCCATCCAGGCAGGAACTGACTGACAGCCTTCCAGCTAGAGGGAAAGTCCCCGCAGGAATATTCATTTTACGGAGTTAATTCAGTTATGGAGATAGAATGTCCCTTTAAAAATCAAGGGTCAGGAACCTTAGACTTACAGAGGCCCGTTCAATACCTCAGCAGCTGCTGAATTGATGCAGCAATTCAGTTTGCTGCAGCAGTGTCATTGAACGCTTTGGATGCGAATTTCAAATCCAAAATGGCCGACGAATGAGTATTGAAAACTGTAGTTCTTCCTGGTAAAAAGTTAAAGGGTTAGGACAAGACTTTAACTCTTCAGTAACCGCACATTGACTCTTTAAGATCACACAGAACAGGAACGAAAAATGTATAGAATAACAAATGCTGCAGATCTGCGATTTTATACATTGTGTTGGAAAGTAAACGCTCATTAAAGGGTTAATAAGGACCTAGGTGGCGATGAACGCCATACCGGGAATTAATGGCCGCCTGTATTCCTCTCCTAATGGAGTGGGGGATCCCGGCGACTTGATAAAACCCCCCCTTACCCTGTGAAGTCAGAATACGGAACGGTGCCTTTGCCTGGCCATGAAGTCACCTCAGTGGCTGAGAGTGATGGGGCAGGGAAGGCGCTGCATCTTTGTGACTTTTATCCACAGCCAGGAAATGGCATTAATTGGTCGAATCCTCCAAATCCCGGGACTCTCAGCGACTCGAACACGGCAGGGGGAAAAGTCTGCTTTCTTGCAGCATAGCAGGGGGGGGGGGGGGGGTCAGCTTTGGGTAATTAAATGAAAATTGATAAAACAATGTCCTGAGCAGCGCCAGCAGCAACGCCAAGCACAAAGTGGTCACTACTAGTCCTGTGCATTGCGGCAGAGCACAGCGCGGTCACACACACATTACCCTGGATTTTGGAGGGGAGGGGTTGCTCTGCAGGTTGTGGCAGCAATAAATATTAACACTGAAAAGTAAATAGTTACCATCTTCCAATAAATATTTGGTGCTTTGGTCAACTAACACCTCAAAATTAACATTGCCGTACTGGATAACTAGTTTCATGGCGGCAGCCATCTGCAGCGGCTGAGGTATTGAACGCGGCTCAGATGTTTCGGAACTAGTAAAACTACTCCGCCCCCCAGGCTAACAAGTAGCTGTGCATCAAGGGAGATGTAGTTCCAAAACATCTGCGAGGGTCAAGGGTGCTGCCCCAGCTTTAACTCTTTCAATGTGCATTAACAGATCAAGAAGAAAAATCAGATTACTAGTTTGACTGGAGATGCCAAGCTGTACCTTTTTGTTCAAGGGATGGGGGGGGGGGTTGCTTTATTTTGTTACAAAGATTGGAAAATTCTACTTCGTTTCTGTGAAAACTATGTTACCTCTAATCATTTGGCCAAAAAAGGGAGAAAATAAAAAAAAGGATCAGGATAAAGCTGTTATAAAGGAGGATCCTTCATCACATTCCTAAACGCCTTTGTACCTTCGCTTTGCAGACCCATGATTGGTTTGAGGTTACGTGTATGTTGAAGGTGTATAGAAGAAAAAAAAAAGGAACGAGTCATCGTGACAACTAGCGAGATGGGAAATGAAAGTGCAAGTCGGAAAGCAACATTCCAAACAGCACGAAATCGCATGTAGCAATATCTGCACGAATCGTGTCACAGACCAGCTAAACAGCAGAAAAATGTACACATGACTTGGAGCCACGGCTCTGTGACTCGCAATGTGAAGCAGAGCCGGTTTGTCACTATGACCTTGTCGGATGGAGGAGTCACCTCAAGGTAACATGTGGAGCGTGGTTTTGGAAATTCTAAACAAAAAGCAAAGGCTGAAAAATTAAAACAAAGCCAGTTTTCATGTAAATAATCCAAGAGTAGGTTAAAAGTTAAATAATCATCTGGCATTCCACAGGAAACTTAATCCAAATCACTTTATAAATAGAATATTAGGATCTGTTGTATAAAATGCTGCTGCAGTCAGTGCTTTAACACTGGATCTCTGTGCACGGCCTTTAAACCAAAGGGAATCATTAGAAGAACAAAAACAATACGGTTTCAGGTCCTAGCGCATGATGGGGTCATGATCAGCACATAAAGTGAATCATTAAGTCCTCCCACCATGACTTGGCAGAACAGGAGAAGGATGGAGATTATATATATATATATATCCACACACAAACTCATGGGAGGCGATCAGTCATAAATCGTTACATAACTGACATTTTGGCCAGATTCTGTACGTTATCACAGGCTGAATACACACCATGATATTATCCATCTTCACCCTTGGGATAGAGATATAGAGCTAGATATTTGGTTTGAAGATACACCTGCATCCAGGGCTCAATAAAATGTAGCTTTTATTATAAACTTTCAGTAGAATTTAAATGATGTATGGGATTTTAAGTTTACAGTTAAAAGTTATGTTTTATCAAGCCTTGGTGAGGAGGTGTATCAAATTGTGTACACACACACACACACTCATTTTTGGCATCGTCCGTAAAAAAAAAGTGTGTCCGAACGCACTGACGTAGGTTTTCATGGAAGACGCGAAAGCGGTCATACAATGCACCTTTTCGTGCGTGATTTTTTTTACGGATCGTTAATAAAATGAGAAATATGAGTAACCAAATCAATTTGGACGTTATGTTGGCCAGACAGGAGCAGCGGCTGACGTCTCTTAATCACGCACACACACCGCTATGCGAGCGCACTCTGTACGTCAGTACTAACGGTTCGACGATCTCGAAAAAATGCGTTAGTTATCGTGCGGCCGTACTTCGTATATTGGCCGTCATTTGCTGCTACTACGGCCGTAATAAAGTGCGGCTGCACGCGCGTTCACACTGCGTTCGTCTGACCCCAGCCTAAAAGATAAAATATATATGTATGGGGGCAAAAATTTTAAAATCTGACTTTTACAGAGGCCACTGAAACTCCAATTACTTTGACAGCGCAGCCTCATTTAGGGACTTGGTGCAGCTCCTGGCCACCGCACCACCAATAAATAGCGGGCACCCTTGGCTCTCCAGATATTTTGGAACTACGTTTCCCATGGGTCTCAGCCATCCGAACCTGTGACTGCACATCATAAAAACGTAGTTGCAAAACATCTGAAGGGACAAAGGGTGCAGAGCCCTGCCGTAGAGGATAAATTAATCTGACGCAGGTCAGTGTGAATCATGTGTATGAGAAATTGTGTAAATAAATATATACACACACACCTATCACAAACCTGAAGAATGGCTCAAATTGGAACAAAAACATCTGTCAGTTATGCCCTGGAGGGCGTCCGCTTTGCAGCAGCTGTATACATATAAACACAGTAGGGAAGCACTCTGTTCTCCGCAAAGCAATTTCCAAAATGCCGTATGTGCCCCAGCCAAAAATACACATTTGTATAACATGTACACACACACACACACTTTTATATCAATATATTCTAATCTAATGGACGCGCTCTGGGACTGAATAAAAAACAAATATATGGATAATCCATTAATATATAACAAAGCGTCCGTTACCAGGTTTTAATGGATTATTAATATATATTTCCATTTATTAAGTCTGAGCGCGTGGGACCACCTGGAGATAAATACAGATACAGTGTATGAATAGTATCAGGTGGTGGCAGTGCTGCATTCTGGGAGCAGGATCCGAGCCCCAGTTATGATTTATACAGGTGGCGGGCAGCATGCCTTGCTGTGTAATGTATAGCGTGCAATCGCGAGTGTGACGTGTGCATTACGTAACACTCTGCAATCCAGTCGTCTGAGGGGGATGTCCATGCGGGACACTGCGGGTACAGGTCAGTAATCCAGCACTGAGGCTGGCGAAGCATCATGGGAGATGTAGTCCCCGCTGCTGGCACGTGCCCTGTAGTGTGTCTGTGTTATGGAGGGGGGGGGGGGTGTTACCTCCTCGCTGCCCGCGGTGGGGCATTTCTTCTTCAGGCGGCCCCAGTTCATCATGTTGCCGGTCTGCAGGTAGAGGGTGGCCGCCCTGGTCACCAGGCTCCTGGCCGCCGCCGTGCTGTCCGTGCCCATGATGTCACCGTGCTGTGAGGATCGCGTCTCTCCCCGCTCGCTGCCTTTAATACCAGGCGGTGACTGGGCACGTGGGGGCAGCTCGCCTGGAAAACTGCTGCGTAACCGTGACTCACAGCGGCGAGCGGGCGGCCAGCCCCGGGCACCGCGACATGTGCAGCGCACGCTCACACCGAGGCACTGCGGTCACCGGAAGAGCAGCGAGCAGCGCCACCTGCTGGCCGGGAGTGTGCACTGCACCCACACACTTTCTGGCTTTCTTTCTTTCCCCTAGTTATCTTCACTGACAGCAACAAAAAATAAATAATAATATTCATTGTCAGCGGCAATGCTTGTATTATTAGTTTATTCGTGTTGCACCACCATATTCCGCAGCGCAGTAAATGTATATTACTCAGTGGCGTAGCGTGGGTTGTCAGCGCCCGGGGCAAGGCAAGAATTGTGCGCTCCCCCAACCTGTGGGCATGGTAACACACCCTGATTCCCTGACACTGTAGGCGGACAAAAACAGATTCACTTTCAAGACGGCGCCGGACCGGGCACAAGTAAGGATTGTCAGAACACGAGTCTCTTCAGGAAAGGCAAACTTTATTGTGTCGTCACACAAGTGCCCACACAGGATTGAATCGCAAAGAGTGAGCCCCCCTTTTCACCCGTGCAAGGGATCTTATACCCAAAAATACGTAATTAGGTACATCCCAGTTAGCCCACCTCCCAATGACACTTTATTCCACCCCACGTGGGTTAATACCTCCCTTTGGCTAATACAAAGACATTCCATTAATTGGCTGTAAATTGGCAAACTTTGTGTTAGTTTCAGTAAATCATAATTAATTGCTCTTACTGTTCCGGGCTGCGCCCTCCTCCCTTGCGCCTACAATCACTTGTTACAGATGGCACCTGGCCTGATCTCTACTCCTTTGTCTTTCTGCGGGCCCCAACGACCTTGGAGGATCTACTTCGCTTTTCTCCTCCGTGCCAGGAACAGCAGAGATCTTTCATAAAGCTTTAATTGCTTTTCTGCTAATCTAAACGCATTCCTGAATTTCTACGTATACCTCATTCTAGTTTCAGCTACAAACCTGTCTAGTTATATACAAGTGAACCAATATTCTGAACAAGATGGCCGCCTGTGTACAATGGCGGCCATCTTCCAGCCTATTTCCACTTCATTCCCCCCTTGGCTCAAGTGTCAGGATCTTTTCCTGGCACTTGTAGCCATTACACTCCACTATTCTGAAACTCCTTGTACTGGGGGGGGTTTCTTTCACTGGGAACATACCCTGTGGGATTATCAGTGGTATCTTCTGTGTTTGTGTAGGTGTCAGTGCTGTTTTGCACAGTGGCCATAAACATAGCCCTATGCGGTATATCAGTATCCCTATGATCAAGATCACCACTATCATGAGTATCATGGATCCAATCCGTGAGATAAATCTCAAGATGGAACCAAACCATTCTCCCATTGCTCCAAACCCACGGAGCGGATTCCAGCCTTCGGCAGCAATCCTCCTGGCTATACCCTGCAACTGTGCTACCTTCTCTTGGTGATCTTGAATTACCTGGTAATAATCTGGGACTTCATGTGTAGTGTTTCTGATGAAGGTGCAACATTCATAGTGCATTGTCATTTCACACAATCCATTCAAGGCCGCACTGATCTGCTCAAGCGCCATATCATGTATCATCTGCACCTTTCGTAACTCACGCATTTCCAGATTCAGCAGCTGGATATCCATACTGGTTCTATTCAGAATCTCATCCATCAAATTGACATAGCTATTCAATCTCCTCATCATCTCTCCTCCCCATCCAGTCCATGCTGGCAACCATGTCCATATTCGATCCATCTTCGCAAACAACTCTCTCTTTGGTCTCTCAAACACCAGTGGGTACCTAGGGTGTAGTTCTGTGTCTGTGTTTGTGTCTTCTCCCCTTAGTCTCTGGATTGGGACCAGCTTAGCCAAATAACACATTCCCGTTATTGTTGGTGGTACCCATGTGTAACACACCCTTTCACAGCATACCTGGTACCCTCCTTTCACTATAAATGGTGATGAATGTAGTGTTCCCTTTGATATCTCTATCGCAAGGTGTCTCAGCCGTCTCATCATATCCACTGCACCCTGCCTCCCATTGGTCACATTCCCAATCACCGCCTCTTGGTCTCTAGTGAGTTGCCTGCATCGTATATATAAATAATTCGCCTTTTGTCCTGTTTTGAATATATAAATGTATAATATCCAGTTGAACTGACTTGAGTTACATAACCCACCCTCGTTATTTATTTCTTTATCTGGTCCTATTATGGGGTACCCGGGACTGAATGATTCTGTCTTTTCCCTTGGTGCATCGACAGCATATATTGTGACATTCCCTGATACAAACATACTTAAATTCATTGGAACAGAGGCAAATGGTATATGAATTGTCTCTGGGTGCAGTCTACTACACACCCAGCATGCGGTTTGCCCAGACTTTTTAGCATAGTCATATTTAAATTGCACAAGTAAATATCCTCTTGGGTTGGTTCCAGATAGCGCCTCTCGTTTTTGTCTCCACATGGTACAGTTCTCCATCACTGGGTGCGTACCATTCCAGATATGGGAAATATCCACTTTCCCCACGTTGCCTGTACAATTGGGGCATGCTCCACGTGAGAGTCCATAAATCAGATTAGCAAGATATAAAATCAGCACCACAAATGCCCCGAATGTCAGAATTCCTTGGGCAATTCTTTTCACAGTCACATAAACCCAATCCCTCCCCACCGGAATTTCAAAAGTAAAAAAACATTTCTGGATAATCAAGGGTGGGGGCCGGGCCCCTAAAAAGCACCCTGTGGGTATCCCCCGTTGGCGGGTGGTCAGGACCTGTGCCCATCAAAACACCCACTTGTTGATCCTCTGTATTATCTGGGTTAGGATCATTTAGGTGCTCATGGCTGTGGTCTTTGTCAGCTTCAGCCTCAGCGGGTTGGTAACGACCTTCCATGCTGGTTCAGGACTGGCTGCAGCTGCTTTCACTCTGGAGTGATGTATCCACGGGACCACCTCGGCAACCTTTACTGCTGTAGGGGTTGATAACAGGACAAGATAAGGACCTCTCCATTTTGGACCTAGTGGATCATTTTTTCCCACTCTTTTACCCACACTGAGTCACCCGGACAATACTTATACAGTGAAGGATACAGAAAATGCGGTATATTATCCCCCACCCAAATATTTAATTTCTGCATTGATTTACCCAGCATTACTACCTGATCATTTAGTTTAGTTTCTCCCAATGCCCGAAGGTCCCCCCTTAGTCCATTAATTAGAGGGGTTGGCCGTCCAAACATAAGTTCGTACGGACTTAGCTTCAATTGGGGGGTTGGTCTGCACCTAATGTGCAAAAGGACTATCGGCAGCAAGTCCAACCAGCTCAATGACGTCTCTTGGCACCGTTTGGACATCAAAGTCTTTAGGGTACGGTTCATTCTTTCAACTTTTCCCGAACTTTGGGGCCTGTAGGCGGTATGTAGCTTCCAGGTGATGCCCAGTAGCCGGGCAAGTTGTTGCAAACAGTTCTGGATAAATGCAGGGCCATTGTCCGACCCTATCTCGAGTGGAAGTCCGTAACGTGGTATTATTTCTTTCATCAGGCTCTTTACCACTTCTGTAGTCTTTTCAGTTCTCGTTGGGAAGCTTCTACCCATCCTGTCAAAGTGCACACCATCACTAGTAAATATTTGTATCCTCTGCAGGGTGGCAGCACTGTAAAGTCTATTTGTAATGATGCCATTGGGGATAGCCCGATGGGCCTGTTCTCAAAATAACAAATCTTGTCTGTCTTGTGAATCTCTTACTGCTGGTATAAAAAAGTTCATTGCACTTTTCTTCATTCTTGGCAGTCTGTTCTTGATAAGGATCTCCTTGAGGAAGAACCTCACCAGTGGGACTTGATATTCTTCTGCTCCCAATTCTCCCAGACTGTGCAGTATTCGTGTGATTCGTAGATTATTGTGAGGATTGATTGTCAAATTTTCAAAACGTGACGCGAAATTTTCTGCTCGTTCAACTTCAGTTATTTCTTTGTCTTCCTCCTCCCCCACTATTTTTACGCCGAAGAATTTCAGCATCATCTTGTAGGCCCTGCGCAGTCTTTGCTGAACTTCTGAGGTGTTAACCATTAGGCGTGTCTCTTGCGGATTTAGGGGAGTAGAGTAGAAATTTCGGCCTTGTGTCCGAATTAAAAAAAAACATTGGATGTAATCATAATTGAGTTCTAACAGTTCATAATCATCTTGCCATTTGTGCAGAATTATTTCAATGAACTCGCCGTGGGGTTCAAACTTTTTCAAATTCATATAGAACTCGTAATTTGGCATGGAAGATTGAGGTTCTTGCTTGCAGATCAGTACTTTAGCTTGATCTTCTGTTGGCGGTGGCGGTTTTGCAGCTGCTTTTGCGGCCTGGTCCGCGCGTCTGTTACCTTTTGGAATTTCATCATGGCCTTTTTGGTGGCCACGGCAGTGCATAATGCTGACAGCACTTGGTTTCCATACTGCTTCCAGGAGGGCCGCGATTTCAGCTGCATATTTGATTTGTTGTCCTGAAGACGTAAGTAGGCCTCTCTCTTTGTAGAGTGCACCATGTGCATGGACTGTCATAAAAGCGTACTTGGAATCTGTGTAGATATTTACCCTTTTGCCTTCAGAGATTTCAAGGGCTCTGGTTAAAGCTGTTATTTCGGCCAATTGTGCAGATGTATGGCCTGGCAGTGGCTTTGCTTCGATGACTTCTTCTGTTGAGACCACTGCATAGCCGGAGACTTTCTTCCCATCATCCATATAGCTGCTTCCATCAGTGAAATAGCTGTAGATCGTATTTGTCTAGGGGTACGTCTTTCAAATCCGGCCTGCTACTGAACCAGTAACCTCCTTTCACATCCAGCAGAGCCTTGACAGCGTGGGGCACCTTGACATAAAGAACTTGTCCAAGGGTCAGCTTGTCTGCTTCTGCTATCAGCATTGCGGTGGCAGCCACTGCTTTCAGGCATAGGGGTAGGCCGCAGGCCACAGGGTCGAGTTGCTTGGAGAGGTAGGCCACAGGCCTCAGCCATGAGCCAAAGGTCTGGACTAATACTCCTGTTGCTGTTTGATTATGTTCATGCACGAACAGCTGGAAGGGCTTGCTATGATCTGGCAGGCCCAGTGCAGGAGCTTCCATCAGCAGAGTCTTTAATTTCTGGAACGCTGCTGTTTGCTCTTCTTTCCAATGAAAGGGATCTTGTTCCCCCCCCCTTCGTGGCCTGATGAAACGGCTTGGCAATATCTGCGAAGTTGGGGATCCACAGGCGGCAGAAGCCTGCAGCTCCCAGGAACTCACGGACTTGCCTCCTGGTCTTTGGTTGGGGTATGCGGCACACTGCTTCTTTTCTTTCTGCCCCCAGTGCACGTTTGGTACCTGTTAACTGGAAACCCAGGTATTTTACACTGTGTTTGCATATTTGTGCTTTCTTTTTAGAAACTCTGTAACCTGCTTGGCTTAGCAGATATAGCAGGGCTTTTGTAGCGGATAAACAGTCTTTTTCTGTGGGGGAAGCCAGTAATAAATCATCAACATATTGGAGTAACACTACTTTGTCTGGCTGAGCGTTGAAGGCGAGGAGATCTTGGCTAAGCGCGCACCCGAAAATCGTGGGCGAATTTTTGAAACCTTGAGGGAGGCGCGTCCACGTCATTTGATGGCGCGCCCCCGTGGTAGACTCTTCCCACTGAAATACAAAAAAAGGGGCTGGCTTGCTGGAGCCAGACGGATGCAAAAGAAAGCGTCTTTTAAAACAAGCACTGTGTAATATTGTGTATCTCCGGGAATTAATGCCAGCAAATTGTATAGATTAGGAACCACAGGGTGTAGTGTTACTGTGGCCTCGTTGACAGCTCGTAAATCTTGGACAGGGCGATACTCTTGTGTCCCTTCTTTCAGGACTGGCAATAGGGGTGTGTTCCATAGTGACACACAGAATTTTAATATACCGTGATCTTTAAATCTCTGTAAATATATCTGTATATTCTGCTTGGCTTTCTGTGGGATATAATATTGTCTTAGAGCCACCGGTGTTGCGCCGGGCTTTAATTCAACTAATCTGGGCGGGTTTTCCTCCGCCCCCACCTCAGAAATTCCAAGGAGTAGTGCGTGCGGATCCGGCGTGGCAGACAGAGTAGGTGCCGTGCGCCATTCTTCCTCCCTTTGCATAACTACTGCGATTTTCACAGATTGGGGGTTGTGCGGGCTGGCTGTGTTATGCTGCCGAGCAAAGCTGCCGAGCAAAGCTGCCACCCTCCGGCAGGTCTAATTGAGCGTGACCCCCGGGAAGGAACGTAATTTGGGCTTGCAATTTGCAAAGGATATCCCGCCCCAGGAGCTGGATGGGACATTCGGGCATATACATATACACATTGTATAAACAATATTTTCAGAGATCTTTTCCCGTAGCCCAAAACAGACTCTTAATACTACATCCGAAAAAAAAAAAATCATTCCATTGTCATAAGACCACTCCTAACATCTCATAACAATAAAATAACCATTCCATCAAAAATTAAACAAAAACATACCTTTTAGAAACAGTAAAGAAAAACTACTTTAATTATTTCTCGAATTTTTTTCTTTTAATATTAATTTTCTAACCGTTTCATATATTTCAATTTAATTTGTTAATAAATTTTATATTTTGGTAGACAATATTGTATATTATTACGTACTTATTATTGTTTGTGTGTAACAATATAAAAACCAGGACTCCCCTTTTTTTTTTTTTTTTAATTCTAGCTCTGAACAAAACTAAAACTTTCGGAATAATATCAACACAAAATATAAACATATATCTTGCACTCAACAGACTTCAGACAAATATTCTATTGTAACATACATTAAAATTAGCCAAGCATAGTAATCCTTTTTTTTTTTTTTTTTGCTATTCCTCTTTACTTTGAATTCGCTGCACAGATATACAAAGGGTTATTTTTTTCAGCTATCAGAGAGCAAAGAAAAACAAACTGACTCCCTCCCCCTCCCCCTTTCAAACAGTCTGTCAGAAAGGAGGGGGCCTATACACCAGGGAAGAGAGGAAAGAGAAAAAAAAAAAAAAAAAACAAGTACGAAGCCCAATCTCACAACCTCTCAGTCATTCCTACTTTTAATTGAACAGTTTAATAGATCAATTATAAACACAATCGGACAAAATCAGTCCGAATCACACACACAAGCCATACAGCACCGCAATTATCTCACTCCGTAAAATATTAATTAATTTATATATGCTCCCATCGGGCATCTCAATCTTTTCTGGTGGAGCCTCTCTATCTCCTCCACTCGCTGCGCCCTGCTCTTCTTCCTCAGTCACACAGGACGGAGCAGAGGGAGCTGACCGAGACACAGCAGCTGCCCGCTCCCCCCTCTCCGCCCGCGCAACCGCGGCACTCAAAACTTCCCTAGCTGCCCCATAACATAATAAATAGGACGGGGGTAAAACATCACTTTCTTCCGGTTGTTCTACTAACACCGCTCTCTCTCTCTCTCCATTATTTTGGGGGTCCTGCTTCTTATTTCTCCCCGCTATCATTATAAAATAACTCTTGTTTTTTAATACAATATCTCCATATATCTATATACGGGTACTGTTCAGGATGTCCGTACTGCTCTGTGACTTGGGAATGTACCTTCTGTACCAACTCCGGGTCCATTGACCCCTGCTCTGGCCATCCTGGGACTAACAACGGCCACACAACTGTACACATTACTTTTAACTTCTTTTTTTTTAATTCTACACCATAGTCATGAGTTTTATATAATGCTTCGAAATTCCGCACCATATATTCTAGGGGCGTCTCACCCTCCTTCACCTTCTTGGGCTTAGATGACCCGTTACCCATTATTACTCTTGAAAACAGTACTCCTTGCAATACAGATATATTATTTCAACAACAGTTAAAATCTACAGTCTGATACTTCAGTCAACAATTCATCCGTGTCTGCAGGCGCTTCCCCCTTCAGTAGCCGTCTGCAGTCGCCTGAGCCGGAAACGTACGTTCGGGGTCAAAACTCGTATTTGCTTCCTCGCGGAGCGAGTAGGCGCACGTTCACTCACAGCACTCGAGTCAATTCATTCACAACACATACCGTATCAGATGCTTTCATCACATAACAGAACATAAAACACTTCAACTCTTTTTACTAGCCGAGGGTGCATTCCCTCCTTTGTGGCTCCTTATACCCCGTAATTTGAACTTTAACTCTTGACTGCTTGTGACTATGTGCACCCCGTTCCTTATCTACACTTCCGTCTGCAATTCCAATCTGCCTTATGGATAATCTACCCACTCAGCACCACTATCTCTGCAGCTACCGCTGGCTCCACTATGAGCCCTTCTCACTACACGGCGTACACACTAGGCACTGACTCAGGCTCTCAGCCCAGTCACAGAAAATCCCTCCTCCTTTCCCTTTTACCCACGTGGTGAAGCTCTATTTACAAACACTGAATGACTTATGCAACTCCACGTGGCTACCTTCTCCCTCTCTTACAGAACTACACTTTGATTGGCATTCAATTCCCCCAAATCCAGACACCCGCTAGCCACTCTGGCTCCTTAGCAATGTCAGTGCTATCAGCGGCGGGCTAGATATGCCAATAGGATGGTGGCCATCGCATCCTCTTATCCGTCTATCTCAGTCGGACGTTTCCCTTAGATACCGGTATCTCCTTTAGACATACAAAACATAGAAGACACGTTACCTATCGCCGGCGCTGCTTGCTGTTTCCTCAGACTCAGTGGTGTCGCAGTTCCCTGGTCAGGGGTCCGTTTGGGACGAGACGAGGTCCACTGAACAGGAAATCCTGCTTGGCGCCTGCAGATGTCAGCTCACCTTCAACGGACGCCCAACCAGCGAGATTCTCGCACCTGCTGCAGTCAATCTGCCACAGTGTGTTCAGCAGCCGTTACTGTGTGCCCGGAAAGGGCCCGTATCCCGGCTCACGATGCCCCCAAAAATGTAGGCGGACAAAAACAGATTCACTTTCAAGACGGCGCCGGACCGGGCACAAGTAAGGATTGTCAGAACACGAGTCTCTTCAGGAAAGGCAAACTTTATTGTGTCGTCACACAAGTGCCCACACAGGATTGAATCGCAAAGAGTGAGCCCCCCTTTTCACCCGTGCAAGGGATCTTATACCCAAAAATACGTAATTAGGTACATCCCAGTTAGCCCACCTCCCAATGACACTTTATTCCACCCCACGTGGGTTAATACCTCCCTTTGGCTAATACAAAGACATTCCATTAATTGGCTGTAAATTGGCAAACTTTGTGTTAGTTTCAGTAAATCATAATTAATTGCTCTTACTGTTCCGGGCTGCGCCCTCCTCCCTTGCGCCTACAATCACTTGTTACAGATGGCACCTGGCCTGATCTCTACTCCTTTGTCTTTCTGCGGGCCCCAACGACCTTGGAGGATCTACTTCGCTTTTCTCCTCCGTGCCAGGAACAGCAGAGATCTTTCATAAAGCTTTAATTGCTTTTCTGCTAATCTAAACGCATTCCTGAATTTCTACGTATACCTCATTCTAGTTTCAGCTACAAACCTGTCTAGTTATATACAAGTGAACCAATATTCTGAACAAGATGGCCGCCTGTGTACAATGGCGGCCATCTTCCAGCCTATTTCCACTTCAACACCAGTAGAGTATTGACCCCCGTTACCCCACAAGCACATGTGTTGTATATTAACAAAATACTGATATAATAAAAAAAATGAAGCACACACGCCCCCACGCTACATCACTGCTACCAGTCACCCTGTCCCAGTATACCCTATCATAGTTTCACTCTCACACTATACCCAGTCACTCTCTTCCAGTATCCCCAGTCACCCTCTTCCAGTATCCCCAGTCACCCTCTCCCTCCAAGTACCCCCAGTCACTCTCTTCCAGTATCCCCAGTCACCCTCTCCCTCCAAGTACCCCCAGTCACTCTCAGTACCCCACATTCTCCCAATACCCCAGCCACTCTCTCTCCAAGTACCCCCAGTCACTTCCTCCCAGTACCCCCAGTCACTCTCTCCAAGTAACCCACGTTTTCCCAGTACCCCAGTCTCTCTCCATGTACCCCAGTCACTCTCTCTCCCAGTACCCCCAGTTACTCCCCCACAGTACCCCCAGTCACTCACTCTCTCCCAGTACTCCCAGTCACTCACTCTCTCCCAGTACCCCCAGTCACTTTCTTTCTCCAAGTACCCCCACTTTCTCTCAGTACCCCAGTCACTCTCTCTAATATCCCCAGTCACTCTCTCCCAGTATCCCCAGTCATTCTCTTCCTGAACCTCCAGTCACCCTGTCCCTGTATCCCCTCACTGTGTGGTGGTCACGCTGCTTTGGTGTCATACAGTGTCACCTACCTGCGTGGAGTTGCTGGTGGCCGGTGGTGGGGGAGCTGTCCAGGGGGCTTAGTGGAGACCGGATTTTGAATGTGCTGCAGGGCAGGCGCCACCCTCCCTCCTTCCTGTTCAGCGGCTGCAGGGCTGCCAGTGGCGGGGGGCTGAAACAGGGCTTCAATGGGGCTGACAAACGTGGTACAGGGTGTTCCGTTGAATAATGCTGCGCTGCTTCATGTGACTCATGTCGGCGTTAAGGAGGAGTCGGGACAGGACCAGAATTTTATGTCCTGGCCCTCCCTTCTGGACGCTGAGTGCTAAGTCACCGCCGGCGTGGAAAAACAGGCGGACACCTTGCTGATCCCTGCTGGAAAATATTAGTGGTTCAAATATCTTTTGAAATTTTGCACCCCCTAAGAAAATTGCGCCCGGGGCGACCGCCCCCGAGGCACCCCCCACGCTACGCCACTGATATTACTTGTCTATTATCTCTTTCAGTGCTGACAGGGTTGGATTTGCATCTCAGGAGCCTGTAGGCATAGAAATGTGCAGCCACCCCCCCCCAAAAAAAAAGGAAACATGCCATTTTCGTTTTGGGGGGGAACAAAAAAAAAACTGTTTAAAAAAACTGAGAATTGTTTCTCTCTGCGTCAAATCAAAAGAAGGGGCATAATTTAATAATACCCGCTCCCTAAGGTCAACAGCGACCTGCTCCTAGCTTCTCCCCGCATCACCTCTTCTCATGATAGACTGCAGGATTTCTCACACGCAGCCCCCATTCTCTGGAACGCTCTCCCTCGTACGGTCAGACTTTCCCCTAACTTCTCTTTCTTTAAACGCTCCCTTAAAACGTTCCTATTTAGGGAAGCCTACCACCCAACTCACTGACGCAACCATCAATCACTCTCACCTTACAGTCCTCTCCTCCTGTTTCCAACCCAAACCCTCCCAGATTGTGAGTTCCTACGGGAATAGGGCTCTCATCTCCTCCTGTACTGTTTGTCAAATGTTATTCAATGTATTGTAACCCTGTCTATACTGTGCCTATTGTACAGCGCTGCGGAATATGCCGGCGCTTTATAAATAAAGAATAATAATAATAAAATCTGTTGAGTTAGTGCAGCGGCATTGTTTGTTTTATATGTGAAAGCATATTCTGCCTCTGCCGTAGAACAGAAAAAAATACATTTTGCATTTACTGTTTTCAATTTTTTTGTTTTTACACATTACATGGTCATGTTTGGTACCACTGTGAAGACCAGACTGACCTTTCCAATGACACCTAATTTAACCTTATGCGTTGTACAATTCAGAGATGCAGGTTCCGAAGTCCCCTGTCTCTCCTCACTGCAGTGCCACGGTTTAGGTTGTCGATGAAACAATGCATTGCATCATCAGCTCCACACATGCTGGCAGTGCGGGAAATGAGAAGGTCAGTTAGCGCAGCATCGCTGTTCACTTTATAATTGTAAACTGAACAGTGCTACGTTAACAAAATAAAATAATATTTTCTCTCTATTTTATTTTTACGTAAATCTAACCTGATTATATTTCCACTGATTGGAAAAGATATAATCCAACCTTTCCAATGATACCTCATATGTCCCTCTAGCCCATAGGTCTCCAAAGATACAGGGGTCTAAATTATTGTATAAAGTAAAAAAAACATTATTTTTTTTAATAGCGCCTCCTTGTGGCAGGCACCTGTAGGCACATGCCTACTCTGCCTAGTTCTCCGGCCCTGAGTGCTGAGCTAATTTCCCTTTTTCTTTGCGTATCACTTTTGAATTCATGTTTTATTTTAGAATTTACACTAGTTATATACCGTATAATACTTTTTTTTTCTGTTTCCAGCAGTTTCAGAGAGGGTGTATTTACAACCACAAAATCACTATTGTGGCAGAGGAAAATTCTGTTCCGCAGCACAAGATTCACTGTGAAGCTTTTCCTGCCACTGCTTGGATGTCATGTTTTTTGCTATTGCAATATCTGCAAATTTTGCCAGATGTTTCTATATTTGGTAAACACTTTGTGTCTTTGTGTAACCTCCAAAATATTTCATTACTTTCAGAGTTCTGCAGAAAGTATGGTGATCACCACGTTTGCAGCGGTAAAAATCACTGGGCTCTATTCCATAGTTGGTGCTAATGTAGCGTCTCGATATGTAATCGTTAACGTTAGGATAAGTAAATTTAATGTGTGACATCGATATTGTGTCCCGTAGTTGAATGGTAGTAATTCTTGACCTGTTTCAGCACATAGAATGAACGTTTATCTAAAGCTACAAATGCAGGTAAACTCAGAAAATTCTGCAACGTGTTCGTTACCTTAAGAAACACGCGAAGAAGCCCAAGTCAGACTATTTCTTGTAACAATTTGTGTTGCTTACAAGTCATTTTAGAGCTATTGGAATGAACTGCTTGATGAAAATCTCAAACAGATCCAGCGGTTGTTCCTTTGTGTACCTACTTCATCTGGGATTTTTCTCCTGTTGGACATTGATCTTCAATACTTAGGGCCCCTGAAGTTTCTGGGCCTGGTACGTCATCATCTCCTGTACTGCCCTGATGACAGCCCTGTCAACAGCATTCCTTGGCGTTTAGCTAGATATTGTCGCGGGCTCTGTGCAAGCTCGCTTTTGCAAGATCGTGCAGAAATGCGGAGGGAGACGAGGAACTATTTGTTCCCAGTCTCACTCTGCTCCCTGTGAGAAGAAGTGGTGGATCGGGCCACCCTTTTTCGCTGTGGTATGAGAGGTGAGTATGGAATTTTTAAGGGTTTTTTTTAGAGCTTGTTAAATGATTTTACATTAGCGGAATTATTTAACATCATCTTTTAGGAGGTGTTAAAATTTGTTAATTTGTGTCCCTTCGTTAACTTGCACCTGCATCTTGGAATACATCACTTGTTGAGAAGATAAAGACTGTTTTCGCTCCCCATGTTAAGTATAAGAGATGCTAAGTACAGTAAGCTGCGCAAGCTGCAAAGTGCTAACTGATTTCACACCAGCGTACTGTCAGCATTGGAATATCAATGCCAGATGATAAACTTACTAACGCTTACTTATTACATTTACAGTTACAAGTATTTCTAAAGTGCTAACAAGTTCTGTAGCGCTGTACAATGGGAGAGACAGAATAACAAATATACATAAGTTAAACACACAGAACAGTAGGAGAGAGGACCCTGCTCGAGAGCTTACAATCTAAGAGGAGAGGGGTGACACACTAAGTGAGGGTTAATAAAGAATATGAAGTAGCGGGGCGCATGTGGGCTGTGTGGGAAGGTGCAGTAAGAAATGAACAGAGGGCTTTTAGGCTCGTGTCAGACGAGCGCACTGATCACGTCCTTGTTGCCGCACATTCGTACGTCTGTTAATTATGACCAATGGAGCCCCACACACGAAGTACGTCCACACCGAACTGCAGACGCATAGCGGACGCGGCAAATGGACGAAGGTTAGGCAAGAACGTAAATCTGCTAGAACGGACGCACAAAGTGCGCTGCGTCCGCATAGCTTTGTGTGTGAGTGATGGAACAAAGTCAGACGGACTGCATTTTTGACGTCCAGCATTTTGACGGACAAAATGGTTTTCATATTAATTTATTTTCCCTTCTACATCAGTCAAAAAAAACGTCAGTCACAAAAACGGACCGTGTGGCCACTACCTTGTCGTCAGTCAGAAAGTACGTCCGTTGTGCATGGACGCACAGTCCGCACAGAATGCTCTCGTCTGACCCGAGCCTTAGGGAGTGAGATGATAGGCTTCTTTAAAATATTGTGTTTTCAGAGACTTCTTGAAGGACTGGAGAGACAGAGAGAGTCTAATGTTGTGGGGGAGGGAGTTCCATAGAAAGGAGGCAGCTTGGGAGAAGTCCTGAAGGCGGGAGTTGGGGTGCGGGCAAGGCCGGCGCTGCCGCTAGGCCAGCTAGGCAGGCGCCTAGAGCGCAGTGCCTGCCTAGGGCGCAGCTGGCCCGACCATTTAAAAAAAAAAAAAAATTGGCCACGGGGCAGCCTGGGGCGGCCGCGTGCTGCAGCCAGCCCCAATATGTGCCGGTGTCGCCGCCAGTGTCAAGTAGACGGAGGGAGGGACTTGGTGCTTCCAGCTTCCTGCACCAAGTCCACGCCTCCGTCTCCTTGACGCCAGCGGCGACGCCAGCACACATTGAGACTGGCTACGAGGAGGCAGAGAGGCAAGTACCCACGTTTGAGCTGGGGTGCCTGGGCCAAGTACCCACGTGTGAGCTGGGGAGCCTGGGGCAGATACCCATGTCTGAGCTGGGGAGCCTGGAACAAATACCCATGTATGAGCTGGGGAGCCTGGGGCAGATACCCACGTCTGAGCTGGGGAGCCTGGGGCAATACCCATGTGTGAGCTGGGGCAAATACCCATGTGTGAGCTGGGGCAAATACCCATGTGTGAGCTGGGGAGCCTGGGGCAAATACCCATGTGTGAGCTGGGGCAAATACCCATGTGTGAGCTGGGACAAATACCCATGTGTAAGCCTGGGGGCAAATAGCCATGTGTGAGCTGGGGCAAATACCCATGTGTGAGCTGGGGAGCCTGGGGCAGATACCCATGTGTGAGCTGGGGCAAATACCCATGTATGAGCTGGGGAGCCTGGGACAAATACCCATGTGTGAGCTACGGCAGATACCCATGTGTGAGCTGGGAAGCCTGGGGCAAGTACCCACGTATGAGCTGGGAAGCCTGGGGCAAGTACCCACGTGTGAGCTGGGGAGCCTGGGGCAGATACCCACGTATGAGCTGGGGAGCCTGGGGCAGATACCCATGTGTGAGCTGGGGCAAATACCCATGTATGAGCTGGGAAGCCTGGGGCAGATACCCATGTGTGAGCTGGGGCAGATACCCATGTGTGAGCTGGGGCAATATATCCATGTGTTAGCTGGATGCAAATATACCCATGTAAGAGCTGGGGGGTAAATGTACCCATGTGAGAGCTGGGGGCAAATATACCCATGTGAGAGCTGGGGGCAAATATACCCATGTGAGCTTTCTTTTTTGGGGGGCGCAAGTAGCTGGTCTTGCCTAGGGCGCGGGTACGATGAGCTGATAACGTCAGATCATTAGCAGAGTGAAGTGGTCGGGACGGGATGTACCTGTTAATAAGGGAGGAGATGTAGGTCGGGGCGCGCTTATGGAGAGCTTTGTATGTGAGCATCAGTATTTTGAAAAGGTTTCTACAGGATTCAGGGAGCCAGTGTAGAGATTGACAGAGGGGTGATGCTACCATAACAATAACTATGGAATAGAGTCTTTCATCTGAAATCTTTGTCCTGTGGAACATAGATCTTCAACACTGAGGCCATTACATTTACAGAGAAACTCTCGGTCATGGTCGGCGCTGCAAAAAGGCCCAAACCGGTGCTACACCCTGATTACCATAACAGCACCTTTCCTGTGATGTCCTGTTTTATTCTGGCCTTTCTTTGCTGCAGGTCACTAATCACCTAACCAATTAACACTTACCTATCCACAATAAAAGACTACGGGCACTATCACCTCGATAATGCTAGCGCAAGCACACCTTTAGCGAATCGGTAGTAGCACTTTTTAGCTTACTGTACTTTGCGCTCCCTATACTTTGCATGGGGAGCACAAAGTGGAAGCAGAGAGTAATTGGCGTCACATAGTCCTAACGCTAATTACAAACAGCTGGCGCTACCTGATAAAGGTTGCTACAGCTTAGAGCTATAGCAAAATAATTACGCTGCTGCAGAATCAGCTGCAGCAGTAACCCCCCCAAAAAATCAAATACTCATCTCTCATCCCTCAGCGAGAACAGCGGCCAGATCCGCCGCTTCTGGGTGCCGGGAGCAAAGTGAGACTGGGGAAAAAAAGTCCCCAGTCTCCCTCCGCGATCACTCCACCGACCTGCAGGATCTCAAAAGAGGCGAAATCCTGCCGGTCATGTGACCCGGCATCCCCTCCATGGGGATGCTCAGGACAGTGCTTTAGACCGGTGTCAGACAACCGCACTAGGTGCGCCTATTAAGTATTGTGCTGCAGTAATCACAGACAGCAAGGATACAACCATTTTATTGAATCAACTGACAAATAACTGCCACTGAAACAGGGCTTTACACAACCTTATATATACAATACATAACACCAAAATAACTGCCACTGAAGCAGGGCTTAACACAACTTTATATATACACAATACATAACACCCCTCCCCCTATGATAGATCTTATCCTCAGTCTGTTCAACACTCATAGTCTTCAAGATAGGCTGGGGGCCCACAGACTCTGGTGGACCTCCGCAATGGTACTGGAGAGTCTTGCCGAAACGGAGCACCATCCATCTCCAACTGGACAGTGTCCCGAAGATCGCCCGTGAGTGGCGACGGCTCTACGGCCCCTAGTACCTCCGCCTCTTCGGAAGTGGACATGGGTGGTGTAGGCAAACCTGTAGGAACACAGTTCTCCAGTGGGCCTGAGAACACCCTGGGATTCCCATCCGGCACTGGTCCGGTCAGCCGGCGCTGCAGCTGATCAATGTGGCGTCTGATTGTACAATCATTTCCTAGAGTAACCTCGTATGACAACGGGCCCATTACCTTAGTTACCCTGGCTGCCACCCAAGGTGCCCCACTCCCATAGTTCCTGGCCCATACCAATTCACCTGGCTGTAAGTTCCTGGGGGATTTGGGCTGAGCCGTCTCTACTGCTACTCTGTCTGGGTGAAGTCAGTCAAGTTTCGTTGTGAGCCGGCGGCCCCACCTCAGCTCCGCTGGGCTGCGACCGGTTGCTGTAGTAGGAGTTGTGTGTTGACACAGGAGGAAATTGGCCAGGCGGTGATTCCAGTCCCCATTTGTCATCCGCTTGAGCGCCTCCTTTGTGGTCCTGACCATTCGTTCCGCCTGACCGTTGGTCGCGGGGTGGAAAGGAGCAGATTTTATGTGCCGAATCATGTTGGCGTTGAGGAATGATTGAAACTCTGCTGCCGTGAATTGTGCCCCATTGTGGGAAACTATTACATCTGGCAGACCATGTGTTTCGAACAGCCGGCGCAACTCTCGGATGACCCTGGTCGTTGTCATCGATGAGACCGGTACCACTTCCAACCACTTGGAATAACTGTCCACTACTATCAGGAATACCTGCCCCTGGAAGGGGCCTGCAAAGTCAATGTGCACGCGAGACCATGGGGCATGCGTGGTCTCCCAACGGTGCACTGGTGCCTGAGGCATCTCCGGTCGACTTTCCTGGCAACCCTGGCAACTCCTTACTTGATTCTCAATGTCTTTGTCCAAGCCCGGCCACCACAAGTAGCTCCTGGCTAGAGCCTTCATCCGAACAATTCCTGGGTGCCCCTCGTGTAGGGAATCCAGCACCTTGGAGCGAAGACTGGGTGGAATGATGACTCTGCTGCCCCACAGTACACATCCCTTGTGGGCCGACAGTTCATTTTTTCGAGAAAAGAAGTGTTGGAACTCAGACCCTGGCCGGGCCACTGGCCATCCCCTTAACACCCAGTAGAGAACTCGGCTAAGCGTTCTATCCGTGGTGGTTTCAGCTGCAACATCCCCTGCATGTAGGGGTATGTCAGGCAGGTCCTGGATCGCCAGAATATGACAAGCTGGGGCCGGATCTGGCTCAGTCTGTGGTAGAGGCAGACGGCTGAGAGCATCGGCATGGCCCATTTCCTTGCCTGGCCTGTGTACTAGCTGGTACGAGTAGGCGGCCATGAAAATGGACCACAGTAGCATTCGCGGAGACAGGATCTGCGGTGTCTGTTTGTCAGCTGTGAAGAGACCAAGCAGTGGTTTGTGGTCTGTAAAGATGGTGAAGGTACGTCCATATAAGAAGTCATGGAACTTCTTAATGCCAGCCACTATGGCGAGTGCTTCCTTGTCTATCTGGGCGTAGTTCCTTTCAGCCGTAGATAACGTCCTAGAATAGTATGCGATGGGAGCCTCTCTACCATCTGGCATCCTGTGGCTTAGTACTGCCCCAATGCCGTATGGCGAAGCATCACAGGCTAGTGTTACTGGTAGTGTTTCTATGAAATGAACTAGGACGGAGTCCGAGGACAGCAATGATTTTACCACACTGAATGCTTTGTTTTGAGTGCTCGACCAGACCCAGGGTGCTTGTTTGTCCAGTAGGCGGTGTAGCGGTTCTGCCAGGGCAGCCTTATGCGGTAAGAAGGAATGGTAAAAATTGAGCAAACCCAGGAATGCTTGGAGCTCCCCCTTGGATTTTGGAGTAGGGGCTTGCTGAATTGCTTGTAGCTTTACTTCAGATGGGTGGATGCCGGCAGCGTCGATGCGGAACCCCAGGAAGTCGGTGGATTCTACGCCGATCCGGCACTTTTCCCTCTTGAGTTTTCACGGAAACGTTGGAGTACTGCGCGGAGACGTTCGGCCAGGACTGATGCTGATTCTCCCGCGATCAGGACGTCGTCAAAGTATGGGCAGACGCCGGGAATGTTCTTCAGTGTCCGTTCCATAATACTTTGGAACAACCCTGGTGCTACGCTTACCCCAAACTGCAATCGGCGCACTCGGAATGCACCTCTGTGTGTAACTATTGTTTGTGCTTCTGCGGTAGCGTCGTCTAACGGTAGCTGCTAGTAGGCCTGAGCGAGGTCTAGCTTAGCGAATATTCGGCCTCCTTGGAGCGAGGCGAGGATGTGGCTTACCACTGGCACAGGATAAGCATGCTGCTGTAGAGCCTTATTTATGGTGCACTTGTAGTCTGCGCAAATACGAACGTCCCCGTTAGGCTTAACTGGGGTCACTATGGGAGTCTCCCACTGGCTACTGTCCACGGGTGGGAGCACTCCCTGCTGTACCAGCTTGTCTAGTTCTGCATCAATTTTATGCTTCAATGCAAAAGGAACCCTACTCTGTTTTAATCGGATTGGAGGTACTGCTGGATCAAGGTTGAGTGCAATGGGTGCCCCTTTGTATTGTCCCAGTTCAGTGCTGAATACGTCAGTGTATTCTTGGCATACCGCTTCAAGATTGGTTATCTGGGTACGATGGATGCCCGTTACCCTGATGCCCAGGACCTCAAACCAGTCCAGTCCTAGGAGGCTGGTATGCGACCCCTCTACGACCACCACACTGAGGGCACCCTCGAACTCTCTGAATTGTACCCTAATGGTGGCTTCGCCTCTTACGGGAACGCGGCGATTCTGGAAGTCTGTTAGCACTAAGTCCGATGATTTGAGCGGAATTTGTCGTCGGCTACGGTTGCGAATATGGTCAAAAGTGGTAGAGGAAATAATGGACAGAGCCGATCCAGTATCTAACTCCATGGAGCATGGGACCCCTTGAAGTTTTAGGTGGAGTCTTATCTTCTCTTTGATGGGACGTTGGGCCTCTGTGCGTTGGATGCTATGCCTTCCTGAGCAGTATTCAACTCTGTTCTCTCCTGGGGGCCTTTTTCCCTGACGACTTCTGCACACTCTAGCAATGTGCCCTTGCTTTCCACAGGCACGGCATACTGCTGTGCGGAATCTGCACTCTGCTTTTTCATGCTGTCCCCCACAACTTGCGCAGCTCTGTGGAGGAGTTGCTTTCTCTATGGAGCGTGGCCGTCTGAGTGGCTCTCTCCGCAAGCGATCAATTTCTTCAATCTCCCTGCCCATTTCCGAGCCTTCTGCAGCCCCTTGGTGGATTGCTGGGGGGCTGGTGTGCGTTGATTGTGGCCGGAGAGTCTTCATGGCCCCCCGACAGCCTCATCCGCCATGACTTCCTTCAATGCGTCTTTAAAAGTCAGTTTCTCCATGGCGAATAGGCGCCGCTGTAATTCTCTATTATGCAGGCCGCAAATGAGCCTGTCTCTGAGACGGTCTTCCAGATCAGTAAACTCACATTGGCGTGAAGCTTGGCGAAGAGCAGCCACAAACTCTGCTGCAGATTCCCCGGATCTCTGTGCACGTTGCTCGAATGCATGCTGTGGCAGAGTAGATCTATATTTCTATCTATATAAGGGTCTGCCTGTATATATGTGTCTATCTGCCTGTTTATACATATCTCCTCCATATAGAGTTATATTCATATTTGTGTCTGGCCATTTGGTAAGTGTATCCCTGTGTTCACAGCTGAAATGTAATTAACATGGTTAGCTTTCTCCCCTGGGTGGAGGATATAACACGTAGCTGTAAAAAGGGAATTTCTTTTGTACACTAACATAGTAAATCACACCTTGGAAGCCAGCCCGGCACCAAGATGCAAACCAAGATTTGGACACAATCTTCAAAGGCAGGAAGTACATCCTTGATCTCTAAGGGGGGTCTAGAGGGAAGAGGGACGCCTTTGGGCAATTAAAGATTAATTGACATGCGCTGTAGCAAAGGGCACTATGGGAAATGTAGTCCAGGACACTGGGCCATTTGGGGGTGGGCTGGAAAGATCAGGAAGTGTATAAATTCTAAAAACTAGCCATTTGCTAGGGCTGATCACTTGGGGTACCTTCTAAAGAGGACTGATCGGTCCATGTTCCTACCTCCAGGCTCCAGGAGACCACTGATGCTAGCTTAATGAATAGCTCTTCGTAAGTAATGCTCTATGGTTCACCATTTTTTCTTTTTATTTGCTGTGTAGTGTGTAATTAATTGATTTATTCTAGTTATAATTTTTTATGTGACAAAGCACTGTGATTTTTATATCATAAATAAACAAAAAAGTATTTAAGTTTTGACTCTGGCTGATGAAATCCACGCTAACTAAGAGATTGGGAGTATTGCTATTTGCTTTAAGCTCGGTTATATATAAGAAATTGCGAGTTGCGGTCGTCAGGAAACGGCAGGGAATTGTGGGATCTGTAGTCACTGTCCGAGTCTAGGATAGTGCGGCTGCTAAGCCCTGCATCTCCTGTTGCGACGCGCGTAGTGTCCATGAGGACTGGTGGCAGCGTTACTAATAGAATAAGAAAGTGAGCTCCGGGATTGTGAGAGACGTAGTTAGTATGCGCTTCAGGAGAAGACTTGTACTGCGTTGCAATCCTGGGATCAGTATATCGCTCTCTACGTGCCTGTTGTAAGAGAAAGTGTGGCCGGGATGGGTAGAGAAGCGCGCGTGATTATCTGGGTCTAGGATAGATAGATAGTGAGCGGCTTAACCCGGCGTCTTTGCGCAGCAGCGCGCATAGTGGTCGTGACACATGGCGCCGGCGATGACCGAGAGTTTAGGCTCAAAATATTCGCTTAATATTTTCTTGAGGTCTGCGTAGGCCATAGACTCTATGCTTGCCAATGCTATCAAGTTTTCAGCAATATCAAATGTGGCTTGTCCACAGACACATAGTAGGATTGCTGCCTTCAGGCCATCGTCCGTGACCTGGTTAGCCCTGAGGTAGTTGTCTACTCGGGAGACATATGAGATCCACTGTTCCGGGTGAGTAATATCGAACTCGTTGAGTCTTCCCAGATTGGCCATTTTGAGAAGGCCCCTGTGGTGCTGGTTAATGAATGTACTACTGCGGTTGGAGCTGGGCTGCACTTAGTCCAGTGGACGGATTCCTCAGGTCCGTCTGTGCCTCCAGTGTGTCTTACTTGCAGGCAGGGTGGGAAGTGTGGTCTGACCAAAGCTCTCTACTCGATATGACATCCAATGATTTCAGTCTCTAGGTTAGCAGCAGCAGCTCTCTCCTCTGCAGGATCCCATCTGTCATCGCCACTATTAAGTATTGTGCTGCAGTAATCACAGACAGCAAGGATACAACCATTTTATTGAATCAACTGACAAATAACTGCCACTGAAACAGGGCTTTACACAACTTTATATATACAATACATCAGGGGTCAAAATTTCCACTCGCCTGCTCACATTTGGCGAGTGGAAATTAAGGGTGGGCGAGTGGAGATGCACACGCAGGCAGCACGATAAAGTATATCGTTCTGCCTGTGCTGCGTATTCCAGTGGCAGACGTTTTTGGTTTTTTTTCGGCCGGCAGAAGTCACTTCCGGCGTGTTTACTGTCCGTCACTTTTCAGCCGGCGTGAAGGGACATCCAGCGTGTAGCAGGCAGGTCCGGTAAAAGGGGGGCGGGAGAGGGAATTTGCACCTCCCTGTTGTGACACTTTGAGGACCAATTGATTCCTCGCGCCGGATGTTTCCCATCTCTGGTTTTCATGCTGTACCCGGCGTGCCCTCTGTCTCTCCATGCTACACTCTCACTGACGCTGCTTCGGGGAGACAGGTTGAACCTCTTACTGATCTCAGAGTTTTGCTTGGCGCACTCGCTGGATCGTTTGCTGTACCATGTGAACGGATCACGGGAAACTGCGCCGAGCTAACATCTCGAATCAGTAAGAGTTTCATCCCGTCTCCCCAAAGCAGCATCAGTGAGAGTGTAGCATGGAGAGACAGAGGGCACGCCGGGTACAGCATGACCAGAGATGGGAAACATCCGGCGTGAGGAATCAATTGGTCCTCAAAGTGTCACAACAGGGAGGTGTAAATTCCCTCTCCCGCCCCACTTTTACCGGTGTTACATGCTGGATGTCCCTTCACGCTGCGCTCCTCCTCTTCCGGGCACAGCGTGAAGGAGGACTCAGCATGCCTCAGCGAATGAGGGAAGCAGGGATTATCCCTGCCCCCTCACTCTACTACTCGCGATGTCAGGTAAAGGGAGGGGGATGAATTGCAGGAGAGTGGGAGGGGGTGAAAATTGCAGGGGAGTGGGAGGGGGTGAAAATTGCAGGGGAGTGGGAGGGGGTGAAAATTGCAGGGGAGGGGGTGAAAATTGCAGGGGAGGGGGTGAAAATTGCAGGGGAGTGGGATGAAAATTGCAGGGGAGTGGGAGGGGGTTGAAAATTGCAGGGGAGTGGGAAGGGGTTGAAAATTGCAGGGGAGTGGGAGGGGGTGAAAATTGCAGGGGAGTGGGAGGGGGTTGAAAATTGCAGGGGAGGGGGATGAAAATTGCAGGGGAGTGGGAGGGGGTGAAAATTGCAGGGGAGGGGGTGAAAATTGCAGGGGAGGGGGGTGAAAATTGCAGGGGAGTGGGATGGGGGTGAAAATTGCAGGGGAGTGGGTGAAAATTGCAGGGGAGGGGGGGGGGGTGAAAATTGCAGGGGAGGGGGTTGAAAATTGCAGGGGAGTGGGAGGGGGTTGAAAATTGCAGGGGAGGGGGATGAAAATTGCAGGGGAGTGGGATGAAAATTGCAGGGGAGTGGGATGAAAATTGCAGTGGAGGGGGATGAAAATTGCAGGGGAGTGGGAAGGGGATGAATTGCAGGGGAGTGGGAAGGGGATGAATTGCAGGGGAGTGGGAAGGGGATGAATTGCAGGGGAGGGGGAGAAATGAATTGCAGGGGAGAGGGAGAAATGAATTAAAGGGGGCCCTTGGCAGAACTAACCTCTCCCGTGAGGGGTCATAATTGGTGAAATGGTGGCGTAGGTGTTTGAGGTTCAGCAAAATTAAATATATCTATTTATAAAGAAAGATGAGTGATACGGAAGGTGCAAAAAAAAGAAATTGGGATGGAAGTATCGCACACGAATTTTAATGGATTCATCTGTATTAGCATCCAAGGGGGAAAAATGACTATGGGGTCTTCTAACTTCTTATGATAATCTGGCATACGAACAATTAAAAGAGTATTCGGTTCCACTTGATATATCGGATGCATAAACCCCAAATTAATTTGGTCCTAAAAACTGTTGGAGAGGAGTCTGTACTTAATGGAAGATATTACTTGGATCTGATGTCTGGGTATATATGTATCTGGCGTCTGATGTCTGGGTATACATGTATCTGGCGTCTCGGTCTGGTTAAAGTTATTTATTTTTGTAACTTTATTCTGAATAAAACCTTTAAAAGTGTAATTTCATAAGATAATTTAAGAGGGTGTGTTTAGGGGCGGAGTTCAGAGCAGGGTAGGTGGGGCAACTGGTGGCGAGTAACTTTAAGGTCTGGCTAGTAGCTTGGGACTTGAAATTTTGAGCCCTGCAATACATAACACCAAAATAACTGCCACTGAAGCAGGGCTTAACACAACTTTATATATACACAATACATAACAGCGCCCGTACTGACGTGCCTACCGGCGTCTGTCTCAGCGTTGTGATGCTGCAACAGGGCCAGTAACACGCTTGTGCGCAAGTGTCCGCTCACAAAGCCTCCCTGTTGAAACGCTAGACGTGCGTCGACAGGGCTGCAAAGTGCGATCCTCCATATGGATTAGAGACGCAAGGTTCAAAGTCCCCCCAGTGCTCCTCGCAGTGCTGCGGTTTAGGTTTTTGATGAAACAATGCGTAATAATGCGTAGTGCCATCGCCTCCACAGTTGTTGGTGATCTGAGAAAGGAGATGGTGAGTTAGTGCAGCATCATTGCTCACTTTATAACAGTGAACTGAAAAGTGAACAATATTGCTGCGTTAGAAAAAGAAAAAATATTTGTTAGTTTATTTTTATTATTAAATAAACCCTGGTAATGTTAGATACCATTGGAAAGGTCATGCTCTGGCCTTTCCAGTGATACCTCACATGACCGTATAGCTGCTATGGAGCAAAAAATACAGGGGTCCAAATGCCCACCAATGCAGACATACAGGTCTATTCAAAGTAAGGTGAAACTCAGAAAAATGCTTGGAGAAGTGAAAATTATAGGTCAATATAGCCAAACCAGAAAAATTCTCCCATTTATGTCACTTTTCAAATCGGCTATTTGGTCTACCTTGTTCTCCTGCCATTTCTCCTGGTTTTCACCTTTCTCTGAATAGCCCTGATAGTTATCCTTTCTATGGGTCTATTATGGGGCATGGGCCTGGAGCTGCTGCTCCATCAGCCCCTATGTTAATCCGGCCCTGTTGTTGGCCATAGAAAAACACCTTGGCCGGTTCCCAGCCGGTACCAGAACCTGACACTCTCACAGGTTACAAATTATATTGAGTGACTAAAATTACCTTCTAAGACCTGATATTAATGACTCAAAATCATTACAAAGAAGCGCGGGTAGCACTGCGTTCCGGGGCACAGTGCCGAGGCGTCGCGTGCCCTGGAATATCACGTTAAAATAAGGATGCTACGGGGTAACATGCAGGCGCAGGTTTCCTCCATTAGAGTCCCCATTTTAGCGTTAGCTAGGGAATAGGGCCCTGCAATATTAATCAAGCTTAGGGGGTCAATATATCCATTCCTTGCAGGCAGTATTTGGCAGAACCTCTGGTTGGATGACAAATAGAATTCCGGTGAGCGCTTTGCATTATTTTTTGTATCTTTGTCAATGAATGCAAAATAAGCTTCATCATTCATCAACAGAGATTGACATTTTTTTTATGTAAAAGCATGCTGTGTGTAAAACCGTAAGTGTGTAATCATTCCAGATGAAACACCCTGGTAAAACCTGAACATTGTATTCCGTTTTTTTCAGTGCGCATTACCCTAAGAATTACAACATTGAAAATGCTTTGTGGGCACTTAACGGCTCAAAATGTGCAGTTGCAGGGCCCCTTGACACTATACAGGGTTATAAATCCAATTTATTCTGCACGACTCATCCTTTTTTTCTTCTAAGCCAAACTACACTTGACACGGTTTAAACATATTGGAAAAAAGCACAGAAGAAATTTGAAAAGGTGGCGAAAATAAAAAGCTGGTCTACAAGAAAACACACAAAAGGTGTGTATATATACAGTTGTGTTCAAAATTATTCAACCCCCACTGAAATTGAGTGTTTTGGCCAGTTTGACATTGATTTTGATCATTCAGTCATCTTGCTTACAATTAAATCAAAGAGGCACGTGTAGATCAGACAAATATAACATAACATTTATAATGAAATAACCACAAATGTCTTTTCTGTGCTCACATCATTATCAGTTTTATTCAACCCTCAAGTGACATTCAATCTTAGTACTTAGTACAACATCCTTTTACAGTTATAACAGCTTTTAAACGTGAAGCATAGCTTGACACAAGTGTCTTGCAGCGATCTACGGGTATCTTCGCCCATTCGTCATGGGCAAAAGCCTCCAGTTCAGTCACACTCTTAGGCTTGCGCACTGCAACTGCTTTCTTTAAGTCCCACCAGAGGTTCTCAATCGGATTTAAGTCAGGTGACTGCGATGGCCACTCCAAAATGTTCCAGCCTTTAATCTGCAACCATGCTCTAGTGGACTTGGAGGTATGCTTGGGATCATTGTCCTGTTGAAAGGTCCAACGTCTCCCAAGCCTCAGGTTTGTGACGGACTGCATCACATTGTCATCCAATATCTCCTGGTACTGAAGAGAATTCATGGTACCTTGCACACAGCTGAAGCTTCCCTGTACCTGCAGAAGCAAAACAGCCCCAAAGCATGATTGACCCCCGCCATGCTTCACAGTAGGCAAGGTGTTCTTTTCTTCATAGGCCTTGTTCTTCCTCCTCCACACATAGCGTTGATCCATGGGCCCAAACAGTTCTAATTTTGTTTCATCAGTCCTCAGAACACTATCCCAAAACTTCTGTGGTTTGTCCACATGACTTTTGGCATACTGCAGTCGACTCTTCTTATTCTTTGGAGACAGCAAGGGGGTGCGCCTGGGAGTTCTGGCATGGAGGCCTTCATTACGCAGTGTGCGCCGTATTGTCTGAGCTGAAACTTCAGTACCCACATCTGACAAATCTTTTCTCAGTTCCTCAGCAGTCACACGGGGACTTTTCTCCATCTACGCTTCAGGTAGCGCACAGCAGTCGAAGTCTGCATCTTCTTTCTGCCACGACCAGGTAGCGTTTCAACAGTGCCCTTTGCCTTGAATTTGCGAATGATGCTTCCTATGGTCTCTCTTGGTATGTTTAACATCTTTGCAATCTTCTTATAGCCATTGCCCTTCCTGTGAAGAGTAATCACCTCTTCTCTTGTCTTCCTGGACCATTCTCTTGACTTCACCATGTTTGTAACCACACCAGTAAATGTCTAGAAGGAGCTGAGTATCACAGTCATTTTAAAGCTGCCTAATTGGTGCTTATTATGGTTTATTGCTGCTCCGTGACATCCACAGGTGTTTTCAATACCTGATTGAAAACACTTGAATGAACCTCTGTTCTTCAGAGTGGTAGTCTTTAAGGGGTTGAATAATTGTGTCAATGAAGAATTCACAAAAGAAACATTTACTACTGTATTACAAAACCAATTGATGTCATTTTAGTTGCATATGGTTCTTTAACCCTTTCGCTGCTGAGGCTTTTTCCCGCCCCTATGCTGAGGTCATTTTTACCTGTTTTTGCGCTATTTTAAACGTGTTTTGAAGGCTTATTTTAGTATATGACCCAGACATATTATATATCGTTCTTTCCGTCAGACTCGGTAGATTCATAATATGTCATTATTATATGTATACGTTATGTCATGTCTGTATATTATAACAAAAAATGCAATAAAATATGTATTTTCAATAATTTACAATGTGTAAAGTGTTTTTTTCCACATTTTAACATGCGAGCAATTGCGGTTATATTTTGTATGGGGTGCGCTTGTTAAAATAATTAGAGATGGGGTCTCGTTACATTTTTTTTTGGGGAAAATGACACTATTTTAACAAACGCCCGCATACAAAAATCGTTAGTGCAGCATCATTGTTCACATTATAATTGAAATGGGAACAATATTGCTGCATTAACAAACCAAAAAAAATAAAAAAAAGTGTCTATTTTTTTTTTTTAAATTTTTTATTTTTTTTATTTTTCATTTTTTTTTTTTTTTCCAAAATTTTTCACTTTCATGTTTGGTATCGTTGGAACGGCCATGCTCTGGCCGATCCAACCATACCAAAATTTAACCCCTAGCTGCCACGGATCGGGAGATAGGGAGTTCATTGGAACTCCCTATCTCCACAGTTGGTGGCAGTTAGGGGTTAACTCTAGCAGGGTTATCCAAAGAGATTCGAATTGCTTGAGAAAGGTAACCGAACGCTGAAAATCAGCTTTCGGTTACCTTTCCTGGCCATTCGGCTATCCAGAGAGCAGGCAATTCGCAAAATCCTGGCGAATTGCCTGCACATACGGTGCCTGTTCGGTCCCTGTTCGAGGGCAGTGAAATCCCCATGAAAAAGCACTGCTTCGGCTATTCAGAGAACACAAACCAGCAGTGAAAGGTTCCCGAAATGTCCTGCCATTCGGTGGTTTAATTCGGCAAGTTAATTCAGGAGAATCCATAGGCTTCAATGTTAAAAATATTCCTGTTTTAATTTCAATATCTAATAAACCGTTCATTATAAAATTCTGCCAGCAAAAAGTCTCTTTATCTATAGATTTTTTAGGATACTTTAAGCATTTTTTCTGAATTTTTTTAAAAAAATTTAAAAGTCCGTTTTTTTTTTTTTTTTTTTTCAGTTTGCTTATTTTTTTTGTAACAGCCCTCTTTATTATCATTCCCTGGAACCTCCTGTGAAAATTTCAGACATTTTCGCTCAGTAGTTTTCTTTGCAAACAGCGTTTCATTTTCCCAGATTCATACAAATGGTTTTTCTAATTTATTCACTGCCTCCTCTACGTCACAGCTGCTTCGGCTCTGTGTGATTCGGCTCCTTTTCGGCTCCTGTTCGGCTCCTGTTCGGGTTTTTCGAAGGTTAATCCAGATGTTTTTGCTTGTTTTCAGCGTGCATTCGGTGAGTTTTCGTCAGGTTTGCGGCAGCTTTTCCCTGCAATTCGGGGACCCTGTGGCGCTTGCTGAATACACCGCAGGGTCACCGAAATGCAATCGGCAAAAGGAACCGAATTGAAGAGAACGAAAAGTCACCGAACGTGCGGTGACTTTTCGAATCTCTTTGGATAACCCTGTAGGACTGGCGTCATCGTGCTACGCACGATGACGCCAGTCCTCTGGGGGAGTTCCCGGAGGCTTGGCCGACATCCAAGATGTCGGCCAGCTCCGGGAAAGGATCGCGAACCGGCGCTTTTCAGCGCCGATTCGCAATCCAGCTCCCCAGGGGTTAATGCCAGGCATCATTTGGAAGGGCAGGCTGTGCCCTTCCAAATGATGCCTGGTTAACCCCGCAGAGCCGCCGATCGGGAGGGAGAGAGGTCCGAAGGACCTCCCCCCCTCCCTTTCAGGCGCCTCCTCCGCACATGCGGGGGGGCGCCTGAATTAGGTGTCATCGCGCCCCGCGATGACACCTAATTCTTGCGGCTGCTGGTCCGGATGCCGGGCTGACATCCAGGATGTCAGCCCGCACCGGAGGGGCAGCGATCGGCCGGAACCCGGCCGAACGCTGACCCCAATGGGAGGACGCGCTCAGCGCGTCCTCAGCACACCAGCGGGACTGCTGAGGACGCGCTGAGCGCGTCCTCAGCAGCGAAGTGGTTAAAAAGTCCTTGTAGGATTTCATTCTGAATACAATTACAAATGTACACTAAATTCCCTAAAACCTTTTACAGCATTGGGGTTGAATAATTTTGAACACAACTGTATATACAGTCAGGTCCATAAATATTGGGACATTGACACAATTCTAACATCTTTAGCTCTATCACCACCACAATGGAGTTTGGATGAAACAAACACAATGTGCTTTAACTGCAGACTGTCAGCTTTAAATTTGAGGGTATGTACATCCAACTCAGGTGAACGGTGTAGGACTTACAGCAGTTTGCAGATGTGCCTCCCACTTGTTAAGGGACCAAAAGTAATGGGACAGACGCTGGGTTTCATCCCTGGTGATGCTCTGCCAGGCCTCTACTACAACTGTCTTCAATTCCTGCTTGTTCTTGGGGCATTTTCCCTTCAGTTTTGTCTTCAGCAAGTGAAATGCATGCTCAATGGGATTCAGGTCAGGTGATTGACTTGGCCATTGCATAACATTCCACTTCTGTCCCTTCAAAAACTCTTTGATTGCTTTTGCAGTATGCTTTGAGTCATTGTCCATCTGCACTGTGAAGCGCCGTCCAATGAGTTCTACAGCATTTGGCTGAATGTGAGCAGATGATATTGTCAGGGATCCCGGGAGCAGGGTACAGGGAGTCCAAGGAGTTGGTGGAGAAGACAAGGTCGAGGTCACTAGCCAGGTCAGGATCACAGCGGAACACGGAGGTCGGGGTCACAAGCCAAGTCAGGATCACAGCGGTACACGGAGGTCGGGGTCACAAGCCAAGTCAGGATCACAGCGGTACACGGAGGTCGGGGTCACAAGTCAAGTGAGGATCACAGCGGTACACGGAGGTCGGGGTCACAAGCCAAGTCAAGCACAGGAAAGCATAAATACTAAATAGGAAGAGCAAATACTGAGGGAACTGCTACAATAGCGGAGCGAGGATTGAATGGCTAGTCTACCCTTAAATACCCATGGAGCTCCTCCCTCAATCTGAGATGCCGGTGATGTCAGAGACGTGCGCCGCGGGCCGGCTGCCATATTGGTGGAGCCTGGCTGCGCACGCGTCCATTCTGGGGCACGTGCTGGGCCAGCAGCCTTGGGCTGCGACGCAGGCCTGTGGCAGGCACCCGGGGACCCACTCCTCGTCCCCCCCGGGAGTCATGGACCCGCAACGGAGGGGTCCATGGCCGGGTCTCCGGGTAACGCCAGGCCCACGCGCCAGCCGCAACCCCGCACCCTGAGCACCAGCCCGATGTGGAGGGGACCGCCGGACCAGCTGTCCCGGAACCCGCAGCCCTGACAGATATTGCCTGAAACACCTCAGAATTCATCCTGCTGCTTTTGTCAGCAGTCACATCATCAATAAATACAAGAGAACCAGTTCCATTGGCAGCCATACATGCCTACGCCATGACACTACCACCACCATGCTTCACTCATGAGGTGGTATGCTTAGGATCATGAGCAGTTCCTTTCCTTCTCCATACTCTTCTCCTCCTATCACTCTGGTACAAGTTGATCTAGGTCTCATCTGTCCATAGGATCTTGTTCCAGAACTGTGAAGGCTTTGTTAGGTGTTGTTTGGCAAACTCTAATCTGGCCGTCCTGTTTTTGAGGCTCACCAATGGTTTACATCTTGTGGTAAACCCTCTGTATTTACTCTGGTGAAGTCTTCTCTTGATTGTTGACTTTGACACACATACACCTACCTCCTGGAGAGTGTTCTTGATCTGGCCAACTGTTGTGAAGGGTGTTTTCTTCACCAGGGAAAGAATTCTTCGGTCATCCACCACAGTTGTTTTCTGTGGTCTCCCGGGTCTTTTGGTGTTGCTGAGCTCACCGGTGCGTTCCTTCCTTTTGAGAATGTTCCAAACCGTTGTTTTCGCCATGCCTAATGTTCTTGCTATCTCTCTGATGGGTTTGTTTTGTTTCTTCAGCCTAATGATGGCTTGCTTCACTGATAGTGACAGCTCTTTGGATCTCATCTTGAGAGTTGACAGCAACAGATTCCAAATGCAAATAGCACACTTGAAATGGACTCTGGGCCTTTTATCTGCACATTGTAATTTGGGTAATGAGGGAATATCACACACCTGGCCATGGAACAGCTGAGAAGCCAATTGTCCCATTACTTTTGGTCCCTTTACAAGTGGGAGGCACATCTGCAAAGTGCTGTAAGTCCTATACCGTTCACCTGAGTTGGATGTACATACCCTCAAATTAAAGCTGACAGTCTGCAGTGAAAACACATTCAGGGTTATCCAAAGAGATTCGAAAAGTCACCGCACGTTCGGTGACTTTTCGTTCTCTTCAATTCGGTTCCTTTTGCCGATTGCATTTCGGTGACCCTGCGGTGTATTCAGCAAACAGCACAGGGTCCCCGAATTGCAGGGAAAAGCTGCCGTAAACCTGACGAACACTAACCGAATGCACGCTGAAAACAAGCAAAAACATCTGGATTAACCTTCGAAAAAGACGAACAGGAGCCGAACATGAGCCGAATCACACAGAGCCGAAGCAGCTGTGACGTAGAGGAGGCAGTGAATAAATTAGAAAAAACCATTTGTATGAATCTGGGAAAATGAAACGCTGTTTGCAAAGAAACTACTGAGCGAAAATGTCTGAAATTTTCACAGGAGGTCCAGGGAATGATAATAAAGAGGGCTGTTACAAAAAAAATAAGTAAACTGAAAAAAAAAAAAAAAAAATCGGACTTTTAATAAAAAAAAAAAAAAATCAGAAAAATGCTTAAAGTATCCTAAAAAATCTATAAATAAAGAGACTTTTTGCTGCAGAATTTTATAATGAACGGTTTATTAGATATTGAATTAAAACGGGAATATTTAACATTGAAGCCTATGGGATTCTCCTGAATTAACTTGCCGAATGAAACCACCGAATGGCAGGGCATTAGGGGAACCTTTCACTGCTGGTTTGTGTTCTCTGAATAGCCGAAGCATTGCTTCTCTATGGAGATTTCACTGCCCTCGAACAGGGACCGAACAGGCACCGTATGTGCAGGCAATTCGCCAGGATTTGGGGAACTGCCTACTCTCTGGATAGCCGAATGGCCAGGAAAGGTAACCGAACGCTGATTTCAGCGTTCGGTTACCTTTCTCAAGCAATTCGGATCTCTTTGGATAACCCTGATTGTGTTTGTTTCATTCCAACTCCATTGTGGTGGTGTATAGAGCCAAAGATGTTAGAATGTGGTCAATGTCCCAATATTTCTGGACCTGACTGTAATGTGTATATATATATATATATATATATATATATATAGTGCGTTCACGGCAAACTAAGTAAAATAAGTCCACTCCAGTCCAGAATTTTGAAAAGAAAAGCGACAGCTCAGAAAGTGGACATGACTTTCAAGCACAGAAAGCTACGAGTCAAAATCATTTATGGTTTTAATCACTAGAAGAAAAAATATACAATATTATTAATTATTCAAAATAGCAGTTCAGTCCAGATTTTAGGAGCAAGTCAATTCTATTTGGTGTTTGACCATTAAAATTATTTTAAAAGGCACACTACCACTAACAGAAGCTGTAACTAGATTTCTTGTGCATTACAAACAAAACCACTTTATAAAACACATGCTGCTGTTTTTTATTCTTTGTTGAAGTAATTGCGTGTAAAGCGAAAAATATAAATTAGGTTTTTTTATCTCCTGTTTCCATTTTGTGGATTTTCCCCAAGATGCTACCAAAAGTTGTGCAAACGTTTTACTTTACTGGTGTGGTTTATCTTACACAATATTTAACAGTCAATGAGGTGGAGGAGGGGTGGTTAAATAAGGCTGCAGGGGGTCTATTGTGTCACAGAGATAAGATATAACCCTTGCATCAGATAAAACAGGGAGCTTAAAAAGACTTCTAATCTACCCCCTGGTAGATTGATGTCCTTTGAATGGATCCCACACAGTACAATGATTTGAGTTGGTGACTGTCCCATTCACTCCATTCTATGGCCGAAGCCACAGAGTGAAGAGCAAGTGATGAAAGGGGGGGGCAGTTTACACACAAAAGATCACACAATAGATGCCCCAAATGACACATATAGAGTTAAATAATTTCTAAAAAAACAAGGCACATGTAAGGTATAAGCAACAGCAAATAAACATTTAATTAGTGTTCCGCCTTCCTTTTTACTCAATAGTATTTATCAACCACCTTCAGGGAATCGGAATAGGTAACAAAATGAATAAATAATCATAATATTTATTATTTATTGAGACATAAATATATATTTTTATCATATATATATATATAAAAAGTGAAATTTTACATTTAAGCTCTTTAATCAGTAAAAAAAAGGATATGGAAAAAAAAAGCACCCAGCCCTTTTTATTATCATTCATTGGATCTTCTATGTAAATTTCAGACATTTTCGTTCTGTAGTTTCTTTGCAAACAGCGTTTCACTTTTCAAACATTCAAGCGTACTGTTTTTTTTTCCACTCCATTCATCTGCGGTCTTAGCTTTTTCCGGCGGCTGCTCTGCGCTGTGATCGGCTCCTGCTCGGGTTTCTCCGGCGTGTTCGGTGGGGTTAATCCAGATGTTTTTGCCGGTTTCGGTGTGAGTTCGCCTGGGTTTTGCGGTGAGTGTTCGGCAGGTTTGCGGCGGCTTTACCCTGCTCCACGACGGCCCTGTGGTGCTTGCTGAATACACTGCAGGGTCGCCGAAATGAGATCGCCAAATCGTACCGAATTGAAGAGAACGAAAAGTCACTGATCGTACATTCCATTCTCTTTGAATAACCCTGATATTGTGTTGTGTTTTACGATGTTTGAGACAATGTAGCAATGACTCTCCATTGCATTTGGATACCTGGGTCCTGCCACAGATCACAGTCAATATTTTTTTTATATTTAAAAAAACAAACAAACAATGGCTATTTTTAACATCACAACAATAGTAATGCACTTGTAAACATGTAGCATGAAAAAAAGAGGTTCTGCTGTATGTTCTTTTTTTTTTTTAATGAATATCTTCGACAGGCCCCAGAGAGTGAGGAAATATGAGTGTTCTTCCAAGACTACTTAGAGAGTAGCTACGTATGCCAAGAAAATTATCTTTACACAATGCAAAAATGCTCCAAGGCCGAACTAAAGAAAATAATTGGTGTGATAGATAATAAGCCCTGAGCCGAGTCAAATTATTTAAGATGTATTGTACATTATCAGGTATTCCCACAAATTGGAAGAGTTTATTTAACTGTAACTGTTTGTGCATTGAGAAAGAAAATCTGTTAATCTATGCAATAGATGGAAACCACATTTTATCTATTCTTTTACCCTCAAATGAATGATAGCTGGGTGCCAAGGGGTATTTAACTCGACCCAGTAGCTACCTAGTTTAGGCTAGGGTCAGATGAGTGCATTTTGTACGGACTGTGCGTCCATGCAGTTTGGACGTACTTACTGACTGACAACAAGGTAGTGGCCACACAGTCCGATTTTTTCACTGACGTATTTTATGACTGATGTAGCAGGGAAAATAAATTAAAATGAAAAAACATTCTGTCCGTCAAAAATGCTGGACATATAAATGCAGTCCATCTGACCTCGTTTCATCACTCACATACAAAGCTACACAGACGTTGCAGACGTGGCGCACTCCGCACGTCCGTTCTAGCAGTATTACCTTCTTGTCTAACCTGCGTCCGTTTGCCGCGTCCGCCATGTATCCGCACTTCCGTGCGGACGTAATTCGTGTGTGTGGCTCCATTGGTCAGAATGCTATGCTGCCACGGACGTACAAATGTGCGGCAACACGGACGTGATAACTGTGCTCGTCTGACCCCAGCCTTAGATGAGGTCATATAGAGTAACTTTATTATAGGTTTAATTTTCTATTTCCATTGGAGGTCAGGCTCTATTACCAAAGCAAATGGTTTTGGCTCCCACAGCGCTGTGCATTCTGGCACCATGATGGTGCTCATGCTTGTTTGAAGCTATAGGGGTTATTCAAAGAGAGACGATTTTGCCACCGAATTTCGCCGAACTGTGAATTTCACCGTACTGTGCAATTTCGTGGACATTCAGCTATTCAGAAAGCTGTCAATTTGCCAAACATTGGCGAATTGCCAGCGAAATACGGTGCGATTTAGGCTAGGGTCAGACTAGCGCACTTTAAACGTGCGTTCTGGCGCACTTAATTACGGCCGCACTAGCAGCAAATGACGGGCAATGACGGCCAATATACGAAGTACGGTCGCACGAAAGTCCGGCCGCGCAACGCAAGTGGCAAATGAACGCATTTTGTCGAGAACGTCAAACCGCTAGTACGGTCGTACAGAGTGCGCTGTGTCCGCTAGCGGCGTGTGTGCGTGATTTTGAGATGTCAGACACTGCTAATGTCCGGCCAACATAACGTCCAGATGCAAAAAGTGTTTTATTGATGATCCGTACAAAATCACGAACGCAAATGCGCATCGTATGACCGCTATCGCGTATTCCGTGAAAAAATGCGTCCATTCGTTCGAACGCACTTTTTCACAGACAAAGCGAAAATGCGTTCGTCTGACCCTAGCCTCAGCAGCAGTGAAATTCCCCATTGTGAAGTAATAGTTAATCTATTCAGAGAACGCCGAACAGCGCCGACAGGTTGGTGAAATGCCCTGATTTTCAGTGCTTTCATATAGCAGGTTTAAACAGGTGTATCCCATAGGTTTCAATGTAAAAATAAATCCCATTTACACATATTTCTTTTAGGCTTTCTTCTGAATTTTTTCGGCAAAATTTTTAATTATGATTTTGTTTTAAATGGTCTTTTTTAAAAATTCTGTAGCAGACCTTTTTATTGTTATTCTTAGGACCTTATATATTATTTCCATGCATTCTCATGCATTATTTTAATTTAAAACGCCTTTTAAAAATTGCAGTGGTGTTTTTTTTTTAACTCCTGTTCGGCGGCTGGTCAGCTTTATTCGGTGGAAAAATTTGGTGAAATTTCAGTGCTCTTTGAATAGCCGCTTAAAGAAGAAATGTCCATGTGTCCATGTGTTTGCAGAGTCAGCTCTTCAATTAGGCAAACTAGGTGCTCGCCTAAGGCCTTATTCACACTAGGGCCACGCCTAATGGAATTTGCTTGGCATATCGGTATGTACCTTTTATATAACTGTCGAGCTGCCTGGATGTACTAGGGGGGAGGGCACACAGGGAATTTGCCCCTCTAAGCTGCAATCCCATTATACATCATACAGGGTTTTTCTTACACCTGTATCTCTAGTTCTGTATACCTTAAAGGTCAATTGAGGTGTCACTGGAAATGCCAGAGTCCACACTTCCCACCGATATCAAATATGAGCACGTAAACTTTACATGAAGAAAAAAGAAATAAAAAAAATAATTTTCTTTGGTCGACTTTTCATTTAAACAGCAATCACTGCTGGTACAATAACTCACTTTCACAATTCTCATGCCAGGGGCAAGCGTGGAGAGGATGCACTGTATCATCTTAAAGAAATAGAAAAGATGGACCCCTGTATCTCTATTCCTTACACCCAACAGGATCAAGTTGGGTGTCATAGGAAAGGTCAGGGTTTGGCTTTTCCAATGATAGCAAACATGACTGTGTAAAATGTAAAAGTATGAAAACAATTAAAAAAAACTATTTTTTTCAATTTTTCCTCTAAGGCAGTGACATTTACCATTTTTCACTTATAAACCAAACAATGCCACTGCCAAATAATAGCTCTTAGCCAAAATTGGTAGAGTGCCCTTCTGTAAAATTGTGTCTGGATCCGTCCCTGACTATATAGATATGTTTTCTACTTGGAAGAGCCCTAAATTAGGAAGCAGATTGTGCTAAGACCAGATGTTTCCATTGAACGTACTGAACCGAATTGTTCCAGCTTGACACAGCTTAGCAGGGTTATAGGCACATTAAAATATTAAATAATGTAAATAAATAATTTTCTTGATACAGAATTTCAAGAGTCTTTATTGTGATTATTTAATAGAGCAAAATAACTTTTGTATTTCTACCTCAGCAAAACCTGGTGAGAATTATAAAGTGATAAAACCATGTATTGGTAATGAGTTGTGTTATTGCCCTCCATCACATAACATCGCACCACCGACACGTATTAAAGTGTAGAGCTGGTACATTATCTTTGATAATAGAACAGTTGTTTTTCAAGATGATCAACTAATACCTTTGGAGATGTGAAAAATCTCACCGAACCTGCAAATACAAAAATCGGAATATCTTTTTTTTAGGAACTAGTGAATACGTTCTGCTTTTTAAATTAGCAATTACACCCTTGGCCAGAGGTGCTAATGGCATATGGCAAATCAACAGAATCATTCTCTCTTGTTAATTCATACCCCTTGTATAAATTTTCACGTGTTAGGAGATAAACATGCTGTAGTTATGGGACTACAGATATAAATACATTAAAACAAATCACTAAAGTATTACTTATTATTATCGATAAAGAGGCACTCTACACATCCTGACCGCTTTAGGCTAGGGTCAGACGAACGCATTTTTCGCATCGTCTGTAAAAAAAGTGCATCCGAACGCATGGACGTACTTTTTCACGGAATTCGCGATAGCGGTCATACGATGCGCAATTACGGCTGTGATTTTTTATGGATCCAAACCAGGAAACTTTGGGTGTCTGGAGCGTTATGTTGGCCGCAGCGTCTGACGTCTCCTATTCACGCACACACGCCGCTATGCGGACGCAGCACACTCTGTACGTCAGTACTAGTGGTTCGATGTTCTTGCTAAAATGCGTACGTTTGGCGCTTGCGTTGCGCGGCCAAACTTTCATGCGGCTGTACTTCGTGTGTGGGCCTGCATTGGACGTCATTTGCTGCTACCACGGCCGTAATAAAGTGCGGCTAAACGCACGTTCGCACTGCGTTCGTCTGACCCCAGCCTTATTGTTTTAAAGTGGTCACGTTGCAAGGAGTGCCCCGACTGGGTGAAGTGAAGGAGTTTCCTCCACCCCACCCATCAGGGCCAGATTTGCATCTCAGGAGCCTGTAGGCATAGAAATTTGGAGTGTCCCTACCCCCCCCCCAACAAGGAAAAAGAAAAAGAACCCAAAATTTTAATTTTGGGGCAAACTAGAAAAATAAAAAAATCATTTTTTTAAAAAATGAAAACCAGTTTCTCTCTGTGCATAAATCAAAAGAAAGGGCAGGATCTGTTGCCTTAGTTAAGTTAGTGCAGTGGCATTGATTGTTTTATATGTTAAAGCATATATCGCCGCTGCCGTAGAACAGAGAAAAAAGTAATAATTTTGCATTTATTAATTTTTTTATTTATTTTTATTTTATTTTTTATTTTTACACATTACATGGTCATGTTTGTATCATTGTAAAGACCAGACTCTGACCTTTGCAATGACACCTCACTTACCCTTGTACGGTGTACAATTCAGAGATGCAGGGTTTCAAAGTCCCCCTGTCTCTGCAGTGCCACAGTCTAGGTTGCACTGCAGACTGCAGCTGCAGCCCTTAATGGCAGGTGAGGCTCTGCCTCACCTGCCACCCCTGACCGCATGTCCCGGCTGTGCAGTTTCTCCTGTTGCTCTTTCGATTTTACTTTTGCGTAATGCCAGCTATACTGACAAACTCCGGCACTTTGTGAATAATCTCTTTAGCTTTTAGTGTGTTTTCCACTGATGTTTCAGATGTAGTGTCTGCTGAAATTACTTATTTGTTCAGTTTGACTGGCTTGGCTTAAGGTTTGCACTTTGCAGTGTCCTGCTCAGTTGCTTGACTAACCTTGTACTGTCATATCATATATCCTCCTTCTCCATCACGCTCTCTATACAACAGCCGCAATGGACCAATGTAAGCTGATCCTTCACTGTCTAATTGACCAATGCTGTAAAGGAAAGCAATGTATTTGTTGTGAAAATGGAATTCTGATGGCGCTGCCAACCCTCCCCTATTCTGCTGGTGTCAGTTATGTAGACAGAACTGCTGTTCATATTAAAAGTTACAGCCATAGTTGCAGGTTTCTGGTACAGTAACCATCACTAACCTAACAGTCAAGCCCCAAACAATAGTATTGGAGGTTTTATTTTCAGAACATCACAAGTCTGTTGGGATATATATATATTGTATTTTCCCAGATAAGCACAAACATATACAGGCCTATTCACTAAAAGGTGAAACTCAGGAGAATTGACAGGAGAGAACAATCTAGAGCAAATAACAAATTTGAGAAGTTGAATGGGATAATTTTTCTGGTTTGGCTATTTTGACTTGGATTTTTCACTTCTTCTGCCCGTTCTCCTGAGTTTCACCTTTGTTGAATAGACCTGATAATAATAATGTCTAGCTGGGATAGTTCCAGCCAGACAGGGTCTGAAGCTGAGGATTGTGGTTGGTCTCTGTCCTACCTTTCACACCTCTATACTGCGGCTGCCTTTCACTCATCCTGTCAACCCCATGGTTTCTATGAACCATTCCTCTCAACCTCAATGTAACTCTGTGCCATCCCTCTCACCCCACTCTTTCATTGACTTGCACCCTCATCACATTGTGTCTCTGTGCCGTCCCCTTAACCAAGCGTGCCCCTATCCTATCCCTCTCATTCTATTGTCTCAGACATTCTAGTAACATTGTGTCTCTGTTCAACCGCTTAACAGCATTGTGCCTCTGTCCGATATCTGTCATTCCATTGTGTTTCTGCCTTCCTTCTAATTTAGGAATGTCAGACTCCGACCTACCAGATGTTGATGGCCTATAAGTCTGATAAATCCTTGAAGGTGATATAGTCAGAGAATCATGGGAGTTGTAGTTCAGCTACATCTGTGGGGGCTGGAGTTTGACAATCCTGCGATAACCACATTTTGCCTCTGTCTCACCTCCCTCAAACTCATGAGGCTCTATTCCGCCCTGTGCGGTATAATGGGGACGCTAACTGGGAATACCTACAGGTTTCCCAGTAGCGTCCCCATTTTAGCGTGATATTCAGGGGCAGCTGCTGTTTCAGCACCTTGCCATGGAACTCAGTGCAACGGCAGTGATACTCGCGGTAGCGCTTCCACGCTGCGTGCATCATCTCTTGGAGTCCATAGGACTCCATGGATGTTTGCGCTTCCGGGCCACGAGCCCTGCGCGATCTCGCTCCCACGAAGCACAATTTGCGGTTTTTATGCCGCGCATGTTATGCAGAAGCGCAAATAGTGTAGTAAAGCTTCAGGGACTTCTGTGTTGCCTCTAAGCTGAAGAAGAGGAGTGAGAAAAAAAATCAACCAAAATATGAAAAATGTATATTAAAAAAGTAATCGGGCAGAGGCTTAACGGCAAACATGGGAATTCTATTTATAATGGAGTATTCCTTTATGGCAATATTTATTCAATGCATCCTACATTGTATCAACTTAACCCTTTCGCTGTGGAGGACGTGCTCAGCGCGTCCACCGCAGGTAGGGTTCCATACGGAGGACGCGCTGAGCGCGTCCTCCCTTTGGGGCCAGCGATCGGCCGTATTCCGGCGATCGCTGTGCCCCCGGTGCGGGCTGACATCCTCGATGTCAGCCCAGCACCAGGAACCGCCGCAGGCACAATTAGATGTCATTACGGCGGCGCGATGACATCTAATTCAGGCGCCCCCCGCGTGTGCGGAGGAGGCGCCTGAAAGGGAGGGGGGAGGTCCTTCGGACCTCTCTCCCTCCCGATCGCCGGGGTGCAGAGAGTTAATCCAGGCACCGTTTGGAAGGGCACAGCCTGCCCTTCCTAACGGTACCTGGCATTAACCCCATGGGGGCCGGATCACGAATCGGCGCCGAAAAGCGCTGGTTCGTGATCCTTTCCCGGAGCTGGCCGACATCTTGGATGTCGGCCAAGCTTCCGGGAATGCCCCCTGAGGACTGGCGTCATCGTGCATAGCACGATGATGCCAGTCCTGGAGTTAACCCCTAACTGCCACCAATGGTGGAGATAGGGGGTTCCAATGAACACCCTATCTCCTGATCCGTGGCAGCTAGGGGTTAATGTTCAGTACTGTTGGATCGGCCAGAGCATGGCCTTTCCAACGATACCAAACATGACAATGAAAAAGTTTTTAAAAAAAATACAAATTAAAAATAAAAAAATATTTTAAAAAAATTATAAAAAAAGAAACAAGTCTTTTTCTTTTTTTTGTTTTTTTAATGCAGCAATATTATTCCCATTTCAATTATAATGTGAACAATGATGCTGCACTAACGATTTTTGTATGCGGTGCGTTTGTTAAAAATCACGTAATTTTCCCCAAAAAAAATGTAACGAGACCCCATTTCTAATTTTTTTAACAAGCGCACCCCATACAAAATATAACCGCAATTGCTCGCATGTTAAAATGTGAAAAAATTTACACATTGTAAATTATTAAAAATTTATATTTTATTGCATTTTTTGTTAGAATATACAGACAGGACATGACGTATACATATAATAATGACATATTATGAATCTGCCGAGTCTGATGGAAAGAATGATATATAATATGTCTGGGTCATATACTAAAATAAGCCTTCAAAACACGTTTAAACAAGATGAGCGAAACAGGTAGAAATGAGCTCAGCACAGAGGCGTGAAACGCCTCAGCAGCGAAAGGGTTAATAAACAACTGCTTGAGTTAAAAAAAAAATACAAGCTGCTCATTCTCAAACTCTTTACCCTGACCAAGTAGTAAGAATTTACAAACAGGGTTATTCAGAGAGCGGTGAAAAGCAGGAGAATGACTGGAGAATGAAAAACTCTAGGTCAAAATAGCCGATTTGGAAAGTGAGATGAATGGGAGAATTTTTCTGGTTTGGCTATTTTGACCTAGAATCTTTCATTCTCCAGTCATTCTCCAGTCATTCTCCAGTCATTCTCCTGCTTTTCACGCTCTCTGAATAACCCTGTAAGTGTAAGTAAGGCTAGGGTCAGACTAACGCAGTATTAACGTGCGTTTAGCCGCACTAAATCACGGCCGTGCTAGCAGCAACTTACGTCCAATGCCAGGCAGCATACGAAGAACGGCCGCACAAAAGTGCGGCTGCGCAACACAAGTGGCAAACGAACGCATTTTTTCGAGAACGTCAAACCGCTAGTACTGACGTACAGAGTGCGCTGCGTCTGCTAGCGGCATGTGTGCGTGATTAGGAGAGGTCAGACGCTGCTAATGTCCGGCCAACATAACGTCCGCAGACACAAAAAGTGTTTTATTGATGATCCGTACAAAATCACGGACGAAAATGCGCATCGTATGACCGCTATCGCGTATTCTGTGAAAAAATGCGTCCATTCGTTCGAACGCACTTTTTCACGGACAACGCGAAAAATGCGTTAGTCTGACCCTAGCCTAAAAATGGAAGAAAGAATAACAGGGTTATTCAGAGAGAGGTGAAAACCAGGAGAATGACTGGAGAAGTGAAAAATCTAGGTCAAGATAGCCAAAAAAGAAAAATTCTCCCACTTATCTCACTTTCCAAATCGGCTGCTTTGACCTAGATTGTTAATTTTTCCTGGCAATTCTCCTGGTTTTCCCCTCTCTCTGAATAACCCTGTAAATCAGACCCACATTAGGGTCAGCACAATCTTTCATATAACACAGAGCACAATGTCACACAGTGTGAACAGGAGTAAAATATCTAAGATAATAAAAGGAATTTAGTTCATATGAAAAGTATCCATATACTCAGCTATTATTTTAGTTAGAGATCTACTGAGAACTTTGCTCCATGAAATGCTCACAGATGGAGAGCTGAGAGAACTAGACTATTCTTGGAGCATTGTATACATAATGCTGATATAGCAATTTATAATATGTTACCTAAAAGTAAAATGTAATTAAGCCGCAGAGAGTATCATGTAATCCATGTAGTGAGAATATACCTAAAATAAAACCACAATAACAGGAATACAAAGAAACAACTAGACCTGGGGATATACTGTATTTAGTCCTATAGATACAGATTGATATTGTGTAAATATTTACACGTTTAAGATCACACAGACATAAATAAATGGCCTTTTGCCACTGTGGTGTGTGGTGAAATATGTAATAGTTGTGGTGACCTGAATAATGAAGGTATAAGGGAGGGATTCAGTGGCTGGCTGGGTAGAATGGGCTGCAGTCCACCATGGATTGTCCCAGCTTCCACTGCTGGGAGTTGCATTGCGGTAGGGGTTCTATAGTTTCCCCTGTCTCAGAGTTTTTTTTTCCCCAGTGGCTGCCTGTGCTGCTGGGAGTTGCATTCTAGAGGAGATGGCATACTGGTCTTTGGCTGGGTTTCCATTAGCTGGATGTGCTGCTGGGAGTTGCAGTGCACTGCAGGTGATATAGTTTCCTACTTCTCAGAGCTTCCTTTCTCAGTGTCTGGCTGTGCTACAGTGAGTTTCAGTGTTGTTGCTATAGCTTCCCATGTCTCAAAGATGGCTTTCTCTCTGGCTGGCTGTGCTGCTGGGAGTTGCTTTGCAGTGGAGGTGCTATAGCTTCCTCTGTCTCACAGCTGGATTTCTCAGTGGCTGGCTGTGCTGCAGGGAGTTACTTTGCAGTGGAGGTGCTATAGCTTCCCATGTCTCAAAGCTGGCTTTCTCTCTGGCTGGCTGTGCTGTGTGGGAGTTGCTTTGCAGTGGAGGTGCCATGGTTTCCTTTGTCTCACAGCTGGCTTTCTCGCTGGCTGGCTGTGCTGTGTGGGAGTTGCTTTGCAGTGGAGGTGCTATAGCTTCTTCTGTCTCACAGCTGGATTTCTCAGTGGCTGGCTGTGCTGCAGGGAGTTGCTTTGCAGTGGAGGTGCCATAGTTTCCCTTGTCTCACAGCTGGCTTTCTCTGTGGCTGGCTGTGCTGCAGGGAGTTGCTTTGCAGTGGAGGTGCCATAGTTTCCCTTGTCTCACAGCTGGCTTTCTCTCTGGCTGGCTGTGCTGTGTGGGAGTTGCTTTGCAGTGGAGGTGCCATGGTTTCCCTTGTCTCACAGCTGGCTTTCTCTCTGGCTGGCTGTGCTGTGTGGGAGTTGCTTTGCAGTGGAGGTGCCATGGTTTTCCCTTGTCTCACAGCTGGCTTTATCTGTGGCTGGCTGTGCTGTTGGGAGTTGCTTTGCAGTGGAGGTGCCATGGTTTCCCTTGTCTCACAGCTGGCTTTCTCGCTGGCTGGCTGTGCTGTGTGGGAGTTGCTTTGCAGTGGAGGTGCTATAGCTTCTTCTGTCTCACAGCTGGATTTCTCTCTGGCTGGCTGTGCTGTGTGGGAGTTGCTTTGCAGTGGAGGTGCCATGGTTTCCCTTGTCTCAAAGCTGGCTTACTCTCTGGCTGGCTGTGCTGCTGGGAGTGGAGGTGCCATGGTTTCCCTTGTCTCACAGGTGGCTTTCTCTCCAGCTGGCTGTGCTGTTGGGAGTTGCATTGCAGTGGAGGTGCCATGGTTTCCCTTGTCTCACAGCTGGCTTTCTCTGTGGCTGGCTGTGCTGTTGGGAGTTGCTTTGCAGTGGAGGTGCCATGGTTTCCCTTGTCTCACAGCTGGCTTTCTCTGTGGCTGGCTGTGCTGTTGGGAGTTGCATTGCAGTGGAGGTGCCATGGTTTCCCTTGTCTCACAGCTGGCTTTCTCTCCGGCTGGCTGTGCTGCTGGGAGTTGCATTGCAGTGGGGATTCCACACTCCCCCTTCCTGTCCCAGGAGCTGGCTTTGCCTCTGTCCATAGTTGGCAGTGAGGGGCAGGTTCCCCTCTCACACTCCTCTCTGTCTCTGTCATTGCTACACGAGGCTCCGGCTGCTGCAGCCTGTGCTCTGCTCCCCCCCCCCATCCCCGGTGCCCCGGCTCCCTGCTCCCCCGGATTGGCTGCACACCCCCGGGATCAGCTGGGTACACACGCCTGATATGAATGGCTTCCTGGAAAGGACTTCCCTACAGGAGGAAGATGAGCAGCAGACTCAGTTTCTTCGAGGTAATAATGAGGATTGATTTCTGCAAAGCAGCAGCAACACACACACACACACACACACACACACACACACACACACACACACACACACACACACACATACATACACACACACATACATACACACACACACACACACACACATACACACACATACACACACACACACACACACACACACATACATACACACACACATAGACACACACACACACACATACACATACACCCCCCCCCCTCCCCGAGGATGGAGAGAAGAGCCTGGACCCTGATTTAGTGTGCTGAGTCCTGAGTGACCCTCCTCCAGAGCCCCCCCCCCCACACTGTGCCCTGTGAGTACCCACAACCCTTACACAATGCTACCTGCCCCAGAAAGGGTTAATTCAACCGCGCACAAATGCCATAGCTCTACTTTTTTTAAGAGTGCAATTTACATAACTGTATTTGTGTAACCTCGACAACACCAGCTTTCCTGAACTACATTTCCCATGATGCTCAGACAGCTTGTGTGCAGAAAGAGTTAAGTCTGCAATACACCCAGCTCAGGTTTACTTTTACCCTCTGGTGCAGAGAGTGCAGCTTATCTGACAGTCCAGCCTTGGCAGCCCCAGATACTGTATATTGTTACCCATGTTCCCAAGATGCTCAGCAAATCATAGATCTGGCTGAGCATCATGGAAAATGTGGTTTGCAAAACATCTGGGACTGAGGAGGAGGTTATACAATGTATCCCTCATTTGCTCATTGAGCTATTAACCATTTATGCCCTGTGGATCATAATGCAGTTTTTCCCCATTTTGCAGAGTTTTTTTATTCTTGGGGTTTGCAGAATTTAGTTTAAGCCAAATTAAATGTGGCAGAAATAATAAATATTATAGCTGTTTTTAACCCTTTCAGAAGTGGATTATCACGATATCGTTTAGTGAATAATAAACGCACGAATGTTTTAGAATTTTGTGGAACTTTCTATATGTTTGGTTGGTGAACTGTCGGAATAAGAGACTTTATGTCATTTTATAAAATGTATGTGACATTGTTTAAGAAACTTTATTTATTTAAAGCAGACAATGAGCACATTTTGCTCCAATTTCATAGCTTTTTACCTTTTCGTTTCTTCCCATTATGTGTAAACTAAGTGGTTTTTCTTCCACTATAACATACAGGGGTCAAGTCCTAAAAAAAAATCTGGGAACTCGCTAAGATTTCTGTCCGCCAACTAGCAACTAACGTCTTAGGCTGGGGTCAGACCAGCGCACTTTTAACGTGCGTTCTGGCGCACATAATTACGGCCGCACTAGCAGCAGATGACGGGCAATGACGGCCAATATACGATGTACGGCCGCACAAAAGTCCGGCCGTGCAACGCAAGTGGAATTTGAACGCATTTTTCTGAGAACGCTGAACCGCTAGTACTGACGTACTGAGTGCGCAGCTGCGGCATAGCGGCGTGTTTGCGAGATTAGGAGATGTCAGACACTGCTAATGTCCAGCCTACATAACGTCCAGACGCAAAAAGAGTTTTATTGACGATCCGTACAAAATCACGACCGAAAATGCGCGTCGTCTGACCGTTTTTGCGCATTCCGTGAAAAAATATGTCAATGCGTTCGGACGCACTTTTTCACATTCGCGGGGAAAAATGCTTTTGTCTGACCCTAGCCTTAGGCTAGGGTCAGACGAACGCAGCTTTAACGTGCGTTTAGCCGCACAAAATCACGGCCGTGCTAGCAGCAAATGACGTCCAATGCCGGGGAACACACGAAGTACGGCCGCACGAAAGTTCGTCCGCGCAACGCAAGTGGCAAACGAACGCATTTTTTCGAGAACGTCAAACCGCTACTACTGACGTACAGAGTGCGCTGCGGCCGCATAGCGGCGTGTGTGTGTGATTGGGAGACGTCAGACGCTGCACACGTCCAGCCAACATAACGTCCAGACACAAAAAGGGTTTTATTGATGATCCGTACAAAATCACGGACGAAAAGGCGCATCGTATGACCGCTACCGCGTATTCCGTGAAAAAATATGTCCGTTCGTTCGACCGCACTTTTCCACGGTCGACGCGAAAAATGCGTTCGTCTGACCCTAGCCTTAGACCTGACACAATCACTCACTCAAATCTGATATATCTATATATACAGAATGTGGATTTTTCCAAAAATATATGCTAATTCTTTTACTTATTGTGACTTAGGCTGGGGTCAGACGAACGCAGTGCGAACGTGCAATGAGCCGCAAATGACGTCCAATGACGGCCACGAAGTACAGCCGCACAAAAGTTCAGCCGCGCAACGCAAGCGGCAAACAAACGTATTTTTCGAGAACATGGAACCGCTAGTACTGACGCACAGAGTGCGCTGCGTCTGCATAGCGGCGTGTGTGCGTGATTAGGAGACGTCAAACGCTGCACATGTTCGGCCAACATCACGTTCATTTGTTTTTTATAGCTCCGTCCAAAAATACGGCCGAAATTGCACAACGTATGACCGCTATCGCGTCTTCCATGAAAAAATGCGTTCGGACGCATCAATGCACTTTTTGACGGTAGGCGTTAAAAATGCGTTGTCTGACCCTAGACTTAACAGGGAAAGATCTGATTGATCAACTGAATACAAGCGTTATAGAGTATGGGACCAATCGGAACTCAGTTCCCTCTGCAAAAATAGTGGAGGAACTGCTTTCCATTCATCCCCCTAGCAATATAGCACCGTTACTCTTCTGTACATAAATACCACCGATATTCTTGCATAGATAGTCTTTAAAGTGGTAAGTGAGGAGGCTATTCCAAGATTTATTTGAGTTCTTTGATTAAAACATTGATGTGTGTTGTTCCATACGTTTCTATTGTCATGAAAATTGACAGGGTTATTCAGAGAGCGGTGAAAAGCAGGAGAATGACTGGAGAATGAAAAATTCTAGGTCAAAATAGACAAACCAGAAAAATTCTCCCTTTCATCTCACTTTCCAAATCGGCTATTTTGACCTAGAATTTTTCATTCTCCAGTCATTCTCCTGCTTTTCACTGCTCTCTGAATAACCCTGTATGTGTTGAGTGTTTTATGGTTGCAGCAGCCATATATTGTGTTTTCTCAAATTGATTGAAGGTCTCCTGTACTGACCAGGTAGGCTTTTGCTCAGGGGTCAAGTTCTAAAAAAGAAGTGTGGGAAATCGCCAAGATTTATTCTGTCCCCCAATTAGCAATTATCAGCTCGCACGTAACACAAACACACACACTCAAATCTGATATATTCACGTCCTCCTGTATCTGCTAGCAGGAATACTGACCTGGCTCCTTTATGTATTGTTGTCCTGTCTTTACCCATTGCAACTTTGTACAGCGCTGCGGAATGTGTTGGCGCTTAATAATTAATAATAATAATATGTGGAAGTAAGTCCTCTAGACTGTAAGCTCCTATGAGCAGGGCCCTCTACACCTCTTGTTTCCGTCCGCTTATATGTATTTCGTTCCCTTTGGTTATTGTAAAGCGCTGCGGAAACTGTTGGCGCCATTATAAATGATGACAATAATAATAAGGAAGCAAAAATATATGCTAAATCATACTCACTGTTTTATTATTATTTATTATTGTGATTTAACAGGGAAATACGACTGAACACCTGAATACAAAGCTTTAGGCTAGGGTCAGACGAACGCATTTTCACGTTGTCTGTGAAAAAGTGCGTTCGAACGAATGGACGCATTTTTTCACGGAGTACGCGATAGCGGTCATACTATGCGCATTTGCGTTCGTGATTTTGTACGGATCATCAATAAAACACTTTGTGCATCTGGACGTTATGTTGGCCGGACATTAGCAGTGTCTGACATCTCCAATTCACGCACACACGCCGCTAGCGGACGCAGCGCACTCTGTACAACCGTACTAGCGGTTTTACGTTCTCGACAAAATGCGTTTGTTTGCCACTTGCGTTGCGCAGCTGGACTTTTGTGCGACCGTACTTCGTATATTGTCCGTCATTGCCCGGCATTTGCTGCTACTACGGCCGTGATTAAGTGCGCCTGCACGCGCGTTCGCACTGCCTCAGTCTGACCCTAGCCTTATAGTGTTTGGGACCAAAGGCCTTTGCATAAATACTGCAGGAACTCCGTTCTCACGCGTTCCCCCTGCTTTCGCTGCAATATCCGATCATGGACTGGATAATATACCGAGGTGATATTAGAGAACAATGTGATGTCTCATCAAGAGATGCGATATCGCAATTTGTATTCACTCCTGATCCAGCGCTGAGAGCTCCTATGTTTCACCCTCTGTGGGCGGAGCTAGGAGCTGCCTCCCCCTAGATGTTTTTGAACTACAACTCCTATCACTTTCAGGCCTTCTATTGCCCTTTAAAGCATTCTGGGAATTGTAGGCTGCCAGTGCCAACATCTGTGCTAAATAACTTTGGTAAGAATCATTGCTGAGAACTAGAAACCTCAGGGCCTAGGTACGGGAATCCATGAAGGAAGGCCCCACCCCCACCCTAGCAACAACATCTTTTTCATGTATGTCTAATTAAAATGAATAAATTATATGTGGCCAGTAAACTTAAATAAAAGGCCTAGCAACCCTAGGGTAGACCTAGGGTTGCCAGTTTGGTCATGTTTTCCTCGACACATATTGCGTTTTCATGCAGAGGGGAACACAGGGAAAAGTGCTGCCCTGCAACATGGGTAATTCATATGCTGCAGGAAGGAAATCAAGGCAGGTCACCTGGGATTCCTTTTTTGATTTCTTACCTGCAGCGTATGGATTATACATGATGCGGGGTTGCCTTTTACATGCTCTGCACATCAGCACGAAAACCGGGAAAACATTGCCGATCTGGAAATCTTAGGTAAACCAGACGTTTTGGCCTAAACCTATGCCGTTTTTGCGGGTGGCACAAGTTAGAACCATTGCATTAACAGGTCTGTTCACTAAAGCGGTGAGATGATGCGGGGCTGTATTTGCCTGAAATGAATTTTATCTTTATCTTCTTGACACGTAAGTAGGGTTGCCAGATTGGCCACATATTCCTGGACACATATAATTTATTCATACTGATGGGCAGTGCATGAAAAAATGCAATCTTGCAACATGTTGAATCCATATCCTGCAGGTAAGAAATCATCAAGGAAAACCAAAGGTGTTATTCACTTTACCAAATGGGATTTCACTTCGGCGATTCCATTTCACAGACACTACGGTGAATTCACTATTCATCATAGGGTCACCATAGTGCGCTGAAGATGGAGTCGCCGAAGCCTCAGGAAAAGGTTGGAGAACATCGCCGAAGAACACCGAAGTGGCCTTGGTGAATTTCATCTAACTGCAAAAAAAAAAAACACCTCCCAAAAAAACAGTAACTCTACTATTCTCCTAATAAGTCTTTAAAATTGCATTTTATTACTTTGTATTTCTGTAACAACTGTAAAAATTTCAATGTTCTTGAACCCAGGACATACTTGAAAACGAGAGAAATCTCAATGTATCCTTCCTGGTAAAATACTTTGCAAATAAAATAAATAAATAAATAAACCAATAAAAATGCATTAAAATGTGTCTAAATAAGAAAAAAAAGTCCTTCAAAAAATAATAAAAAGGTCTGAATTTTAAAAAAACGCCTTTTAAAAAAATTGGGAAAGAAACATTTTGTCTAAGGCTAGGGTCAGACTAACGCAGTATTAATGTGCGTTTAACCGCACTAAATCACGGCCGTGCTAGCAGCAAATTACGTCCAATGCCGGGCAGCATACGAAGAACGGCCGCACAAAAGTGCGGCCGCGCAACGCAAGTGGCAAACGAACGCATTTTTTCGAGAACGTCAAACCACTAGTACTGACGTACAGAGTGCGCTGCGTCCGCATAGCGGCGTGTTTGCGTGATTAGGAGACGTAAGACGCTGCTAATGTCCGGCCAACATAACGTCCAGACGCAAAAAGGGTTTTATTGATGATCCGTACAAAATCACGGACGAAAATGCGCATCGTATGACCGCTATCGCGTATTCCGTGAAAAAATGCATCCATTCATTCGAACGCACTTTTTCACGGACAACGCGAAAAATGCGTTAGTCTGACCCTAGCCTAAAATACAAAGAAGTGTTCAAAAAAATAACAAAGGCTTTTCGTTGAAAATGTAAAGAATAAACAGTTTAAAAAAATATAAATGATTTTCCGTTCTTACATTGAATCCTATGGGATTCGCCTATTTAGCGCCGTGTCAGATGAGCGCCCTACATGCGCCTGTACTGACGTGCCTCCTGGCGCCCGTCGCAGAATTGTGACGCTTGCCCGGGCCCACGCGATGTAGCGCGCGCACACGAATTGCATGCGCTACAGCAGGCGTGCTGCGACCGTTCAGAAAGCCTCCCTGTCGAAGTGTTACGAGGCGCATCTGACCGGGCTGCAAAGAGCGGTCCTCCATAGGAGGATCGAGCCTTGCAGTGCTGAGTACACTAACTGCGCTCAACGAGGTGGCCAGATGGGTGTCAGAGAGGAAGGTACGTGCACTCTCACGGCGTTCCTTCCGCTCTTAGGCTGCTGTCAGACGAGCGTAGTGTTCATGTCCGTGATTGCGCCTAAAAGTACGTCCGTGATAGCATGACAGGAAGCCCATCGGAGCCCGTTACACGAAGTACGTCCGCACTGAACTGCGGACGCACAACGGCCACGGCAAACGGACGCAAGGCAGGCAAGAACGTACATCCCCTAGAACGGCCGCACAAAGTGCGCTGTGTCTGCAACGTTTGCATAGCTTTGTGTGTGAGTGAGTGGAACGTGGTCAGACGGACTGCATTTATACGTCCAGCATTTTTTTCACGGACAAAATGGTTTTCCTTTTTAATTTATTTTCCCTCCTACATCCGTCAAAATATTTGTCAGTGAAAAAAACGGACTGTGTGGCCACTACTGTGTCTTCCGTACTGACGTACGTCCGTGTGCACGCTCGTCTGACCCCAGCCTTAAAAACGCTCGTCTGACACCGGCCTTAAACCCGTTGAACTGAATCACCGAAATTCAGGTCATTTTGCCATCACTTCGGTGAACTTCGGCGTTCTGTGAATAGATGAACCATTACATCTCCATGGGACAATTTCGCTGCCGCCGAAGACCGGCGAATTGCACCGTATATCGCCGTCAATTCGCCTATATTTGTGAAATTCACTGTTCGGTGCACTGTTCGGTGCACTTCGGTGGCAAGTTTGGTGCTTAGCGAATAACTCCTCAAGTGACCTGCCTTGAGTTCCTTTCCGCAGTATATGAATTGTACATGTAAGGCTAGGGTCAGACGAACGCATTTTTCACGTTGTCCGTAAAAAAGTGCGTTCGAACGAATGGACGTATTTTTTCACGGAATACGCGATAGCGGTCATACAATGCGCATTTTCATCCGTGATTTTGTACGGATCATCAATAAAACTCTTTTTGCGTCTGGACGTTATGTTGGCCGGACGTGTGCAGCGTCTGACGTCTCCCAATCACGCAAACACGCCGCTATGCGGCCGCAGCGCACTCTGTACGTCAGTAGTTGCGGTTTGACGTTCTCAAAAAAATGCGTTCGTTTGCCACTTGCGTTGCGCGGACGAACTTTTGTGCGGCCGTTCGTCGTATGTTCCCCGGCATTGGACGTCATTTGCTGCTAGCACGGCCGTGATTTCGTGCAGCTAAACGCACGTTAAAACTGCTTTCGTCTGACCTTAGCCTTATTCGTAAAGTATTTTGCCACGTTGCAGGGCATCATGCTTTCCTGCGCTCCACTCTACATGAGATAGTAATATTTGTCCAGGAAAACATGGCCTAACCGGTATCTGTACCAGCAAGAGAAGTAGTCACTGAAATTATTCGATTATTACTTTTACGATCAAGCGACCCAAAGGCTATGGCAGCTGGGGTGCCGGAATTTGGCCCCAACTCGCTGTATGGTGGATAGACCACCAAATCATTTAAACTTGTGTAATGGCAGCTGATAATTCACCCACGTGGATGGCAGGTCCTCTTTAAAAATGAAGATCCATTGTTCTTTCCTGATGTAAAAAAAAAAAAAGGATGACTGATATCTCCATGTCCCAAAACGTACTGCAGCAGCTGCGGGATTATCTGGTTTGAGGGTGTTAGCTGTCCATATCCATGAAAGTGCCCTAATACCTGCAGTATGTCATTGCTGTTTGATGCAGACACATTTTCCAGGACACGTGTAACTTCTATATTCTGGTGGGCAGCATATGAAAGTGCTCCCCTGCTGTATGTAGAATTCATATGTGGCTTGAGGGATCTTACCATAATTAGCGAATTGATTTCCCTCCTGCATCATATGAATTCTGCATACTGCAGGGAAGTACTTTCACATGATAGCGATTGACATGTAGAAGCTATAAACATCTTGAAAAATATGGTTGATCTGGTAACCCTTTGCACGACCAGGTTGCACGATCCTTCATGTTTTCCCGGATTCGTGATGTCGTGCAGTAATGACAAATACATTCTTTCAGTACATAAAGGGTTATCCAGACATCACCGAAATTACGCTCTCCTTCGGCACACTTCGGCACCCTTAATTCGCTAACACTGTGGTGAATTCAGCATTCAACACAGGGTCCCTGAAGTGTGCCGAATTGATTCACCGAACGCTACCGATAAAACTGCTGAACGCAGCCGCAAACCGCAGAAAAACCACAGAACGAATCGAAAAACCACCGAATCGATCCAAAATAAATGCAGAACAAATGCTGAATCGATCTGATAACACGCTAAAAAAATGCCAAATCGATCCGCTGAACAGATTGCCGAACGCCTCTGGAATAAACCAACAACTGCCGAACAGGTGTAAAAAAAAAAATGCAACTTTTAAGAGGCGTTTTAAAAAAAACTAGTGCATGGAAATAATATATAAAGTCCAATGAATAACAATAAAGAGGTCTGTTACAGAATAAAAAAAACTGCCATGTCAAAAAATTGGAATCAAAAATTTCGCTGAAAAAAATCCCGAAAAGTGCCCAAAAAAAATCCTAAAGTTTAAATAAATGAAGAGACTTCTTGCTGCAAATGAAAAAGAATAAAGGATTGAATAAATATTTAATAAAGATGGGGATTTTTTTTTTTTACAGTGAAACTTATGGGATTCGCCTGCGAAAGCTAGGGTCAGACTGAGGCAGTGCGAACGCGCGTTCTGGCGCACTTAATCACGGCCGTGCTAGCAGCAGATGCCGGGCAATGACGGCCAATATACGAAGTACGGTCGCACAAAAGTCCGGCTGCGCAACGCAAGTGGAAAATGAACGCATTTTTTCGAGAACGTTAAACCACTAGTACTGACGTACAGAGTGCGCTGCGTCCGCTAGCGGCGTGTGTGCGTGATTAGGAGACGTCAGACGCTGCTAATGTCCGGCCAACATAACGTCCAGATGCAAGAAGTGTTTTATTGATGATCCGTACAAAATCACGGATGAAACTGCGCATAGTATGACCGCTATTGCGTATTCCGTGAAAAAATACGTCCATTCTTCGAACGCACATTTTCACGGACAACGTGAAAAATGCGTTAGTCTGACCCTAGCCTAAGGCTAGGGTCAGACGAAAGCATTTTTCCCCGCGAATGTGAAAAAGTGCGTCCGAAAGCATTGACGTATTTTTTCACGGAATGCGCAAAAACGGTCAGACGACGCGCATTTTCGGGCGTGATTTTGTACGGATCGTCAGTAAAACTCTTTTTGCGTCTGGACGTTATGTAGACTGGACATTAGCATTGTCTGACATCTCCTAATCATGCAAACACGCCGCTATGCCGCAGCTGCGCACTCAGTACGTCAGTACTAGCGGTTCAGCGTTCTCAGAAAAATGCGTTCAAATTCCACTTGCGTTGCACGGCCGGACTTTTGTGCGGCCGTACATCGTATATTGGCCGTCATTGCCCGTCATCTGCTGCTAGTGCGGCCGTAATTATGTGCACCAGAACGCACGTTAAAAGTGCGCTGGTCTGACCCCAGCCTTAAACCTGTCGAAGGAAAGCACCGAAAATCTGGGCGTTTAGACAACTTTTTGGTGCAGTTCGGAGTTCTCTGAATAGATTAACGATTACTTCTCTATGTGGAATTTCACTACCACCAAAGTTCATCATATTTCATTGGCAATTCGCCAATATTTGGTGAATTGCCAGGTTTTTCACTACCCAAATGGCCATGAAATTACACCTTACAGGAAAATTCACCAGTCGGTGCAATTCGGTGGCCAATTCAGTGCTCTCTGAATAACCCCTCTAGAGTTCATATTCTGCAGCTAGGAAATCAAGGTGCAGAGAAATTCCTGGTGAATTGCTGTGATTCGGTAACTGATTTCCCTCCTGCAGTATATGAATTCGACAGACATACTGCAGGGTTGCATTTTTCATGTAATGCCAATCAGTAGGAATAAATTATAGAGGTTATTCAGTTAGGCCGGTGTCAGACGAGCGTCTTTGAGAATGGAAGGAATGTACGTGAGAATGGACATCCTTCCACTCTGACGCCCGTCTGGCCACCTCGCTGAGCGCAGTTAGTGCGCTAAGTGCTGCAAAGCTCAATCCCCCTCTGGAGGATCACGCTTTGTAGCCCTGTCCAACGCGCGTCTAGCGTTTTGACAAGGAGGCTTTGTGCACGTCCGCTTGTAGCTCGTGTAATTTGCGCGCGTGCTACAGCGTGTGACCGGTCCCGTCGAAGTGTCACAACGCTGCGACGGACGCCAGGAGGCGCGTCAGTATGGGCACAAATAGTGCACTCATCTGGCCCCGGCCTAAGGGATGACCTTTCCACCAAATTGCGCCAAACAGTGAATTTCAACATACAGTGCAATTTTCGTGGCAGGTAGTCTATTCACTAAGCTGTCAATTTGCCAAATACTGGTGAATTGTCATTGAAATACAGATTGGCGACCTTTGGCAGCTGCGAAATTGTCCCATAGAGAAGTAAGTCTGGGGTCAAACGAACGCAGTGCGAACGTGCGTTTAGCCGCACTTTATTACGGCCGTGGTAGCAGCAAATGATGTCCAACGCAGGCCCACACACAAAGTACGGCCGCACGAAAGTTCAGCCGCTTAACACAAGCAGCAAACTAACGTATTTTTGCAAGAACGTCGAACCGCTAGTACTGACGTACAGAGTGCGCTGCGTCCGCATAGCAGCGTGTGTGCGTGATTAGGAGACGTCAGACGCTGCTCATGTCCGGCCAACATAACGTCCAGACACCCAAAGTTTCCTGGTTTGGATCCGTAAAAAATCACGGCCGAAATGGCGCATCGTATGAGCGCTATCGCGAATTCCGTGAAAAAATACATCCATGCGTTCGGACGCACTTTTTTACGGACGATGCGAAAAATGCGTTGGTCTGACTCTAGCCTAATGGTTAATCTATTCAGAGAACGCCGAACTGCAGAGAAATGCCCTGATTTAGGCTAGAGTCAGATGAGTGCATTTTGTACGGACTGTGCGTCCATGCAGTACGGACGTACTTACTGGCTGACAACAAGGTAGTGGCCACACAGTCCGTTTTTTTCACTGACGTATTTTTTGACTGATATAGCAGGGAGAATAAATTACAATGAAAAAACATTCTGTCCGTCAAAAATGCTGGACGTATAAATGCAGTCCATCTGACCTCGTTTCATCACTCACACACAAAGCTAGACGGACGTGGCACACTCCGCACGTCCGTTCTAGCAGTATTACGTTCTTGCCTAACCTACGTCCGTTTGCCGCGTCCGCCATGCATCCGCACTTCTGTGCGGACGTACTTCGTGTGTGGGGCTCCATTGGTCAGAATGCTATGCTGCCACGGACGTACAAATGTGCGGCAACACGGACGTGATAACTGCACTCGTCTGACCCCATCCTTACTGTTATTCATTTGACAGGTTTAACCACTTCGCTGCTGAGGACGCGCTCAGCGCATCCTCAGCAGTCCCGCTGGTATGCGGAGGACGCGCTGAGCGCGTCCTCCCATCGGGGTCAGCGTTCGGCCGGGTTCCGGCCGATCGCTGGCCCCCCCGGTGCGGGCTGACATCCTGGATGTCAGCCCGGCATCCGGACCAGCAGCTGCCAGAATTAGGTGTCATCGCGGGGGCGCGATGACACCTAATTCAGGCGCCCCCCCCCCGCATGTGCGGAGGAGGCGCCTGAAAGGGAGGGGGGGGAGGTCCTTCGGACCTCTCTCCCTCCCGATCGGCGGCGCACAGGGGGTTAACCCAGGCATCATTTGGAAGGGCACAGCCTGCCCTTCCAAATGATGCCTGGCATTAACCCCTGGGGAGCTGGATCGCGAATCGGCGCTGAAAAGCGCCGGTTCGCGATCCTTTCCCGGAGCTGGCCGACATCTTGGATGTCGGCCAAGCCTCCGGGAACTCCCCCAGAGGACTGGCGTCATCGTGCGTAGCACGATGACGCCAGTCCTAGACTTAACCCCTAACTGCCACCAACTGTGGAGATAGGGAGTTCTAATGAACTCCTATCTCCCGATCCGTGGCAGCTAGGGGTTAAATTTTGGTATCGTTGGATCGGCCAGAACATGGCCGTTCCAACGATACCAAACATGAAAGTGAAAAATTTGGTAAAAAATATGAAAAATAAAAATTAAAAAAATAAAAAAAAAATTAAAAAAAAAAAATAAACACTTTTTTTTATTTTTTTTTGGTTTGTTAATGCAGCAATATTGTTCCCATTTCAATTATAATGTGAACAATGATGCTGCACTAACGATTTTTGTATGCGGTGCGTTTGTTAAAAATAGTGTCATTTTCCCCAAAAAAAAATGTAACGAGACCCCATCTCTAATTTTTTTAACAAGCGCACCCCATACAAAATATAACCGCAATTGCTCGCATGTTAAAATGTGGAAAAAAACACTTTACACATTGTAAATTATTGAAAATACATATTTTATTGCATTTTTTGTTATAATATACAGACATGACATAACGTATACATATAATAATGACATATTATGAATCTACTGAGTCTGACGGAAAGAACGATATATAATATGTCTGGGTCATATACTAAAATAAGCCTTCAAAACACGTTTAAACATGATGCGCAAAACAGGTAAAAATGACCTCAGCATAGGGGCGGGAAAAGCCTCAGCAGCGAAAGGGTTAAACAGGGGAATCCCATAGCATTCAATGTAAAAATATTGTTTGTATTCATCAGTTTATTCTTTTCATTTCCAGCAAAAAGCCTTTATTTATTTAATTTTTAGAACACCTTTTTGTATTTTTTTTACTTTTTAGACAAAATTGTTGTTTCCTAATTTTTTTTTAAAAGCGTTTTTTTTATTCTGTAACATAAATTTTTATTCTTTTTTAAAGGAACTTTTTTTTATAATTTTGAAGCATTTTAATGCATTTTCATTGGTTTACACCTATTAGAAGAATAGCAGAGTTCCGTTTTTTTTTCTTTTCTGCAGTTCGGCTGTCCTCGGAGACTCCTTCTTCGGTGCACTTCGGTGAATAGTGAATTCACGGCAGGGTCGCCGAAATGGAATCGCCGTATCACACCGAACTAGAAAGCAGCGAATTTTCGGTGATTTCTGAATAACCACTTATATGTCCAGCCTAACGTGGCCAATCTGGCAACCCTGACTATAGGACAGCACCTTTCCTGTGCTCGCTAACCTCGCTTCTTCATGAAATAGTAACATATACCCAGAAAACAAGGACGACCTGAGAACCTGAGGTGTACGGGACAAGTTTGAGTGGTACTCTTTCGTTTCGTGTCTTTAAGTGAATATAAGTGTAATTTTCCCATAGAAAGCTATGCCAGGGCTAGAATCAATGTTTCTTTTTTTTTATTGCTCATTATACATTTATCATTAGTTGTTTTTTTTCATGTTTTTTCTGAAACATCTGCCGTTCTCACTTAGGAAAATAAGTAAGAATAATTAAAGATTAAAAAATGACATATTAATTAAAATTAAACCATTTTATTTTCTTAAGTATTGGTACCTATGTTTTTTGGAGGCAGTTCCTCTTTAATAATGTTTTATATTAGGTAGGTGTTAGGGTGTTAGGCATGATGAGCGAGGGTGGGGGGAGTTGATTCACCTGTAATGAAATTAGGCTTGAGTTTCCTCCTCTGATTAGACTTTATTAGGTTTGGGAAGCACTCTTGGGTGTAAGACTTTGAACACGCAGGATCGTGGTTTCATCGCCAGGTCAAAATGGAGTATCCTAAATCTTTTCGGATGTATGTAAGTATACGGTATACGGTTCGGTGTCCCTATGGTGGTGAAGATAAGAATCAAAACTATACACAACCATACAGGTCAAGTCCTAAAAGATATGTTTGGCAGGGACTTTATAGAGCGACAGCTTTATAGAGCGAGCCATTTAAGGTCCTTTGGAATTGCAATTGATTAAGTCAGACGTTTGGTTGGTAGGTCCTCCATATTTTCCTGGATACACCTACTGCTGGGTAGTGCATGACAAATGCAACCCTGTAGGAGAGGGGTCTTCCAGAGGCTTTGGAGGTACACGCTCTCCAGAAGGTTCCCATAAGTCTGCCTAATGCATGGCTGAACATGGGAGATGTAGCTCCAACACATCTGGAGGGCTAAGGTTGCTGACCCCCTGCTGTAGGATGTATATACTGTAAATAAGTCAATGAGGAATCCAAGCTGAGGGATCTGCCTTTTTTATTTATTTCAGTTATACATGTTGCAGGGCAGTTTTCATTTGCTCTCTCCCTCCGCATGTAATCGTAATACATGTTTTAAGATAATGCTTCAATGAAGGACCTCATCACTAGGTCTGTTATGTCTGTATGGTTTATTGTGCATCCAATGCGCATGGACTTCGCATGCAGGGTGTGCGGCGATGCAAAATCACAAGCTTTTTAATTTTTTTTTTCTCCAGCCATTTGGCTTCTGGCTTTCGTCTCACTACCCTCTTTGGCTAACGTTATCTGGCATTTGGGTAGTCCCAAATGTTTGCGGACAGGGTGAAACGTCCTTATCGGCGAGGAGTGTTTTTTTTTTTTTTGTTTTGTTTTGTGGTGTCACGGTTCACCTGAATGTGGTCACTGAGTCAACATTTTAATGTCCAGGGAATCCTGGCCGCTTGTGCAACCCAACCCTAGAAGAAAGGCCGTGCTTGATTCTAGATTACATAGAACAAAATCTCCAACGTAACTTTATTTGCAAATGATTTTCGGATCCATGACTTTCTTGTGGGTGCACACCGAGAGCCGTCGGGAACAAAGTGTTGGTTTGTTTAATGTGGCTCCTCCAGCAAAGAAAGCCTAAGCCCATCATGTAATATTTAATTTCTGGAACCTCATGGGGCATTGCAACAAAAGCAAGCATTGTTCCCAGATCTACCATGTCCTGGAGGCATATCCTAGCTACCGATTTAAGCAGCACTTGTAATGTAGAATTCATGACGCGAGAGACTCAAACTACCGACGGCTGGTGGTTTTAAATTAATTTTACTCGCTAAAGTGATTTCTAAATGGTAACCTTTATGTACTAAAGGTGATGGGAGGGTTGCCAGAGTGGCCATGTTTGCCTGGACACCTATTCGGATTTCATGTAGAGGGGAGCCCAGGGAAAAGTGCTGCCCTGCAACATGTACAACTCATATGTAGCAGGATGGGAAATGATTCCTTTTTATTTCTTGCCTCCCTCCCAGTATGTGGAATCTACATGCTGCAAGGTTGCATTTTTTTTCATGCGCTGCCCCTCAGCATGAATAAATTGTGTCTAGGCAAACAGATCTGGCAAACCTACTTGAGAGCTAGGACAGAGGTAAAGACATTATAAAGCAGACGCCCGCATCCTGGCCCTAGAGCAGGACTGTCAAACTCTGGCTGCCTAGATGTTACTAAATTAAAATTCCCGTGATTCATTTGCCACCAACTCTATTCAAAGTGTAATGGGAATTGTAGGCCATCAAAATCTTTGAAGGGGTAAGATTTTAACAGTTCTGCTCTGTTGCTGACCCTGGTTAAAAAGTCTGGTTTGTGCTTTACAGGTATAGAAGTATTACCAAGCCCTTTTAATAACACCGATTTGGGCTCGTTTTGGCAATGAATCGGCGTTGTAAGAGCTGTATTACAGGATAGCCCTCTGATCACTCCAGGCAGCCAATTGAGTGACTGCATCGGCACCCCAACGTCACCGCTAAGGGCCAAGCATTGGACACTGAGGTGGCCTTCAACGTGGGAAGGAGGAACATAATGGCGAATGGTGCTGGAACCTGCAAAGCACTGGCAAGCCATGTCTAATCAATTTATGATCCCTGTGACATCCAACCCATGATGGGACATCACCGAAAAGTTAACCTGTCTACTGTTAGGTTTAATACTATACTAGCAGCTTGTTTCTTATATAAAATAACACTGGCTTCTTATTGACTTTCTTTCCTGCTCAGGGCTGCATAGCGTAAATTCCAGGCTCTCGTTACTCTTATTTATCTTCCTGCTGCTTTAATCTCTGCACTTCTGCTGAGACGTGAAAGATTTCATCTTCTAGCACCAAGACAATTCTGTTAACCTTTAGCATTCCATTGCTCTCGATAGAACCTAGGGTTTATTCTCAGAATGGAGTGTACTGGGTTTCCGATCCACCGCCCCACCATCCACTTTATATCATTCTTCACTGGGGCATAAGACGTCTGGTCAACAGTAAAAGTATCTATTGCAGGCCATAACAAGGAAACTAATTTTAGGGATACCCTCTTTTTAGAGTAAGGGATGGGTTATATTTTAATGAGCGCACCCTCCATCCCTACCTGTCCTTAGTGGTGGCTTTACAAACTAGACCTCTACTATCCTTAAGCCTGGCTGCCAGTTGCCTCAACTGGTTTGAATTAAAGACTAATTACTTTTTTATCGGGTCACTGAGAAAAAAAAATATATTCAATTTTAATGGGATGCTAACAGTCTCTACCCAATTATTTTTTTAGCTGCAAAAACTCCCCTTTTCTCCTTTTTTGGAGTGCTGTTTGTCCAGGTCAAAAAATTGGTGGGGGGGATTGCATATGTACAGTAGTGCCTGCATGCGCAGAACCGACCCATCACCTGCATCTCTCAGGATGCTCGCTATCATGGGTGGTGAGAGGGGGTGATGTCATTATGGAGAGCATGTTAACACCAGTAACCAATCTGGTGACAGGCAGTTGGAAAATTCAAAAATCCTGGTGACGTGCGTGTAGCGAAGGATACTTTACCCGGCTTTTTTAAAAAAAAAACTATTTTTTTTAAGGATTTTACCAGGAAGGATGCATTCTCTAGTTTTCAAGTATGTCCTGGGTGGCGAGTATGTACCGTTAGGTGTCTTGCCCAAGGACACTTACTGGAGAGGTGCTCTTGCTGGGATTGGACCTGTCTCCAGTCTCTCTCCACAGCTGTAGATCAGTGATGTTACCTCTACTCCACCCAGCTGGCATTTCCTGACAAAGCTGGCAGAGAGGGCCACTCGACACAGCCTGATAAAGTGGTCAGGCTATGTAATGTTTTTTATTTTGTTTCTCATCCCACTTGAATATACATGGACGCTCTGGCAACCTTATGAAGCTAGGGTAGTGCCGAGCTATAGGATTTTATTTTTTTGCTTATTTTCTATTCAACAATGAAGGACCGTTGTTGGTTAAGGCTAGGGTCAGACTGAGGCAGTGCGAACGCGCGTTCTGGCGCACATAATCACGGCCGCACTAGCAGCAGATGCCGGGCAATGACAGCCAATATACGAAGTACGGTCGCACAAAAGTCCGGCCGCGCAACGCAAGTGGAAAATGAACGCATTTTTTCGAGAACGTTAAACCGCTGGTACTGACGTACAGAGTGCGCTGCGGCCGCATAGCAGCGTGTGTGCGTGATTAGGAGATGTCAGACGCTGCTAGTGTGCGGCCAACATAACGTTCAAACAGCCGGATTTCCCTAGACTTCTTTTTACCCATCGTCATGAAATACGTCCAGAATTGCGCATCGTCTGACCACTTAAGCGTATTCTGTGAAAAAATGCGTGCGCACGCATCGACGTACATTTTGACGGTGGCCGCAGAAAATGCGCTCATCTGTCCCTAGCCTAAAGTAGGCATCTGAGAAAGATCAAATAAAAAAATGCACTTTAAGTGTCCCATTAATTAAACTGCCGCTGTTGATGTACAAGAGTTTTGCTGTGGACCACAGCAGGAGCTCTGCATTACTACAAACAGCCAGACTGCAGAAATATTTGGTGTCCCTGTGGAGCATAATACAAAAAAATCTCGTTTTTTGGCCTTTGCTCAAAGATCGATGCGTTCTTATGGATACTGATGTTCATACTGGGATTTTAATAACTCATGAATATAGGAATGATCCTGCCAATATCAGAAATGTCTTTCAATATTTTATAGGATTGCTTCGGGCACCACAGATTCTTTCTGTCCCAGGATTAAGCAACATCTTGCGCTTCAGCTCGTGTAAAGTCCCTCGCTGTTCATGCTTCACTACCTGTTTCTTATGTGTATATTCGCATTAGGAGTCAATGGAGTATTCTTCAGTTCACTTGCAGAAAATGCTGCATTTATTCCATGCGTTCTACCTGAAACCGTAATACTGTGTAAAGCTAGTGATGCTAAATATATTATATATTTCAGAACTTGATCATTTATAACGGGCCCTATTCTGAACGTGCAGTTACATTTACCGCACCATTAACGGCTCGTGTTCTATTTTGGTAAAACCAACAATTTCCATTGCAGTATGACTGTTCTGCTCCCTCAATCCTTTTTAATTCACATTTAAGCCCCCCCCTCGAGAAAATGAACAATGCCCTCTCGCTACTAGCTGAAGGACCCATAGTACAAACAGTTCCCAGTGTCCATCCTCAACCCTGTTGGCTTCTTACTCCTAAAAGGTGGTGCTGTTGTCTGGCGTCAAGCTTTTCCATTTGTTGCTGACTCAGCCGGAACAGGACCTGATATTGGGAAATCCATTGTTTTTAATACAACATTACTAATAATTGGAACTTTTTACATTTTTTTTTGTTAGATCACTGATATATGGCATTTATAAAGAAATGTAAGACCTTTAGGGCAGGAATAGGCAACTTCGGCCCTCCAGATGTTTTGGAACTACATTTCCCATGGGCCTCCACCTAGGGCCAGATTGCTAATTGGGCAAAGTAGGCATGTGCCTGCCACAGGGGGCTGTAATAAAATTTTAGTTTAAAATGTTTTAGACACCTAGATCTCGAACCATACATGCTAGACGGTTATGTGAGGTATCGTTGGAAATGCCAGGATATGGATTTTTCAAGGATACGAACAATGACCAGGTTTAATGTATAAGTCATATAGCAAATGGTTACTTGAATTTGATTTAATGTAGTACTGGTTTACTTTTCAATAATAAAGTGAGCAATGAGGCTGCATTAAGTCGGCTTCTAATCTACCATGTCGCCAGCAAGTGCGGAGGTGATGGCAAACTGTATTCATTGAAAGCCTCAACCGCCGCACAGCAGTGAGGAGAGGCAGGGGATTTTTGGATTCCAGATTTCTGCACTTGGTCTCCTGAGATGTAAATCCAGCCCTGCCTCCACTGACTTAATGAGTGGCCGAGTATCATGGGAGATGTGGTTCCAAAACATCTGGAGGGTCAAGGGTGCTGACACCTGCTCTAGTGGTTACATTCCAAGTAGGGTGTGAACTTAACCAGAACTGTTGTAAACTGAACAGTTATTGAAGTCTACAGAGTTAACCCCTTTTCCTTGTTGGGAAAATATAACTTCACATTCCATATTTCAAAGGTGTTAACAATTAAAAATAGGTTTAAATGTAAGTTTTGCACAGAAATGAAGTCAAATGAAAAATGGTGTTTACTAATTTTAAATTCATGTATTTGTTTATCCTTTACAGAAATATTACTGAAAGATTCTGAACTCTAGATGGTGACGTTTTTATTTTTACATAATTTCAAACGGGGTCTGCCTTATCATACGGCAAAAATGGCCTTTGTGTTTGATACAGTAACAATTAAATAATAAAGGAGAGATTCTCCTTGGGATTCGTAGTGATCATACAGAGGTAATTGGCAATGCAGCTTCCACAAAAATGACAGGTGCAATATAAAAATATCTGGCATAAAACCTGTTAATGTAAATTACAGTAACACCATGTATTTGTACTGTACAGGGATTTTCAATTATTATAACCCCCTGAATCTTATCCCTCTAATACTGTGACACCCCCCCCCCCCCCCCTGGTTGCAGTAACTTGCTGTATCTGTTCTGATCCCAGGTGTTTTGAGACGTAAATGAAAGGATTTAGTTTTTTCGACAGGGATACACTCCTCTTCAAAAAAAGGTGTGAAAATGGTCTTTTGATATGCTGGGAGTGCTTTACAATGCAAGACCAAATTAAAGGAACACTCTACTTGCCCTGACTTTATCTTTTGCAAGTGATCAGAATGTGAGGTGTTCACCCCCAACCTGGTGTTTCCTCTGTCGCGCCACCAACAGCCAGGATTTTGAATTCCCTGGCTGGTTGTCACTAGTGACATTCGCAAGCAGAGGGTGTCCCGAAGTCACATTCTCAAACGGCCTGTGATGGTCTCGGAGACCAATCAATTGGACATGCGCTGCTTCAATCTTTCGTACGGAAAGTACATAAGTCTATACTAGTGCTCAATTTTGTGGTTCCTGTGCTATGCAAGTTTACTAGAAGCACAAATTGGAGTCCTTGAGCTGAAGGGTGGTGAGGGATGAAAAGTAATCCCCCCCCCCCTGAAAAATAGGGGGAAATGTAGCTGTAACGACAAGAATGCCTCTGTTGGCTGCTTAACCTGCCTGACGGTTTTCCCGAGTCTCCGGTTAAGGCTAGGGTCAGACTAGCGCAGTTTTAACGTGCGTTTAGCCGCACGAAATCACGGCCGTACTAGCAGCAAATGACATCCAATGCCGGAGAACATACGACGAACGGCCGCACGAAAGTTCGTCCGCGCAACGCAAGTGGCCAACGAACGCATTTTTTCGAGAACGTCAAACCGCTACTACTGACGTACAGAGTGCGCTGCGGCCGCATAGCGGCATGTGTGTGTGATTAGGAGACGTCAGACACTGCTAATGTCCGGCCAACATAACGTCCAGACGCAAAAAGTGTTTTATTGATGATCCGTACAAAATCACGGACGAAAAGGCGCATTGTATGACCGCTGTCGCGTATTCCGGGAAAAAATACGTACGTTCGTTCGACCGCACTTTTTCCTGGACAACGTGAAAAATGCGTTCGTCTGACCCTAGCCTAAATTTCACCGCTGAGAGCGGTAACACAAATTTACCACTTTTAGGCTGGGGTCAGACTAGCGCACTTAATCATGGCCGCAGTAGCAGCAAATGACGCGCAGTGATGGCCAATATACGAAGTACGGCTGCACAAAAGTTCGGCCGTGCAACGCAAGTGGAAAATGAACACATTTTTTTCGAACGCAGAACCGCTAGTACTGACGTACAGAGTGCACTGCGGCGGCATGTGTGCATTAGATGTCACTAATTTCCAGCCTACATAACGTCCAGACGCAAAAAGTGTTTTATTGATGATCTGTAAAAAAAAAAAAATCGCACACAAAAATGCGCGTCTGTTTTTACGCATTCTGTGAAAAAATACGTCAATGCGTTCGGACGTGCTTTTTGACGGTCGCTGACAATTATGCGTTCATTTGACCCTAGCCTTGGACCTGAAATTTCAAAAATAGGCTGCCGGGAGGTTAGAAACAATAACTGTAACATTGTGTTCGCTGGCTCTGAAGAATAACCTGCAGTTAGTCGGAGTACTCCTGCTGTTATGGCATGTGCTCCCTGTATCCTTATCGATGCAAAGAGGAAAATATCTGAAACGAGTCATATTGAATATTTTAATTGACCAGTCCCATAGTTTCCCGAATTTACTGTCAAGCCAAGGTAAACTAGTGCACTTGAATCAAAGTGTGGACGTCCTTGACACCATGCACTACAAGGAGTTGTATAATGATACTATAACTTTACCTCATCAAACCTGACAGGGGTCGGCACTGTGTGAATTGTACTTTTTCAAAATTATTTTTCTTATGTAAACCCTGAACATGCTGGCGTGATGACATTGAGCAGGCGTGTGTATACATAGCGGGAGAGAAGCGGATTCATTGCAGCGCACAGAAGGATAAACCATTTAAATTGCTGTGTTTTATATCAAAGGGATCAGCGGGTGTAAAAACGACAACACTGTTTACGGAAAAATCTAGGAAAGTAGAATGCTACACAGCCCTGTTTGATTCCATGTGTGAGGAAACTGGACTACTCATGCCTCGAACAGTCATGGAAAACCTTAAGTAATGATGCAAACCCTTCAACTGGCTACATCGAATTATTACAGCAGGTTTTTTTTTTTGATGGGGGGGAAACTGGTCAAATACGTCAACTGTCCTCATCACAACCCCCTATATGCTCTGGAACAGTCCATTACTTTAACAATAAAAATCCCTCCCTAAAGCTGCTCCTCACTAATCCCCCCCCCCTCCATACACCCCTGGTGGTCACTCCCTAAGATCCGATAATGGCCGGCTCTTGGCTTCCTCCTTCACCTCTTCACATGCCAGACTGCAAGATTTTTAACATGCAGCGCTGACCCTATAGAACGCACTTCCTCGCAATAGCAGACTGTCTCCCCAATCTGGCTTTTTTTTAAACGCCCCCTAAACACACTATTTGGGGAAACTGACCACCTATCCCTGTAACAAAACAGCTGACCGACCTCTGTCCGGCCTTATCTCTCTGCATTAACATCACTCTCATCCCTGCAGACCTCACCCCCCCCCCTCTGCACGGGACAGTCCCACAGGAATAGGACCCTCAATCCCTTTTGTATCTGTTGGTGGAACACCTGACTTGCCTATTTAGTGTATTGTAAAATAGTCTTTACCCATTGTGCTTTTGTACAGTGCGGCAGAATGTGTTAGTGCTTAATAAAGCAGTGAAATTGTAAGTAAATATTTTTCAAGTAATTCAGCGTGACTGAGCAGTAAACTTTTTTTTAACTGGACCATCATTTAAATACTACAGGGTCTATTCAAAGCGGCGACATTTCAGTGAATGCACTAGTCACCAAATGGACACCATAGTGTCGCAGTTATCAGATGCTAGTAATAACCACCAAATTGCACCGATCTGCTGAACTGGGGGGGGAGGGAGGAGGAAGACTGAGTATAGATCAATAAAATGTGTCCAAATTAACAAAGTCCTTTTAAAAATAAAAAGGCCTGGTACAAAACAGTCTTTTAAAATAGACTTTCTTTTTTGCAGAAAATTAAAAATAATACATATTTTAAGACCGTTTGTTTTTACATTGAATTCTATGGGCGTCAGCGGAACCAGCAAAAATCAGGGCATTTCGGTGCAGATCTGTGAATAGACACAATCTATGGGGCAAGGTCAGTACACGTGAAATGCACTGTATTTTGCTGTCAATTCGCCTGTATTTGTCACATTGACAGCTTTCGTGAAATGGACTAATTGACCTGAAATTCACTGGCTGGTACAACTCAGGGCTAATTTTGGAGGTTGGCAAATAACCTTCAGTTTTATTTACAAAGCACTGGTGTTGCAGTCCTGACACATGCCAGCATTTCACAAAAGAAACATCTAAAGAGCAACAGGAGAAACTTCACGGTAAAGCCTTCCCTGCTGCGCTTTAGGTTTCACTTTGGGGAAATGCCCATGTTAATGGTGATGCAACGACAGGGTTTTTGACTTTCTACAACCTCATCACTTACTGAAAAACCCCATTTGCTGACGTCATCAACTCCACTTTTAGGCCCTGTTCACACTGCGATTTTTAAAGTCATGCGATTTTCCGCACGATTTTCATATTCGCGACAGTGTGATGTCGCAGTTTTGTTATATATATATATATATAATATATATATATTTTTTTTTTGCAAAGCACCACCAATGCAAAATCGCAGATAGCAAATTGCAAAAAAAGGGTCATGTACCAGCGACATGCGACGTCGCGCGGCAAGATGTGAACAGCTCCACTGAAATGCATTGGAGAAGCTAAACAGCGTGACGTCGCGGCAAAATCTGTGATAAATCGCAGTGTGAATGGGGCCTAAATGTGTTTTTTCCTTCCACGAGTGTTGCTCGACAAGGCTTGTCATGCACTGCTGCAAAGCTGCTATATTGCCTATCTGGAGTGCATTCTAGGACAGCTCCTGTGCTCAGTTGTCACCACATTCCACCAGAAATGAGGGTGCATGTTTGGGAGGTTATTCTATAATTTCCTAAATATTGTGTTGGTGTAAAATGCAGATCCTGTGTAATAGGAAGTCACTTCCAGTCAAATCCGCCTGGGATGACTAGTGCACTTTAAAACAGATCTATCTATCCTGCATGGATAAAACGCATGGGGGAGGGGGGGAGGCGCAACTTTAGCTCTAGCACAGCCTGAAGGCTAATACTATATTTTTTTTATTTTCTTTCCACTCTTGTAGATTGCAAAGGCTTTGATTTTTTTATTGAGCTATTGTTACCAGTTCAGCACAATGTCCGAAAAGTGGCAGCTGCCACTAGCTTGGGTAGATGTTCTATTTCCAAATGCTAAAATGATGGGAATGTTTTATCAATGAAGTCTTTCTGAGAAAAGGGGTACATAAAATAGGAAGTTTTCCAGTAACTGGTATTTATAAGCATTGTGATCACCACCTAGACGTGTAGAATAATCCATACGTTGACATGCTTATCACAGGTCCCGGGGGCCAACAAAGAGGGTTCTACAAGTTTTTTGAAACTGGGAACAATCATGAAGCTTTTCCGATCTGGGCAGAATCCATTAATCTGTAAAACCTTGTGATTCTGACCGCATTAATTGTTTTAACCAATTTCAGAAGAATTTTCTTAAACTTTTACAACCTAATCAAGGTTAGACAGATATTGTACAGCGCCAAGGAATTTATTGGCACTTTATAAATGTAACTGTATTGGTAGGTATGTGCATACTACTGATGGCTCTATTGTTTAATACAAAATACTGTGATCACAAGGTGGATTATGTTTGAAGGATGCCAATACAATATTAGTGTACACTAGCCATCTGTTGTAGAGCCTTTATTTAAGAGGGTACATCTAAATAAAGGCTTTACATTTTGTTCTACGCTCAGGAACACAATAGAACGAGAGATATTTAAGTCCTCGGTAAGCCGTCCAGCCCTCTGTGATTTTTATACCATAGTGACTCAACTATTCCAAATGCAATCTGGAATTAGTAGCTGCCTGTGTATTTTACAAAAGGTTGTATTAAAATACCATTTGTTGTCTGTCTTGTCAATGTTTGACACTCCTCCCATCTACAAGGGTCTTGTGTAGCACTAAAGTCAATAAAATGATGGGATTTTTAAGTCCCACTATGGATGTCAATTTCGGGATACATATCTAAGATTTTAACAATTTTCTGCACGTTAATTCTGTTTGTATAAAATTTCTCCAGGATTTCAATAAACTGTTGATGGGTAAGATTAAATAACTTCTTAGCAATAACAAAGTGTCTAAAATGCAGTGTTCTCTATGTGGCTATATAATCCATTGAACAACACACATCATAATAAACTGTACAGCTGTCAATCTAGAGCCCCTCCCTGACTTAAAATGGAAAAATGTCATCCTGTAAAATGGAAAGTATCATAGTGAGGTTGCAGTGCTTTGCAACATTGTTTTCATTGAGCAGCTGGTAGAGTAAGCAGGGCTGCCATCATAAATCTTGACTGCCCCGCCCCCCTTCCTCGACCTAAAGTTCATTAGACTAGTTTTTAAATGTCGTCTTTTTAGGCTAAATCTCAAGTGGTTCCATTTTGGGTTAAAAAGTATTCCTTGATGGTCCAGTGGGGGAGTCAATCATCTGAACCATCAGCTACCACAGATCATACTAATTGCTCCCTGGTGATGCATGAGAGCTCTGACCAGCCTAAAATGTCACACCAGGAAATTACACTGCATATAGTGGATTTGTCCAGGGCAGCATGGAGTGACCCTCACACTTCACTGCTCACCAGTTTAGCAGGGAATCCTTACAGAGGGAATACAAACTGGCCCCATACCTGGAGGTACTACAAGACCTCAAGGACAGACAGATCCTGAGCCGGTACAGACTGAGCGCCCACAGCCTGGAAATTTAATCAGGGCGGCATAGACAGACCTACAAGCCCAGGGAGAATAGACTGTGCCAGTATTGTGACCAGGAGGCCCTGGAAGATGAGGTCCACTTCCTCCTACAGTGCCCCAAGTACTCAGCACTGAGGGAAACTCACTTCCAGAGACTCTCCGCTCTCATCCCGGACTTCACCTCTATAGAAGAGACGAGGAAACGCCACATCATACTGGGAGAAGAGGAGCCGGCGGTGACAATATCTGCCCAATACGTCAGACTGAGAGGAACATGAGATCCCAGACTTATAAATCCCCCTTCACATTATCCCTTACCCCTGATAATGTCCATGGACTTGCCCATTCCCCCCCATATATATCCCACTACCCCCCCTCCCCATATGCTTTGGCAATGCTAAAATGTATTTGGTCCTGCCAATAAAGCTTGGTTTGATTTGAACTGGACATCTGGCTGTGAGCTTCCAATCTCCTGAGGTTGTAGGCTGTCACCCTCTTGATGGCGACATCTGTGAAAAGATGTTGGCTAGGCCAATTTGCACAGGTTTAAGCCATCCTGATTTTAAAGGCCAAATTGATCTCATCAGAAGTCATGGCTGTGCTTTTTCCAGCCCAATTATCTTTCTCCTAGTAATAGTTTCTCTCAACTTTCCTCACCAACTTAATGGGGTGCTTGGCATTCCTGTAGAACCATCCTTTCAAATGCTTGTCTTTTGTGAACAGATTAGAACCATTTTGTACCCCCCCCCCACGACTGTTAATTAGAAATATTATATTATATAATTTAATATAATATATTATTGGAATTCACACATTGGTACATACATTTGAATGAAAGAAACCAGCAAAAGGAAGAAGCTGAGATGAGCAGCATTAGCAATAACATTGCAAGTCAAGTGGATTATCGTTGTACACTGAAAAAGGGGTCAGTTGTGCGGACTCCAGTTTCCAATAACCTATATAAATTCCTAAACTAACATAAAACATGGCAGCACTAATATCTTTATGTCAAAATATCTTATATCAAAGTTCCAGATTCGACAAACACCCTCCATCCCTCCCACGTATCATACAGTAGGCACATAGAATTATTCGCGGTGTGGAACATTTCCTCATATTAAACATTTTCAAGGGCCCCAATAAGCTCCTTCATAGAGGGACAAATGGAAGAACGCCAATGTCTAGCGATAACAATTTTAGCCGTACCAAGTACCATGGAAATAAACCTATGACGAGTCTGAATAGTAACAGGTATCAGGTGTAAGAGGTACATTTTCGGGCAAAGTGGGAAAGTAAGTGAAGTACAATGGGAGATAAGTCTATTTTTTTTTTTCCCAGTATCCCCCAATATGGGACAGAGCCAGAATGTGTGCAATAAGGAGCCAATGCCGGTAAGACATCTCCAGCAGAGGCCTGAGTTCCCTGAGACATGGGCCAACCGGGTGGGTGTTAAATACCATCTACAGAGCAGTTTAATATGGGCTTCTCGAATATTTTATATATTGTTTCCATGGCATATGACCAATCCTCTATGGAAATTGTTAAAGCTAAGTCTTTTTCCCATTTAACCATATAAGGTAGTTTTTTTAGGCGGGGTCGGAGTTAGGAGGCTGTTATAACAAAGGGACAGTGGTTTCATTTGACATTTTCGCCCCATACACAATTTATGAAAAGTCGAGAGGTTCGCATCAGTGAAAGAGGTGAGGCCCCTCTGGGTCAAAGCATGTTTCACCCGAAGATACGTGAAACAATCATTTAATGGGATGGCGAACTCCTGTACCAGATCGGAAGGTTTTCAGGGAGCGGGACGTGAAGAGTTGCCACACATGCGTCAAGCCTCGCCTGAACCAGGAGTCCAAGGTTAAGTCGGGGATAAAGCGACACAAAACCCTTAAGGGAGCGAGGCCTAGTAAATCGTAAGGCCTTACCAAGTGGTGACCCCACAGGCGCCATGCCATGAGGGAGAGCATTGAAGCGGGCAACAGACCCGCGGTGCTATTCCTCGGTAGAAACGTAAGCCACATCAGGTCATGAATTCTGTAGGGGAAAATCATAGCATTCTCCAGCGCAGCCATAGTGGTGGTTCTTTTTGATGCATTGATGACAACAGTTGGGCTAGTAAGGCTGCTTTGTAATAAGATTGTAGATCCAAAAAGCCCAACCCACCATTACGCCGCGGCATTGTAACCGTGGAGGCCGACACTCGAGGAGATTTCCCCTTCCAAATGTGTGCATGGAGTAGTTTTTGCAACTGGAGCAATAAGTGCGCTGGGATAAAAACCGGGATATTGCTGAAATAATATAAAATTTGGGGTAAGATACACATCTTTATGGCCGCCATACGGCCCAACCAGGAGGATTCGTTTGTGCTCCATGTGGAGAGCTGTGTCTCTATAGAGGTCAATAGTGGCATAAAATTTTCCCTAAGGATGGTTCCTCGCGATTTAGAGAGGGATATACCCAGATATTTTAAAGAGGTAGAACGCCAATCAAAAGGGTACTTGCGACGCATAAAGCTTAGGGATGAAGCAGCAATATTTATGGGGAGAGCTTGCGTTTTACTCATGTTATTTTTATAATAGGATATCGCGCCAAAACTATTGGAGATTAAACGGGAGGGAGCGAGGTCTCCGGTGTGGTCAGAAAAAGCAGTATGTCGTCTGCAAACAGTGCCAACTTATGTTCCCCATTCGGGGTTGGTAAGCCCTTAATTGACGGCGCAGTTTTAATCTGCAGCGCTAGAGGTTCTAAGGCCAGAATGAATATTAGCGGGGATAATGGACAACCCTGACGGGTGCCATTGGTTAGATGGAAAGCGGAGGATAAAAACCCCGAAGCCAGTACCTTCGCCGACGGAGCTGAGTAGAGGGCCATAACACTATTTATAAATGGTTCTGGGAAACCAAACTTTAGTTACACCGTCCGCATATACCCCCAGTGCAGGCGATCAAACGCCTTTTCAGCATCCAATGCCAACAAGAGTCCAGAAGTATTAGTCCTATGGGCCAAGTCGGGTATTGTCACATGTTTGGCGGCCCGGGACAAAGCCAGTTTGTTCAATCAAGGAAGGAAGCAAGGGGGCCACTCTATTAGCTAGTAATTTAGCATATAGTTTTGCATCTACATTCAACAGGGAGATGGGACGGAAATTGGCACATTGTGTCGGGTTTACCGGGTTTAGGCAGGGTGACTATGGTCGCTTGCAACATCTCCGGGGGAATGATGCCGGTATCCTTAATATCATTAAAAACCAGGGTGAGAATCGGGACTAGAGCGGAAGCAAATTTCTGGTATTACAGGTTCGTAAAACCATCAAGGCCTGGAGCTTTATTTTTCGGCAGTGCATTAATAACCTTATGTACCTCCTCTGTAAACGCAGCAAGCAAACCTGTAGCCTGAGAGGGAGATATAGAAGGGAGACTAGCCGCCTGGAGGAAGAGCTCTATGTGGTCTGGTGCAGGGGTCGGCACGGTGTTATTTAGTCCCAGGTTGTACAAGGAGGCATAATAGCGTGCGAATTCATCAGTGATGAGGGCTGGGTTATAAATCTTCACGCTATTATCATCCAAAAGGAACGGTATGTTAGTTTGCATTCTTTTCCCTTTCAATTTAGACGCCAGCAATTTCCCTGGTTTATTCCCTTGGGTATAATGAGCATAATTAAGCCTCCTAAGGTGTTCTAACTCGCGGCGCTGTAAAGTCAACTGAGCGGTAATATTTGGGGCAGGAGAGATTTTATTCTGGGACTCTAATACAGTGATTCGTCGTACAAGGGCAGTCGTCTGAGCATTAAAACGTCTCTTACATTGCGCTCCTTTTTGTATAAAATGTCCTCGCAGAACAGCTTTATGGGCCAACCAAACCGATGTCGCAACATCCGCAGTCATATTTGCTGTGAAATACTCCTGAAGGAGTTGTACTGTATTTGTCACGTCATCCCTATTCACAATAAGCGAGTCGTTGAGTCTCCAGTTCCCCATACCCCTCGGCGGAAAAGCTGCCTCAAAGGTAAGCGTAAGCGGAGCATGGTCAGACCACGTGATAATGCCGATGGTCGCCTCTAGTAGGCGAGACAGAGCAGAGCTATGTACCAAACATAAGTCAATTCTACTATAGGAGGAATGAACATGAGAAAAGTGTAATCGCGCGTAGCAGGGTGACATATCCTCCAAGCATCATAGTTCAAACGAGTGCATAAATTCCCGTAACTGTTTACTAGAGGCTGGGGTGGAGCGGGCTCAGGAGCGGGGTTGGCTTGATTGGGTGTCAACGTCAGGGTCAGGAGTGCAATTAAAATCCCCACATAGAAACAACGTACCACTAGATATTTTTTTCACTCTACCATAAGCTTTCCGAAGGTAAGAAATTGGGTTGTCATTAGGAAGATATAAATTGGCTATAGTGATTGGTAATTCGTTCAGCGTGCCCACCAGAATCACAAGGCGGCCCGGCGGATCAATATACTGAGCCGAACACACAAAGGTCCAGTCTCTATGGAACAGGATCGAGACACCTTTAGATTTCGTCTGGGCAGTGGAGTGATACGCCTCAGTATACATGCGCGATTTTAGAAACGGCGGGCGTCTCTTACAAAAATGAGTCTCTTGCAAACATACAATAGCTGGTTGAGACTTATGCAGGTCACGAAATAAAGCATGTCGTTTGTACGGAGTATTCAAGCCTCGGACATTTAAGGAGTAAATTTGGAATTGAGGTTTACTCCTTGTCAATTGTGCCCATCCCTCTAAATCTCACAGCGGCCATGACCTACAATCTCCATGGGAGGATGGAGGGACTCCTCTGCTCACAACAGTGCCTGGAATGATATATCACAGTGCATACCAATGAGACAAACAATACATACAGGACAAACCTAAGACAAACCAGAAAAAGAAAAAAAAAAAAAACATAAAAAACCCAAACAAACCAAAAAAGGAAAAAAAAACTGCACTCCATAAATGCAGTTGAGTGGAGTCAATCAACACAGCAGATTGATATAAATGGGAAAAGAACACTTCAAGAAAAAACTCCAGTAGGGAAAAAACAGTCCCAACTTCAGTCATGAAGGTGACTGCGCCAATATACAGGCCAATGGAAGGCCTCGGGGCTAGCCGATTGAAGGAACGGAACCTCAGAGAGCGCCACCCACAGGACGAGTCAAGAGGGGTAAGTCCTGCAATCACGCCAAAGTCTCACCGCCCGAGTAGACTTGGAACACCTGGTGGAATAAAAGAACCACGCCCAGAAGCGAGAAAGTGCCGGATCATATCATCTCCCTTAGGCCGGACCCGGTGCCACTCCGGAGAGACTTTCAGCGGCGAAGATGATTCCTCACGAGGTGGAGTAAACTCAGACACCACCTTCCACTCTGTCAGCAAACGCATGCCCGTGATGGGCTCAGGGATGACGTGCAGGACTCCCTCCCGCCATAACAAGATCTTTGTGGGAAATCCCCAGCGATACGCCATGTTGTGGTCACGTAAAATTTTGGACGAAAATTCCCTACGGTTAGACATAGTAGCTGTTGACAGGTCCGCATAGAAAAACTTTGGCATGTGGAGAAGGTAGAGGCATAGATTTCCGTGACGCTCTCATTAACGCTTCTTTAACGTGAAAAAAGTGCACCCGGACTAAAACATCTCTAGATGCTGAGGGCGGCAGATTTTTTGCATGCGGCAATCTGTGCCCGTTCCATCAGGAAATCCTGCGGCGAAAACGTAGGAGCCAAGATCGGGAAAAGTTCCAAAATATAAGGCTGAATATCAGCGGAGCCCACTGCCTCGAATGCCCTGGATCCGTATATTACGCCGTGGGCAGTCTTCCATGTCGGCCAATTTCGTTGCCATAGTGTCATGTGCTGTTTGCAAAGCTGTGACGGTCCACCAGGTCATTATGGGCTAAGCATAAGTCCGTCTTAGATTCTAACGAGTCAGTCCTCTCACCCAGGTCTTGTACATCGGGTCTCAGCTCCTGCAGCGCCTCTTTTTTTTTTTTTTTTTTTTTTTTGGTAGTTAACTAGATTTATTTTTAATGCAAGTATATAGAACACACACAGGTGAATGTATGTTACAAAACATTTTAAAGCTTTCTGCGATATTGTACAGCTACTTCCTTTAAGTTAAAGAGTCTATTTACTGCATAAATAACTCTCTACAAATTCTCATTGTGTCATTTGGAGATGTCACCGAATACCCAATTGTTCTTGTGTCAGTGTAGATTTCATAATCATTTCCACCCTGCAGTTTTATCTCCAAAAAAGTAGATTTTTGAAAATCCATCCTTTTCAAGGATACCCAAGCAGTAAGTCTTATCCCAGCCATTAGGGAAAACATCAAAACTTATCTGGCCTCCTATGGAAAAAGTGAGACCTTTTCCTTTAAATCTTTCTTGTAATTTTGCCACAAATGTTTCCCGAAAATGTTCTCTCTTATCCAACTCAAAAAATTCAATGCGTTCTTCCTGACTGTAATTTCTTCCAATTGGTGAAACATTCAGCATTCCATTTCTGAATTCAATAAAAGTTCCCCTTTTTTTGGGGAGATTTAACTTTGCAATATAGCTTAAACAATAGTTGATCAAGTCTTGCAGTAGGTCTTCTCCTAAATGGGCATGAATACTCTCTTTACAAAGAAATGTTCCATCCCTGTAAGCTACAAGGCCATTTTCTGCAAACACATAGTCAAACTTCTCAACAACATCTTCACCAAGTTGCTCCTTGATTTTTTTTTTTTAAAAATCTGAGCCACCAACAACTCCAACTTTCCCATGTTTCCTCAGGTTCTGCAAAAACTCTGCCATTTCACTTGTTACTTTCTGTCTTGGAGGTTAATGTACCATCCACATCAAACAGACACAAAACTGTAGAGTTAGCCATGATGAGCGAAGCACCTCTGTCAGAAAATGCAGCGCCTCTTTAAGATCAGTTTGGATGGTAGATCTGAGTTCTTGCAGCATGGCATGAAGCCTGCTTTCCGATGGTGATGTGTCAGACATGCAGGGTGGGCCTGTGGCAGCTGCCTCCAGCGTGAGAGGAAACAGACGAGGGAGATCCGCCATCTTGGGCCTCACAGACCCGATCTTTTCTCCCCGATTTTAGTGGATCCAGCGCCTGCTGCGCCTTGGGTGGCACCATCTGGGGGGCTAGGAGGTATCACCCACCTGTGTGTGAAGTTTCAGCCCCGGGGTTGCTGTATTGAAGCCGTTAGGATTAGAAACTCAGCGCCGGTCACAGGAGCTCTCTCTACATGCGACCGCGCGCTGCAATGTCCGGCCACGCCCCCCCCTTCATATATATTGTAACGTGGGGGTTTCTGTCCACGTGCAGACTGCTCCCCTTTTAAGGCATTATTCTGCAGAAGTACTATCACACAGGAGATCCTTGCTTTTTCAACTCAATGGAGAATGCTTCTTGATTTCAAATACATTTAACAGTTGAGACTCCTCCCCCTCCCTTAACCACTTCAATGCTAAGGACGCGCTCAGCGCGTCCTCAGCATTGCCGCTGGTATGCGGAGGACGCGCTGAGCGCGTCCTCGCATTGGGGTCAGCGTTTGGCCGGGTTCCGGCCGATCGCTGGCCCCTCCGGTGCGGGCTGACATCCTGGATGTCAGCCCGGCATCCGGAGCAGTGGCCGCCATTATTATGTGTCATCGCGCCCCCGCGATGACACATAATTCAGGCGCCCCCCCCGCATGTGCGGAGGAGGCGCCTGAAAGGGAGGGGGGAGGTCCTTCGGACCTCTCTCCCTCCCGATCGGCGGCTCACAGGGGCTTAACCCAGGCATCATTTGGAAGGGCACAGCCTGCCCTTCCAAATGATGCCTGGCATTAACCCCTGGGGAGCTGGATCGCAAATCGGCGCTGAAAAGCGCCGATTTGCGATCCTTCCGGGAGCTGGCCGACATCTTGGATGTCGGCCAAGCTTCCGGGAACTCCCCCAGAGGACTGGCGTCATCGTGCGTAGCACGATGACGCCAGTCCTAGCATTAACCCCTAACTGCCACGAACTGTGGAGATAGGGAGTTCATTGGAACTCCCTATCTCCCGATCCGTGGCAGTTAGGGGTTAAATTTTGATATCGTTGGATCGGCCAGAGCATGGCCGTTCCAACGATACCAAACATGAAAGTAAAAAAAATTGTAAAAAAAAAAAAAAAAAAAAAAAAAAATTAAAAAAAAAATAAAATAAAAAAAAATAAACACTTTTTTTTTTTTTTTGTTTTGTTAATGCAGCAATATTGTTCCCATTTCAATTATAATGTGAACAATGATGCTGCATTAACGATTTTTGTATGCGGTGCGTTTGTTAAAAATGGTGTCATTTTCCCCAAAAAAAAATGTAACGAGACCCCATCTCTAATTTTTTTAACAAGCGCACCCCATACAAAATATAACCGCAATTGCTCGCATGTTAAAATGTGGAAAAAAACACTTTACACGCTGTAAATTATTGAAAATACATATTTTATTGCATTTTTTGTTATAATATACAAACATGACATAACGTATACATATAATAATGACATATTATGAATCTACCGAGTCTGACGGAAAGAACGATATATAATATGTCGATGTCATATACTAAAATAAGCCTTAAAAACACGTTTAAACATGATGCGCAAAACAGGTAAAAAATGACCTCAGCACAGGGGTGGGAAAAGCCTCAGCAGCGAAAGGGTTAAAGAATACTTTACAGATAAGATCAAAAGTCTCCAGTCAGAACAATAGGAGCCATCCAACACAATGGATTGTTTATGCATGCGTCTTATCTAAACCGTGACCTAAAACTAGAGGGAAACAGTCTTCTAGCAGGGAGTACACAATATGGAGGGGGGGGGGGTGGAAGCAGACATGAGGTTAGAGTGCAAGCTCTTGAGTAAGGGTCCTCTTCTGTTTTGGGAGTGCAAAATAGAGCAACTTAGAACTGTAACATACAGATACACACTTTGACACAGCATAGCACATCACACCACACTCTACACTATATACACAGACCATAAACTGTAAAGCAAAATACTTGCGAATAAACATTGGGCCGGCCGTTTCACATGTATATTCTAGCAAATCCATTGAGATTAGATGAACAGCATATCCGGCTTGCATCCAATTACAGTATTCTCATGTTCTAGAATCGATGCCTCGACTGCAGTATTTCCCAGCAGTGCTATGTTGTATCAGTTTATTCTTGCACCACACATTAACATTATTACGCACGATGTGAAACAACCCTATGATATAATATTTCAGTTAGCAGTTCAGGAAAATGGCAAAATACCAGGATATTCTAGTTCACTATTTTGTTTGTATTTTATTGTATTCAACTTTTCTACTGGTGTTTTAGTCCCACTGCAATACACAACACATGCACAGTACGCCTATGGCAGTTTTTGGTGCTATCCATGAAATGCATATTTGAAGTAAAACTATAGGCTTATGCACAACCACCCGTTTTGCAATAACTCCACTTTGGGGATACATAGAGGGAAATTCAAACAGTGGCAGAAGTTTCATTGTGGTGGGAATTGTTGGACATGCCCCAAAATTAAATAAGACTTTGTGTAGTCTGAGCTAATATCTAGTGTGCCCCCCCCCCTTTTGAGGCTGGTTAGGTTATGCCATATGGTATAAGACGTTTGTCTAAATCTGTCCTGTCTCTGAGGACTTTGCACATGCTCAGTCTTGCCCTTTTTAATGTTTGCTCTCAGCCAGGACAACCTGTCTGCTATCAAAGGGCTGATTGGCTCACAGTAAAGGGGGAGGTGACTCCTCTGTGCTCTCTCCACCCCCTTGTTCTCTGCAGCTCAGACTGTCAGCATAAGATGAGTTGGTGATGGGAGCAAGAGACCACTAGCTTTCGTCCCCCCCCCCCGCTTCTCGGTTTGTGGCGTGTACAAATCCCTACATAATGAATTTTCTGAATTGACAAAAGGAATCCCTCTGGATTATGTACACAGCATGACTGGTCTTTTGCAGTGCTGGGGTGGAGGGTGAAGCCTCTCCTATTATTGCATACAATCTAAACGAATAGCGCGAATGCGAGGCTACTCGCTGCTTATGCAGTGAAGGCAAAACACTGGTCTGTTGTCCTACATCTGGGTGTAGCAGTTTTAGGGGGAGAAACGTGTCCGACCACCCCCACCTTAAAGCTTCACCAGCTGCTACTGCTCAAACACCAAAAAAGTGTAATGTCTATCATATTAATCATTGCATTCTGAAAAATGATTTTTTATTTTGCCTAAATGTTTTAGATCTGTCATGGCTGGTTTTATAGTGTTTCTTTCTGCTTCAGGTGGAAATAAGAGACTGGAGAACAAGACAGCATTTGTGCTTCCTAGATAAGGTAATTTTTCTTTACTTACCCCTTCCTCCCTTAAACTGCTTCACATCGAGGTGACTAATCTGTCACCGGGGAACTGGCGTTAGAATTGATGGTGTGAAAACGTGCCCTGATCAAGTATTCATGTTTCCAATGTGAAATCACTTGGGTGTATGTGATAACTGTCCTGTGCTTGATTTCCACACGTCGAAGGCTTGCTTTACCTTGCAATTTATTTTTCCACAACATGAAAATATTTCAACCCTATGACTTTTTTCCTTTTTTAATGCCCCCCCCCCCCCCCTGTCTTTCTTACACTTGAGGTCCCTGAGCTCTGGGCTTTATTCTGCAGGCTGCCTGACTTTGACATTATTGCTCAGAGCATCCCTGCATATGTTCTAATCTGAAGATGAAGAGGTTGTTCATGCCCTCATTTCCTATATTGGCACTTAAAGTCCTGCCTTTTCCTTGTTAAGGGACGCAAATTTTAATCATTGGTAATTGTCGCCTAAATTGTTTGTTAATCCTCCTATGGCCGTTTCAAACCCACTTTATGCAGAAACCATAAAATAATCCAAGCTGCTCAATAATTTAAATGCTGCTTTAATCCTCTGTGTAAAGACAATGTTTCGACCTGCATCAAGTTTCACTTGGCTTGATACTGACCTAGTCGGTTCAAAACCTTGTCCTCACTGGAGGAATAAAGCTGCATTTAAATTATTAAGCAGCTTGGATTATTTTGTTTCTGCATAAGAATGTTTTGAAACCTCTTCAGCAATAGGAGGATTAAGAAACCATTTAGGCGACAATTACAGTGATTAGAATTGGTGTCCCTTAACCCTGAATAAAAGTCAGGATTTTAAGTGTCAGAACATAAATGAGGATGGGACGTTACTATTCATATCCAATGTCTCTAGAAGCTTGACTTGAGATGGAATCCTATCATAAGATCATTAAGACGATCTGATGTACTCCATAATAATTTGCCAGGGAACTATGATGACCCGGGGCGGACTGACAAGTAATGGGCCCCCGGGCAATAGGAGTTAGTGGGGCCATGCCTACACAGGCCACACCCATAAACCCCTCCCATACAACGCACAACCCACATGCCCCCAGCAGCTCACACATGGGTATATACTGCCCCCAGCAGCTCACACATGGGTATATACTGCCCCAGCAGCTCACACATGGGTATATACTGCCCCAGCAGCTCACACATGGGTATATACTGCCCCCAGCAGCTCACACATGGGTATATACTGCCCCCAGCAGCTCACACATGGGTATATACTGCCCCCAGCAGCTCACACATGGGTATATACTGCCCCCAGCAGCTCACACATGGGTATATACTGCCCCCAGCAGCTCACACATGGGGTATATACTGCCCCCAGCAGCTCACACATGGGGTATATACTGCCCCCAGCAGCTCACACATGGGGTATATACTGCCCCCAGCAGCTCACACATGGGGTATATACTGCCCCCAGCAGCTCAGGGCCCCGTTTTGAAAGGGGCGTTGCGATCCGACCACGGCGGCAAACTACCAAACCGCCTCGTTGGTGGTGCTCCAGCATGCCTTCCTGGGCCCCACGTGCACCCTGCATTGACGCCCCCCCCCCCAACGTTATGTGCGCACATAATGCGAGGGTGGCATCAATGCAGGGTGCACGTGGGGCACAGGAAGGCACGCTGGAGCACTGCCGACGAGGCAGTGCGCCGCCGTGGTCAGAACGCAATGCCCCTTACAGAACCAGGCCCTCGGGCAGCGCCTGAGTGCCTGATGGGTCAGTCCGCCCCTGATGATGACCTTGCTGTTGGTCTATACTTATGCAATGGGAAATGTAGTAGTTCTTCCAGAGTGTGGTTGTTGGATGAATTCATATTGCAATGATTTCCTTTGTCCAGTCAACTCATTGGCTCATACTCAACTGAGTACTTGGAGCTTTTCAAGACTAACACCTAGACCTGTAGGCTTGCACCCATAACAGAAGCTGACCATTTATTTTTGCGTACCAATGGTCATAAAACACCAGGCCAGGTTTGGTCAGTGTGGAACCAGGCAAGTTGTATATACAACATAACAAGAAAAAAAGGTGTCTGTATTTGTGTTTTGTTTCACATGGTGTAATAGGAATAGAGGCTTTGGTTTCTTTTAATGGCCACTAAGAGTGTAAGCTCACCTGCTGATGTCAAGGCACCTCTAGTGAAGGGTGAGTCCTATCCAAAAATGAAACTACAGGCTAATGTATAGCAAACCATAACTGCTCATGCTGCTTTTCAGTCATGAGGTAGACTGGTGGGCCTTTATGCCCTCCAAGAAACAAATCCACCTTGATCAGAAAAAAAGACACGAACATGCTGCAATGATGGCAGGTTTTTTGTTTTATACTTGTTGCTTGGCTGGATACATTTGGTTGCAGCCGCCCCATTGGGGAATAGGCGTGACCCCACTCCTCCTGTACTATGGAACCAGGAAAGTAAAGAGTGTGTATAAATAAATATACACTATACAGTGTGGGCGCCTATTTATAAATTAATTTAAAGTGCAAGGTGTAGTGCTAATAGTCAAATGCTGCCTATAGTATGGTAAAAACACATAGAAAACAACCAAAATATGTGTCAAAATACAAGATAAAAAGCGAATATCGATACGGCGCATCTAGTACAATTAATAGGTTAATAAATCAATGGATATGTAAAATCCATAAAATCCATTAAAAAACTCATAAACCGTAGCAGTAAAAAATATGTTAAAATTATTACTATCAAGTCAATAAAGGTGCATAGAGTAAGGTCCAGGTCAAATGTGCAAAAAGGTGCTTAAGTATATATTAATGGAATAAGTGATTTTGTTCACTTCAAGTTTATTCTCCGGTCATACACCTCTGCCCTCCACTTGGCCAAACAATCCTTCTTCTCATCTCTTATATCTACGCTGTCCTCCAACCCTAAACGGCTCTGGTCCACCTTCAACACCCTCCTCTACCCACCTGCACCTCCCCCCTCAGCTGCCTTCAGCGCTCAAGAACTGGCAGACTACTTCCTCAGTAAAACTTTAACTATCAGAAGCAACATCCCAACACAAGATAGTTATCTGCCACCTCCACTCCCACAGGTCCCATCTGCCACCCTCTGCCGCTTCCTCCCAACCACTGAGGAGGAAGTCAATTCCTTATTGTCCTCCTCACATCTCACCACGTGCCCGCTCGACCCCATTCCCTCACATCTAATTCCTCCCCTCTCCTCCTCCCTCACCCCTGCTCTCACACACATCTTCAACCTATCTCTCTCCACTGGCTCCTTTCCATCCGCCTTCAAACACGCGCTAGTTACCCCTTTACTAAAGAAACCATCCCTAGATCCCAACTCTCCATCCAACTACCGTCCTGTATCCCTGCTTCCCTTTACCTCTAAGCTCTTAGAAAAACTAGTCTTCAACCGCCTCTCCATCTTCCTGTCCTCCAATTCCCTACTTGACCCCCTGCAATCTGGCTTCCGTCCCCTACACTCAACTGAAACTGCCCTCACCAAAGTCACCAACGACCTCCTAACTGCTAAAAAACACGGCCACTATTCTATTCTCATCCTGCTTGACCTCTCGGCTGCTTTTGACACTGTTGACCACCCCCTCCTTCTACTGACCCTCAACTCTCTGGGTCTCGGTGACACTGCACTTGCTTGGATTGACTCCTATTTATCCAACAGGTCCTTCTGTGTGTCCTTTGCTGGTAACTCCTCCTCCTCATTGCCTCTATCTGTTGGTGTACCTCAAGGCTCTGTCCTTGGTCCTCTGCTCTTTTCCATCTACACCTCCTCCCTGGGCAAAATCATCAACAGCTTTGGCTTTAATTACCACCTCTACGCTGATGACACTCAGATCTACCTCTCTACCCCTGATCTCTCTCCCCCTGTCCTTTCCAAAGTCAGTGACTGTTTATCTGGCATCTCCTCCTGGATGGCCTCCCACCACCTAAAGATCAACATGTCAAAGACTGAGCTCCTACTTATTCCTCCCTCTAATGCCGCCCCACCTCCTGACTTCTCGATCACGGTGGAGGGTATCACCATCTCCCCATCAAACCAAGTTCGCTGTCTTGGAGTTACACTTGACTCTGCTCTTTCCTTCATCCCCCACATCAAGTCTCTTTCCTCCTCCTGCCGATACCAACTGCGTAATATTTACAGAATTCGGCCATTTCTTACCGCTGTCGCCACAAAACAACTCATACACGCCCTGGTAATCTCCCGACTCGACTATTGCAATAATCTCTTATCTGGCCTCCCTCTGTCCCACCTCTCCCCCCCTACAATCCATCCTGAACGCCTCCGCCAGGCTAATTCACCTCACCCGCCGCTCTGTCTCTGCCGCTCCCCTCTGCGAGTCCCTTCACTGGCTCCCCATCCACTGCAGAATTAAGTTCAAAATCCTTATCCTTACCTACAAAAGCCTCACTAACTCAGCTCCCCACTACCTGTCCTCACTAATCACCAAATACACCCCAGCCCGCTCCCTAAGGTCAAACAGTGACCTGCGCCTAGCTTCTCCCCGCATCACCTCTTCCCATGATAGACTGCAGGATTTCTCACGCGCAGCCCCCACTCTCTGGAACGCTCTCCCTCGTACTGTCAGACTTTCCCCTAACTTCTCTTCCTTCAAACTCTCCCTTAAAACATTCCTATTTAGGGAAGCCTACCACCCAACTCACTGACGCAACCATCAATCACTCTCACCTTACAGTCCTCTCCTCCTGTTTCCAACCCCAACCCTCCCAGATTGTGAGTTCCTACGGGAATAGGCCCCTCATCTCCTCCTGTACTGTTTGTCAAATGTTGTTCAATGTATTGTAACCCTGTCTATACTGTGCTTATTGTACAGCGCTGCGGAATATGCTGGCGCTTTATAAATAAAGAATAATAATAATACTCAAAAATGATGGTGAAGAATAATATGCTGATCTTCTTATAAGTGCTGGTGCTGAATCCTCATATCTGCCAGTAATCCTCAAAAAAAGCACATCACAGGAAAAGATGATAGTGCAGACAGTCAAAATAGAGTAGGCTCGGATTATAATCAAAATCTAAACCACTCACATTTATGGGAGCCCACAAGGTCCCGGCTCGAGGAGAAACAGCCTGCAGCCAAATATAGGGTGGCACTTCCCTTCTTTCTGTTCGTACTGGAGACTATTTTGGAGCCTCGTAATGTCAGGCTCAATATATGTCGCTCTGGGTCCTCTTAGGGTGGAAACCCAAACCTCTTTGCCTCCGCGGTGGTGGGTCCAAGTTTCCAAGGAGAAAAAAAGGGTCGGAGAAAGGTGGCAAATGTTGGGAAAATTTAATGGATAAATAAAATAGAATACAGGACAGAGTCTACCGAGACGCGTTTCGGCTTAAAGCCTTCCTCAGTCGGTATAAAAATAAATGTCCATAAAAAAGTCAGTATCAATTTTACATATCAATTGATTTATTAACCTATTAATTGTACTAGATGCGCCGTATGGATATTCGCTTTTTATCTGGAACCAGGAAAGTGCCTGGTGGGTTGCAATCTGACTTGGATCAAAGTGATTCTATCATCCAGGATTGGCTATAAAATATTCAGCCTAATTTAGCTGCTCAATATGGACTTGAGAATTTTTGCGGGTCCCATGTGAAGGCTCTTTAGGCAAGAAGGTAAATTTTGAAGAATCGTGTATTTCTTTAGCTCCACATCAATTCTCTGTAAAATTGTAAAGGTCTGAGGTTACTCAGTAAATGGCATGGCGGATGTCTTCAATGCATGAAGGAAATTTATGAGGCCGTTTAAGTTTTGGCCTGGGTCATTCTTGCACAAACAGGCTCACTTACGAATAAAACTGGTTTGCTGTAGGGCTGAAACAACTAATCGATTGATCGATAATGGAAATCGTTGACAATTTAATCATCAATTTAATCGTCCTGTGTACAGCACACACTGTTTAGAGTCAGAGTTAGAGTTAAACGTAAACCTCTGCTTCGGAGCTGATTGGAGAAGACGTGCTGCTGCTTTACTAGGTAGGATTTAGGCTAGGGTCAGACTAACGCATTTTTCGCGTTGTCCGTGAAAATGTGCTCGAACGAATGGATGTATTTTTTCACGAATACACGATAGCGGTCATACGATGCGCATTTGTGTCTGATTTTTGTACGGATCATCAATAAAAACCCTTTTTGCATCTGGATGTTATGTTGGCCGGACATTAGCAGCATCTGACGTCTCCTAATCATGCACACATGCCGCTAGCGGACGCAGCGCACTCTGTACATCAGTACTAGCGGTATCATGTTCTCGAAAAAAATGCGTTTGTGCTGCTTGCGTTGCGCAGCCACACTTTTGTGCGGCCGTACTTTGTACATTGGCTGCTACTACGTCCCTGATAAAGTGCAGCTGCACGTGCGTTGGCACTGCATTTGTCTGACCCTAGCCTTGGTTCTAGGGTTATGTCGGACACAACCAGTTTATTTTTATTCCATTTACAACAGTAGCAGAACTAGAACACAAACCATAGGATACTGCCACTGGGTAAAGGAGCTGTATGCCTGTTTTATCCTTACTTGAAGCTGGAGTCCTGTGCCGCCACCCCCTCTTTGGTCAGGAACTGTCATTCCCTCTTTTGGTCTGGTCCCTTTCCCCAAACTCACTCCCACTCAGATCCAGTGTTTTGTCCATACCCACCCCCTCTCACTCAGGTCAAGTCACTTGAGCAAAGTCACTCCCTTCCACCTCCAGTCCCTCCTCCCAATTATTTAAAAAAGGACACTCTACGCACCCTGACCACTTTAGCTTATTAAAGTACGCAAGATACGTAATTTGCGTATGTACGTACAAAAGTTACGTACACTACACATATTGCATATGAAAAAAGGGGAGGGGTTGGTTATTTTTAACATGAAAATCCTTTTAAGTAAACAAATTTCTTCTTTATCCGATGAATCGATTAATCTTATGAGAGAAATCGTTAGTTGCAGCCCTAGTTTGCTGATCACTTTTTAAAAAAAAAAAAAATGGTCACTGGTTTAAAGGAAAGCTAATTGGATGTTCCAAATTTGAGTGGAGGGTCATCATTTCCCCAACATTCAGAAAGCTATCCCTCGGCATGTGTTGATTGTGGAGACCCACTGGTTTGTCTTGAGTGACGCCTGCTGCGCCATGCCAACATTATAGATGGTAAGATTGGCTGCCGGTTCTGGACCAACCCCAAACAAAGCCCAGCAGTGGAATTCAACGGATTGTTAATGGACGTGTATGAGTTAAAATGGGGGGCCCAGGGTCAGGTGGTATTAACACCTTCCATTTCATCTGTTTAACCCTACAGCTGTGTTTCCAAAACCTGTCTAATGGACACTAACAGGCAGGGTTTTAACGATTACCTTGATGAAATGCAGACTGAATGCTGCAATCACCAGAGCTGCAAATCCTATTTCTAAAGCACCAAGTTCCATAGCGTTGTACAATGGGTGAGACCTAACAAACATCTACAAGTTGGACACACACTACAGTAGTAGAGAGGACCCTGCTTGAAGGGTGACACACTTGGGTGAGGTTAAATATCTGAAGCACAGTACAATGATACTCTAATATGTCAAACCTGGACTATTGGCAGGTCCTGAGGACAGGTTTGGGAATTACTGCCCTAGAGTGCTCAAGTCCCCTTTTTAAAGATTGCTCACATTTATGTTTTGAGCTACCAAGAAAAACAAGGATAGCTTTTAAAAAGCGACTTGTTGTCACCATGTCAGGTTCAAATCCTATTATAGATGTTTCACTAGCCAGAACCCAAACTAATATATTAAAGAAACCCATTCATTAGACAAAGTAATTACTTCTTCAGGATCTATATCCCCATAAAGCATAAGTTTTATATCCATTTCAATGGGCTATTTCATTCCAAAGTGTTGGTTACGGGCTATTGAAGTCGCCATCAATCGATAACCTTTACCCTTTAGCTAATTTAGAAACCTATATTCAATGATGCGAAGCTTCATCTCAAGGAGGCCTATGTGCTGTCTGCATTTGGAATGGAAGGAGCATGGATATAATGCTATGCCTTTTACGTTCTATAGCATTCTTTGCCCAACCACCTTGATTCTGCTAGATATTACTCAAAACAACATCTGTTTGTTTGCTCCCCCCCCAATGTTTTAAATTCCTTAATTTATTACCACAATGTTCTATAAGAGTGAGTAATCTATTAGACCAAACTGACACGGCACCTCTTGCTGAACCACAGGTTGGTGCCCTCCTTCCCTCGGCTGTCTTCAGTAAAATTAATATTTTGATTACCCTTTACCTGATTTTTACAGGGAGCAGGCTAAATCCCTGTTGGAGAAAAGGGGTTCCCTGTTGAGTGTCCGCTTTGCACCTCTACCTGGTGCAGATCTTTCTAATCACTCATTGATTAGCCAGAATGCTTTTATTGAGCCCCAGATGCTGCAGCCCACCGGGAATTTCCTGGTATCCGGACGGGTCCATCCAGCGTGGGATTGAGGGGCCCTTACATCTGAGGCAGTTCGAGTTACACAGCATTTTTGTAAGAGCCAGGATCCCCTTGAGCCATCAGGCCCCTGAACACGTCATTGGCTGTCACCGCCCCCCCCCCCGATGGCTTGCATGGCCCCAATAAAAGTTTGTAAATTGTGATTCCATATTTTAAACTGGGGGAAAAGAACTAGAGGTATGTATATAGGTTTAAGTCTAATGTTTGGGTAACATTGAGGATGAATGGGCATTCTGATTTAACGAGCAGAAAACTTACAAAATTGTAAGACTTTATTATATTGCTGACTTTAAGTGAATTTCTCATATTTGTCATTTAGGTTGAACCTAACATAACTATTGGAGATGTAAAGCAGCTTTTTCACGTCTGTTGTAAGTATCATTTTGAGTGTATGTAATGGATGAAGTGAACTGGGGGGAAAAGACCTCTTTGCGCATTATTAAAACTAATTTATTCCAAAAGCTAAAAGCCAGGAAGAAAACCTGAACCAACTTTACATATGTGAGCGCAAGGGAAAGTGTTTCTTTCTTATATTTTATTTTGAATTTAGTGAGGCATAACTGTTTTGCTCATCCCTTTCTTGCAGCAATTTTTTTTTTAATATTTTACTCAAGGATTTGGATGTGTTAATTGTTTATTGGTCTGTATTTGAGGATCACTGCAGCGTCTTGATTTTTCCAGTGGAATATAGGAAGTGTTTAGGTCAGCTTCAGTCACATTGCTGAGTGTTGTGCTGACATTGACCACATTCTTAATGTCCTATTCTCGTTCTCGATGAGACAAATGCAATCAATGTACCTTAATGTATAGTGCTATTTGCGCCTGTTAAGTACCTACAATATCAAAGACTTGTGCAAATTATGTGTCGGTCGTGCTGGGCATCACATATAATTTTTTTATAGTTTGGACAAAAAATATAAATTTCAATATTTAACGTGTGGTGCTGTTTTATGTTCCCCATTCTTATTTTTAGATCCCAACTGCTATCCAGCGAGACAATCTATGCGGCTGGAACCTAGTATGTATAATTCATTCTAAATCAGTGTTTTCTTTTTGTGAGTCTAGGGTCAGACTAACATGATTTCTACAGACTGTAAGTCCGTGCAATACAGACGACGTTAGTATGGAAGACGCAGTAGTGGCCACACAGTCCGTTTTTTTGGGGTTTTTTTTTTTTTTTTTTTTTCTTCACTGACATATTTTGGCGGATGTAGGATGGAAAATAAATTAAAGCAAAACCATTTTGTCAAATGCAGTCCATCTGACCACGTTCCATCACTCAGTTATGCAAGTGTTGTGGACGCAGCGCACTTTGTGTGCCCATTCTAGGGGTTGTACGCTCTTGCCTGCCTTGTGTCCATGGGCCGCAGCCGTTGTGCGTCCGCATTTCAGTGCGGACGTACTTTGTGTGTCTGGATCCGATGGGCTTTCTTTCATGCTATCACGGACGTACTTTTAGGCACCATCACAGACGTGAACACTACGCTCGTCTGACACAAGCCTAAGTCCTCTCTCGTGTCCCGGGTACACACTGCATCGGTATTGAAGCTGCACACGCTGCTAATGTTAAAATGAATAAAATATTTCTAATCCAGATGTTTACATGAGCAAGTCTGGCGGTTACTGTGGGTGTTGATGTCATACACATATTTCCAGTCTGACCTCATGACATGTAATCGAGCCCAAGCCATATTTCACTGCTCTGCTAAGGCTAGGGTCAGACTAATGCATTTTTTGCGTAGTCCGTGAAAGTGCGTTCGAACGAATGGACGTATTTCTTTTACGGAATACACGATAGCGGTCATACGATGCGCATTTTTGTCCGTGATTTAGTACGGATCATCAATAAAACCCTTTTTGCGTCTGGACGTTATGTTGGCCGGACATTAGCAGCGTCTGACGTCTCCTAATCACGCACACACGCAACTAGTGGACGCAGCGCACTCTGTACGTCAGTACTAGCGGTATCACGTTCTCAAAGAAAATGTGTTTGTTTGCCGCTTGCGTTGCACGGCTGCACTTTTGTGCAGCCGTACTTCGTATATTGCCAGTCATTGGCTGCTACTACGGCCGTGATAAAGTGCAGCTGCACGTGCGTTCGCACTGCATTCGTTTGACCCCAGCCTTAACAGTTCGGGCAAGATAAAAACCTTTTCCCTTTTCTGCAGTGTCTCCTACTCACTGCCGATTTCATAAACTCTCTGCGCCATTTCTAATGTTTTATATATAATTTTTTTTTGTTTTAGAGGGTAGATCTTTAAAGGATGAAGAAGTCTTGAAGGATCTTCCAGTTGGTTCAACCGCTACCTTATACTTTGAAGACATGGGCTGTCATGTTGGATGGACAATGGTAGCTTTTTATTCCTCTTAACATATAGATTTTGTTTAATACAACGTATTACTGGTGATTACATGGCGTAGCTTTGCCAGGTAGTCCCTGCAAGATTGAATTTTCTGAACACCACTAATTTTTTCCATACTTCTAGTGCACTTTTAAATTGTCCTCAGACATATTAAGTATCTTATGTTACACAATTAAAACTGTAATTATCCTTCAAAAAGCTCAGCACTTATTCTAGTCTTTTTAATTTATGGTTATCACTTTACAAGGTGAATTTGAAGAAATTAAAGGGAATTATGCCTTTCAGACACTAAATGTCTTGGATACAAAATGTACTTATGGTTGTTCGTTCAACCAGACACTTCCTTCTCTCACCCCCCCCCCCACCAACACTGCATTTTTCAACCACTTAGGCCGGGTGCACACTAGTGTTTTCTTCTGCGCACTAGCGTGTGTTATAACGTGCGTTGTAGCCTATAATTGCACGGATAGACTAACACACATAGTATGCAGATAACGCGCGCTGAAGTCCGTCATGGAAACACCAAGGCCTTTGCAGTAGGATTGACACGATGTTGGCCACGTGCTGAACGTCAAGTGTCAAAAGCCCATTTTTTTTTTTTTTATTTTTTTCAACTCAAATTCAGTTTTTATGACATGCGTCAAAATTAACGCATCGTCTGGCGTCTACCAATCTCTTCTGACATAAAGTGCGTCCTTTTTAACGCACGCTAGTGCACAGAAGAAACGGCTAGTGTGCACCCAGCCTTACAGGCTTGTGAAGAACCCCTATAGAATGACACCAGCTCTCTCCAGATTAGTAACATTAAAGTTCATATAAAGTGTCGGGTATAATCTTGGAAAATTCGAGCATGCAATTTTAACACCACTAGCAAGAAGATAGTTATGTTTACAAGCCTTTTATAAAAATTTATTTTTTTCTTTCCCCCAGATATTTCTTACAGAATACTCAGGGTCCCTTTTTATATATCTTTTGTTTTACTTCCGCCTGCCTATTTTCTATGGCTCAGAACATGCCTTCACATCCAGTCCACATTCAGTAATACAGTAAGTCTCCACTGGAAATGCTGCACTATTCAATTAATGCATGAGTGGTATTTATTTGTACCACTTCAAATTCTTTTTTTTTTTTTTTTTTTGTATTTTCTTTTCCCTTCGTAGTTTAGCATGCTGGTGCCATTCTTTTCACTACATCAAGAAACTAATTGAAGTTATGTTTGTGCACCGGTTTTCCCATGGGACCATGCCGCTAAGGCGCCTGGTGAAGGTAATCCATTGTTCCACTATCATTCCAGATAACATTTCACACACACGTAAGCCCAAACACGTGTGTATATAAAACTTGGAATATTTTCAGGTTTTCAAATACCTGCCTTCACATAGTTCAATGTTGGCTATATATTTAACAGTGGTATGTTTTTGCCTCTGCAAAATTCTGAGTAATTTCAGTGGCATTGCATGAAACCACAATACCAAAGATTAATAAATGAGGCCAGAAGATTAGCAAATGGATTAAAGCTTTTAATATCTTCAAATGACAAATCTATAACAAGGTGCAAAACAAGCTTGTTGTAAATTTGTCATTAGATGAATCCTTTATTTTATCAAATTAAGTTTTTATCTTACTTGCCAATATTCTGGCAACATTTAACGCCTGGATTTTTGAGTTGGCAGTGAATTTTTTTTTTTTCTCATCTTTCGTTCGTCCACTCGTACAAACTATCATAAAAAAATAGTTGGTTTGAAATAACATACTTGCCTTTTTTTAAAAATCTACTGAATCGGTACTACGTAATAACTTTTGATGTAATGAATACCTAGGAAAGTTTTTTAATGGCTGTCATTTTCCACCTCGAGGTGCCATCTCCAAAAACGCTTACAATACTTCAACCGTATTAAACTTTTTTCAACATTGTCGTGAAGCACGCCCATCTATAACCCATACGGTACAGAATAAAAATAACTGTTCTTTTTACCCCCAGAACTGTCTTTGCTACTGGGCATTTGCAGCCTGGCTTGCATTTTACATCAATCACCCTCTGTATACACTACCTGGTAAGACTTAAAAATGTATATATTGAAATATATATATTTTAATATTACTTCTGCCTGTCCTGTTTCCTCAAGGGTTGCTCTGGTCCTGGGGAATGACCCATCAGACTCTCCCCTAAACTTGGGGCCTTCAAAACAGCCTCAAAAACAATCTCTCCAGATAGGTTGGCATCAGTAATGTGATACGCCAATCTTTCTCTGCACTTACTGTCACATTGTGATGTCACTTCCATGTCATCATTTCTGAAACCCTAGTCTTCCTCCACAACAACTCTGTGCCAATCTTTCTCTGCACTTACTGCCACATTGTCACTTCCATGTCATCATTATTTCTGAAACACTAGTGCACTAATCTTTCTCTGCACTTACTGCCACATTGTCACTTCCATGTCATCATTAGTGCACTAGTGTTTCAGAAATAGTCTTCCTCCACAACAACTCTAGATTGTAAACTCATCTGAGCAGGGCCCTCTAGGTCTTGTTTCTGTTCCTGTGTTGGTTTGAAGTGTCTCATTCCCATTGATTATTGTTGAAAATGTTGGCACTATAGAAATAAGAATAGTAACAATACTTTTTTTTTTTTTTTTTTTAGTGTTCGGAAAAAAACAGGTGGTCTTCTCTTTGATCATGTTTCTGGTAGGTTGCATGCTACAAAAATAGATGGCTATGTATTTTTCAAGTTGTCACCAATGAAGAAATGTGTCTGTAGAATTTTTGTGATTTTTGTTAGTACACATTGAGAGATTGCATTTTTCTAATTCTGTCATACGCTTACTCTACCCTTCCACAATATATTGCTTTTCACCTACAATTCCGTATACATTATGGCCAACCCCTGTTCTCTTGTCACACGGCCTATGACTGACTGCTTTTTACAGCGTTGAGATTTTCTTCTCCCTATTCAATGCTGTTTCCTGTCTCGTTACAGTTATGTGAAACGGGTAACTTCTTCATCAATGTATCGCTCAGTAATTTGAAACCAGATGGTAAATATTCTTTTCTGTCTGATTCTAACTATGAAATTTTAAATAGTAAAATTGTGACCTACAGTAAATTTGTATTTAATAAACTACAAAAGGATTAAAAAAAAGTGAATTACACATCTGCTCAAACAGATCCGACACCCAAAAATGATTTGTATATGCAGAATACATTTGAAAGTGCCATATTTTAGTTGAAGGAAATGGTATTTATCTGTAAATTTTGGAAATGTGTTCAAAACAAAGTGGAAGTTTCAGCACTCCAAAAAATAATCCAGTTATTTCTGTGTGAAATGGATGTGAGATGATTTCACCACAATCGCTGGCTTTAGGTGAATTGCAATATAGTGAATTTGTAAATTGGCTGCACCTTTTACATATACAGGTTTCTGACAGCGATGCTGCAGTTCAGTGTAAATTTAACATGACTGTTTCTTCTCCAAAAGGAAATTTCCATCTTTTCAGCACTGTTCATTTGGGTGTGTTGCCGTATAAACAGTAATTTGTTCAGGGTAGAAGATAGAATCGTAAACCTATACCATGTAATAGTGTATACATCTAAGAATATTCTAGCGGCTAACGGTGTTATTTACTAACTTCCAAATTGGCCCCAAATTGCACCAAACGGTGAATTTCACATTTCAGTGCAATTTGTCTAATTCAATAAGCTGAGAAATTGCCAAACACAGGCAAATTGACAGCAAAATACAGTGCGGTTCGGCAGCACTAAAATGGTCTTGACTTTCATGTCTTCTATTCACAGAACACTGAATTACAGCAACATGCCATGATTTTCAGTGTTTCAACAGGCTAATTCCATAAGTTTCAATGTAATTTTAATACCTTTTTCAAAAAATAAGACTTATTTTTTATTAGACACATATTACATTTTTACTGATTTTAAACGCTTCTTTTCAGTGGAATTTCCTGATGTCAATTCTGGGAGGTTTTCACCATACAATAACTGCTTCAACTCCAATTTTAGCAATATGTGGTGAATTCACTTTATTTTTTTTCTTGCCAAATGGAACCACCGAAACTCAAAGCACCAAAATTGCACGTTAATTCATTGCTCTGAATAGAACCCTAAATGACAAACGCTTCTGCTTCCTTTTTATAAAGCTGAACAGATCTGGAGAAAGAGGGGTGACCATGCCCCGTTTACTACAAGAAAGGAAAAGATTACTTTTGTAGAAAATTATTTTAAATGTGGTTTGTCTCAATGTCCCTTTTTGTAATTAAATACAAAATCTTGTTTTGCTGCGATGTCTGTGTCTAAAAACAGACATGGAATACCTGTTCTGCTGAACTGGCATTCTAATAGACTGATAATAGAGTGCGACCCTGGAAATGTCAAAAAAATGCTAATCTATGCCATCACCTGGCAATCCAACATAAGGTACATATTTTATTGAAAAAATGTCTTCCTTCATGCTCAGATGTGTTTTTTTTTTTTTTTGTCCGTGCTTTTCACTTCAACAGGCCACAGGCCACGGAGATTCCCATCCTCAACGAGAAATCCTTTCACCTGGCTCTATTTCTTTGTGTCCTGCCCGAACTACACATATGAGGTAACAAAAAAGGTTTTCCTACACGGCAGCCTGTCTACAGTCTAAATGTTAAGGTATTTAAAGTGCAGATACTGGTCAGGTGTACTTTGAGTGATATCCCATCAAGGGATGCATAACTGCCCCCCCCCCCGTTTTAAAGATCATGTGATAGCTCTTCTCTTTATGATATATCGGTTACATGTCAGATGCTGCCACGTCTGTTCCATGGCGGAGTATGTCAAGGCCGTAGGTTAGCTGTGTGATTGGCTTTCAGCAGAGATGTCGGCTCTCTAAATTGTCACTGCGCCAACAGTTAATTGGGTGCACCAAGTGAGCGCGTGCTGTAGGACTGTTCTCTTCTCGGAGCTGTCACTTGCTATTATAGACTATAGAGCAGGGATCAGCAACCTTGGCTCTCTAGAAGGGTTATTCAATCAGTGCCGAACTTGTCCCTGTATTGCACCGAACAGTAAATTCAGAAAGCTGTCAATTCACCAAATATTGGCAAATTGACAGGAAAATGCAGTGCAATTTGCTAGATTGGCAATGTTCGGCGGCAGTAATTGTCCCGTAGAAAAGTAATGGTTAATCTAGTCAGAACACCGACATGTTGGTGAAATTCTCATTTTCTGTAGATCAGTTCGTCCGGTTTAAACAGGCAAATCCTACATGATTCAAGCTACAAAACAATATTTTGTTTCAGCAAAAAGCCTGATTCCCCTTTTATTATAGGACCTATTTTTGACACTATGCAGTTTCATGCATCTTTTTTTTTTTTCTTTGTCTACCTATTCGGTGGTCTTTGGGGACCCTGTGGTGAATACTGAAATCACTGCAGGGTCGTCTAACTTGAATCGCTGAAGTGTGCCCAGGGCCGTCTTTAATATTGACTGGACCCTGGGCAAACTTTTTTTTGGGCCCCCCCATTGGAATTTACTCTCCACCCCATCCAAAAAAAAAGCGAAAAAAAACACACAGGGTTATTCAAAGAGAATCGAAAAGTCACTGCACGATTGGTGACTTTTTGTTCAATTCAGTACGATTTGGCGATCCCATTTCTGCGACCCTGCGGTGTATTCAGCAAGCACCACAGGGCCGTCGTAGTGCAGGGAAAAGCCGCCGCAAATCCGCCGAACACTCACTGCAAAACCAGGCGAACGCACACCAAAACCAGCAAAAACATCTAGATCAACCCCGCCGAACACTCACCGCAAAAACCAGCGAACGCACACCGAAACCCGGAAAAACATCTGGATTAACCCCGCCGAACACGCCGGAGAAACCCGAGCAGCCGCCGGAAAAAGCCAACACTGCAGACGAATGGAGTGAAAAAAAAAATAAAAAAACAGTAGGCTTGAATGTTTGAAAAGTAAAACTCTGTTTGCAAAGAAACTACTGAGCAAAAATGTCTGAAATTTACATATAAGATCCAATGAATGATAATAAAAAGGGCTGTTACAGATAAAAGGAAAAACGATTTTAAAAAAGGGAAAAAAACTATTCACACAAAAATCCCGAAAAATGCCTATAATAACCTAAAAAAAATCTATAAATAGACTTTTCACTGCAGAATATTATAATGAACGGTTTATTAGATATTGAATTAAAACGGGAATATTTTTAACATTGAAGCCTATGGGATTCGCCTGAATAAACCTGTTGAATGAAGCCACCGAATGGCAGGGCATTTCGGGAACCTTTCACTGCTGGTTTTTGTTCTCTGAATAGACGAAGCATTGCTTCTCTATGGGGATTTCACTGCCCTCGAACAGGCACCGTATGTGCAGGCAATTCGCCAACATTTGGTGAGTTGCCTGCTCTCTGGATAGCCGAATGGCCAAGAAAGGAAAGCATACGCTGAATTTTGGCGTTCGGTTACCTTTCATCCACAATTCGGATCTCTTTGAATAACCCTGATAGATTAAATTGTTTTTTTTACAATTACGCACCCTTTATACATGTACTGTAAGAAAAACACAATATCTCTGTGTACACATCATATATAAGTGTATTTATACGTACTATTGTATATACATCCTTTGTAAACGTACACATCCTATATACTGTACATGTATACATCATATACACAGTTCCACATTATATACACTTACACATAATACACATCACACACACATATCATATATACACTTGATATTTACATCACACACATCACACACATGCATTATATATGCATATAATCCACACACGCACACACCATATATACATAATCCACACACGCACACACCATATATATAAATACACACACATATACATAATACACACACACCCCATATATAAATAATACACACACATATACATAATACACACACACACCCCATATATAAATAATACACACACATATACATAATACACACACACATATCCACACACACATATGAACATGTGACATTGCCAAGCTGGAGGGGTGGGAGAGCAGGGGGTCTTGTAAGCAGAGCCCTGCTTCTTACTGCATGCTTGCTGTAGGCTCAGGCTGGCAGAGCAGAGCAGGGCTGAACAGAATTACTGACTGAATCCTGTCTCCGTGCGGGGGAACTGCATGGTGAGGAGGAGGGGGAGGAGCCAAACGCAGCTCCCAAGATGCCTCACCTCTCTCGCGAGGCCTCACCTCCTCGCTGTGGTCCCATCACCACGGAGGGGAGGCAGCCCGTACTACCATGATTTTTGCCGGCTCAAGGACTCGGGAGCAGCTGCTTTGGGCCCCATAACACTGACTGGGCCCAGGGCAGCTGCCCCTTTTGCCCTGCGCTAAAGACGGGCCTGAGTGTGCCAAACAAAAACACATTTCCTTGCCCTTTGAATAACCCCCTTGGGTGTTTTGACACTACAGTTCTCATGTGGCTTGGCCTATCTAATGAGTGGTTGAGCATCTCGGGAGCTGTAGTACAAAAAATCTGGAGAGCAAAGATTGTTGGCCCCTGCTTTAGGGTGTCTTGAGACTTACCCAAGGAATCATAATCCAAAATCCTCATCTGCAGTTAGAACTTGGCCAATATTGAAGCAGTTGTCTACAGGAACCTACAATCTGTTCACCGGACTAGGTAGAATGATGGCAAAGAGGGAAGCAAAGCATTAAAGATTACCATTTCTCCCACTGATCATAACATTGAGGTTGACTATAGCAGGAGAATAATTGGTGTTGGGAGGAGAGCTGTGCGTGGGAACATGCATTTTGGAGTTAGCAGAGCTTATCTTTTGATATGCGGACATTTAAAGAGTCAATCTGAGCAAACACTAACAGATCAGATGTGAAGGTAGGTTAGATGACCTGGATGTCTTCTGTTTAGATATTGGAATACACGTGTTTTTACATTTGAACACACATTGGGGACCAAAAATGTTGTCAAAGATTGCCATGTATAGATTTCCTCACGGGTCACTCTCACTGTCCCACACAAATTGGGCTTTGAAGATTTACTTCATTCCACTGCACTTTTGTCTTCCAACAATCTTTGCATTTGACTGAAAGATGGCTAGCTCTTCTTGAAATAACACTGGCGCTTCTGAGAATGCAATTCCCACAAGTTTGACTGTTTATCAAAGAACAGCTTTTGTTTAGAAGGTTCCTTTGGGGTGTTTTGTTTTACCCTTCAATATCATTACTTCAGGTCCTGTATCAGACTTGTAAAATAAAACTGCAGAGTACCCTCTGAAATCTTTTGACGTTCTTGTAACTTGAGGGATAATTGTCATTTTATTGCACAGTACAATCGGATGATACAGTTACTATGTGTTCTATTTTACAGCTGGGAAGTTTGATCAGTTTTACAATAATGACGCAGTGTGTACCAGGTAAGTCCCATGCTCCAGATTTACTATCGGAGATTGATCAATAATGGCCACACCGCCATATTTTAGCACGTTCTAACAATTTATTTTCTTTCTTGCAGTTGCAGCATTTGCAGGGTTTAGTTTTGTTCAAATGACTGTTTGGGCAAGAGAGAAACATCGCAGATATGTGAGGGACTTTAAGGATTATCCAAGAATCAGAACGGCTATCATCCCACTTTTTCTTTGACGGACAAGCTACATGTGCACATGATGGCTGGGAAGAATGTTGATCGCAGTTTATATATACATTTCTGAAATCAGGTTTTCATATTTTGCTACAAAGTAGCCTAAATTGTGGAATAAAATGTTGGCATTTGTCTAGATTGCATTGTCTTCTCTTGCAAACCATAAACTCTCAAAGTCGCCGCAATCTCATTGTCGCGTTGTAAGCCCTTCCAGTCTAATTACCCTTTTTTTTTTTTTTTTTTTTTATGCAGTGGTTCTTTTGCTTCGCATTTGCATGATGGACCCTTCAATTGAAGCTGTCTTATGCAGTAAATATGGAATGCTCTTTCAGCAATTTTTGGCATTTTTAAATAACGAATTTTTCAAGTATCAAGAATTTGGCTTTTTCAATCCAGCTGAAACACTATAAATTTACTCGCTTTGGATTTGCTCAGTTTCTCGTCCAGCAGATGACTTGTCCTTGCAAAAATTAAGGGGATTGTTATGTTCATTGTTTAATGCCAGTAATGCTACATGGATGACTAAAGCTTTGCAAATGAGAAAGTATGTAGGTGCAAGTGTCATTTTGGAAAGCCTTTAAAAATAAAATGATGGCTTAGCATTCCCTTCTCAGGTTTACACTTTGCTGAATCATGTATATCTTAACTATACAAGATCTATTTTAATATACTGAATTGTATTTAAATGCTTAGTTACTTGCAAATCACACCTGACAACATAGTTTGTTCGGATTTATTTAACTGGAGATAGGCTGGCAGCATAGAGTGTTTGGGGTGATTGGTTTGTGGAAGTTCCTCTATCATCTAGTAGTCCATATTACCAGAATGCTTTGGTATTGTCTACAACCCCATAATCTACACCATATGCAGGCTCTCCCAAATGCTGTGTAAACTGTTCCTTTTTCAGTTGGTTACTGCCATTTTTAGAAAAGCTTTAGAAATTACTAAATCCTGTTTTTATCTTCAAATTGATATTGTTGGGGACTTTGTCTTTGTTTTACTTGGAAACTTGTAAGAAGTATATATTTATGGGTTAAACTTGAACAAATTGTCTTCGGATGTGGATAATCCAATGGACTCATAAGTATCCAACGGATGTCTGATTTGTTGGCTCTCTAACGTTCAGGCAATCTATTACTGAAAAGCCTGCCCTCTCTGTGCTAGGTGGGAGGATAGCAAGGTGCCAAATGATAGTCTGGGTCAACTGGCCATGCAGGTCAGATCAATGGCAATTGAACATGGCATGTCCCCGAACTAATTTTTATCAGACCAAACTAGAAGCATGAATAGGTAAGACCAACAGATGGCACCTACTGAATCATTTCCCATTAAAGGGACACTATACAGTGTCGGCACTCAAGATAGCTGAATTGGCCCCCCCAAACAGCAGGGTCTTCGTCCCTCCCAGATCATCGGCTTGGGAGCCCTCAACTCTGGTTTCAAGACTTAGACCTTTTTGGAACTAGCCATATCAAAACCTTCCTGCTTGGAGAGCCCCTGGATTGGCTGGAGCACCCAGCCCCCCTACAGTCATGTGACATGCTAAGGTGGAAGCATGTCATATCCTGCAGAGATCAAAGGGAGAGCAGGGCTAGGTTCAGCTTTTTTTTTTTTTTTTTTTTTTTAGGTTTAAAATAGGAAGGGGTTGTGGGGAGGGAGCAGCAGAAGTTTGTGGTAGATGCAGGGGGTGTTTTTTTTTTTTTTTCATTTCGTAAGGTCACAATCTCCAGGGAAAACATAATTCTGCAGTTTCTTCCTCTAGCTGACACAAGGTGTTTGTCCCCAGACCCCCTTAAATTCAGTAAAAACCTTGTAACCGACTACATTTAAAGTAATGCGTACGTCCATAAAATATTTTATTAAGTTAAGCCTACAAATATATTTTTGAAGACCTATATACAGTTAATGGGTGCTCAGACCTGCAGGGTAATAGCAATGCCAAATTTTGACCCAAGTGTGTTGAACTGTACACTACCCCAATGGGCTTAACGATGTCCCATTCAAGTATTAAAACTGATAAACCACACAGTGTGACAATTAATAGTGCTATATAAATTCAAAAATGGGTTTCAAAGTAATTCTGCTGGGCTGCATGCTGCCATGTCCTTAAAGTGCTCTCGAACAAATTTCAGCATGTGGATGCCATTTTTGTAATCTTTTAATCGTGACTTATGTTGTGCGTTATTAATCTTGGAAGATACGGCACAAACTAAGATTGTAGAAAACTAATGGTCTCATACTAGTACTAAATGATTGACGATTAAACATGTTGCCACCATGCCTGGATTTAGAAACACTTTTAGAAGTGGAAACTTGACATGCAGACTCTATGGAGTTAGTGTGGGTTACTTTCTTAGGTTTAATATTTTCAGGATTCTCATTCATTTTACAAGAGAGTCATATCTCAAAGTGCTTTTGTTCGAACACGTCTGGCATCACACTGCTGCTAGTGGTACATCTCACCAGCATTAAAGATGACCGAGAGTCTTTAGTGTGACTGGCTGTCTTCCATAATTCATTTTGGTGGCGGTGCAGGGGCTACTTTCACCAGCTTTGTAGCTCCAGCAGCTCGCGGATGTAAGTGGATGTCCTCATCTTCAGTTTGTTGTTTAGCAAAGTTAACAAACACCTTTTTAAAAAAAAAAAAAAAAAATGAATATGCTATTGTGCGACACGTTTTATAGAGTAAAAACATCAACCAGTTGAACTGCTCGTTTTCTAAATACTGTCTGGCCATATCTGCAAGTGTTTTTCATGGGCGATTTGTTACTCATGTCTTTGTCACACACTCCCTCCCACCCTAAGGCTAGGGTCAGATGAGTGCATTTTGTACGGTCTGTGCAGGACAGACAGACGTACTTACTGACAACAAGGTAGTGGCCACACAGTCCGTTTTTTTCCACTGACGGATTTTTTGACGACTGTAGCAAGGAAAATAAATGAAAATGAAACATTCTGTCTGTCAAATGCTGGACGTATAAATGCAGTCCATCTGACCTCATTTCATCACGCACAAAGCTACACGGACATTGCAGACATGGCGCACTCCGCACGTCTGTTCTAGCAGTATTACGTTCTTGCCTAACCTGCATCCGCACTTTGTGTGTGGGGCTCCATTGGTCAGAATGCTATGCTGCCACAGACGTGATAACTGCGCTCGTCTGACCCCAGCCTAAATAGAAACTATTGAAATTCCGCAAAGCAATACATTTGATATTTTTCTAAATCACATTAAAGGCGTACACTATTAGAGGTCCCTTTTTTTGCCATTTAATAATTGGGCAGAGGCTGTGCCCAGAAGCCCCTGAAACGTTTCTGTAACTTGTACTCCCATGCAACCTGGGTAGCGTGGGAACTGCAAATTGGGCACTACTATGGGACTTATCCACGTTCTGTAGTGCTTGCGCAGAACTTTGGATCAGCGCACAGATCAGTTCCGTTGCCTCTCAAACAGCTTGCTACGGCAATTAGAATGTCAGTGAGTTGTGTTTGTGCTGAGACTAACGCTACTGGTAACAGCCGGGAAATTCAAAAATCCCAGCTGCTGGAGGAAACTGATAGAATTCACACTGTGATTTCACCAGATCAGGGAAGGGGGGCACTCCTCACATCCTGTCCACTTAAATTTTATAAAGTGGTCAGGAGGATCAGTGTTCCTTTTTTTACCAGAAAATGTCCAAAGACCAATTGTGCTTCATGATCAGGAACTTTTATCATTCTGAGAAAACCACTGATGGGTTACAATTCCCATGGAGGTTAGTAAAGTATTTTGTATGCATCCGTTCCGAATTCACTGAAACCCCATGCAATAAGTTTGACTTACTTGATCTAATGTAGTCTGCGAGACGGAGTATTCCTCAATGTTGAGACTGTCTTTATTGGATATGAGTAACTGAAAAATTCTGGCAAGGGAGGAAGATGAGATTTGGTATTGTAGCATGTTGTAATGTTTCTCTCTTTGCACGCTCCCAGGGAAATTTGTCTGTATAAACTTCTCGGCTGCGGTTGAATCTGGAGCTGCACCCAGCTTGTGGGGTCTTATTTTCATGGTGACAATGTAACCATCCCCAAACCTGCAAAACAACAGATATCAATACTTTTTTTGTAACCTTGTTCACCTGAAAGTAGCATTCATTGGGGCTCCTTCATATGGTATGCACCACAACCTCATTGGCTTAACGCGTCATGAGTGTGAAGTGTATCTCCTCTCGCCACCTCTGCTGTCCCCAGGCTGCATGACTTGTTGACAGCTGCAGTCTTTACTATGCTTCTGGCCATAGTAAAGGTGGATGTTGGAATATCTGTCATTGGCCAGTTAAACATCAGACTCAACAAGAAGTCCATGCAGAAGTACTGAAAGGCATGATTAGATGCACGCGTGCTAATGACAATCTTCATGACTGCATTTGTCTAATATGCAGAAATTTTCTGCATCATCTGGGAGGTCAGAGTTTGAGATCCCTGGTCTAAATGGACTGGACAGAAGAGCACTGGGGAGACCACAATGTGGGTGAAAAGTAGAGTTTTATTACTCTAAACAAACCCTCTCCCCTTCCCGTGCCCCCAATAAAAAAAAAAACAGGATTGGTTTTCTTTTTTTTCTTTTTGTTGGAGTAAAGTGATCATTTTTAACATGGATATCTATGGGATGATAGACCCTGCATTTTGACTTGTCATAACATACCATGTTTAATTTGAGACCCCTAAATAGATGGCCATTACAAAAACTTTCTGCTGTGACTAGAGCTCGGAACATTTTAGTACTGCAGAATCCAAAGCACAGAAAAAGATTTCACATGTTCAAAAAACAGACTGACAGAGATTGGAGTGCGCTGTACCCATTTTTTTTTTTTTTTAACTTATTGGGACTGTAAGGTCTGAATATCTGGTTTCACTGGGGAAACCACTAAGAGGGGACGTAGCGACGTCGTAAGGTATCGTGAGGGGATTGTTGTTTTGGTGTGATGCCCCCAAGATTCACATGACCTGTACCAAAATGCAGCATGGTGGCTCTAAATTCCTCTAGACACATTAATAGCGTTTTCTTCTGGATTATTGCATTTATTTGACATATGTAGTGCAATATTCAGATACTTAATATAGCTTTATATTTCATCTGAATCAGATCTCCGACTCTGGTCCCCACAGATGTTCTTGGCCTGCAATTCACAGAATTCTTTGAATGCAAAAGATGGCCAGAGAAGCCTGGGCGTTGTAGCTCAGCAAGATCTCAGGGGCCAGAGTGAGCTGAGATGCCTGAGCTAAACTACTGTAGTTAATCCAGTAACAATCTGAATTACTTAAACTTTTATCTATAAAACCTGAGGAAAAGCTACTGTTGGCACCTTTTTAAGGAAAACAATAGTCATGTTTCTCCTGTATTGAACAAAAAGATCTGTTTTCCTCTACTTACTTGAATTTGAGATGCTGTATGGTGCCAAGGCATTTGAAAGATCCCTTGACCATAATGGCAAGACGAGTACAGAGAGCTTCACATTCTTCCATGCTAAAACATAAACTGGATTGTTACTTTTTAACACCGGGAAAACTGCTCACTGTACATGCTCTTTAATGTTTTGTAGGTGTATATAATAAGCCATATGTAACCAGTACAATATAACCAGAAGAAGTTCTAAAGGGTACTAAGGAGAAAAGGGAAAACTCACTCTGGTCTAGATACTAACCACCAGTATCTTACGTTGGAGATCTCAAATGCTGGCCTCCCAGAGGTTTCAGACCTACAACTCTCATGGTTCTGAGCATTTTATTGTATTCCAAGAATTCTGGGAGTTGTAGGCAACAAATGTCTGGGGGGCCAGAGTTTGAGATGCCTGATCTAGATAATTGTAGCACATGACAATCAGAAGGTAAAGTAGAGGCCATCTGATTTTCAAAAGGTATGGCAGAGCCTGCTTGGATGATGTTTAGAATGCCTTGGGCACATTTATTTTCTGTTGGTCATCCAATGCTTCTAGAGAATGTTTCACCTGTGTCTAAGAAAGTGACCCTAGAAGATAAGTAGGACTGTTTTGCCTCTGCTTGAGCTGCAGTAGCTTTGTTCTGTACAAACATGCATGCTCCTCCTAGGGTTCAGCCTGCCATAGTATTCCTAGTTTCAAAGATTGAATATATCCTTTAGTGACATAAGTCAGCAGTAGCAGGAGTGATGGAGAGGATAAGTCGATGGCTGTTGGTTACTCTGCTGGCATGAGCTCTCCGAGCTACCCTCCACATAGATGCAGGATGTAGGAGGAAGCTGATGCTGTGAGATCGATCAAAGTAGAGACCAGTGCAACAGGCTAAAAAAAAATGGCTGACCATCTTGAGGCCTCGAACTGCAGTGGGGCAAATAGCATTCCAGCAAACTGATGTCTGATATGTAGCAATATTGGTTTCAGATTGACCCAGAAATTTGGAATAGGTCTGTGGATAACGTAGAAAGAGAGCTTTTCTAATGTGACCTTCCACTTAGGACATTCGGTCTGATGTTATGTACATGCGCTTATCAAGGCAAAGTCTTGTGTGTATATTTACCAAGTAGACTATAAAGATCAAGCCTCGTTGGATCATCCTTTTAAAGGTCCAATGGTTCACTAATGTGCATTGTCCTGTCAAATCTATAAGGCTGGGGTCAGACCAGCGCACCTTTAACGTGCGTTCTGGCGCACATAATTACGGCCGCACTAGCAGCAGATGACGGCCAATATACGATGTCCGGCCGTGCAACGGAAGTGGAATTTGAACGCATTTTTTTGAGAACACTGAACCGCTAGTACTGAGTGCGCAGCTGCGGCATAGCGGCGTGTGTGCGTGATTAGGAGACGTCAGACGCTGCTAATGTCCAGCCTACATAACGTCCAGACGCAAAAAGAGTTTTATTGACGATCCGTACAAAATCATGCCCGCAAATGCGCGTCGTCTGGCCGTTTTTGCGCATTCTGTAAAAAAATACGTCAATGCGTTCGGACGCACTTTTTCACGTTCGTGGGGAAAAATGCTTTTGTCTGACCCTAGCCTAAGACTTAACCCCTTCGCTACAAGGTAATTTAAAAAAAAAAACTGCCAGGAACTAGTTTGATTTTCCAAGAAGAAATCTATTTTGCTGGAAGATGTTTTGTCAGGCAGAGGTAAAACTGCAGCCAGTGGATCAGCTGGGGAAAGCTGATAAGCCATTACATTCCCCAGCTGATGTTAAACCTCTAGCACCTTGGATGCTATGCCCACAGAGCTAAAACCTTAGCACCTTCTGAAGCCCAAATGCAATTTATTTGTTGGAAACATAAGGAGAACACAATCTGGGGCTATGTTTTATCTGTGGCTGCTGTGTCTGCTACTGCTGATTGTGTATACACAATCATGGTATGGAATTGGTTAACCTGTCAAACCCACCACAAGGTTGGTTCATCTGGCAGGAAATCTTTCCAAATGTGTCAGCATTATTTTTGCTAACAGATCTAATCCAATCACATCCATGCGGCACGCTACAAGGATGAGGGACCATCTTGAGTGAAGAGCCATCCTACAGGACAGTCTTTTGCTTACTTGGTCACCCGATTGACTGTCGCCGTCCTGATATGTGATGGCTCTTGGTAAGCTCGGCCCTAGAAACATGATTGCAGTCGCTGCTGGAACAGACTATGTAATGGATGTGTTCTCTTATCAAGGAATCCATTACTGCATTGATCTTTTAAGACCGATACAGTAGCCTCCCCTGCTGGGATATTGTAGCCATAGTGCACCTGATCACTAAAGGTGTCCCTCAAGATGGAAACACCAAAGACAGTCTAATTGGGCATTTCATGAACACTTTCAACAGGAGCGTTCCCCCCCCCCACCTTAATGCTCTAGAAAACATTTACTCCTGTCTCCTTGTGGATATTTCAAACCTCTATCCAGTGCTTTATACTGAGGGTGAGGGATGTTTTTCTATCACATTATAAACTTGCCCTGAAAGCTTACTTAAAATAGTTTTCTGGTTTGGATTTCATCACGAGTCCCATAACTTCATAGTTACCTGTGTGAAGTCAGTACCACTGCACGGCCTTCTTTGATGATGGATACTATAGAATTCCACAGGAAACGGCGTGATTTAGGATCCATCCCGGTAGTGGGCTCATCCTACATGTAAAGGAAAATTTAAGCGTTTAATTACCTAATCTAAAATTATTTTAGAAAAAATAAAGCAATGGCTAAACGTTGACCATTCATTATTGGGATCTGTATGTGCTAATTGGTGGTAGAACTTGATCAGAAATATGCATAAGGTGTGGTAGAGTCGCTCAACATCCTTTCATAATTATGTTCATTACAAATGTTAACATCAGAATGCTTTTACTTTATCATTGTCATAATCATCCCGTTCCTGCTGCATGCGCATAGGTGTCTCTAGAGGGGGGCAATTGCACCCCCCCCAGGTTATCCACCATCACTTCGGACTGCTGTATCACCGTCCCTGTGTGTCATACATGGTCACCTGGGCAAAGTCTGGCCTTTCCAATGATACCCAACATGACCATATTTAGTGTAAAATATAATAGAAAACTCTCCCCCCCAGGGTTTAAATTGCTCAGTAGTGAAGGGGTTAACGGTCAGGCTATAGATCACATTTTGTATTCCTTTTGCCTTGGATTAGTTGTATATTAAGGGTTAATGAGTAGGCTTCATCCCTCACAGTATACATTTTATTTTTTCCTTGATTATCGGCATTTTAGGGGTTAATGGATAGGCTACACGCCACGCTGTATTTTTTTTAATTGTATTTCCCTGTGTTTATGGCATTTTGGGGATTATTAAAGAAGCTAGAATCTAAAGGGTCAATTCATCTTTAGACCCTTTGCTTTCCGTCTCACATTTTTGGGAGTCCAATTCACCGAAAATATGGTGAATTCCTGATTTTAGTGATGGTCACTGTAATTTGCCAAAATTTGAGTCGTTGAAGCCGCTATTGGACATCAGCAAAAACCACAGAACTGCAGTGAAATAAAATATTGAATTTTGTGTATCATTAAAAGTACGATGGTGTGAAGGAATTCTCCATGACCTATAAGCAGGGTGGCTATGATTCCTGGCCTAGGCTGAACAGTCAGAAGGTATATAGGCGGTGTAGTGAGTTTTTAGATCGGTCTGGAAACATACAAAAAGGTTCCTGACCTAAAGCGGTCATGTTCTTACCAATAAAACAACTGGAGGACAACCGATCAGTGCGATTGCAGTAGAAAGCTTGCGCTTGTTTCCTCCGCTGTAAGTGCCTGCCTGCGAATCTGCATAGTCGTGGAGGCCCAGTTTTTCAATTCCCCATTGAGCAACCTGAAGATAACCATAGATATGAGTAAACATGACTACATTCTAGAATCCCCACAATATTACATTTAACAATAGCCTGCCAGTAGCATGCAATCATCTTTATAAGGTTTCTTCATGAATTATAGGTCACAAATGCAATAAGCAGTGTCCAAAGTAGAGGACAAACGCTGACTTAAGCTTTTTTAGGTGGTCATCATTGCCCTGAATATGCCCTTGCCTTTCCCCCCCCTCCCTCCACTCAGCCGATCAGCTGAGAGACGCGGAGAACTTTACTCCGCCCTCCCAGCTGTCAGTCAGCAGAGCGGGATTCATATTTCCCGCTTCTGCCGACTATTGCCGAGTAGGAGACGTCATCGTGCTTTCAGCGCGATGACGTCTCCAACTCGCCGCAGTAGCTGGCAGCAGTGAGCCGCCAGCATAGTCTGCGGCTGGGATTAGTGTTGCGCCCATCCTCTTGCGCATAACACTAATCCAAGAAGAATAGGAATCCTGCTGATTGCCTGGCTTACATGAGAGGGGCGCATGCGCGTTTCTCACGTAAACCATTAGCCAAGTTACAGAGTTAGAAGGACGGGAGCGGAAGAGGAGGGAGGGGAGTATAAAAAAAAAAAACGCCGTTGGAAAGAAGTGTTTTTTAGGGTAATTATTACATTTAAAAAAATATATATATACACAATAACTAGGTAGGGAATAGGTATATTTTAATGTAAGAAAAAAGGGGGAGATTTTTAGCCTAGAGTGTTCCTTTAACTACTGTATTCTGGCTTTAACGTGTTTTCTACTTTGAGTCCAAAGAGTTACTCGCTGCACTTATGATTAAAACATGTGCCAAAGCATTAAAAAATTACAAATATTTTATATCGGCATATCGGTCATTTTACCATATCTATTTCATCCTCGGGGATACCTCTCAGTCGCCCATACAGCTGCAAGTGTTCACGGCCTGTCAAAAGGTCGTCGATCGCATCAAACTGAGGACAATATCCCGTGTTCTGATGTACATCACCAATCTCGTTTACTACACTGAAAGAGTAGAAATAAACACATTTTGTATCTTTTTTAATTTTTTTTATTTTACACATCAAAATGATACCAAGCATGACCATGTAAAGACCAGACTCTGACCTTTCCAATGACCCCTCATTTAACCTTGTGCGGTGTACAATTCAGAGATGCAGGTTCCAAAGTCCCCCTGTCTCTCCTCACTGCAGTGCCATGGTCTAGGTTGTCGAGGAAACAATGAATTGCACCTTCAGGTCCACCCATAATGGCAGTGTGGGAAATGAGAAGGTGAGTTAGCGCAGCATCACTGTTCACTTTAGAATTGTAAACTGAATAATAGTGCTGCGTTAAGAAGAATAAGATTTCCTTTTTTTTTATCATAAGCATCAGTACCAGATGGGTTATGGTACTGCCGCTTATATTCAGGAAAAAGAATTTACAGTAAGAAAATTACTGTTTTATTTTTACATAACTCTCCCTGGTTATATTCGGTATTCCTGGAAGGGCCCTAATCTGATCTTTCCAATGACACTTCATATGTTTCTCTACCCTTTATGGCTCCAGAGATACAGCAGTCTAAATTATGGTAATTTTGTTAAAAAATATTTTTTAAAAACAAAGCAACGCACCCCCTTGTGGCAGGCACCTATAGGCACATGCTTACTCTGCCTAGTAGTAAATCTGGCCCTGCTTCCTGTACCTTCTTCTGTAATTCAATAATTATAGTGGAAAAACACTCAGACAGGTCTATTCACTAAAGGGTGAATGACTGGAGAAGTGAAAATTCTAGGTCAAAATGGCCAAACCAGAAAAATTCTCCCATTTATCTGACTTTCCAAATCCGCTATTTGGTCTTGACAATTCTGTTCTTCAATCAATAAAGACTTTTTACTGCAGATTAAAATAATAAATTTTTTATTAGATCTTGCATAAAAACGGGAATATTTTTAACATTGAAACCTATGGGGTTCGCCTGAATAAACCTGCTGATTGAAACCACCGAACATCAGGGCATTTCACTGCCATTTCTCTGCTGTTTGGTGTTCTCTGAATAGATTAACCATTACTTCTCTATGTGGATTTGCACTGCCTTCAAACAGCACCGTACTTGCTGGCAGTTTGCCAAACTTGTGTGTGAGCATATCACAGAGCAGTGGTGTACTTAGGGGAGTGGCGGAGGGCGGGCCGCCCCAGGTACCAGTGATTATTGGGGTGTCATTAGGGGGTACTAGGAGGTGACACTGTCACTGTGTGTCAGCTTTGAGCTGTGTTCTCAAACAACGAGCAGCGGAGCAGGGCGTTTGCATACGGAATAAAATTGAATAGAATAAAAATCTGATGCACTCATACACACCGCACATTGCATTGCTGGGAGTTTTATTGCTGTGGATTCTGATACGCTGACACACACCACGCATTGCATTGCTGGGAGTTTTATTGCTGTGAATTCTCATACGCTGACACACACACACCGCACATTGCATTGCTGGGAGTTTTATTGCTGTGGATTCTGATACATTCATACACACTGCACATTGCATTGCTGGGAGTTTTATTGCTGTGGATTCAGTGATACACACTGCACATTACTGTGAGTTTTATTGCCCTGGAGCTCTGGTATACGCTCATACACACTGCACATTACTGTGAGTTTTATTGCTGTGCAGTTCTGATATGCTCATACACAGTGCCCATTTCTGTGGGTTTTATTGCTGTGCAGCTCTGTGATACGCTCATATGCAGTGCACGTTTCTGTGGATTTTATTGTTCAACCAATTAGAGCGGCTGTGTTCCAGTATACTTGACATGCGTGGCTGTTCTTTGTAAAAAATGCTTGAATTTAAACATTTCATAATTTTATTTATCTCAAGAGATACATTTGAAATGGTATACAAAATATACAAGTAGGCACTTGGTATCCACTTTTAATATAAAGAGAGGAAAGGGCGGAGTTTAAAGAGTAAGGGTGGGGATTAACCAGGAAGAGGTCCTGCCCTTGACAGGAAGGGGTGCCTCAAATTTAAATTAGGGGGTGCACGAGTTTAGTCAGGCCTAGGGCAGCACAAAACCTAAATACACCACTGAATATATGTAATAAAAGAAAAATTAAAAACATTACATGGCGCTGGTGGGGGAAAATATACTGTATATATTTTTATTACATGACCTCTAATCCATAAATTACTCAGGGTTATTCAAAGAGAATCGAAAAGTCACCGCACGTTCAGTGACTTTTCGTTCTCTTCAATTCGGTGCGATTTGGCGATCCCATTTTGGCGACCCTGCGGTGTATTCAGCAAGCACCACAGGGCTGTCGTAGTGCAGGGAAAAGCCGCCGCAAACCTGCCGAACACTCACCGCAAAACCCAGGCGAATGCACACCGAAGCATAATAGACAGAACCAATACGGCGCATCAATGGTGAATTAGCTAATAAGTGAACATGCATACGCTTATGTCAACAATGCATCAAAGCCACTAGGATAGCGCTGTTTCAGGTTTATTGGACCCTCATCAACTAGGAGCTAGGCACACCAAAACCTGCAAAAACATCTGGATTAACCCTGCCGAACATTCAGGAGAAACCCGAGCAGGAGCAGATCACAGCGCAGAGCAGCCGCTGGGAAAACCCGACACCGCAGACGAATGGAGTGAAAAAAATGTACGCTTGAAAGTTTGAAAAGCGAAACGCTGTTTGCAAACAAACTACTGAGCGAAAATGTCTGAAATTTACATATAAGACCCAATGAATAATAATAAAAAGGGTTGTTACAGAAAAAAGAAAAAAACGATTTAAAAAAAAAAAAGGAATTTTTTTTTGCAAAAAAAATCCCGAAAAATTCTTAAAAGATCCTAAAAAAATCTAAAAATAAAGAAACATTTTACTGCAGAATATTATAATAAACGGTTTATTAGATATTGGATTAAAACGGGAATATTTTTAACATTGAAGCCTAGGGGATTCGCCTGAATAAACCTGCCGAATTAAACCACCGAATGGCAGGGCATTTCGGCAACTTTTCACTGCTGTTTTTTGTTCTCTGAATAGAGGAAGCATTGCTTCTCTATGGGGGATTTCACTGCCCTCGAACAGGCACCGTATGTGCAGGCAATTCGCCAACATTTGGCGAACTGCCTGCTCTCTGAATAGCCGAAAGGCCAGGAAAGGTAACCATACGCTGAATTTCAGCGTTTGGTTACCTTTTGGTCCCTATTCGGATCTCTTTGAATAAACCTGACTGTATAAATAGGCTCATTCGAACCTGAGGTTTGATATATTTTCTTATCCGCCATGTTTATTTATTTTTTACTAAAAACCTGCAACTTATTTCACTATGGGGGAGGGTTCAGAAAGCACCAGTGTTGCCATAGTTGAAAACCAAGATGAATATCGCCGTTGTTACAAAATGTGTTTCACAAACAGGAATTCAGACAGAAACAAGCTTCATCAATGAAATGTCAGCAGGTGTTTCCTGAAACGCCAAGGTTTCTTGAAGCTGTAAAACAGATGATTTTTGCCTTTATTTGTGACTACGGCGAATTATGGTGCTTCCTCCCCCCCTTATCCTTTAACTATTATGAACGAGCATACTCAATCTTCAAAAGTTCCTGCAGGTGCCCTAGATTGAGTATACTCGATCCGGTCTTATGCTAGAGCAGTGGTTCTGAACCGTGGTCCTCAAGTACCCCTAACATACCAGGTTTTCTAGATATCTGAAGCACAGCACAGGTGATAGGATTTGCTGCTCAGTGATTGCAGGATTCAGTCTGCATTTCCCCAAGGTAATCCTTAAAACCTGACCTGTTAGGGGGACTTGAGGAACGCTGTTGGGAACCACTGTTCTCTAGAGCAATGCAAAGGAATTTAATTTATTGCAAACAAAATTAAGTTTCAAATGGGCTCCAGAAGACGTTCCTAAAGATTCAACCCATCAGTCATGACTGCCAATGTGCCAAAATTGTTTGAAAAGCTTGGAGATTTTTCCTTCAAGGAAACATGGAGCCCAAGCTGTAATGTACACTTTCAGGGTTATTCAAAGAGATCCGAATGGTTGCCAAAAGGGAACCAAACGCTGAAAATCAGAGTTCGGTTACCTTTCTTGGCCATTCAGCTAGCCAGAGAGCAGGCAATTAGCCAAATCCTGGCGAATTGCCTGCACATACGATGCCTGTTCGAGGACAGTGAAAACCCCATAAAAAAGCACTGCTTCGGCTATTCAAAGAACACAAACCAGCAGTGAAAGGTTCCCGAAATGCCCTGCCATTCGGTGGTTTCATTCGACAGGATTATTCAGGCGAATCCCATAGGCTTCAATGTTACAAATATTCCTGTTTTAATTCAATATCTAATAAACCATTATAAAATTCTGCAGTAAAAAGTCTCTTTATTTATAGATTTTTTAGGATATTTTAAGCATTTTTCTGGATTTTTTTTTTAAAAAAATTAAGTTTACTTATTTTTTCTGTAACAGCCCTTTTTATTGTCATTCATTGGACCTCATATGTTAATTTCAGACATTTTCGCTCAGTAGTTTCTTTGCAAACAGCGTTTCACTTTTCGAACATTCAAGCAAACTATTTTGCTAATTTATTCACTGCCTTCTTCTGCGGTGTCGGCTTTTTCTGACGGTTGCTCTGCGTGTGATCGGGTTTTTCCGGCGTCTTCGGCGGGTTAATCCAGAAGTTTTTGTGGGTTTTCGGCGTGCATTCGCCGGGTTTTCGGCAGCTTTTCTCTGCACTTCGACAGCCCTGTGGTGCTTGCAGAATACACCGCAGGGTCGCCGAAATGGGAAAGCCGATTCGCACTGAATTGAAGAGAACGAAAAGTCACCGAACGTGCAGTGACTTTTCGAATCTCTTTGAATTACCTTGATAGTATCGCTATAGCCAGGAGAGGGAGCCCTCTGCTGTACATTTTCTCTATCAGTAATCCCTGTTTGACAGGCAAAGACACTTCTGTTTAACTTTACCGTGTGGGTAACGGATAGTGATTTTCCATAAAACCAAACAATCCTGACAGTAGTTTTATAAAAAGTCACAGTGAAAGAGTAAATGGAAAACTGGTTATTCTTGTCAAGTGGTGTTTCCCGTTTACCCATTTCCCGTTAAACTCCGCTATATTTTAACAAACGTTTGCATTTTTCCCTTCGTAGAGCATATCCCTTACTTCTCAGCGATATCTTTTATCCTCAGCCTACCTTCACAGTGAAAAGATAATTTCCTTTTATTACACCGTGAGGTATAATTAGGCGATATGCCAAGAAACCACAAATCAATAGAGATGCAGAAAAATATAACTTTTACAGCAATGCTATGACTTGATCTGGAACCATTAAATGCTTGCTATTGCTTTGGTAATCGTAAATTATAAAATCAATCTGACTGATAATGCTTCTTAATCCACACTGGTCTACATTCTACCAGGGGTTGTTTGAGGATATAAAAAAATAAGTTTGTTGAGTACCAAACAATGTGTTTTTTTTTCCCTCCTGTTTTGGACGTTGCTAATATTAAAATAAATGTAAATATAAATAAACTTAAAGAAAAAAAAAAATAGCTTTTTTTTTTCCCTGGGTAAAAAAGCTGAGATTCTTTCATTCAGAGCAGATTCAGTTGTGTTATTAAGCCTTTGAATAATATTTTAAATTTAAATCCTTCTGAGTTGAGAATATTAATAAGACTTGTTGGTTTTAGAAACTGTGACCCTGAGGTGTGCGTTATGTTATATACAGTATATGTAATAGTGAGAGAGAATGCACTGATTAAAAGCTAACACAATGACAATACATAGTTACAAGAAATTAGTTTTTCTGCATATAAATAGGATCCCTTTTGATCCAGGTAATTGATTTGTATCTTGTAAATATTGGTATAAAGCAGAGATGGCGAACCTTGGCACCCCTGAGCCCCGTTCAATACAGCACAGCAATTCAGTTTGCTGCAGTAGTGTCATTGAACGCTTTGGATGCGAATTTTGAATCCAAAATGGCCGGCGATTTTTTAATTAAAGATTCAGATTGTTTTTCATATCACTCGGACAAAATATGATAAAGAAAAACAGTCAGCACAATTCCGTTTTGTATGCACACACCACAAATGATAGTTTTTATTGAATAAACGTTATGTTTACTTCTGAAACAAAATCTAAATTGAACTGTAATATATGTCTATGTGCAGGGGGAAATAATAAATAAATATTTTGTGCTTTGGTGAACAAAAACCTCAAAATTAACTTTGCTGTACGGAATTGTTACTTGCTTCATGGCGGCGGCCATCTTTAATACGTCACACTTAGCACTTGCAGCGATCCGAGGAGATGCTTCGAGTAGCTAAGTTAGCAGTGCAGAGCGCTGAGTGGCTGAACGGCGTTCAATGGCAAGTTGCTAACTTAGCACTTGCAGCGGCTGAGGTATTGAACGCGCCTCAGATGTTTCTGAATTAAGTGTGAGTAAGCATCATGGGACATGTAGTTCCAACACATCTAGGATGCCAAGGTTCACCATCACTGGTATCAAGAATGGCCTGCTTGGCGGCAAGTAGAAAAATAGCATTGTTTGACGATGTTTGTGAAGGATAATTATTGTTGCTGTTGCAGTGGTAGGTTGAATATAATGTTTCAGTAATGTGTGGGAGGAAAAAAAATCCCCATACTCAAGCTGCCTACACAAAGGGAAACCCCCTATCTTTCAATCTCTCATCCGAAAGGTTGTATAGGACACCCACCACTAAGGCTAAGGTCAGACTAGCGCAGTATTAACGTGCGTTTAGCCGCACTAAATCACGGCCGCGCTAGCAGCAAATTACGTCCAATGCCGGGCAGCATACGAAGAACGGCCGCACAAAAGTGCGGCCGCGCAACGCCAGTGGCAAACGAACGAATTTTTTCGAGAACGTCAAACCGCTAGTACTGACGTACAGAGTGCGCTGCGTCCGCTAGCGGCGTGTGTGCATGATTAGGAGACGTCAGACGCTGCTAATGTCCGGCCAACATAACGTCCAGACGCAAAAGTGTTTTATTGATGATCCGTACAAAATCACGGACGAAAATGCGCATCGTATGACTGCTATCGCGTATTCCGTAAAAAAATGCGTCCATTCGTTCGAACGCACTTTTTCACGGATAACGCGAAAAATGCGTTCGTCTGACACTAGACTAAATGTACCTACTACAAAGTTGGTTCTCCAAACGAATCATTGAAGCAAATGAAAAAATATATATTCCTTAGAACTCGATAGAAAGATAAAAAATACATTTGCTAGCTGAACTTTTTTTTAATATATACTTCGTAAATAAACACACACAACAATGCAGAGTCAGTCGTGGGACTTAACCCCCTTCACTAACAAGTGATTGTTCCATTAAATCACTGGTAGGACTCAGTTTTATGGAAAATTACTTTCCATTACCCACACAGTAAAAATATATAGAAACATCTGTGCTGTATATTTGTAAATTAACCCTATATGACAGGCAAAGGACTCCCTGTGCCGCCCAAAAAGTGCTACTATATTTATGTTACAGCTTGGGTTCCGTGTTTCCTTGAAGGAAAAAAAAGAAAAAAATGTTTCGTTTCGGATCGATCCATTACATTTTTAGTTCGTTAAATTGCCGCGATTTGTATTTCGGACTAATTTGTTATTTCAGGAGATTAGTAATTCGTATTTTGGATTGATTCGTATTTCGTTTTAAATAGTTATTTCGGAGTGTGAAATGGATTAATTGAATTACTTAGATTAGGGTAAAAAAATAAAAAGGATACGTAATCCCCCTGCCCTTGGTGCTGAAAAATATTTCAGCACCAAGGACAGCAGCATTAGTACTACAATGAAAATACCAAAAACAAAATACTAGTCGGTACTACATTGAACATAAAATACAGCCAGTACTACAATAAAAATTTCACCCGTACAAAATAATCCCATAGGTTTCAATGTAAAAAATATTCCCCGTTTTTTTATTAAATATTTATTCAACCGTTTAGACTTTTTGCTGCAAATGAGAAGAATATTTTTTTTTCTGAATTTTTTTAGGCATCTTCAGGATTTTTTGGATGAAAATTTTGAAATCAGTTAGTTTTATACCGTTTTCATTCCGTTTTTGGATTGAATTGATTCGTATTTTGGAAGCAATTGCGAAATACGAATTGGGAAAATTTGTCAGAATTTTGATTCTGACTGAAACGCACATCTCTATTGAACACATTTGCTGTCGTGTTCGATGTGTTGAAACTTTAAGGGCAAGTTCTGGAGCCCATTTGCAAATGAATTTCGTTTGCAATAAATGAAATACCTTTGCATTGCCCCAGAATAAGATCTGAACACGTTTACTGGATCTAGGGCTCCTGCAGGTTCTTTTGAAGATCGAGTACATTGGGTTATGGTAGTGAAACTGTTTATCACAGACAAATATACATAATGGCATCCCACATCAAAAATACCCAGTGATCCCATTCAGACAAGGAAAGGGGAACCGGCCAACAATATACAGGTGAATTAACCCCTTCATTACAAATACAACCAGCTTACAATCATCATATCAAACACAAAGATAAAAAAACAGGGCTGGTTGACGCTAACTCTTGTGATGGTAAGGGTGGTTTGAAGGCAGGTTCCATTGGTGGGTTTATTTTTGCTTCCTTTACACCTAACCGTAGCAGTCTTACCTGTAACCAGCAAGCATTGCATCTCCTGACGTTACATCAATATCACCTGTCAGCATCTTGAAAGTGGTGGTTTTTCCAGCTCCATTAACTCCAAGAAGACCAAAACACTGGAAAAATCGTTTAACAGAGGGTTTAGTCATGTCCCGTTGTGTTTAAAATACATACAGTATAACTAACTACGTAAAAATGCATACAAACGAAACCGAAAAATAGGTGATGGAAATGCAAAACCTGACGTCATATTGTATTAAATCAACTTAGTACTTTATTCAGTACCAGTATATAATTCCTTATCCTGGTTTAAAGATTAAATTTTACTTGGAAGGAGATGATATCCTGACAGAAACATAATTAAGTCACGATATTGCAGTGGTTTACAACCCCCCCCCCCAACATCCTTACTTTTAACTGAATCAAGTGGGAAAAGAATATTGCACTTGAATGTGTAAAGGCTAAATCCATGGGCATTTTCTACAATTCTTTGATCTATTTTGTCAGTAATACAACAAAAGACAGATGAGAAATAATAATACAGATACGTCACACAGTATCGCAAGACACGCCACAGCAGCTTAACCTCCCTGGCGGTGTTCCCGAGTGTGGCTCGGGGTTAAATTTCACTGCTGAGTGCGGTAACCCCGAGACACACTCTGGCTGTATACATCACCTCTCCCTGCGCTCCCCTCGATGATCTCTGCAGTCTCCTCTGGCGATCACAACCTCATACTTCCTGGATTCCTTCCCCGAGGCGGAAACCAGGAAGTATGAGGTCGCGGTCGCCGGAGGAGGCAGCTGGGGACATTGAGGGAGCGCAGGGACAGGTGATGTATCCAGCGGCATCCCGAGTGTTGCTCGGGGTTACCGCTTCTAACAAAGGAATTTAACCCCGAGCCACACTCACGATGCCGCTGGGGGGGGGGCAAAAAAATTAAATAAATTGACCGCTTTTAGACAGAGATATTCAAAATAAATAGACCGCCAGGGAGGTTAAGGAACGACGAGGCAATCAGGTAAAGTGACGGAATAAACTCAGCGGCGGAGGTGATGGTCATGGGGTGCAACGAGCCACAAAAATAAGGGGGATGAGTGCGTGGGTGACTGTCCTATACTGTGCGGCATTTCCGGCGCACTCAGGGGCTCCAGTGGAGGACCTGAGGTATCCATGGGGATTTTTGAGATTTATCTGCACATCCAAGTCATTTTGAAGTTAGGCTAAAAAGTGATAAAAAGTATGAAGCATAATCTGTTAAATTCTGGTCTTCATTATCAATACATTTACAAGTTAGGGAGAGGAATAATCAAATTGATTAAAAAAATAAAGGGCAAAGTGCTTACATAAGTTATTGAACTTACTTCTCCGGGGCGAATTCCTATGCACAGTCTGTCCACGGCAGGAATTTGTCTGCCTGCATAAATCTTGATAAAAAAGAGAAGAATAATAATGATTATTATAACTGAAAATATTAAAAAAATTCCACGTGTGTATACATTAGGTATGGTCTAGTTTCAACATAAGGACATCACAGGTCACAATTAAATTCAGGTTTGAACCTTTTTTCCTGGTAAGATTTTAATCAAATCTATAAGTTGTGTCCATATGAATTAGTACCGCTTATAGAAGCCTGTGTTTTTATAATAGGCACTTGTGCTGAGTGCGCCTGATTTGCTCAACTTATTAAGGGTCACATTTTTGCTGCCAGACCCCCTATCTACACTTTTTGTGTGTTCCTTACAAGTGATTATTCCTTGTAGCTTTGTATCTTGCATCCTGACTGCTGACCTGTAATGTTTTGTATTTGTAAAAATGTATGTTTTTTCGTTTTGTACATCCTGCAGTACCAGAGGCAAAACACTATGGGCCTTATTACATTCTTTGCGCAAAAAAGTGCATGTGTGCAAAAACGCATTAACGCGAGGGGCAAAACCCTTTGCGCTGAACGTCGTATTACAACGTTCGAGCAAACGATGTGCGTTAACGTGTAACACGAGTGACCCTGCGCGAACCCTGCTCGAGCGCAATTTAGTGCGCGCATCGTATACTTAACATTGTGAGCGCAAATGCGTTTGTGTGCTGGTGCGCGCATGGTAGTACAATCTTCGCGCAAAATTTAACGGACAACGTTTGCGCGCATAATATTAACGTCTTCTAGAAGCTGGTGGTAACGGCAAATCTGAACGTCCTGGCCGAAATTAAATACACCAGCCCAAAAAAAATAAATACAGCACAGTATAGTTACACATTCTACACATACCCAAACAATAAAATAGAGACGTTGTGCGTGTTTTTATTATTATTATATATTATATATTCAGTATAACATATTACTTCACATAATGCTAGGTCTTAGTTCATGGGTCCTGAATAGTGGAAAATAGTCATAGTGTATAAAATGATAATTTGATGTAAAGGTCACTGACTTGACTTGGAATGTAGTTGACCCATTAGTAGTAGTAATACCCAACAACAATTACAGCAGCTTTGTTTTGGACCAGCATTTGTTCATGAAGGTGCTTCACTTATATGCAACCCGCTTCAAGTCCATTAAATTTCTGGTCTTACTTACAGAAACCACTTGCTTCAAGCCACGGTGTTGCATATCAACAAGGGGTAAGGTCAGGACTTAGTCTCAACAATTCCAAAATTCCTTGTGGATCAGCCATAGGGCTGCAGATTTCCTTCTGCTTTTAGAGTGATTGCGACTCACTTTCCATTCAGTATCAGATGCTTTGTTGCGTTACAAGTCAAAACGCAGAATCAGTTGCAGTAGAGACCACTAGCTGTCTCATTCCTCGGACATCAAACCATGATCCTACCACCATCAAGCCTCACAGTTGGGATGTGGTTGGGTTGTTTGCCAAACATAACATGTCGAGAAATACCACTTAAAATCTGTATTTTAGCAAATTGCTAAATCGAAGTCGACCTCCAACTCACCTATATTTTGCACAATTAAATAAAGTATAGTGACTGGAATAGATTCTTAATGGAATAAAAAAAATTTAACGTCTAACGCATGTTTAAATAAAGTACAATGATATAAAGAAAAAAAAAATCAACTACTGGACAAGAGACCGACGTGCACAAAATATTGATAAAAAACAGGCCGCACACAGATTTCTGCACGCAACGTACTTTGTGCGCATTTTTGTGCGTCGGGTTTACGAACGTTATTTTTTGACGGATGACAAAATGCACAAGGATTGTAACACCACCGTTAATTTTCATAATTAACGCATTATGCTGTGTGCAAAAAAAAAGGCGCTGCGCGAGCAAAGTTGCTTGAAGAATGTAATAGGGCCCTATCATTATCATAACAATTTACAAGGGTGAGAGTGCAGCACATTGAGACTTGTATAATTTTTTTAATTTCATCAGATCATAACATCATTTCTCAAAAAAAAAAAGTCCGATCATTTCCAGCCTCCACATATTCGGCCTCCAGGTAGTCTTATCAATGAAAACTGATCCTTTGGTAGATCCATCCTAAGATCGTGCACCATGAATTTTTTTACCTTCGATAAGTCTTTCAGTTTTAATATATCGTTTTTGCCACCGCCTTTCATGACTCTTTGCCGTTCCTGGGCAACATCCTCATCTTCTCCCTCTACTGGCACTTTGCTTGGTTCTGCAACCCTACAAAAAGCAAACCGTGGGGAAGGTTAAATGGATGAATGAATCAATTGAGTAGGATCTTCAGGTAGGAGGATGTACAAATGTGAGTACGTTCTACTTGCGCAAGTAGTGAAAGGAATTTGAAATATGATAGCTAATTCACTGTATACAGATTTCTATATTCTAGTAATATTTGATAGCTATATAAATATATAGGGCCTGACTGACTGCTCAGCAAATACGTAATTTGTTCATTGAGATAATGCTGAGTCTGGTCTTTCTCTTGGTTTCCTGTTTTTTTTACCAATGAGTGCAAATTTTCTATTCATCCAAACTTCCTCTTGAAACTAAGAAGGCTGGCTGGCAGAGAGGAAGGGAGGAACACAGATGTTTAATTGTTCATATATCCTATGGAACATTCTTGCCCAAAAGCAGGATATAGCTGTGATGTCAATTTAGTCTTGCCTACTAGGCAAGGACAGGAAATGTTTGTGTAAGTCTAGGTTACTGCCCAAAGTAGAAAAAACATGTTTCCTATATTACTGACGTATTGATTCTTTATTGGCTTGTAATCCATGAATTTGTGACACTCCTATTTTGACAAAACTACTGATGAGTTTGAAACTTGCCAGAATAAGACGAAACACCCAAGACAGAATTTGTGTCCTGGTCTTTTATTCTCACTCGAGTTGTTTCCTGTATGATCAATGGGTCTGGTGACAAATCAGCTATCTTTCACATCACTGGACTGACCATTCCTGTGATGCTTTTGCAGAATACATTTCAATTTGGTATCAGAAGTGCGGATTTGAACTAATCAACTTGTCTTGGTGAGTATAGGTTTACATATTTATTGTATTAATATTTATTGAACCTGATATTCATCATAGGCAACTTGCTTGTTCAAATTTTCGAACTCGCATTATTTGATTTGATAGTGCAAGAGCTTTTTTTGAATGATTTGAATGTTTGAGTGATGGTGAATGAAAAATAGGATTTTTTACAATCGGTCTGGGTATACGGTATAGTGATCCTTTCTCTTTGTTTCCTTGATTATGAGATTGCTTGAGTCCCCGCAGCTAGTGACTTGCATTTGAATTGTTTTGTAAAGAGTATTATAGTGTAAAGATTAATACCTTTAAGTTTCCCGCCCCTGGGAATTGGGTCCCTATTTACCTGACTACTTGTTATTTCCTATTTGTGTGTGTTCTCCCTGATAGTGTAGCTAAAAAGATTTTAAATAGAATGGAGATTGCGGTTTTGTGATTTGGCTCAGTGAGAATAAAGGAAACTGCACATTTTTGCGACCCTTTCCCTCTCACCCTTTTAATTGCGCTGGCCCTTCTCCTTCCCACCTCCACCGCGCCTTTTTTTTTGCGATATGGGTGCCAAAAAATCCTCCCATATAGATCCAAAAACAATGGGCAAATTAGATAAGCACTTCAATAAGAAGTTAATGCCCCAAAATGGCCCTGTTGAAACGCCCGCCGATTATGTACAACGTGTTGCTGGTGGATATTTTACCACGCCCTTTATAGATTGTCTTGCTAGTTGGACTACAGCCATGCATTCTTTTGATCCATTCCCAAATTCAGGAAGCTTCTCTTCCTATCATATGTCCATGATAAAAGGCTTATGTCTTGGCGACCAAAAAGCTTTCCCATATTTCCAACCTGACTCAAATTGGGATAGAAAATATATGAAGGAATGTGGCAAAGTGTGGATTCACTTGTCCTCTTCATATAACCCCATTTCTAAAACTCCTAAAGATGTATCATGGTCCATAGATAATCCCCCACCTTACAATTCCTCTCCTCCTGCCCTTTCACAACCTACTTCCAAACCCTTTTCCCTCTTTATCCCAGCCTTGACCCTAAGACTTTGGCAGCTGTGATTACAACTATTGAAACCACTACTAATCCCCTGCCTTCCCCCGAAGCCCTAACACAAAATATATGTGTCTTAGGTGCTATCGTGGGAATACCCCATGTCGAAACAGAATCTGACACAGAACAAGATGAAACCAGCACATATGATTGGCAAAATAAAACCCCTATCTCTAAAGTCAGTACATCCTCATTTGTATCCACTTCCAAACCCAATCGTGTAGGATATTCTCCCCAAATGCAATCTTTTATTGACCAATTTGAACCCAAACTTCAGAACATAATAACTAGGACCCAATCTGGCAAAACTATCAAACCCCCTGCTAGATATCAGATGCCCTATTTAATTGCAGGAAATAATGTCGTTATTATGCCCCTGATATAGGAACCTTAAATTCTATAATTAAGGGTTCTCCTAGTCCCCGAATTTCCCCGACCGCGACAACACAATATCTTAAATGGGCAACACGAGGATTGCAATTAACTCAGGAAGATTACAAGTTGATCATTAACGGTGTCATGGGATATGCTGATGACACTGGTTTTGATTGGACTCGTGTTCTCTCACTTCAACCTCCCCATGCTCCTCTAATGGGTGCCCCTATTACACCCCAAAATTTACCTTTACAAACATCGGTCCAGATTGATGATATGTGGACAGAAGTTTGTGATGAATGGACTCGTAATTATGGAGCTCGACGTTCTATGGTCGCAGCCATTGCATGCAAACAAAATGCCAAAGAATCTGTCACCGAATTCGTCCACCGGTTCCATAAGAACTGGAAGGAGGATGCCGGCATGACTTTAGATGGAGATATGGGTCTCCTCTACACTCAAACTCTCATGGGTAATCTCAGAGATAATACCCAGATAATTGCTAAGCAGGTGACTGATAACTGGCCAACGGTGGTACCTATTGATCTTAATAATAGGCTCCTTGTTAAAGATTCTGCTGGTTGCTTTGACCTGCAGCATTCTAAATATATGTTAGCTGTTTTTAACAGTCCTTCAGGTCCCCCAGGTAATAATGGTCTTCGCCCTAAACGGACTTATTATCGTCCTCAACACCCCACACGTACCCTAGGTACTTGTTTCATTTGTGGTGATCCAACTCACTGGCGTAATGAATGCCCTCATAATCCCAGGAACATTGGCAATACTGCTATGAACCCCCAGCCATGTTCTCCAACAAGCAATGCTGTTACCTCTCCTAACAATGCCTGTGATCCACCTCGTCATAAGATTGATTGGCAAAACCAATCAAATGCATGATGTGGCCCAGAGGCATGCTCCATCTCATGTGTTCAGGTTTCAGAAACCGTTGACCATTTGCCCCTAGTGATCCTTAATTTGGAGGATCATAAAACCCCATTCCTTGTGGATACGGGTGCTACAAATTCGACACTTACAATAGAGTGGTGCTTGTGGTCAATTAAGCCTGCTGAGACGCCATCTTTGGGGATTAATGGAGTCCTAACAGAAACGTTTGTCACCCCACCCATTGCTATTTCTTCAAATTCTTCTCCTGCCTCTGTGTTTCATTCTTTTCATGTTCTCCCTACCTGTCCTGTTAATTTGCTAGGCAGAGATTTACTTTCTTTGCTTGCTGTGTCTATTATCTGCATGCCATCTGGATCTGGATCATAATTCTGAGATGAATCTACAAGCCACTTTTTGTGTTTCCTTTCTTTACGGTAATAATTCTTCCTGGTTCAGCACCCCTTGGCATTCTAAGTTAGTGTTCTCCTCCCTTTGTTCTAACCCAGGTATACCAGATAAATGTGTAAGTTTATGGCAATGGATGGATAAAACTTTCCCTGTAAGTGATGGCAACGCCAACTATGCTGATTTCATGTTTGGATGTATTAACGCATCCCAAATTAATGCTACCCATGTTTTGTTTAAAAATACTGTGTGGAATGTAGCATCTTTTGGGAAACTTAACTTACATGATTCCAACAGTCCAAAAGATTGGACCTTGCAAGTGGAAGATGGCACATACTCTAGTATGATAATGGTTGCAACATATTATATTGATGCTTATGCTACCTTGCCCCATAACCCCCCTTTTTACTGGTTATGTGGTAAATGGGCATATTTGGTAATACCTAGAACTTATGTTGGTGAATGTGTTTTGGGTCTTATTGGTCCATCTCATACTATTCACCCTTATGTTCCGTCTGGTATGCGCATTGACCTACATAACACTGTACATCGCTCTCGTCGCTCTCGTCGCTCCTCCATATCTGTCAAAACCTCTGAGGCAGAGCGATTTGGTGGAATCTTGCTACCTGCATATGGTGTTGCTCATTTGTATTCTAAAATGAACCTTTTTGTAGATTTAGTTGATGACATGTTTAATCACACTACACATGCTCAGCAGTTCTTTCTGCTGAGCAACGTCAAATTAGAGATGCAGTAATTCAGAATCGTATGGCCCTTGATTATTTGTTAATGAAGGAGGGTGGTGTATGTGGTCTTCTTAATTTGACCCATTGTTGTTTTCACATTGATGACATTTCAGGTGAAGTTTCTCAAGATATACATGATATTGAGGAAATTCAAACCCAACTCAGGAAAGTATCAAGTCCCTTAGATGGATTTGATTGGACCTTTGGCTTTAGTTCTATTTTTGGTAGCCTAGGTTCAACTATTTAACATGGTTTAATGTATTTCGTTATGATTATTCTTGTTATTGCCATTTTTTCCAAATTGTTGATGCTGTGCCTTGAGAAATGTTGCGTTTCTAACTCACCTATGATGTCAGCCTATCCTATACTTCCACCCCCACCTACTTTGATTCCTCTTCAAAGTTCCCCTCTTATGAGTAATTACTAACCTCTTTTTCTTTTTTTTCTTTCCATGTATTGGAATGATTTATATGTATAATATGATGACAATGTGACTCTAATTGTAATAGGTTCACTAGTTTAGTTTAATGATCACGTGATTCGTGATCAAAAGACGGATTGAAAGGAATTTGAAATATGATAGCTAATTCACTGTATACATATTTCTATATTCTAGTAATATTTGATAGCTATATAAATATATAGGGCCTGACTGACTGCTCAGCAAATACATAATTTGTTCATTGAGATAATGCTGAGTCTGGTCTTTCTCTTGGCTTCCTGTTTTTTTACCAATGAGTGCAAATTTTCGATTCATCCAAACTTCCTCTTGAAACTAAGAAGGCTGGCTGGCCGAGAGGAAGGGAGGGACACAGATGTTTAATTGTTCATATATCCTATGGAACATTCTTGCCCAAAAGCAGGATATAGCTGTGACGTCAATTTAGTCTTGCCTACTAGGCAAGGACAGGAAATGTTTGTGTAAGTCTAGGTTACTGCCCAAAGTAGAAAAAACATGTTCCTATATTACTGACGTATTGATTCTTTATTGGCTTGTAATCCATGAATTTGTGACACTCCTATTTTGACAAAACCACTGATGTGTTTGAAACTTGCCAGAATAAGACGAAACACCCAAGACAGAATTTGTGTCCTGGTCTTTTATTCTCACTCGAGTTGTTTCCTGTATGATCAATGGGTCTGGTGACAAATCAGCTATCTTTCACATCACTGGACTGTGGCCATTCCTGTGATGCTTTTGCAGAATACATTTCAAGTAGGATCTCCCTCTGCGAGTAGAGATTACGGGCCCTATTTCTTTCCTAATGCTAAAATGGAGACGCTGACGTGAAAATTAGAATATCTGCATCTGCAGGTTTCCCAGTAGTGTCCCCATTTTAGCGTGAGATTATCGGGCAGGCGCTGTCTCAGTACCTTTCCCCGGAGCGCAGCACAACCCACAGTAATACTCATGGTAGTGCTTCTGCGCCGCCGAAAGTTTCACCTCCTGAAATCCTGCACTCTCTCGCGAGATTGCGCAGTGCCGCGGAGAGAGACTGGGAACTATCATCCCCGTTAGCAGAGTGACACTGGGAACAAAGAACTGTCAGATCAGGCCACTGTTCTCGCCGCGGCTTGAGAGGTGAGCAACGGAGTGATTGGGGAGGGTTTTAGGGTATGCTAAATGATTTTGCAAAAAAAGGGGAATCAATATCAGCTTTAAGGGGTAGCTAAATTTTGGCTTGTGCATAGTGGCAGTAATTAGTGCTTGCACTTAAATACTTACTTATCCTAATGCTATGTATAGGTTACGCAAAGTACAGTAAAAGCGCGCAAGCACTGATGCGCTAACAGATTTTTCATGGGTTTAGCGTCAGGAATGTAATACGGGGGCATGCATTAACATCACTTCTGGGGCATGCATTAACTTCCTAGCGTTAACAGTTACTCATCCGAATGCCGCAGTTGGCGTTCACTACGGAATGGGGCCCTACATGTTTCAGCATGGTCTATTTGTGTGAGTAGGATCTCCTCTACTTTGCAGCAACCATTTTTGCAGTCAATCACGGTAAATCACACATTACTTTGTCTACAATGGTAAGTTTACTTCAGCATTTCCCCTAGCACAAATATCCTGGACTCCAGATCATTAATTATGAAAACGTGCAAAGGTTTATACACACGTCTGTATCTTACCACATGCTGAAGAAGAAGCGATTTTGAATAAGAAGATTTATACCAAAGTACAAAATCCCTTGGACAGCCATTGCAAATATGTTCCTGCCCAGGAACTCCCACTGGAAAGGATTTGTGATGTGTTCCTCACCTGGAAAAAAACAAATGCAGCTTTACGTAGTCCTGGTGTCTTCCTTAAAGAGATCTATCTGAAATGCCAAGACTGTCATCTTTGCATGAGAGATAAAGCAACTCCCAACCATCGTGCCAGTCTTGTTAGGCCTCGTCAGGAGTGTATAGCTATACCTCCCTAGGCATCTCGTGCAATTCTGGATTACCCTTTAGACCAGTGATTCCCACTCTGTCCTCAAGTAACCCTAGTAGGCCAGGTTTGGCAGATATTTTGTTTTTGTTCATTGGGCACTGTCTTTAACTCTCTTTGCAGGAGTATGTATGATTATTTATGTACTCCTACCAATTATTCTTGATAATACTGCAAAGAGCTAAACCCAATAGTCGGAAAATAAGTGACAAAGGAAAACAGGGATAGGATACCAAAATAAAATATGTTTCGTTACATGGTGGTCAATAGATAGAATGAGGTTAGGCCAGATGTAGCGCTCACCAAACCGGGCATACACATCAGTCACGGCTTGGTTCATCGCCAAGTCAATGAGTCCACGACCCAAGCAGAAATGTGGGAAGATCAACAGCATTTGTTTCAGCCTTTCGTTGAACCTTAATAATGACTAAAAAGAAGACAAAATACAGATTTCTAAAGACGAACATCAATATGATATGGAATAACAAGATGATGGAAAAGCTCACTCAGAAAGTATCAGTGTGCAACCCATGGTATTGAGTGATATGCATCCCTAGCAAGAGTGAAGTTTATATATAAATTGAAAAGGACAATCGTAAAGTTTTACATACCCTGTTATTTTCAAACAAGTCCAAGATAAAGGTGATGGCGCTGCTGTTTATGCCAATGAAAAGGTTCAAACAGGATAAAGCAACATAGGCTGTACTTGGTACATGGAAGAGATAAGACGCAGGATACATCATCGGGATCACAGACCACCTGCAATCAAACAGCTGTCAGTATGGAAGGGAACTCATCGATGTAAAACAGTGTTTCCCAAACCTGTCCTCAGAACCCGCTGACACACCAGGTTTTCCAGATATCTGAAGCACAGCACAGGTGATATTATTTGCTGCTCAGTGATTGCAGGATTCAGTCTGCATTTCCCCAAGGGGATCTGCAAAATCTGGCCTGGTTGAGGCTCCTGAGGACAGGTTTGGGAAACACTGATGTAAAAAAAAGGAAAGTGGGTACAATTAATGCCGGTAAAAACCCTACAATTTATATATTCAACTTTCTTAATGAGTCTGGCATACCCAATTAAAGGAATACTATAGGCACTGTGAACACTCAATGCAATTTGAGTGGACACATTGACCTGAGTGCCCTCACCCCTCTGTGGGGGGTTCTTGAAGGGTTAATTCAGCCCTTGGTGCACAGGATTAGCTCTGCCCAGAAGGAGAGATCAGGGAGTACTGATCTGAGCTTCTTCAGGAGTCTATGGGACCCTTCTGCATTGAGAGCCAATGGAATGGCTGGGCGTTCACTGAAGCGTCCAGCCTCCTGCCGGTCAAGTCAAGGGAAGCCACAGTATTTCCCATCCGATGCAGCACCAACAGGCAAAGGTGAGCTTTAAACCAGACTAGAGGATTAAAACGGCAAGGAATGTGGAGGAGATTAGGAGTGGATTAATGTACTGACTGAGTGGAGTAGAGCATCACTTCTCTATAACCGTGGAGACACAGGTTTGAATACCAGCAAGAGCACCTCTCCAGTAAGTGTCCTTGGGCAAGACACCTAACGGTACACCCCGGACATACTTGAAAACAAGAGAAATTTCAATGTATCCTTCCTGGAAAAATGCTTTCTCAAAAAATAAAAAACCTTTAACCTCTTTATTCCCCCATCCTGTTTTGACTGGAGAGTGTACTTTTAGGTTTCCTCATTTTAAGTCAAACACTCTCTAAGTTAATACAATAAAAGATATTAAAAATGTGCCAAAATAGTTATTATTTTTCATTTATATTAAAACCGCTTGGTATATTGTCTGATTTAACAACTGTTCACAACATAAAATATCACTGAATAATTGGCAAAAATGGGTATATACAGGGTTATTCAGAGAATGGTGAAAACCAGGAGGACTGGCAGGAGAAGAGAACAATCTTCTAGACCAAATACTGTAGCCGGTTTGGAAAGTGAGATAAATGGGAGACTTTTTCTGGTTCGGCTATTTTGACCTAGAATTTTCACTTCTCTAGTCATTTTCCTGAGTTTCACCTTTCTTTGAACAGACCTGATAGAAGTCAGATGTAGAATTGCAGAAGAAAGTGAATACCTTCTTCTTGGTTTTGTCAATTTCAGAATAAAGTGAAAAATTGCTACTTCAACAAAAAGTTACACATATTGTGGATGTCGGATAGGATTTTAAATGGACATTGTAGTTGTTTTTGAGCTTTAATTAAATCAGTTCAGCATGTTCAAACAATACATTTCCTCATTTACATCCCTGTAAAGATTCCCGATATCAACTCACATAGAAGTGCATGGGTAGAAGCATGGATTTAGCTGGTGAGTAAAGTGCATGGGCAGAAGCATGGATTTAGCTGGTGAGTAAAGTGCATGGGCAGAAGCATGGATTTAGCTGGTGAGTAAAGTGCATGGGCAGAAGCATGGATTTAGCTGGTGAGTAAAGTGCATGGGCAGAAGCATGGATTTAGCTGGTGAGTAAAGTGAATGGGCAGAAGCATGGATTTAGCTGGTGAGTAAAGTGCATGTGTAAAGGTCAGAAGGGAGAAGTGTGAGGATTCTTCCTTTAAACAGGAATAACTTGCTTAATTTAGGAAATAAATAATGCATAAAATTTAGGAAAATGTTTGTTTTAACACTCTGAATTAATTTAGACATGGAATAAATTAAAAGATCAGGACCATGGATGATCTGCTTGTAGAGGAATCATCTATACCCTCCTGACACAGCCTAAGTAGACTGAACGTTCGTTGTGGGTTGCTGTGTCTCTTGTGCAGAGAAGATTCCTTGGAGTTTCAGTCCTGGTTCCCTTTATGGGTGAATGCAGGCTGATTTGCATATGGTATGGTTTCCTCTGTAATGGTCCTCTTCGGAGGAAAACCAAACCTATGAGACCGCAGCAGGTACACACTGGAGGGCCGGCCAATAGTGCCGTTGCCCATTCTCAGTTTTCTAATAGACATGTTTTCATTCCCAATGGATTATGTGATCGGACATTGGTATGTAGAATTACATTTGATTGTTGTTGAGTCTACCGTATACACGGTGAAACAATCCAGTCCTCAGACATGGTTTCTTGGTATATTCTAAGCTGCTCGTGTGAACTCTGCGATACCGTTACGTATCATCATATGATCTCAAAAACAGCATTTTTCATAATGTTTATTGTAGCTTTATGAGTACTTACCCATAGAAGAAGAGCAAAGCAACAAGTGCAGGCAGGTTTGAGCAGGACGTGTAGGCTTTCTTGTCAAACATGATAAATATCATCACAACCATGACAACACTTATGGTATAATTAATCTGATATAAGCAAAAAAAAAAAAAAAACAGGCAATGAGCATTCGTGCACATGCTGTGTATAACACCTGAGATATTTAACAATCCTTATATCACTCCCAGTGCTGCCATCAAGGGATGACAGTCCATGATGTGTTCAGACGGGGCCCTGGCCGTTACCAAATGTTTTGTAACTTGTCGTAGTGCCACAGATGTAAGGGCCCCACTATGCCACCCTGGACTGATCTAGCAGGATACCAAGAAATTACCCAGTGGGCCGCAGCATCTGGGACCAGTAAAAGTGCTCTGGCTAATCACGGTGGGTGTGATTACTATGGCCAGCACCAAGTAGAGGGGCAGAGCAAACACTCTCCCACAAGGGAACATTTTATCCACCAGGGATTTAACAACTCCTTGTAAAATAAGGTAAAAATAAGATGAGGCAAAATGTTTTATTTTTAATTAGTTTATGGAAATAGCCAGCTGAGGGTTGTGGGCCCTGCTCAGTGGCTCTCTAAGGGGTCCCAAGATTTCTGATGGCAGCCCTGATTGCTCCTATTGTGAGCAAAAACAAAACTATACAGCAATGAGCTTAACGTTCTAAAAAACAAAGCATAATGAGTATACACGATATGCCCTCCCTCCTCCAAAATGATATATGCACAAATACACACATGCATATACTGACATTCACATAGAAAAATGTCGGCAGATAAGAACCTTTCGGCCCATCTAGTCTGCCCAATTACATGGATACTTTACCTGGATTTATCTTTTGTTTAGGATAGCCTTATGCCTATCCCATGCTTGCTTAAATTCAATCACTGTTTTGGCCTCTACCACTTCTACTGGAAGACTGTTCCATGTATCCACCACCCGCTCAGTAAAATAATGCTTCCTGATGTTACTTTTAAACCTTTGCCCCTCTAATCTAAGACTATGTCCTCTTGTTTTGCTACTTTGTTTCCTTTTAAATATTCTCCCTTCCTCTACCTTGTGGATTCCCTTTACGTATTTAAATGTTTCTATCATATCTCCTCTGTCTCGTCTTTTTTCCAAGCTGTACATGTTAAGATCATTAAGCCTTTCCTGGTAACTTTTCTCCTTCAAGCCGTACACCATTTTAGTAGCCCTTCTCTGAACTCTCTCTAAGATGTCTATATCCTTCTGGAGATACGGTCTCCAGTACTGCACACAGTACTCCAAGTGAGGTCTCACCAGTGCTCTGTACAGTGGCATGAGCACTTCCCTTTTCCTACTGCTAATACCTCTCCTTACACAACCAAGCATTCTGCCAGCATTTCCTGCTGCTCTATTACATTGACTACTTACCCTTAGATCCTCTGAAAGAATAACCCCTAAATCCCAACCCTCAGATGTTGAGGTTAGGACTGTATCAAATATTCTATATTCAGCCCTTGGGTTTTTACGTCCCAGGTGCATTATCTTGCACTTATCCACATTAAAACTCAATTGCCACAGCTCCTAACATTTTTTTAGTTTACCTATCATGCATACACATGCATACACACTGACTGCAAACGCACCTTCATAAACTTACTACATTGTAGAACTCATTCTGCCACTTTGTGCTACAATGTAACTACATGACCCACCATTGTGACATGTTAAAAGAGCTAAACAGGCCGTCGCTGGAATCCAGACTTCAATCCAGCTTTTCTGGGATGCTACCACCCTACCTGAATAGACTGCTTCCCCCAGGCACAATATAAAAAGAAAGTGGCTCGATCCTCATTTTTCCTACAGAGCACCACAATTATGGAATAACCTCCCAGACACCATCAAATCTTCCCCCAGTCTAAAGTCCCTTAACTTTATATCTCTATTAACATACCTCAATAAGGAATGCACCTGTAAACATGTAACATAGTGACTATATTTACTACATATTTATTTTCTGTCTTTATCTGTATACTTGTGTTTTGTTTTTCATATCTTGCATTTATTACTTTGAATTTTTACAGTAGAGTATAGAAATACAATGTTCTTGAACCCAGAACATACTTGAAATCTCAATGTATCCTTCCTGGTAAAATACTTTATAAATAAATAAATACACACATAGATACACATGTGCATACACTGAAATATAGACATAAACACACACAGATACACATATACATTCACTGATAGACATACAGAAATATATACACACACATGCATACAATGATTTACACAGACAAATACTCATACAGATACACACAGGCACATGCAGGACACCCGCTTACTTATCAAAATCTGATTATTGTTAAAGCTAAATGAGCAGGGCAGTCGCAGTAAGGGAATATGGTCTTTAAAGTAGCATTGTCATCCTAAAATCGGTACTTTCCTGTTATCCGGACCACATCAAGTTTTTATATTTTCATAGACAGAATAAACTTCAATTGTCATAGTTTTATTTTTATATAAAATGAACAGAATAAACGGGAAGACAAACATATGAGAACATGTGACAATTAATAAACTGTAACATATAACAACATGGCTTGACTTATAATTGAGATACTGGTGGCCAAAAGGTTAGGGCGTTAGGGTTAGGGGGTTAGGGTTAGGGTAACCCTAACCCTCTAACCCTAACACCCTAACCCCAACCCCAACCCCCTATCCCTAACCCCCTAACCTTCTGGCCACCAGTATCTCAATTATAAATCAAGTCATGTTGTCATATGTTACAGTTTATTACTTGTCACATGTTCTCATATGTTTGTCTTCCCGTTTATTCAGTCCATTATCTATGAAAATAAAACTATGACAATTCACTCAGTTTATTCTATGAAACTATAAAAATTGATGTGGTCCGGATAACAGGAAAGTACCCTAAAATCTCTTTCCACATTTCACGTTAAAACCAATAACACAGTCCTTTTAGATATTATTTGATCCCCAGCCCAGCTGTAGTAAGCTTAAAAGTAATTTCCCCTTTTATCCTGGAGGTGGCCATCTTGTATCTTGGAATTACATCACAATTCTCAGTCCCTCACTGACAGATATTAACAATGAACCAAGACTATAGAGAGCATGCTATGTAAGTAACCAAACACTGCAAATTAGACTCCCAGCATTTCATTGTGGATCATACAGGAAATGGTACCTTAAACTCTTTTGATGTTCTGTCGGCCAGGGACCACATGTAATTGCTTATAAATATGCATATAAAAGTCCAAATAGCTTAGCCTCCCTGGTGGTCTGATTCTGAGATATTTTATATGTCAGAATCGGTACATTTTTTCATCCCCCTGGCGGTATTTCCAAGTGTGGCTTGGGGTTAAATTTCATTACTGAAGACGGTAATCCTGAGCCACACTCAGGCTGATATATACCTGTCCAAGCGTTCCCCTCGATGTCCCTCGCAAAGGGAACCAAGAAGCAGGACGCCGCAATCGGACCGAGGTGAATGCGATTGCGGGAGGACATCGAGGGAACGCAGGGACAGGTATGTATCAGCCCGAGTGTGGCTCAGGGTTACCGTTTCAGCATTGAAATTTAACCCCGAGCCACACTCGGGATACCACCAGAGAGGTTAAAGTATGATCAACACGTGTCATTGACCATTCTTGGAATTCTGGTTGATGTTGTATGATGTAGTTTAGACTATATACTGTGACATAGCAACTTTAAAGACGATAGAAACAATATTTACAAAATATTACAATCCTGGTATAAACGTAACCAGAGCTGTTGTAAACGTAGCAACACCAAAAACTATAATGACTCTGGTAAGTTTACACCAAGGCTGGAATATTGGGTGCAATTTGGGATGATGCCACTTGTAATAATACACATTTCCAGACAATAATCACCCCACAAACCCTTGTATTTGATATAGTCAGCAGTGCCTAGCTCTCCATGTTACTCACAATATCCCAGGTGTAGTTGGTAATCCAGTACACGGTAGGGCTGACTCCACTGACAAACTGGAGGTGCTTTGCATTAGACACCCTTTCCTGAATCAAATACAGGACAAAGCTTGCCGGGATGAAAGACATTGCAAAGATCACGCAAATGGCCACCACTACGTCTACTGAAGTAGTCAGCCTGAAAACCAAGAACAAAAACACAGACAAAAAAAAGATGATGTCCATTACCAAACAAACACATTCAAAACATTGTCATCAATATGTCATGTCCTAAATGTCGCTAGTCCATAACAACGCAGGGGGTTTGTAAAAAAAAGTTATTAAAATATAAAATATTTGTATTTTTATACAAAGCTATATATAAAGCTAAGTTTATGTGAGGTCAAAACAAATTAAGCAGGAGAGCACACATTTTCCTTTGAAGAGGGACCCCAATTCCAGCCACGCCATCAGTCTTAATGAGTGAGGCAATAAGAATAACGTCCACACTCCTAAATTCTAGCGGGTTCACTGTTATTCCTGCCGAAATGGAAACGTCTCTTGTGGCTCAGCTGGCGCAGCGGAGCAATGTGTAATATCACTTCCCATATTGTACTATAGGTCCAGAGGAAAGTCCCGAGCTGGGGCTGAAACGTTGACACTTTATGGATTAATAAAAGCAACATTCAGCAGTCCTGGAGTGCTGCCATCTCTTTGTGAAACTACATACATAATCGAGCCAGACAGCAGACACCGGGCAACTTAAACCAGGAAACAGCAAGAGAGCATGGCATATTGATCTACTATGTATATACGTACAGTATATAAATATATATATAAGCGAGGTATTCTCATGCTTTCCACTTCTTGAATTCAATAACATTCAATAGAATACGGATTATGTATCCAGGGCAAAGATACAATATGTTGGATAAGGCCTAGAAAACTAATTCTGCATTATTACAATTGGTTCCGTCGATATACTGTGGGCACCATTACATTCTTCACGCTAACATTAGCGTTCACCTGAGTGAGCGTTAACGTTAGCCCTGGTGACCCTAGCGCAGGCCCAACATATTACAATCCAAACGCTAAGGGGTTGAAAAACCCATTAGTGATTGGAATTTTGCGCTTTTCAGCGCCACTGTACTTTGCGCTCCCTATGCTTAACATTGGGAGCACAAAGAGTTAATTAGAGTTAGTATTACAATATACTAACGCTAATTACTGTCCGGCTGCGGGTAACCCGAAAGTTAACCACAGCCTGCACTTGGTGCTAGCGGATTCCAAAAATCCCCCCACTTTAGTCAGTTACTCACCTTCCATCCCACGGCGAGGACCACTGCTCCAACCGCCTCCTCTGTCTGCCGGGAGCAGGGAGAAACTGGGGGAAAAGTCCCCCTCTGCAAATCACTACGCCGACTTGCCGGATCTCGCGAGGCGAGATCCGGTAGGTCATGTGACCGGCAGCGTCTGCCTCAATGGAGTCCTATGGACTCCATCGAGGGGATGCTCGCAGCGGCGCTTAGCGCTGCTGCATGCATCCCGGGGCTTAGCGCCTGATTACGATGCAGGCAGCTTTTTTAGTGCCTGCATTGTAATATCACGCTAAAACGGGGACACAAAGGAGAAACCTGCAGGCGCAGGTTTTTCTCCTTTGCGTTCCCATTTTAGCGTGAAAAATTTAATGGTGCCTTATATGTTTTCACTCTCACCTTTAACACCATCGAATCAAGAGAACTGACAAAGTAAAGGTAATACATTTTAGCCTTCAATGTGCGCAATATAAACTTGAAGAGAGATACGTGGCAGTACAGTTGTGCGTTGTTGCGGCTTACACTGTGACCTCCGAGAGCTGGTCTTTAGTGAGATTCAGCGGATGGTTCAGAGTAGTGATTCCATATTCTTCAGGGTCCCGATCCTCACCCAGGTTAGCTCTTAGAATGGCGTTATTTGCAACATTGATAAAAATGACCATGGCATGCCAACCTTTATTGTTAAACCAGACCTTGAGAAGAAAAACAACAATGGCTGCATTACTATAAAATGTTCCTTAAAAACATAAACCTTGCAAAAATTCTTATTCCCAGGGGTCTATCCCTAAAAAAAAGCACGTCAACTCTCTAAGATTTCTGCTTCGCAATTAACCGTTGACGTGTCACACTTCGCTATCAATGTTTTAATACAATAACAATTGGGTTTTAGGAAATGATTGTGATATCTGTAATAAATCTATTTCTGGTGACATAAGGAAATGTATGATTGAAAACGAATAAAACTTTTCAGTTTGTGGGCCAAAATGCAACTTTCCAAAAAAATCGAGGAGGAACTTCGTTACCAAGCATTTGAGCGTGACTTGATCCCTTCTTATACCAGAATGCACAATATTGTGTTCTACTTCATCAGTTAAAATTGGCACCCCCCCCACCTAAATATCTGTGATAGATCTTATCTTTTTTTCGAACGCATAGACAATCTGAAAGAAAATACATTTATTTTTCTTTAAAACTGCCCTCAGAAGCAGAGTTTCACTTTACGTAACACCTAATGCTTTTTGGATACTGCTTGTCCGTTTTCAGATTTAGACCTTAGATATCAGGGCTATTTAGAGAGAGGTGAAAACCTTGAGAATTGGCAAGAGAATGAACAATCTAGACCAAATAGCCAATTTGTAAAGTGAGATAAATGGGAGAATTTTTCTGGTTTGACTATTTTGACCTAGAATTTTCAATTCTCCAGTCATTCTCAAGGTTTTCACCTCTCTCTGAATAGCCCTGTAATTGTACATTTTGGGGCAAAAACCTGCTCAATTCTTCTTTTCCAAGTTAGTGATGACTGTTTTTGAAAAGGTCAGTCTTTACTACAGAGGATCCCACAAATGTTAATGGTCCACGTCCACGTCATGTTCTAAATCGAGTTGCAACTTAATCACAGTATTTTTTTTATTCACTAAATTAAAAGTGACATTTATTAAACAGAATATTCCTCCGTGATCTGCCGAAAACACAAATGCATTTCATTGTACTACAGGACAAACTGCTTGGGAACAGATGTCTGTACCTTGATGTTGTTTTCAGTTTCCAGGTTTATGAGGAAAGCTGGGAATTGTTGGGAGACATTCTTCACTATAGCGCCCTAACCAAGACAGGAAGAAAGAATATATATACATTACAAAATTTCTATCATTAGTTATAGACAATCTGACTATACTCAGCTCCCCAGTACTTACTCCTGTCACATTGGTCATTTGGCCGACATCTTTGAAGAAGTCTGTAATCCTTCCTCCGTCCAATTCAAGAACAGGGAGTTTTCCTCCCACAGAGATTCCACCATATCTACGGGTAAAACACTGAAATTACCACTTATGATGTGATTTTTCAAACTCTGGTTAGCAAATCCTCACACTGCTATGTTACATTAAATAAAATAAATTTTGAACATAGACGTCACGTGGAGTATTTGTTATTATTATTCTTCATATTCTGCAGAACTGTACAATGGCCACAATGTAGACAGGGTTACAATACATTGAGACTGAACAACATTTGACAAACCAGTACAGGAGGAAAAAAGGGGCCCTATTCCTGTGGGAATTTACAATCTAGAAGGGTTGGGAGTGGAAACAGGAGGAGAGGACTGCAAGGTGAGAGTGATGGACCGCAAGGTGAGAGTGATGGACTGCAAGGTGAGAGTGATGGACTGTTTGGGGCAGTGAGGTGTTTCAGTCAGGCGGCTGGTAGGCTTGCCTGAATAGGAAAGTCTTGAGAGCGTTTGAAGGAAGGGAAACTAGGGGAAAGTCTGACAGTACGAGGGAAAGTGTACCAGAGGATGGGGGCTGTGCGGGAGAAATCCTGCAGTCTATCATGGGAAGCGGTGATGCGGGGGAGAAGCTAGGCGCAGGTCACTGTTTGATCTCAGGGAGCGGGCTGGGGTGTATTTGGTGATTAGTGAGGACAGGTAGTGGCGGAGCTGAGTTAGTGAGAACTTTGTAGGTCAGGGTAAGGATTTTGAATTTAATTCAGCAGTGGATGGGGAGCCAGTGAAGGGACTCGCAGACGGGAGCGGCAGAGACAGCAGCTTCCGAATCCAAAACAGCTAATCATTGAATAAACTATTATTTTATCTAAAAATACAATTGATAAAAGGATTATACAGCATCGTAATATATTATACAGACCTTTGCTCATTGACCCAATATTTGCTCTTCATACTACAAGAGAAAATATGAAAATTCTTTTAACATGTATCAAGTAGAGTTCTTGAATTATTTTCATTCTGCATTCTGAATATTTGCCGAAGTTTATCGGCGATTGTAACAAGGCAAAAAAAAAGTATTCAGTGGCTAACCCTATAATTTAATTGGTCTCCATTCTACCGCATGCACTCAATAATGAGCATTACTTAAGGTTATTTCAGCAAATCTAATGCCAAGGGGTGACTTTTCCATCTGCTCTTTCAGGTGTCATATGCAACAGACATTAAGGGCCCTATTCCAATCTTCGCGCAAACGTCAGCGCGTGCGCAAAAACGCATTAACGCAAGGGGCAAAAACCTTTGCGCAGAACGTCGTATTACAATGTCAGCGAAACAAACGCGCGTATACGTCTACCGCGGGTGAAACTGCACAAACACTGCGCGAGCTTACAGTACTTTGCGCATCCTATACTTAACATTGTGAGTGCAAATGCGTTTGTGCGCTGGTACGCGGATGGTATTACAATCTATGCGCAGTTTGTACCGCACAGTCTTTGCGCGCATAATTTTAGCAACTCCTAAAAGCTGGTGATAATGGCAAATTCTATCAACCTGGCCGAAACCAAATACACCAGCCCAAAAAAAAATACGCAGCAAAGTAAATTTACATATTCTACACATACCAAACCAATAAATTTGAGAAGTTGTGTGTGTTTCTTTTTTATTGATGCAGCATATATGCGCAGATTGACTTTGACAGGTGCAAAAACTGAACGTGAGACAATTGTGGTTCTTAATTCTCATTGGCTGAATCGCGTGAAAAAACAGTCCGCACACTGATTTCTGCGCAACGTTGCTGCTGTTTGTGCGCATCCGTTTTACGCGTGTTATTTTTTGACGGCTGAAAAATTGCGCAAGGATTGTAATACCAGCGTTGTTTTACGCGCATTAACGTTTCGCGCAAAAATGCACGCATTGTGCATGCGTTTTTGCGTGAAGAATGTAATAGGGCCCAAAAAGTTTCAATTTGAACGCACAAGACATATACAGCAGAGATTTGTTATTCAAAAACACCCTTCGCAATGCTTCACAGCACCTGCTTCTTATCAGACTGGGGTATGTTTTCAGGAGGTAATCTGAAATGTTTCTTTCGGTCAGGTCCTGTAGTATCTCGGAGCTTGGTTGAATCCTCTGAGAAAACAGACAAGAAAGAATTCGATGAATATGCTGTAATTGTTATTATGCTCCATACAGGTGTCCAGGAAATTCTGGAGCTTAATAAAAATAATGGGTATTGTTAAATTGTGAATATGTAAACTGTAGAATTATGGCCCTGCTGGATTATCACTCCATGTCGTGAACATTAAACTCTATGCTCTTAGTAGCGTAAACGTTACGGACAACCTCTTCCAGGGAATCAGTTTTTTGTTGATGGAATACTTTCGGAAAATGTTATGTTTCTTGATGAGATGATGATGATGTCATATCTGAGAGACCTTGGTTTGTGCTAATCAAGGGGGCATGGATGCCGACATGCTGTTGGAATTTTTGACCAGACTAAAGACTGGTGGACAGATCATATTTTTAGGTACACAATTTGAAAGAATGATTTACACAAAAAGTCCTCAACACATGGGGTATTTCACTTTTACCTTTAACCATATACACATACATTAGGCTGCACGGTGCTTGTTTTGGGAATTTCTAGCTCGGTTAGCAACTTTCTACAGGTAACAGCTGAGATTAGAGTAACAGTAACAGACAGTAACAGAAGTATGATGTTGTATATTATGCAAGGTGAACTCTGAAATAAATATCATGTTTAATTTTTAAAGCAAATATATTGGTGGTAACATTTTTTCATTGCAGTATATGAATGAGAGCTGGAATATTATATATATGGTGTAACTTCTTATTAACAATTGGTGCAGGGCGCTGGCACAGTTTGTCTAGAGCAGGGATCTCAAACTCTGTCCCCCAGATGTTTCTGAACTACACGTCCCATGATTCTCTGGCCACTTATTGCATTCAGAGAATTCTGGGAATTTTAGGCAATAAACACCAGCGACCAGAGTTTAGGATCCCTGGTGTAGAGAGTTTAGAGGGTTTAGAATTACTTGAGTGGCACTACATTTTTTATAATGCTGCTCCACCAAAACTTTTTCAGGAAGAGTGGTGAACATAGGCACTGGAACTCCTGACTAATTCCCAAAATTCCAGCAAAGGCAAACTTCAGTGACCAATAACCTCTACTATCCAAAGCTGAATTACAACACGTACTCAACAAACCCAATGACGTGCTGACGTGACATGATTGAGTTGCCACGGAACCAGTTTCATTTCAACAAGTCAAACATAGACAGTCATGGGCTTCTGTGCTCCAATTTCATACAATTTGAGATTACTCCAAATCATTTGTACAAATCAAGGGCGTTGGAACTAGAGGGGATAAGGGAGATGGATATACTCTCCAGTAACTTTCATGAGGGCAGGACAACCTATCTGAAATCCCCCTAGTGTCTCCTGAGTAGGAGAGAAGAAGTCAAGCTCTGACTGCTTTCCCGGGGTTCTTGCAGCCTCACCCCAATCTTCAGAGGCAGTTAGCATGTGAAACGTGGTGCGAGACTGCACGCATACAGGACGTCTTCCTTCCCCCGCCTAATATAAAATACATGTTACAACAGATAACTGGTTTATCTGGACAGCGTTTGCTTTTGTATCATCCATATTGCTAACTGATATAAGATACAAGGTTGGGGTATACCAAATACATTACTCTTCAAAGTGGTGTTAGATGAAGAGAAATTTACCTGTGGGGGAGGCCGTCCCCCTGCACCCTCAGGACACTCTGGGAGCATGATTAGCTTGCTCCTGGTGCTACAAGTGCAGGAAGGAGAAGGATTTTCAGGGGTCCAGTTATGAGACAGAAGCAAGTTGGTAACACTTGGCGATACAGAAGGGATGATCCATTCATTGGACGTATTGGTGCAGGGATACTTCTTCTTACTAAAACAAAAACAAATAAAGAGGTGGGTTTGTTTATAAAACATTCATATTTGTGTTTTTGTAAAATTATGAAGATACAGGTTAAAGCGAAGATAGTATGGTCAAAGACATATTCAAATATTATATAAGAGTGAATACGCTACACAACGGAAGCTGCAAAGTAAAGTATAACGTAGTAGTCACTGTTATTTGGGGGACTTACAGAAGTGGGTCATCCTTCATGCAACGTGTACCAAAACCTGGACTGTTCAGGAAGGCGTCAGATATAGGAACCATCTGTTCGTTGCCAGGTTGCTCATTGCTAAAATTTAAGGTGTGCCAAGAATATGCAATATTTAAATAAGCAACAGGATCAATCAATAGTAATGATAATAAACGTTATTGCAAAGTGTTTGGTATTAGAAAATGTATCAGGTAATACCTCTGAGCCATTCTTGAGCATTTACAGACCATTGGTCTCAAAAGAAAGTAATGACCTCGGAAAGTAATGAAAAGGTGACTCGTTACGTGTAATATTTCTTGGTAGCCTAGCATGGGAACAGCGAAACCCACCAAACATGCATTAGGAATGTATGCAGGATCTGATAAAATGCCTCTCTTGTCTGTCTCATGGTGCATCAAAAAAGGTGCCTAGTTATGATATTTTTACTTTTCCCGACTTTACTCTATCAGGATGAAAAGATCTGAAAGTCTAACAATACCTTTTAAAAATGGGGTGAGCATATACACATAGGACGTTGCTCTCAGAATGTCTCCAGTGGCAAGATTGTACCTTTCAGGGATTAAATATGATTTATCTGTTCACGAATGAAATGACTCGAATTAGGAATGTATCCTAAAGACTGTACAAATTTGTCCTCACACCACAGTGACAATTGGCCAACACTCATAAAAGAGGCAGCACAGTTTGCCCGAGCCTAAATTATAGAAAATATCAAACTACAAATAAGTGCAGAGGTTTATCGATTTCATGTGTGGCTGCCGATTCACAGGCCAACATTCTTGCCAGGTCTTACCACATATCAATAATAGAATTACGGAATATAGACATTGCATTCTTTTACTTGTATGGGCGACAAAAGAACTGCAGCCTACCATATTAATCACCTTTTTCCTTATGGATTACATTTAGCTTTAAAAAAAATAAAAAAAGTTCTAAGAGACACAATTCTAGACTTTTCAGACCTGAAGAAGATATATTGATGCCCGTAGATCCATGGGTGAAGCGTTAGACTGGGGTATTCTCCAAAAGGAGGAACAATAAGAGTGAACACCAGCGCCAACAAAACAAAGCTTGCGGGCAGCACAATCTGCAAACATAAGAGCAGACTGATAATATTAATGAGATGTCAGAAACACACAATCTAAATAATAAAAGAACAAAAGGAGAAACCAATCATGGATCAATAACAGAAATGTATCCACACAGTCAAATGGACTCTTCAACAAGGTTCAGTTTATATGAAGCAAGGTTTTGTTGATCGACAATGTGCTTTCAGGCATATGTTTTGTATGAGGAAACTTCTCATTCGCCTCAGCTTATTTCTGGGTTTTCATACTATAGGAAGATGTAATACAATTGTATGCAGCACGCATTGACCACATTGACAATGGATTTGAATCATGCAAACTCAGTTCAGGCTCATTCGATGGACACATTCAAGTCATAACAAGCTTAGATCCATTCCATATAAGGATTGATAAGCTTCAGGTTCTCCCTCACAAATATGAGTGAAAGCATCAACGTCGAGGAGGTATGCATTAGGGATGTTTCGTTTCGTTACGTTACATTTTTAAATAATTTTGTTTTTGGAATTTCGGAACTAATTTCGTTTCCAATCGATTTGAAATTTTTGAATCGATCTGAAATTTTTGAATCGATTCGAAATTTCTAATCGATTCGAAATTCATATATCAATTCGATAGTTGATATCAATTCAAATTTTGGATCACTAAATAAAACCCCAATTAATCAAATTTTGCTGTTAAAAGAAAAGCTAGGGTTAAATTTTAAGCTGTGTCACAGATATAGTATTTGAGTCAAATTAAACAGTGAAACAAATTTAATTTGTTTCATAAAGTCCTTTGCCGACTACCACTTGTATTTTAAGATCAATTCGATAGCTGATATCAATTTGATAGTTCATTTCAAGTTCAATAGTTGATATCACTTTGATAGTTCATTTTAAATTTGATAGTTGATATCAATTATTCCAAATTTTTCTTTCATGATGATGACAGTGTAAAACAAAATAAATTCGTTATATACTGTTTCGTTTCGAATTCGTATCGTATCGATTCGTTATTCGAAAGTACTTCCGAACTACGAATTATCAAATTTCATTACAAATTCCGAATTTTTACAAAACGAATGCACATCTCTAGTATGCATAGCTTGTGAAATGCACCAGAAAAAAGTATAGAAAAGGAGACTACCTGCGCAAGAAAGTCCTTCTGACTGCGAGTAGCATGGTGGAAACGTTTAATCAGGAGAGCCTTAAACTGCTGATGCATTAGATCACTGCCTTTTATCTGCTGGGATCCCTTGCCATTCACAGCAATGGGTCTATTGCTGGCATCAGGTTGGGGAGCTTCCGGAGGGCGACTTTGAGGTTCTAGATTTAGTATTAATAAACAGAGGATAGCGTCAACAATGGAAAAACCACCAATGGCTTTCCTTTTCTTAGAACCGCAACAGATTATTAATTCAAGGAAACAAAGACATAAATGCAAACATATATGGAATGGCTGTGCCCAACCGATAAAACAGATTCCAACAAGGTCAAACATTAACATCTGAACATATTTTACTACAATTCTTTAGTTATATTGGTATGCAGAATTCGAGTTTCTTGTCTCGCACCTGTTGCATGTTGAGGTCTGTGCACAAATCATGCTTTTCTTACATTTCCCTACTTTTCCAGTTCAGTCTATGCCCCCAAATAATCTATTTTTATCATTATGTGGTTGTTTTATGAGCTGTTGTTGCTTGAAAAATATTGTGAAGGAAAAGAAGTTTCAAATCAAATGCAAGAAGAGATTTATTGATGTAGTCGGTGAGAAAAAAAGGGCTGATGATTCCAGTGTCTTTTGGTAAAGTTTTGGAATAGCTTAACACAGACCCCAGATGGAACAGAAATAATAGAATTATTTGCCCTGTAAAGTTTTATTTTTGAAAATAAAAGGTTACCTGTCATACAGGTGGATTATAGTGTAAGTGAATCCCTCTTTTGGGCATCTCCAGCATTTCCATTTCTATGTTGGAGTTGCCATTTTTAAGTCCTCTTTGGTTAACAGCAACACGTATGTAACCACGTGGGTAATTCAGAGCTAGTACATGTTGATGAATAACCTAAAAACTGGAAAACTACAAATTGTGCAAGTAGCCTGTCTCAATTAATCAGTTCCCTTTGATAGTCAAACTCTGGCCAAAGAAAACAAAGATGGCTGCTTTCATTGAGCGAAGATAAGCCTGGACCTTCCATGAAAGAGCTATATATGCCTTGTGTTCCTTACAAAATAACACGCAAATGCATTTGAAAGCATGTGACACGCTTACTTTTAATAATTTTGTTAATCATAAGATTATTAAGAGGAGAAGCAAATGAAATATCAACTCCATCACCAGCAGGAGACCCCTATTTTCCTCGAATACGAGTGGACCTATGTCCATACTTATAATTCCTTAAACATAAATATTTTAATTAAACATTTTGCTTTCATAAACATAAAAGCTCCCAAAATGTATCCTTCTCCAATATTATCATAGGCCATACTTATGTGCCCCTCTTAATGTATGCCTGCATTTTAGCTTCAGAATAAGGCTAGGGTCAGACGAACGCATTCTGTACGGACTGTGCGTCTGTGCACAATGGACGTACTTTCTGACTGACGACAAGGTAGTGGCCACACAGTCCGTTCCTGTGACTGACGTTTTTTTTGACTGATGTAGATGGGAAATAAAATTAAAATGAAAAAACATTTTGTCCGTCAAAAATTCTGGACGTATAAATGCAGTGCATCTGACTACGTTCCATCACTCACACACAAAGCTATGCGGACGTTGGGCAATCTGCACGTCCATTCTAGCGGTTTTACGTTCTTGCCTAACTTGCGTCCGTTGTGCGTCCACAATTCTGTGTTAACGTACTTCGTGTGTGGGTCTCTATTGATCAGAATTGTATGTTACCACGGACGTTAAAATGTGCGGCAACACGGACGTGATCACTGCGCTCGTCTGACCCGATCCTTATACTGTATTGAGTAGAATGTGTCAAAACTGGGTCAGTCGCCGAATTGGGAAATGACTGGAATTTAATTAATACTGACACATTTTTGCTCAAAATATCTAAACTGGAGAAGTCGTTAAGTATAGGAATCTTTCTAATTTGGCCTAAGATCTCCTCAATATTCAGTTTAGTGGTTGTCTGACTAGGGCTCCAAACAGAAATGCCCGGCCCTGTCATAGCAATGGTATAAAGCATCTCAGATCATCCAGTGATAATCAGGCCCAATGAAACTTCCATTGTGTAGCAAGAAACATTTGTTTGCTGATTAATTAGTCCCTTCAGCTGCTGTTGAGCAACTGTGTATTGCTACCAAGTACTGGCTGAGAATACTGTGAGTTATGGTACACCAGTAACATTGCATTTCCTGACAAAAAGCACACTTTCTTGGGCTATTGCAATTAATCGCTTCTTAAAATCTATTTCTTGATCTGTAGCCACAGAGTGTTACGCGCTATGTCTTGATAATAAAGCAAGCTGCAAATATTTCTACAAAAGGCTTAAACATTCCTATTTGGGTTATAAAGATGGGCAAACCAGGCAAGATAATTTGTCATGTTAAGGGTAATACACAATGAAATCACAGTGTAATAAAAATTCTATAAATAGAAATTTTATAATTGCACGCCATATGCAAATACATGTTGGAACAAAAAATCTAAATGCATTTACATAATTTTTCATATATTTGATATATTCCATTATGTTTGGGTTTCTCAGTTTTGTAGGAAATTCATTATTTCATAACAAACCTTATAATCAATGGCCCCTATTACATTCTTCGCGCAATTTCGTTCGTGCAGCGCAAAATTTTTTGCGCGCATCATCCGGTGTTATCGCGCAAAACTTAACGGAGTATTCTGATCCGAAAGCATTTTCTAATCAGTCCGAAAATCACGTTCGTAAAAACGACGCGCAAAATGAAGAGTAATACGCGCGCAGTAACGTAGCGCACGTAAATCAGTGTGCGGAGTGTTTTTTTCACCGGATTCAGCCAATCAGAATGAAGAACCTTAATTGACATCAATTTACTTTAATTGACTCACTTAAGTTTTTGCGCCATCCGCGTACCAGCGCACGAACGAATTTGCGCTCACAATGCTAAGTATAGGACGCGCACAGTTCATCACGCTCGCGCAGGTCCATCCACGTTAAATGCTAACGCGCATCGTTTGCGCGATCGTTGTAATACGATGTTCAGTGCAAAGGGTTTTGCCCCTCGCGCAAATGCACACGCAAAACCAATTGCGCAAAGAATGTAATAGGGGCCAATGTCAATTGGAATATATGCTATGAAGCATGATGACCAGTAAGTGTGGGTGAATGTGGATCATAATAACTTGTCATATCACCCTCTTTCAGTCAGTAAGGTATATTAGATATGTATATATACACACTGATGCGGATTAATTAGGATGGGGAAAGATTCCTGATTAATGTATATTCATTAATGTTAATGCAGCTATGTCCATTCAAAAAGATGAGCTCTGGTCAACCCAGAGGTCAAGTCAGGCAGGAACTCCTAGGTTCCACCAGCGGAAAATATATACTATACTGGAAGACTGCTATACCACATATATATATACTGTGCTATACCACAATATTAAGACAAAATAAAAACGGTATTTATTTAAGAGTGTTTTTAGGGGGCTTGGAGATTTTGGGGAATGCATGGAAATGACAGTTTCTCTGTCTTGGTAGATTAACGGCATTCTGATACTTTTCTATGAAAAGAATCACAGATGGACGGAACTCTTGGTGAGTTCCCACAATTAGCTTTTTGGGATGTGACCCCTGGTTCAAAAGGTTTGTAAAAAATAAGAAACACATAGGTGTATACCTAGTGATGCGATAAAATAATTTCCACGATTTCAAAACCATGGAGCAAAAAGCTCAAAATAGAACATGTGTTTGATGGAGTAATCGTCAGCATATACAGACTTGTTTTATAATTGAGATTTTCGATGAGTTTGCCCATCTTTATCCAACCAGAGTTACCTTTAGTTTCAATATTGATAACGGTCGTCTTGTTATCCGTTGCTAGACTTGTTCTGGATTTCCGTTGCTGTAACATCCATTCCTCTGTTATTTGGAATGCCCACAAGATACAAACCAAGGAGAACAACTGGTCAACAGCAGGAGAAATAAACCATGCAAGCTATCATGAAACCATCATGAAACTAACATGTTTCATTGGCTCCACAATATCACTGAGCCTAGACAAACCAAAGGCACTATTCCATGGTGGATGCTAACATGGAGAAGGTAAGCAGGAAAAACTGCGCTTGCAGATATCTCCCTGTTAATGTCGTATTGCAGGGAAGGTGCTATCTCATGACATCGCCCTGGAACACAGCACTAACCTCCCTGATACTCGCGGTAGCGCTTCCGCACAACCGCGAGTATCAGCTCCTGGAGTCCATGGGACTCCATGGAGGCTTGCGCTTCCAGGCTGCGAGCTCTGCGTAAGCCCACTCACGTGAGACTGTACAGCGCCACGGAGTGATCGCAGAGGGAGACTAGGAACTATTTGTTCACAGTCTCACTCTGCTCCTGGGAAGAAGAAGCGGTGGATCGGGCCAGCCTTTGCTAAAATTTAGGCATGCGCGTCCCGATGGTAAATTGCACCAGCACTTTGTAATACCTCACTGGTTGAGACGCTAAAAATAGATTACGCTCCCCATGTTAACTATATAAGATGCTCAAGTACAGTAAGCTCACGCGAGCTGCCAAGCGGAAAACTTTTTCACCTGACTGTAGCGTCAAGATTGGAATATTGATGCCAGGCTTTAAACTTACTTATCCTAGCGCTAACGGTTACATATTGAGACGCAACATTAGCACCAACTATGGAATAGAGCCCCAAATGTTTTGCCAATAAGCTTCACTTTACTAACCTCTTGAATGAACTACAGTTGAAAGTCTCTAGATACGATTCACTGAAAAACCTGAGCTTGTCAAGCTTTGAAAGACAGCAGGACATTTTCTTTAAGTTAAATTCTGGATATATACTATTTGATATACGAATAGAAAGCACCTACTTCAACAACAACAAGGAAGATAAACCATGCTGCCCCAGCAAACTCGTTTAGTATCTTCATGATAATAAACAGCAAGGGGATCCTATTAAAGGAGCCACATCCTGAGTGCCTGGTCCTCTATTTTCTCTTTATGCGGATTAAAATGATTAAAAAACAATTATTGTGGGCTTTAGCTATACTTGGAGTATTATTTACAATTAGCCTTTGGAGTTCTGTGAATCTAACACAACTCAACGACAGGTAGATACACAACCTCTTGTCGACTGAATTAAGGATATAAAGGTCAACTACAATGGGGCCACTAAGTATTCAGTGTTAGACTGCAACTGGAAGTTACAGAAAATTTACAACAAATGTATTAAGAATTCAATACCTGGAGTTTCTGTTCCTGTCACCGACTCTGCTGTAACTTTCAGGAAAATCTGAAGTGCAAAACAGAGATTAGTAGCTACAATCTCCAACACTGTGATATATTCTTCATAGAAGCTGCAAGCGTCTTCAGGACCAAGTTTATCTTGCACTTTGGCATATCTGGGAATGTTTGAGGTCTTCTTTTCTGAACAAGTCAAGAAACAGAAGATAAACACTCTCCTATGATAAGCCAAAATCCCATATATACAGTCTAGACCAGCGATGGGTAGCCTTGGCATGGAAAACATTTCAGAACTGTGGTATATGTATTCTATATGGTTCTGAAAGATCTAGAAGATCGATTGATCAACGACTAGACCCGGACACATTGTGGCGAAGTTGTAAAGTTCGAAAGCATACTCTTTGTGTACTTTAAGCCTGAAAACACATCTATTGCACAGACTGTTTATCGATCATTTCTAGCAATTTATCTAGAAATATGCTACGCAAAATAGTTGTCATTGTAAATCACCTCTTCCAAGGGAGTGTCAGAAATACCAAAGCTGGAAAGCCCAAGGTCCCCGAGTGTTTCTTCCAGCTCTCTGAACAGGCTGGCATAAGCTCGATATTTGAAGTCTTTGCCTGGCAACAGAAAGATAAGCTCCTGCCCAATGCTTTCTATTAGTTTTGCTTCAGGAACATGGTGTTGAATTAATTCTGTTAACCCGCTCACATCACCTGCGGGAGAATTGTGCAGATTGAAATTTCATCGATCAAAGTTAACTATGCTGGATAATAAAAAAGCAAAACAAAAAAACAATACCAATAAATGCATTAAGAGTGAAATTACATAAGCAGATTTTTCTCAGTGGTAAAAGCAGGGCTTTATTTCAGGGGGTACTTGGGGGATACTCAGTACCGGCACCTCACCACTCAGTACCGGCACCTCACCACCAGCGAGAACTAACAGGAGAAAGCATGATGCTCCTCCCTCCTCCTGCAGTGGCAGGCAGAGAATCGGAAGCGCTCGGCAGCTCATGTTGCTCCTGAATGCTTCCGATTGTCAGGAGTGTATGTAGGGACTGATAACCCCCTCCCACAGTAAGTGACAAGTGAGGGCTGCTCCCCCTCTCTCTCTGCAGCTGCCGAAACTTTGAACAGCATGGGGAGGGGGGTGCAGCATATTTACACACATGTGGAGCTCATACACACTGCGCATTACTGTGAGTTTCATTGCTGTGGAGCTCATACACACTGCACATTACTGTAAGTGTCATTGCTGTGGAGCTCATACACACTGCGCATTACTGTGAGTTTCATTGCTGTGGAGCTCATACACACAGCGCATTACTGTGAGTTTTATTGCTGTGGAGTTCATACATACTCAGCAAAACTGAGTTTCATTGCTGTGGTGCTCACAAATGCTAGGGGATTATCCACTCAGTGCTATTGTTGCAAAAAAAAAACAGCTAACAGCCCTGCAATACAGATTTGCTTGCAACAGAGGCACTTAGTTGATAACCCCCATAGGGTTACAACAATAGTTGTAGTTCATTTAAAGGAACACCGTATTAAAAAATATGGTTCCCTTTTATAGTGTCTTTTTTTAAGTGAGCTACAACTATTGTTCATTAGGACATGAAATAGTCATAATAATCAGTTTTCCCCGGGCGTGAGAGTACCCCCACCTATTTTTCCAGAAAAAAAGCACTGGGTAAAAGTATTGCTCATCAGGTATGAGTCCTAAGTGATCCATCAGCCCCGTGCCTTTTTTTGGTAATTTCTCATATAAGAATGAATGGTAACCTTGCTGCTCATGCTGCATGGTTGATCATAATGTTGAACATAATTCATGGCAGCCGGATTTCCATATGTCGGCTGTCAGTATACAAGGATCCAAAAAGTAAGTCAAGGGCATCAGCCATTACCAAAGTCAGTTTTTAAAGGTTGGAAAGCAATACTGATACTTGTGCAATGGATCAATGGCTGTCAAACAGTAATGGGTTTTCAGAGACAGAGGAGCTAGAGGAAGTGACGAGTTTTAAACGGTACCGTTTATCTTAGGCCAACATGCAAATTTTTTGTAGTGATGTTACATCAGTTTACTTTATAAGGGATAAAGCCCCTCATATATGCAAAATAATACACAATTTAATAAAAATCACTAAAAATACACTACAGATTGATGAGATTAATAATAAAACACTGTTTTGCATCAAATAAACATTCATATATTACTTATTGCCTGTAGCTTTTCTGAGAGTTCGAACAGAGTTTTTCTTATGAAGTAACTTTCATATAAACGATTTACAATGCTTTCACTAGAGGACACTAGAGTACCATGAAGAATTATGCTTCTCCTACCGTCTAACTCTTGCTCCAAGGGGTCCTCCTTTACTTTTGGTGTGCAGCTTGGACACGGGCAGGAGCAGTCTGACTGACAAGAAGCCTGTGGGCAGAAATATATATAAATAAAGTATATGTCACTGGCTCAGGAATAATGGTCTCTACAATTATGGGCTATAATTTGCAATTCTGCAGTCAGCCCCTGACAACTTGCATTAGTGAATAACTTTGAAAATGTTTAACATCACGTTGTTTATATAGACAGAAAAATGGTAAATTATTATATGGAGAGATGATAGAGATTATCTCCAGCATCTCTATATAGATTATCTATATAGAGATGATGGGAGATAGATTATAGAGATAGAGATAGCGATTATATATATATAGATGATGGAGATAATATATAGAGGTGATGGGAGATAGAGATAATATATACAGAGAAAGATGATGGAGATAATATATATAGAGATGATGGGAGATAGATTATAGAGATAGTGATTATATATAGAGATGATGGAGATAATATATACAGAGGTGATGGGAGATAGAGATGATAGAGATACTATATATAGAGATGATAGAGATTATATAGAAAGAGAGAGATATAGATAATATATTTAGAGATGATGGAGATAGAGATAATTTATATAGAGATGGTGGAGATAATATATAGAGAGAGATGATGGAGATATAGATAGAGATAATATATATAGAGAGATGATGGAGATAGAGATAATATATATAGTGATGGTAGAGATAATATATACATATATAGATAGATGATGGAGATAGAGATTATATATGTAGTGATGGTAGAGATTATATATATATAGATTATGGTGATAGAGATAATATATATAGAGATGGAGATAGAGAGAGAGCTCTAGCTAAATAACTATACAGGGATATCTATCTTATTTGCTTTCAGGACATCAATATAGAGATACAGTATACAGGAAGTATACTCATTCTAGTGGTATTCTTATATATATATATGTAGTGATGGTAGAGATTATATATATAGAGATTATGGTGATAGAGATAATATATATAGAGATGGAGATAGAGAGAGAGCTCTAGCTAAATAGACTATACAGGGATATCTATCCTATTTGCTTTCAGGACATCAATATAGAGATACAGTATACAGGAAGTATACTCATTCTAGTGGTATTCTTCTGCATGAATCACTTTTTCATTTATTTATTGATAAGTTATGGGTCAAAATGGGGAGTGCTATGGATGCCGTAAAATAACTTGTTAAATTAAGGTTCTTAAATATTTGGTGAAGAAAGTGAATGGAATCTCAATGAGTGGGATATTTGACCCTACTTTCATCTCTCAACAAAAAAGGGCCACGTGGACACTTACAGAGTCCTTCTTCCCACTTTCTTTCACATTCCTCATCCTGCGGACCAGAGTGAGGTAGAAGCCGGTCCCGAAGCAGTTCTTCAAGAACAGAGGTGAGCCGCTACAGTAGAGTTTCCCTTGAGATAAAATTGCAATCCTGTCCCCGAGTAGGTCAGCCTCGTCCATGTGATGTGTAGAAAGAATGATAGTTCTGCCTGGTAAACAGAATGAAGGCAAATGAAAGAAGCATGCTGCTGCCAAAAAAGCTCATATGAACCTTATAAATGTTTATTGTGAAGCATCGGTGGGTCCAGTTAAACGCTTTTAAGATAGAAAATACAAAGAGATATTAACATTTTCCTAGATTCCTATTCAGCTTCTTTTCTTGTAAAATTTAACTGAATTGAGGCACATTTATTGATGACTACAGTTTGTGGATGGCTTATCATTAGACGTGATGTGAGTCCATAAACTCATGAACTATTTGATGGCAAACAATTGTATAAGGTTGAAATGACCGGTAATGATGATCACATGTTACTGGTCAAGAGAGTGGAACATAGATCAATGAACACAATAAAAATGGCTGCTCAGTGTCCTTCAGAGAAGAGGATTTACTGGCCAGATTAGACAGTATAAGGGATTTGCTGTTTACCTGTTCGATATTTGAGTAGTAGATCCCAAATAGACCTTCTGGAGTATGGGTCTACACCAGAGGTTGGTTCATCCAAAACCACAACCTTTGATTCACCAACAAATGCCATGGCCACGGAGAGCTTCCTCTGCATTCCACCTTAGCATGAAGAAAGGACAAAGAACACGTGGAGGTTGGGATTGTTCAATTGTAGAAATGTACTGACTATAACATAGTAATAAGTTAATCTAAAGTTATTTAGTTCCATTAGCATTTTCAAAAAATATATTTGAGAAAATGTGACAGTTTTGCTGTAGTTATTGAATGTATTTTCCCCTCTCACTTTTATGGGTTGGTTTGAAGCCAAACGCGAGACCGAAGCTCTCCCTGAAACGCCATATGTCAAATCCTGCTTTGATGTGGTTGAACCCTGTTTGGACCCTTTGGAACTGCCCAATTTGCCCTCGGTTGCGGCCTACCTACAGCATTACTCCTCAACTCATGCAGAGTGGACAACACCTTCTGATCCTGCAGTGAATATTTGAGCCATACTTTCATAAAGGTGCACATTCTGTAAAACACCCTTTTAGACTCTTCACAGTGTGGGTTCACCTGATATTGAGCTTATTTAACACAGGACCCTTTGTTTAGGTGTGGTACCAGCTGTTTGATGATTCTAATTTGCTTGTTACAAACATTGGGACCCAGTGAAAATTCCATGTTGGTTCAGTTGTGGATCTTCACTTGGGAATGAAGAGCTGTGGGGCAAGATTCCAAGTCAAGTGAAAACTTAACCAGAGCTGTCGCAAACTTACCAACTCAATAGATTTTATTGACTCTGGTAAAGTTACACCTGACTTCTCATTGAGCCCCTGTGTTTGAGTAACACTTCATTATTGAGGCAATGTAGCGGTTTGCCCAACCCTAGACATTTTTATCCTGCTAAATTGAACACATTCTACCAATTTCTAACCTGATAGGTTTTGCGCCTCTTCATTTCTTTTTTGTGGGATGCCAACGTCTTCCAGCATAGTTTCCAGCTCTCTTTCCGCTTGTCTTATGGACCTGCCTTTCAGCTGAGAGTAGAACAGAATGTGCTCTGCAACAGTCAAGCTGCAAAGGAGGAGGTACAAGGTGAGCCATATATGAGATGGACCAAAGCATTAAAAAAAAAAAAACATCTTAATAAATGTTCTGGGCTGCTGGTTTCTGACCCTGACACAAGCTTTAATAACAGCTCATTACAAGAATAGCAAGCCATTCCACGGTAGCTCGTTATTCTCGTCTCAAGTCGGTATTCCAGAATGAATACTTCGAGCCTGGCTTTAATTGATTTTGCTTATACACATCAAAATAATCCTCTAATCCCATGGTGCAGAAAGTGATGCGTTCCACCGTTTCCTCTGTGCGCATGCAGCAGAACACTTAGAACAAATAGTTCCCGGCGTCCTTCCGCAGCATCAACCAGACACTGCATACGTGAGTTTGCCCGGAGTCAACAGCTCATTCTGCAAAACACAATCACTCCCATTTGTCTGAGCCAGCCATATCTTTACACAGCTCACTCCTATCCCATCTAAACCAATCACATGTGCACTCCCAACAGAATCAATGAGCCACACACTCACTCCCATCTCACTCAACCACATTCACGCCCATACCACAAAGACAACTCTATACACATCCACATTCAATTCCATTTATTAGGTATATATACGTATACGTCTGATGATTAATATCTATTTTTTTTTTACTGATATTGGTATTAAAGATGTTTTCTATAATAATAAATGGAAAAAGTGGACTGCCAACAATAGAGCTGACCCTGCTACCGGCACCTTTTTCATTCACTTTCCCACTTTGCTCTCATATACAAAATTAATGCCATTTTCTCCATTCGTACAAATCATACAACCAGGAAAAAGAAGAGGGGAAATACATAAAACCTGTCAATAGCCGGAATGTTTTTCTTTGGGGATTAATCTAACATGGATAAATAGGTGTTAGACAATACATTCATAAGATGTCTCCACCTAGTGAATCTCCTTCCGTTACAACATCCATACGTTTACAGAAACAATTATTATAAAAGCACTGAAGTGCGGCCGGAGATAATCCAGAGACCATGTGGTATCACCTTCCAGTAAAGGTGGTTGCAGCATGTTCTGAAAGCCGCCTGCCACATTTTTGCAGTAATCTAATGCTACGCTCCACATTCTGATAAAGGCCAAATCTGCTTCCAATGTTCCAGTAGCAGGACAAGATTATATCCTTTAATACAGACAAGATTTAACTCCGTGGAAGCTTGCCGGCACTGTGGACCAGATCGGCGCAATTCTTTAAAATGCTCTTTCTTTTTACCGCAGAATTATATCGAAGAGGAATAACTAGGTTTAAATTCACATATTATTTCATGTATAACTTTGGAATATTGACAATCATTTGGAATATCATGATAATTTAGCCGAAGTCATTTTAGAGTGTTTTTGCCTTCATCCCTACCTGTACTAATACCTGTACTAATTTCCTTTTCACACAAAAACACACAGACCAAACTACATTTCCACACGAGGCAGTCCCACCCTCCCTCCCCACCCAGGACCGGCCTCTAATTTCAGGCATCCTTTCCAGCTGTCTCCACTTCTCTCTAATTACTCTTACTAATCCCAGGCTTCTAGTCTCTCCCATGCAAGCTCTGTGGTGTTTTTCTGGCCACCAGCTCCCCCTACCCTCTGCTTGAATTAGGGAAGTGCAAGGTCCACATACTGCTTCACAATGCGCTCCCTGTCTCTTCTACTGTTTTACTCTGCACTCATCCTAAAATGGAACTCCTGCCTCTGTACCACCAACCCGCCACTATCTACATCTCTCCATCTTGTATAAGACATTCCTATACAGGGAAGTCTGCCACCCAACTCACTAATACACATCACTGCCCCAACCAGTTCATCACTCTCACCTTGCAGTCCTCTCCTCTTGTTTCCACCCCAACCCTTCTAGATTGTGAGTTCCCACGGAAATAGGACCCGAGTTTCCTCATGTATCAGTTTATCGAATGTTGTTCAGTCTCAATGTATTGTAACCCTGTCTATATCACGCCCATTGTTCAGCGCTGCGGAATATGTTGGTGCTATATAAATAAAGTATAATAATAATCCCTTATTAGGGCCATATGAGTGATTGGCAGATGCTTGTTATTCCTAAAGGGATACACTATTAAAATAGAGTTCCCCTTTTTCCCTCATAATTAACTGGATGTCCCTCTGCATGCTCAGGTCCTCTTCTTACCGTTACTCTGCTTTGTGGACTCTCTGGGATTTTTAAACTGTGCAATTACTGTTTTTATTATTTTATAAAACATTTTTTTTTTAAAGAGATCACTATAGGGTCCATTCACTAGAATTCGATTCAATATTAAATATAGTTCAATATTGAATAGAATATTTCCTGAAATTTCGGTGCTTTTCACTTCGGCGCAGTTCGGTGCACTTTGGTGATTCCATTTCGCCAACAGTACGGTGAATTCACTATTCAATCGAATCAGCAACATAGTGCACTGAAGATGGAGTTGCTTCATGGAAAGTTGCAGAACATCCCCAAAAAGCACTGAAGAGCGCCAAAGTGGCATTGGCGAATTCCACTGATCTACAAAAAAAAAAAAACGGAACTCTGCTATTCTTCTAATAGGTGTTTAAACCAATAAAAATGCATTAAAATGTGTCTAAATAATAAAAAAGGTCCTTTAAAAAATAATAAAAATTTCTGTTACAGAATAAGAAAAACGCCTTTTCGTAAAATTGAGAAACAAAAATTTTCGTCTAAAAATGCAAAAAATACAAAAAGGCGTTCCAAAAAAAATAACTGTCACTTTACGTATGCAAGTTCTGTAGTGCCTGCACAGAGCAATGGATCATCATCATCATGACCCTGACACATAGTTGTGAACTGTAGCAGTTTTCCAGGGACGGTCCTGGGTTAGCTGTCCTGGCTTAGTGTCCCAGGAGTTATTTGTCTTGGAACTCTAAACTTAACCCATCCACTGCAAGACTCAAATCTCAACACTGAATCCTTGGACACTTAAGCCCCGGGACACCAAGCATAAACACAGGAATGTCCCTGGAAAACCAGGATAGTTGGCAACTATGCAAATAGGCACCTTGGAGCATGTTGGTGCTCAATGACACAGAACAGAGAAACCAGATGCTGTTAGCAACCTGCTTGTGCTAGCAGGAATTCAATTCAGGCAGGGATACCAGTTAATCCAATATGCATGCATAGGAATAAGACAGTGATTTGAATGGGGCTGCGCCAGTTTTACTGCACGATAATAGAGTGTTTGCTAATTTTGGCATCTCCAATGTTTCTGAACGTCATTCTTCATGATACTCAGACCCACCCTTGATGGGAAATATTCTTCAGAAACATCTGTGGGCCAAGGATAGCCATCACGTCACAATGGTATGAATAGAGTCCATTGTGGCTGATCTTAATGTTCTCCTGATGAAGAATCTTTTTTTTTGTATTTCAGCACCAGCGGGAGATCGATGCAGATAACGACGAATATTTTTCTTTCAATCTGTGAAATTTTCACAGAGGGTGTCAAGACACCAGTGAAAATGAACAAAAATCCCCTAGTCCAGCTATTTGCAGGAGCCCAGGATATAATGTGTAAACCTTTCCATTATTTCATGCATGTTTTTTTTTTAATTATTTATATTAAAACTGGAATTGTCAGCAATTCTGCAGGGAAATGCAAAAAAGTAGGCCAAAACAGCTAAGCGGGAAGAATTGCAGAGACAATGTTTATAATACAAATTTGACCTCTAATTTGAAATACTCCCAGCAATCCTCAGGGTTTAATGAATAACTCGGCAAGTGTCTGGGAATGCTGCCAAACTGAATATTATGAAGTATTTGGTTTGTATTATATGGCCTGCACAGCAAGATACAGAAAAAAATAAAGGCTTATTCACTAAGCGGAGAATTTTGGGAGAGTTTTGAATTCAAATAATTAAGCAGTAGGAATTCAGGAGTTGGAAACACTTTCAAATTCTGCTGCTTTGCCTTATAATTTGCAGTTTTCTTCCAGCAATAATCTGCGAATTCACCCTTAAGTGAATAGCTCCTATGGTATTTGTGTATGTGTAGTTTTATAATACGCATATGATCCGAGTTAAATATCGGGTATGAGCGCGAGGCACACCTTGGTCAAAACACGTGTTTCCTTTTGATTTTGGAATGAAAGGATTATGAAGGCCTGAAGCAACTCAGGCGTAGGGGGCCCTTAAATTGCCCCTGATGCCAGGACGCAAGGAGGATTTTTGGGTGAGCAGGGGCTTTGCGCGTGTAGGAGTTAGAGCGGGAATTGTAGAGGCGGGTTTCCAGGAGGGTATAAAAGGCACGTGCTCTGCGCGCCTTTTTATCCTGAGGTAAACTCGTGTAGGAAATCCCCACCCTCCCTCCCTTTATCTTTGGTTTATATGGGGGTTTTGGGTTGGGTTTTAGGTTTTTAATTTTTCCCCTTTGTCACAGCGGGGGCTGTTAGGCAGGGTTGAGGTAGGGTTCCTTGATTTAACCCTTTCGCTGCTGAGGCTTTTCACACCTCTGTGCTGAGGTCATTTTTAACGCGTTTTCTAGCCATATTTTGATATATGACCAAGACATATTATATATCGTTCTTTCCGTCAGACTCCACAGATTCATAATATGTCATTATTATATGTATACATTATGTCATGTCTGTATATTATAACAAAAAATGCAATAAAATTTGAATTTTCAATAATTTATTATGTGTAAAGTGTTTTTTTTCACATTTTAACATGCGATCGTTTGCGGTTATATTTTGTATGGGGCGCACTTGTTAAAAAAATTAGAAATGGGGTCTCGTTACATTTTTTTTTGGGGAAAATGTCGCTATTTTTAACAAACGCACCGCATACAAAAATCATTAGTGCAGCATTATTGTTCACATTATAATTGAAATGGGAACAATATTGCTGCATTAACAAAAGAAAAACAAAAAAAAAACTTGTTTATTTTTTAGAATTTTTTTATTTTTAATTTTAATTTTTTTTAAAAAAACTTTTTTCATTATCATGTTTGATATCGTTGGAAAGGCCATGCTCTGGCCGATCCAACGATATCAAACATTAACCCCTAGCTGCCAGGGATCGGGAGATAGGGGGTTAATTGGAACCCCCTATCTCCACCATTGGTGGCAGCTAGGGGTTAACTCCAGGACTGGCGTCATCGTGCTATGCACGATGACGCCAGTCCTCAGGGGGAGTTCCCGGAGGCTTGGCCGACATCCAAGATGTCGGCCAGCTCCGGGAAAGGATCATGAACCGGCGCTTTTCAGCGCCGATTCGTGATCCGGCTCCCCAGGGGTTAATGACAGCCACCGTTTGGAAGGGCAGGCTGTGCCCTTCCAAACGGTGCCTGGATTAACCCCCTGCCCCCCAGCGATCGGGAGGGAGAGAGGTTTTAAGGACCTCCCCCTCCCTTTCAGGCGCCTCCTCAGCACATGCGGGGGGGGCGCCTGAATTAGATGTCATCGCGCCTCCGCAATGACATCTAATTGCTCCGCCGGGGTCCCGAGTGCTGGGCTGACATCCAAGATGTCAGCCTGCACCGGGGGGGGGGGCACAGCAATCCGCCGGAATCCGGCAGATTGCTGCCTCCTGTGCATGGACGCGCTCAGCGCGTCCATAACACAGGAGAACCACTTGGCTGGACGCGCTGAGCGCGTCCATAGCAGCCAAGTGGTTAAGGTGGTATTTGGTGGATTGGATGTATGGGAGATGGGGCGGAGTTTATTCGGCTTGCTTTAGGTGAGGTATGGTGGAAGTGTGGGGTTCCCTGTCAGCACTGTCTATTATTTTTATTGTTATATGTTATTTTACATTTGGTGGGGTTTTATAGCTGTGGCCGATAATAAATATATATCATTTCACAGTACAGTATTTGTGTTTTTATTGTGTTGTGTTCATTTATCTCATTGCGTACGACTGGTCATCAGTGAGTGACTTAAATATGTTATTCATTTTTTTTTGTTAGAAATTCCAATCATTCACCCTGTTTTTTTGGTTTTTTTTAGGCTAACGCATGCCACCCATATTACATTCCTGACGCTGTCCCCCTTAGTAAGCCGTTAGCGCATCGGTTTTTGTACTTTGCGCATCCTATACTTAACATGGGGAGCGTAATCATTAATTATCGTTAAGATAAGTAAGGTAATCCATAGTGCTAAGCGCTAATTACCACAGGGATGTGCAAGCCAACATTTTAGCGAGTCCTAAAAGCTGGTGCTAAATGATTCTGCAAATGCTAAATAATTTAGCAGACCCCTAAAACCCCCCAAATAAATCCCATACTCGCCTCTCATCCCGCGGGCGAAGACGGTGGCCCCATCCGCCGCTTCTTGTCACCAGGAGCAGAGTGAGACTGGGAACAAATAGTTCCCAGTCTCCCTACACAATCACTCCGAGGCGCTGCAAGATTTGGTGAGACCGAGATCGCGCAGGGCTCGAGGCACGGAAGTGCAAACTTCCATGGAGCTCTATGGACTCCAAGAGAAGATACTTGCAGCGGCACGGAAGCGCTACTGAGTATCCCAGCAGTTAGTGCTGCGTTCCGGTGTAAGGTGCTGAGTTAGCGCCTGCCCCCGGAATACCACGTTAACATGAGGACGCTACAGGAAAATCTGCATGTGCAGCTTTTTCCCGTTAGTGTCTCCGTGTTAGCGCAAATAAGGGAATAGGGCCCTACATTTCTTCTGTTTGAGCATCTTGTCACGTGGCCTGCATCTGTAAGATACCCTTGGGCCTCCCGATCCCAACCCGCAATTTATACAGATTGTTTTTCCCCAGGACGCTGCGTGCAGTGTTGACAGTGAATCTTGTTTGGAAACATCTGCAAATCCATTTGGCACAGATGCTAGGGATACTTTTAAAATGTGTAAACCATATGTTGTTATCTCAGACTCAGGAAATATTCATATTCACATTGCAATACATTTCCAGAACACGTAGCCACTCATTGCTGATGTGGAATATTTTATGCTTAGTTATTTAATAATAACAATAACAAATAATAATACAAAAACACAAGAAAATAATGATAATGCTGTTCAAGAGGAGATAATGTTTTAAATAATGAAATTGTTCCAAATGTGGAAATGTAGTAAAACACCTTTTTTTATCTGAAACGCTATAGATATTTTTTTAATAAGATATCACGGAAGGATTATTTTATCTAGTATTATTATCTTTAAACACTATTTTTGTCCAGCAGCAAAATTACCGAGAAGGAGAAATTTATAACAACCATACCTTTGGAAGGGGTCGGCAACCTTGGACCTACAGATATTTTGGAACTACACGTCCCATGAGCCTCGGCCGACCTAGGGCCTTTTTCACTAGTGAATGCTAACTGTATGTTTCAGGTGAATAAGCGTTAACATCAAGATTAGTGACTTTAACGCAGGTTTTCCCCATTAGCATCCCCATTTTAGTATTAGGAAGAGAATAGGGCCCCTAGTGAGTGCCCCCCCTCTGCCCCCCCAAATCCCAATTGGTGTTGAATAAATATGAACATAAACATGATATTAAGACACCCTCATACCTCAAATATTGGATCTCGAAAATAAAGAGCATTAGGAAAAAATGTCGCCTCTCTCCAATGTGCTGTTTTTGGCCTAGTCATAATTGACTGTTACACGAACACACTCTTGGACGACACCATATTGGCTGCATAGCTCTATATGCTGCAATCTTCACAACCTCAACGACGGTTTAATAATTTGAAGCATATTGAAACATATACCTATATCAAATCGTTTAATATTTGACTGTTACTCTACTTTTGGTAGATGAGCTGTTTTATTATGGAGTAACGTTTCTATAATATCTCAATAACAAGATGGAACTACTTACATGAATTTCCATCTTTGAGAATTCTGAACATAACAGCAAGGGTTGAACACATTTTCTGTTACACTGCTAAAGTATATATGATAACAGCGTACAAAGGGCTTGACAGTCCAAACTGGAAATCAGGTCAAGGGAAATGTCATTCAATATCTACACTGCAAAAATATGGCCGCCAATAACTAAAAAAGGTTGGAAGCCAGTCCAGTTGTGTCTGAGCTGTGATACCACACGCGTCTTTGTAACTCAGTCATTATATAGTGTTCCAATGGAATCTTCTATGTTACTGCTTTATCTTCAACAGTATTTTGAACAATTAGCAGGTCGTAATTATTTTTTAACTCAATCCAGGGTGCTTGCATAGATGCAACCAAGATGCAAGGCTACATTTTTAAGATAAAAATAGGCTCATAACGGATTTAATTTCTATTCCATTGACTTTTATGAAATACTTAAGGGTGCATTAGTCAGTTTTCTGGCCAATGACCATGTCCCCATCAATGTTAATGGTCTTCTTACATGTAGACCTGCTGTATGATGTTAGGCATGTGATTAAAAATGTCATAAAAAAAAGAAGTGGCAGCACTGCTACTGTAAATGGAAAGAGACATGTCCTAACCTGGGCTGTAACACAGAGAATATGGGATAGAGCAGGGATGATATATCCTTTGTTTGAAGTAATCCACTTGCTAGACCAGAATGGATTAGCTTGACCCCAAAGACCCCCTATCCCCATCGCTTAAAGGCACATAGTGAAGGTAGAGGAGCATGTCAATGTGTAACGTGCACTCACTTGCATAATGACAAGATTTTTTTCTGAGATTAAATAAGGCTGCATTAACTGAATCTTGATATCATCTACCAGTTACCCTTTGTCCATTTCTCACAAGTGTCCAATCCCGAAACTAGACAGGAGAACGCATGACCTAACGAAGTTTGTGGAAACCATTTTTTTCATAAATGCAGTAACCTCCATTAAAGCAAGATATTTCCTTGACCAGTACCAGACTTCTTTTTCCATGGTGTATTATAAATATTATATTCGTTGAACCAGTACCACAATTATTTATGGTAATACATACTGACGAAAAAGGACGTTGTGCTGTGGGCACATTCCAAGACTATGACGGATGGAATCCATGTGCGTCTGTATATCTCTGCCACGAACCCATACGGTTCCGGACGTTGGTGGGTACAGTCCAGTTATTATTGATCTAAATAAGAACAGAAGCAGATGGTATTATCTAAGGGTAAAGAATACACAGAATGTTAAAAAGACAAACCGTGGTCAGTCCAAATGGTTCACCCAAAAAATTAATTTTCAGCAGCCCAAATACAAAACTGGAGCAGAACATAGATAAATTACAGTACTTTAGCATGTCCCGTGTTTTGTACAGAACATGCAAAACAAAACAGGTGCTAGGAATAACCAGGCAATGCACACACAAAACGTAAAGCTGTAGCACTTTCTTAAATTTGATAAAAAGTGATTGTGTAGACCAAAAACAATGTCAAAACACATATAAATGTGTCCCAAATGCCCTTGTTTGCATCCGATATCTGCCTGTTATGTTTGTAGCCAAATCCATCCCCAACTTTGGCTCTACACCAATATATCAGGTTCGAACAATGACATGTGTCCTAGTGCAGGGTGCCCATGCTTACCACTGGAATGACCACGTAGTCTCCTACTTCATTCTTATTGGAATCAAGAATGCTTACAATTAGCTCTATCTACTTTTTGCTGAAATAACCAGTGTTTCACTTGCATTACTTATGGAATGGAGCAAGCAATAATGATTTACTGAAAGGCATTTGCTGCTCCACTTTTATATGGGCCCCTTATAGGCTAGAGATTGGCAAACAGCGAGGTGGTCAAAAGCAGTTGACGATTAAAAATGCCATTCTTATTATTCTTAAAATGCTAGCGCTACAAGAAATGGTTTGTTCTGTTAGATATGTTTTTCTAGTTTAATTGGGGTTGATTCACTTGTGAATGTGATGTCACATTTACATACAGGGCTATTCAGAGAGAGGTGAAAACCTTGAGAATTGGCAGGAGAATGAACAATTTGGAAAGTGAGATAAATAGGAGAATTTTACTGGTTTGACAGTTTTGACCTATAATTTTCAATTCTCCAGTCATTCTCAAGGTTTTCACTTCTTTCTAAATAGCCCTGATATGGTTGAACAAGTTAATAAAAACCCCATAACATACATGACGGCAAATATGAGAGAACACCACGCTCCTGCTTCAATAACAAAAACACAAAGAGAAAGTAAGAAGCCAAATATGTCCTGTTTTGATGCTTCTCTGCTCGATACTTGTTATTTAACACCTTTACACAAACCCAGACTAGGTGCTGCTTAATATGTGCAATATAGAGTTAACAATCCCCCATTTATCAGCGGTGCCAGTTATAAACTGAATTCATATAAAAGAAGCGGGGGTAGGTGAGACCAGTGTTATTTTTTGAAAACAGGGACAATTGGGAGGTATGCACCCAGGTACACATTCATACACAGCTGTATACAAACACCCAGACGTACACGAAAGGACACATACATACGTATACATGGCTATATCCACATCCATATATATATACCAGATGCTTACATATACACAGATACACACACCCAGGCTTGGACAGACAGTATACACACTATAGAGGTGTATAGATTTTGAGCGTATCCAGGATATGTCTTGTCAAGTCAACTCCAGATGGTAGATGCTTAATATAGAAGAGATTTGTAGTGTTTTACATTTTGACATGAAGGATATGCTATAGGTGTTTTATCCTTATCGAGGTATATCATTGAATAATGTCCTTACTGTGAACCGGTTATTGGCTGCCTAGTCGAATTATAACAGAGGCATTGAATGATGACCTGAACTCTTTGAGTAATTACATTTGTCTGATGGAGGCACAAGGCTTTCTTGGCCAAGTGAATAAATAGCCTGAGCCTCCAATATGTTACCATGAGATAGAAGAACAAGCCTCAAACTCGTTAGACAAAGAGAACGCAATTCTAAAAGAAGAGATCTGATTTCTTGGCATGAAACAGAAACTGGGTATTTATGAGAATTCATTAAACATTTACAATCACCACGTAACGGAGAAACTGGAGACTCTACGTTGAGCATATTTCCTTATTTACAATAAGTCGGTTGATAATAGCAATCCAGATTTATGATAGAGTAGGACGAACAGACACCTACAGAGTTGTTGTTTTCCCTGCACCGTTGTGACCCAAGAAGGCAGTGATTTGCCCTTCGTAAAACGTGATGTTCATCATGTCCACAGCTGGCTTGAAGCTGTTCCCGAAGACCTTCACCAGATCCTGGACACACACTCCAGGAACCATGCCTGGTGGCTCAGGTTCAAAAAATGGATTAGCTAAAGAAAAAAGAGAATTTTCGTTTATGGATTTGAGACCAAAAAGGAGACTTGACAAGAAATGTATATGTTAGTTAAAAATTCTGGTAATTAGAGAAGTGCTGCTGATCAACTTGAACATTGGCCTTCACAGTATGTGTTGTACAGGTTAGGTTGCAGTCACATGAGTGCACTGAGTGCATCCGTGGGACTGCACTTCCCTGCGTCGGGGAGGGCCACACGGGGGACGCGCGCACAAATTGCAAGCGCTACCACTGGACGTTAAAAAGCCCTCCCTGTCAAAAATCTACAACAGACGCTGACGGGCTACAAAGCACAATCTTCCGTAGGAGGGTCTTGCTTTGTTGTGCTGAGAGCAATAACTACGCTCAGCGACGTAGCCACATAGGCATCAGAGTGGAAGGAACGTCCACTCTCACGGACATTCCTTCCACTCTGAAAAACTTGTGACCGCAGCCTTGATTGAAATGTTCACCTCTTAGGATGTCTATCCTTAATATTTTATTGTATTTATAATTGTATCTAGGTTCTAGGATCTAGCACCAAGGTTCATCGTTCTGTGCTAATTATGGGAAATACATCATAGAAGCACACATATTTCTTGGTAAGACGACCAAATATTCTATGTCCTTAGCATATTGGCATCAAAGGGCCCTATTCCCTTCTTCACAATAACATGGGGATGTTAATGGGGAAAATCTGTGCCTGCATGTTAACATGATATTCCGGGGCAGGTGCTACTTCATGGAGGGTTGCACTCTCGCGAGATTACGCAGCGCCGCTGAGTGATCGCATAGGGTGACTGGGAACTATTTGTATATGTATATGTATAGGGTGTTCAATGATTTTGCGTTTGCGTTTGACCTGCGTTCTGTAGCTGTACTCATTAAAAACTATATATGTACTGTTAAGAAGGGTTAGGCCCAGTATATCTGAGCTTTTGGATTGCACCATTTTCTTGGTCTCTAGTGGACTGCTTTTTGTATATTTCTATAATTTTATACTGAAACATTTATCTTTGTTTTCGCATAACTCTATTCACCCTCAAATGCTTCATCCTTGTCTAGTCTTTCCTTTTCTTGTTCATCGAGTTTTTGTTTCTCAACCTTCTCTTGTTCTTTCTTCAGTTTGTGTTTGCAAGCGTCGGCCTCGTGGAGCTTGTTATCAACAACCTCTTTGCTCGGACTTTCATGCCGTTTACCTAAATAGTACAAATGCAGGACAGGACACACAAAATAATTCCATGTTAGGCTAGGGTCAAACGAACGCATTATTTGCAGCGACCGTCAAAAAGTGCGTCCGAAAGCATTGACGTATTTTTTCACGAATGCGCGAAAACTGTCAGACGACGCGCATTTTCGTGTGTGATTTTTCTACGGATCGTTAATAAAAGACTTTTTGCGTCTGGACGTTATGTAGGCTGGACATTAGCAGTGTCTGACATCTCCTAATCACGCATACACGCCACTATACCGCCGCAGCACACTCTGTACGTCAGTACTAGCGGTTCTGCGTTCTCGAAAATATGCGTTCATTTTCCGATTGCGTTGCGCGGCCGAACTTTCGTGCGACTGTACTTCGTATATTGGCCGTCATTGCCCGTCATTTGCTGCTACTGCGGCCGTGATTAAGTGCACCTAAACGCACGTTAAAAGTGCGTTAGTCTGACCCCAGCCTAAAAGTCTAAAATATTATTACCAGATATTTGTGATATGTTCCTTTTTTTATTATAGAAGATCACATTAATGTTATGCAAACATGATAACTCGATGTAGTGTTACCCATTTCTGCTTTGATACTCTGCATCTTTCACCTTCGCCATCATTTATGTTTTCTTGACGTACTAGAAAATTTGTATCTTTACCAACTATACCTTGAATTATCATTGAATTTTTTTAAAAAAAAGGAATAGTGCAACTGTTCACCTAGGGCTTCCTATTCCATGGTTGTTGTTAAAGTCAGACGCTATAGAAAAAATTCTGTGGCAGACGTTAACCATTTTTTTATATCTAAAAAAAAAAAAATTGAGAAAGTATTTTACCAGGAAGGATACATTGAGATTTCTCTCGTTTTCAAGTATGTCCTGGATGGCGAGTATGTACAGTTAGGTATCTTGCCCAAGGACACTTACTGGAGAGCTGCTCTTGCTGGGATCGAACCTGTGTCTCCACAGTCTCTCAGTTATAGAGCAGTGATGTTAACTCTACTCCACCCAGCTGGCACGACCATTAGTGTCTCACCTTTAACGTGCATATTCCAACCAAGACACTAAAGTTGGCTGAAGGCGTTAAAATAAGCAAGACGTTAAGAATTGTGTAGAGCAGTGATATTAATGGATGGAGCTACTGACAAAGGGTGCGCCTGCAGCAAATGCTAATTAAACCCCTGTGTTTGTATTTCAGCCATGGTATAAATGTAACTAGAGCCTTAACAACTCCATGGACCTCATTTGCTCAGGGAAGTTAACACTAGGATTTACGTGTCATTATGAGCTCTCGCTTTAAGGAGGTGTTAAAGTGCTTAGCGTATTAGTGTGACGCCCACTGAGCGCGTAGAGAAGATAGGCCTGCAAACACCTACAGGGGCTTCTCTGGTTTATTGTGGAGCCTGGTGCTGGTGTGAATATATTATATATATTATGTCACAGACTGAGAGGAACATGAGAGATCCCAGACTTATAAATCCCAACACGGACTTGCCCCCATCCGACTTCACATTATCCCTTACCCCTGATAATGTCCATGGACTTGTCCATTCCCCCCCATATATGTCCCACTACCCCCCCCCTCCACCCCATATGCTTTGGCAATGCTAAAATGTATTTGGTCCTGCTAATAAAGCTTATTTTGATTTGATTTTGATTTGATTTGATTTATTATTACAAGCCTGAGTGTTGCTGGAGCCCCCCCCTCCCAGTACCATTGACAAACAATAAAGGCATTTGTTGAAGACTTTGAACCTTCTAAAGGCAAACATAGCTATGTTCTTGGACAGAGGTTCCCGTCCCTGGTCCTGAGGTCCTCCTAACAGGCCATGTTTGCCAGATATCTGAAGCACAGAACAGGTGGTATGAATTGCGGCTCAATGATTGCAGGATTCAATCTGCTTTTCCCCAAGGTAATCCCTAAAACCTGGCCTGTTAGAGGTACTTGGGGACAGGGTTCAGAAATACTATTCTAGGAGAAAGTGGCTGGATTTTTTAAATTCTTGATCATATGGATCACTGGGTTCTGATCTCAGGTACAGGAGGAACATCGGCCAGTTTATATGTAAGTAACTGAGTAAAGGTGAAATGCAAATTCACTATAATTAAGACTAGAATATACAACTGAGTTTAGGTTAAGCCAGATTCTTTAGTATATCTGTATTAATTGTCACATGTTCAGTCCTACTGTTAGGTTCTCGAGAGCTGAGAGTCCAAGAATTAAAATAATTACACAAAGGATTCTGGTAAAACACAAGAGACATAAATATCACAATTCTTCATCCATGCCCTTACTTTGTGATTCATTTGGATCCTCTTCGTTGTGTTCATGATGACTATACATCTCCGTATCTACAGAATCAACTTTAAAAATAAGATTAGGGCATTAGTAGGTAGTTAGTGGAAGTTTAAACACAGCAAGCAGATGTGATGAGTAGACGACGACACGTTGAAGGTGTAAAATAATTGTCAGGGCAACACAAGAGTTAACGAACCAAAATGTAAACGCATTCAATAAATATACGTTTACTATGAACCAACATTAAGGTGATGGCATAACGTCACTATAGTAATGAAAACAAAACATCACTGGATCTAATTTGGGTTTGTGTAGACGTTATGGATGGGGATTAGACTGTTGATTGTGAGGGCAGGATATAGAATTGGGAGGAGAAATTGGGTGAAGCGTGGTCAGTGGTCACCCAACTGGTCTGGCCATTTGCCTGGTATGACTGATTGACATATGTTTTCCTCTGGATACCAATTAGTAAACGATAGAACTTCTGAAGGTAATTGTTTGCACTAGAACAGTGTTTCCCAAACCTGTCCACAAGACCGGCCAACAGGCCAGGTTTGCAGGATATCTGAAGCACAGCACAGGTGATATGATTTGCTGCTCAGTGATTGCAGGATTGAGTCTCCGTTTCCCCAATGTAATCCTTAAAATCTGGCCTATTCACAGTTCCTGGGGACAGGTTTGGGAAGCACTGCACTAGAACGTGCGCAGAGATTTCATGAACATTTGGGTGATTTATTCTGCAAACAATGGAGAGAGGAAGACAGAAAACTCTGCTGTAATCGGATTTTTTTCCCACATCAAAAACAGTTTTAAAAATATGGGGCCAAATTACATACTTGGTGCTAACGTTAGCGCTCACCTGCGTGAGCGTTAACGTTAGCCCTAGTATTTACCGCATATTTCAATCCAAACGCTAACGGGTTAAGTAACCGTTAGCGTTTGGTATCTTGCGCTTTTCAGCGCGAGGTTACTGCACTTTGCGCTCCCTATACTTAACATGGGAGCGCAAAGTGTTAATTACAACGTCCTAACACGGATTACCATCCGGCCGCGGCCAGGACTTGGTGCTAACAGATTCCGCTACTGCAGAATCCGTTAACATCAAGATACTCACCTCTTGTCCCGCGGCGAGGACCGCAGCTCTGTCCGCCTCCTCAGTCTGGCGGGAGCAGGGAAAAACTGGGGGGAAAAGTCCCCCCAGTCTCCCCCTGTATATCACTACGCGAGATCTGGCTGGTCATGTGACCGCTGGCAACTGCTTTAATGGAGTTCTATGGACTCCATTGAGAGGATGTGCGCGGCTGCCCTTAGCGCTGCCGCGCGCATCCCAGGGCTTAGCATCCGCAAACAATGCAGGCAGCTTTTTTAGCGCCTGCATTGTAATCTAGCACTAAAACGCGGGTGCTAGGGGGAAAACTGTGGGCGCAGTTTTTCCTCCCTAGCGCCTGCGTTTTAGCGCTAGGATCGTAATTTAGCCCCTGGTCATCATTACTTCACAAGTTTTATCAATGATTTATATAGAACCATTATACAAATGATAGTAGATACAATATATTTAAGGTACACTTGAATGGTACTAGTATACCTTTTACCGGTAATGTAAACTAAAAGGTCAGAATCCCAATAAAAAATATTTTTATGCCAAATTTCAATATTACAAAACATGTTAATTTTCCATCGCATTAAATAATTTCGGCGCATTTTATTAACATCAACTTCATCACCGAACAAAACACATAAATGAACATGAGCTAGGCATGACCCTGTAACGCATTTCATGCCTTTAAATCAAGGCTGATTACATATTCTGTTAAAATATGCCTGGGTTTAGTTAGACATAAATGCGCCCAGTGTTGTTTAAGATTAGATAAGCTTATCACCCTCCGCCATACAATGAAATTAGCTCAGTTTCTTTTTTTTATTTGAGTTTTCTCATTAGCTTCAAAGTCGCTCAAATGACTCAGCTGCAAGTAATTCCAGAAAAATAATTACAAGCCACTTAAAAGTTCAAAAGAAGTCAATAATATTCCCAGTATACTGTATCTAATCTTTCTTTCCTGGGTCACAATTACACACTGTACTGTCATCTAGCTAAATTACTATTCCTCGCTACCTACCGTCTCCTTCCCAGGGATTTGAAAACGTAAACCAATAAGTCGCCAAGAAAGGGAAATACCACGGCTTTGGTATTCCGTATTCTCCTAAAAATGCACAAATAAAAACAAGATATGTGATAGCGGCTCAACGGCATTAAATCCTGTGTTGATTACTTTATGGACTAATGTTAGACATTTTAGCTGTCCCTGTAGCAGTCAACGGGTTAATGTTCTCTGATACTTAAATTGGTTATAAAGAATTAATACATTTTAAAATGTTAATTAATAACTTCACATGCGTGGACTGTTAAAGGGCCACTAACACCAAACAGGTAAATGATTCATTTTGTTTCTTTTATGTTGCTGATATCTTACATGTATTTTGTTTTTCTCATGTATGTTTAATTAAGAAAATATATTACTCTACACGTACTCAATATTTTGGGTTGTAAACAGTGTCTTTACAGCACATGTTCCTCGCTAAGTGGCATTGGGCATAAAAAGGACTCTATGGGTCAGAAGACTAGAAAACTGACCTATTGACTTGCATTGGGTGGAATCTATCAGGGATATTCAGAGAGTGTGAAAAGCAGGAGAATGACTGGAGAATGAAAAATTCGAGGTCAAAATAGCCGATTTGGAAAGTGAGATGAAAGGGAGAATTTTTCTGATTTGGCTATTTTGACCTAGAATTTTTCATTCTCCAGTCATTCTTCAGTCATTCTCCAGTCATTCTCCTGGTTTTCACGCTCTCTGAATAACCCTGTATGTAAATGACATCACCAGGGGTGTCATTCAGTGTTGTTAGCCCGCTGTCATATCTCATCTGCCATCTTTTAGCTTGGATAGCATAGTCAACACAATAGATCCCATGCAGCCTTGTCTAAACGTTCCCTGCACCACCCATTGCCTCTTCACTACTGTTTTATCCTATACCGCAGCTGTAAAGTGAAACCTGTGCTAAGATTTTGGTAAATGTTATTTATTTATTTATTTATAAAGGATTTTACCAGGAAGGATGCATTGAGATTTCTCTCGTTTTCAAGTATGTCCTGGGTTCAAGAACATGTTGTATCATGGGAAAAATAGACGAAACGGAAACAGGAGCTAAAAACCTAACTTTATTTTTCCTATTTATATGCAATTTTTTTCTTTTTTTTTTTAAAGGATTTTACCAGGAAGGATACATTGAGATTTCTCTCGTTTTCAAGTATGTCCTGGGTGTAACTCAAGCAAAGAAAAAAAAAAAAGAGCATGTGTTTTGTAATGCACAAGTAATGTAGTTACAGCTTATGATAGTGGCAGTGTCCGTTTAATAGTTATTGTTGAAAAGCAATGATCGGAGGGAGTTGTATGCATCCTGCAAAGACTGCTTTGATGTGCTCTACCTATTACCAAACCAGTGATTTTTTATTTTATTTTAAAGAATACTATGGGATCCTTTGTAACTTGCGAGGATTTTCTACAGACATACAGGGTTATTCAGAGAGTGGAGAAAAGCAAGAGAATGACTGGAGAATGGACAATTCAAGGTCAAAATAACCAAACCAGAAAAATTCTCCCTTTCCTCTCACTTTCCAAATCGGCTATTTTGACCTAGAGTTTTCCATTCTCCAGTCATTCTCCTGCTTTTCACCTCTCTCTGAATCACCCTGATGAGCTTTGCTTGATTGTTTTTCCAAGCAATATTTTGAAACTGTAATCATTTTATGACCCCTAATATTTTGATGGCACAAAGCTTTATTAATTTATTTTAAAGGAAATGTAACAAAGAAGGTGTTTAGGGACAGGGGGAAAATGGGTTATTTACCAAGCTGTAGATTTGTGGAGAATATGCACAGAATATGTTATAAGCCAAATTAGCTGAATGTATAAACATTGCAACATCTAGTTGCAATTGCTTCAGGACTCTCTGGGTCAGTTCACTGCCTAATAAATAACTCTGTTGAGAAGTTTTGCTTAAAAGGAACAAGATGTTTTATTTACTCAAGTTAATTAACAGACACATTTACTTCCTGCAATGTACATTATTGCATTCTTTATTGGTGCAATGGTTTATTTACTTAAGTTAATTAACAAACACATTTAGTTCCTTAAATATGCATTATTGCAATTTTTTATTGCTCAGTGGGACTGTGATTCATCCATACATGTGAAACATTATGTGCTCCTAGATAAGAAGGACCAAGTGAGTACAGTCTGTACAGAGAGGACACTCACGTGTAAGGTGTGATAAATGCCCGCATTTTACACATATGCACTGAATGATCGATACATTGAGTTTTCATATGAATTCTTTTAGAACTCATCGTAAGCAGGTTCTTGCTGAATCCAGCCGCTCTCTGCATTTATAATAAACCTATGGGGTTTATTTACAGGTCTATTCACTAAAGGGTGACGTCAGGAGAAATTAAAATTCTAGGTCAAAATAGCTAAACTAGAAAAATTCTCCCATTTATCTCACTTTCCAAATCGGCTATTTGGTCTAGATTGTTCTCATCTCCTGCCAATTCTCCTGAATTTCACCCTTTAGTGAAAAAACTCTTTATAGTAAGCGCCAACATTTCACATAGTTGCAAACTTGCCAAACTTCAACTTTTCAACAAAACAAAAGTCAAAATATGGCAGGAGAACCTTCATCAATGAAGCTTCTCCTGCTGCTGTTTGAATTTCCTTTTTTCCTGAAACGCTGAGGTTTGTCACAGTTGCATTTATGGCAGACACTGGCAAACACTGGCAAACACAAAAAAAAAGTCTTAAGCCTTTCTAATATTACGTTTTGTAAAATATAATAATGCTAGTTATTTTTTTATATTTCACATAAGAAACATGGAATAATGTCTAAACCACAGATGTGGCACCTGGATATTTTAAAGTGAAAAATAAACAATTTAACAAATAAGTAAAAAAACATAATTAGATAAAACACATAAATTAAGTTAAAAAAATACCTTTCGAGATATTGGGGTGGAAAAGCATCTTTAAAATTATTTGGTAATCTTTCAAACATAGGATGATATATATAGCCTCATTAAAAAATGATGGACGTAAAGAGGAAGGGACTCACACCAGTCCTAGATAGTCGCATTAGTTTTGAAAAGTATATTGTGAAGTATAAGCATATTAACCACTGCGTGGCTGACCCTTTCTAGAGTCGCCGTTGTTTTGTGCAAACACACACGCTCACACTTATAAATGAAGGACACTTAGGCCTTTACTGCAGTAGCGAAATTTGACCAGCTGGGGGAGCCCTCTGTCTGTCAAATGACCTTACTGTATCTGTATATATAGAGTTACATACGTGGTTACAGTTTAGTTAATAAAAAGTGACTTTTCTTAAAAACACTTGGTCCTTCCAGTGGGTTTTTTTTTGTATTCAAAATTTTTATTAAAAGGAAATAAGACAGATGTGACAGGATATAACTACAAGAAATATCATAGTGCATGGCAGTAGTTCTCTTCCAGTGGTTTCATGGAAAGCCACTTGGTAGTGAAGGGGTTAAGACATTATTTACTATTACTATAGTTACACTTATTTTGTGAAAATTAGAACCGTGGCTCAAACCAAATTTTTCCTGCTGTCATGTGACATGCAGCCAGTCACAAAGTTCCATTTTACTGCCAACACGTCAGACATGACAGCAGGGTTAAAGGGTTAAAACAGATGTGTGCAGCATTAAAATCTTTACAATACCCTGTCAGTGTCATCCTCAGGCCTAAGTCAATATTCTTTAATAATGAACGAGTTGGGGGAAAAAACCCCAAATCATTTAGTGACTTGTGGATGAATAGAGCCTCTACAAATGAACCAGGTCAATAAATTGCATGTTGCTAATTAAACTACCTGGGAATACGTGGTCAATGTACCACGCAAGAGTCCAGTACACCAAGGCATCGAAGAGCATCATGAATATGGAGAAGAGGAAACTGTATTCATCTCCCTCCACGGGGCTCTTCCTGATGTTGCTCCACTGTAGTCCAAGCCCTTGCTCTTCGTATCTTGATAAGTACTCCGTTCCAAATCCAAATGCAACGGGAGACAAAAAGCTCTGTGAGGGATACAGGGAAATGGGTTTAAATGCATCAAGGAGGCAACGAGGAGACAACAATACAACAGAAGCTCTGAAAATCTGAATGCTGGCCTTGGAAGATATGACCTTGGGAGAAACTGAAATACGTTTTGGCTTCATAAGGAATGAAGATATATGCAGTTATTGTAAAACTAAAACCAGGTATTCTATATGTCGAGTTTGTGTCGTCCGGATGATGGGATGGTCATCAACAGCTTTTTAACCTGGGCGGCTTGTATTGCCCTTTCATGTTTCTGACATAATAAAGCACCTTGGAGTGATTCATTGATGGATTTCACTGTAAATGAGAAGATTCTCTGAGCTACAAAGTATAGAGATGCCGGTTAACTCCTTCATTACCAAGAGATTTTAAAAAAGAAAAACTGTGTCGGGAACCACTGGGTTTTTTAAAATCGTTTTTAATGGTTTATAAAGTAAGAAATGTTTGGGAATATTCCCAGTGTATTTCTTACTGGAATAACCTATTTGGCAGGCAGATGTGGCCATCGGCTGGCCAAACGGAGTTACTACAGTTCAGGGCACCGTACAGGATCATCTGGGGAAAAAGTTTCTCAGAGACATTCCCCAGCTGATTTTAAAAAGTCAACAAATAAACAACATGTGTAGCGATATCAATGTCCCATCAAAAGGTTAATTCCAATGGATTCCTAGAACTTCTCCACTTCTTGTGGAGAAACATAGAAACCTAGAAAAATGTCGGCAGATAAGAACCTTTCAGCCCATCTAGTCTGCCCAATTACATGGATACTTTACCTGGATTTATCTTTTGTTTAGGATAGCCTTATGCCTATCCCATGCCTGCTTAAATTCAATTACTGTTTTGGCCTCTACCACTTCAACTGGAAGACTGTTCCATGTATCCACCACCCTCTCAGTAAAATAATGCTTCCTGATGTTACTTTTAAACCTTTGCCCCTCTAATCTAAGACTATGTCCTCTTGTTTTGCTACTTTGTTTCCGTTTAAATATACTCCCTTCCTCTACCTTGTGGATTCCCTTTACGTATTTAAATGTTTCTATCATATCTCCTCTGTCTCGTCTTTTTTCCAAGCTATACATGTTAAGATCATTAAGCCTTTCCTGTTAACTTTTCTCCTTCAAGCCGTACACCATTTTAGTAGCCCTTCTCTGAACTCTCTCAAAGATGTCTATATCCTTCTGGAGATACGGTCTCCAGTACTGCACACAGTACTCCAAGTGAGGTCTCACCAGTGCTCTGTACAGTGGCATGAACACTTCCCTTTTCCTACTAGGAGAAGTTCTAGGAATCTGTTGGAACTAACCTTTTGATGGGTCATTGATATCACTACACATGTTGTTTGTTTGTTGAATTTTCATATTGGAGGATAAAGCCAATAATTTGTGGTTAGCGTTAATCCCAGTTTTTGTTCCCATACCAACGCTGTGAGGGTTTGTGTGCTATGTGCACTGCCCTGCTGGGGATGGAGGTAGGAGGAGGACTGAGATCCACTGACTAATATATTAACAGTATAATCGAACACTGCGATATTATCACTATAAAGTCAGCTTTTATGTATTTATGTATTTGTAGAAATTAGAATCATACCACCAGCGTTTTGAGTTTGAAAGTCATTCTATCCTGCCAAGCGAAGCAGAGGATGTGGGGTAAGTAGAGTGTAAAATAAATGACCCCGCTACAGGCAGCTGCCAGGTTGGCTTTAGAGAAGAACACGCTCATCAGGAAGCCTTGCATGATCGTTGCTGTTGTAAAAGCCATCAAAAAGATGAACAGGATAATTGGATTGCTGTAGTAGAGAACGCCACCACCCTGGAAAGAAAATGAGAAAAATCCTCAGCGCTATTTTTATGTTTCGTACTAATTAGAGCAGACAAAACAACTGCTCTTGCATGGAGTCTAGATCTGATTAGATCCACATAAACAATTTCCTGTCCTCTATTCTTCATATAGATAAACATGTTTTCATTTGTGTTCCATAAATAAATACACAAGGTTTATTCACTAGATGCATAATTTTATAAATTGTTATAGTTAGGGAAACAATGGATAGTAAATACAATACTCTGCTACAGAATAACTGACAATAGAGCGGAATAAACTCAGATTTGGTGTTAAAGACTAGGACACATACTGCAAAACTGTAGAATGATGTGTAACTAAGCATTCCTCCCACTTGATACCATTTTTGGCACTCCTGACTCTGGGGGGCCCCTGCCCTACCTTCCTAGGTTTGTTTTCTGGTCTTCCAATTGTTACCTTAAAAAAATATCCAAATATTCTTGATTAAATTGATAAATAAAAACAGAAAGTAAAACTAATCTTAAATACTGTAAGAACACAACAGCTACATACTGTATGTATAGTAAGTACAGTTACATCATATAGCGGTTCTGTACTGTTTCAGAACTTCCTTAAAATTTGTAGGGTCTTTAGCGTCTGACGACGAACTTGTACGACGAATTTGACGACGAATTTGTAGCGTCTGACGACGAACCATATATCGGGATTAGGCGATATATAGTTCTAACAACCTGATTCTCAAAGCTACTGAACCAACGACAGGGAAGCTCTTACTCCCTCCTCCTTAGCTGTTTACATGCATCAATAAAGTTTTGCTTGTTGACATTATCTTTTAGGGAGCGGGAGGAAGGAAGGCAGCAACATTCATCAGCAGAGATACAGAGGAGCAGAATGGAGCCCCGGCTGAGAAATTGGTTTCTTCCTGTAATAAAAACGATTTCAGTCCTATTAAGGAAGGTAATCGTAACTTTATGCGCCAACGTTGCTTTTCAAAATACTCACAATAACAAAAATTAAGAAAAGCTTTTTTCAGGAACAAGAACCAAAAATAGCAGTCACAAAAAACAAATCTTGCAATAATTGCCTAAAGACCAAACACAGACGTCATCAAGTTGTCTGTAGGACATTGACACAGTCACTGAGATATTTATTTTGCATATTCAACCCCTAGAGCAACGTGACCAGTTGCAATTTAACTTGCTTAGTGATAGATAGATATATTTTTTTGTGGTGGTTATTATCAGCATATACTGTACATGCCCTTATTTACATGCCTTGAAAACTTAAAGGGGCGCCCAAAGCACCATAAACGGGTCAGCTTGTTGTGGTGTTTAGAGTACTTGTTATTGGTGGGTGTGTAATCCCTTCCATCTACCTAATTTCGAACATTAAGGCAGCCGGACAAAGACCTGAAGCGTCCCCTGCAATGCTCAACCATCCACCAACGATGCTCTTCCTTTCTCTTCCTACCATGAATAATAGAAATTCGGTACCAAATAGCCTTTACCATTCTCAGCAATGACATACTCTCCCACAAATATTACATTAGCGTGATAAGCGGTTTTTCCAGGACTGTTCCCTAATCTCGCCCTAACACAGGACAAGGCTGTCCCTGGATATAGACATGCTTGGTACATATCTTTATGGTGTCCCCACACGAAACAATTATTATTAAAAAAATTGTAAATAATAACAAACAGTATATTTTTATCGCACTGTATTATGAACCAGATAAAGAATATCCAAAAATGTAGATAAGTACCTGAAGGGTGGACAAGCTGGACCAATCCATCCAGTAGACCCCCGTCTGCCACGCCTATGACCATGAATGGGATAGTGGGCCAGGTTTGATTAAGGGTGGTGGGCAGATAGTGGGCAAAGCCCCAAATCCTGATGCAGTTAAGGCAAGTCAGGACTGAACCAGTTAGGGGGCTTTTTTAACTAATATTTACAGCAAGCCTATATGTATGCTTTTATTATGTGCCAGCTGGGAACTATTCAGCCATGCCTGGTGAGAAGACTCTGCAGAAGAGGCACATCATTTAATATAAATTTAAGGACTAGATAAGTGAGTAATTCTTTTTTCCTTCCATTTTTATTATTATAATATCTTAGTATTTTTGCATATTAATGCACCATCCGCACAATGGATTAAAAAGCCGTATTGTCTGCAGCCCGCAATGTTCTCCTAACTCCGTATGCATTTGATATGTGTTTTTAAAACCCTCTTAATCCCTCAAATGTAAACTAGAATACACATTCCTAGTTAGAAAAGAAGTGTATAAACTACATTTAGCATTCATGCTTTTAAGCTGAAAGCTGTCTAAAGGTCTTTGAGTGCCTGGTGAAGAGACATCTGTACGGCCCTACCTTGAATGGGCCATTTAGAAGTATTTTTAGTCTCTGCATTTTCTAAGAATTGTAAACCCGGGGAAATATGTTCAGTAAATTCCATCACAAAAAAACACAATCCAGCCACCTTTATTCTTCTTCCTTGTGAGATCTGACAAAGCTGATAATAAGTGGTGAGAACGGAGAGTCTAAACCATGTTGACAGACACATAACATTCTAAGAAGCCTGCACTTCCACAACTAGACCTCTCCACAAACAACAACTTTCTCTATCTCTCTCCTCCTGCTCTCTCTCCTTTTCTTTGTACACTTTACCTATCCCTCTTTCTCTGTCTTTCTCCATTTTTCTCTTTTTTTTTCTCGCTCTTGTTTTTCGATTTTCTTTCTTTTGCTCACTTGCTCATTTTTCTTTCTCTTTCTTTTCCCCTCGTTTTTCTCTCTGGCCTTTCTCTTGCTGTCTGGCCTTTCTCTCCTTTCTCTATTTTTTCTATCCTTTCTCTCTTGTTTCTCGACTCTCATGTCTTTCTCTATCTCTTGCTTTCCCCCTATTTCTTCGTTATTTTTCACATTTTTCTATTTGTCTCTTTTTTCTCTCTTCCTTCTTTGTAGCTTTGTTTTTTCTCTCACATTTTCTCTGTTCTTGCGCTTTCCTCTCATTCTTATTTCTTGTTTTCTCTTCTTTCTCGCTTTTCTCACTAATTCTTCTTTCTCTCATTTTATCTCACTCACTTTTCGCTTTGTTTTTCTCACTATTTTTTGTTTTCTCTCTCTCTTGTTTCTCTCTCTTCGTTGTTTCTCTTGCTTTTCTCTCTCTTTCTCTCTCTCTCTCATTGTGTTTCTATTTCTTCTTTCTTTCTTCATTTTACCCTTTTGGGTTTGAAAGGCTACATGCTCATTTACAAATATATTTACTCATGACTAATAAATAATAAGAATTATCATATAAAATTTCCAAAAAGTTGAGATCCAGTGCCATTTCTATGCCGAGTCCCGGCTAGAGATGTGTTGGCATAATACTCGAATACATATTAGTATTCCTCATTTTGATAGGGCATGTAAAATACCATTTGGAAGCATGCATTTAATGGCCTTAAAGAGATTAATTATACATTGAAATTGATATTCACGAGTTGCAAGCCCAAGTTACAACAAGACTACTTGATTAATCAGTCCCCATCACTTGTACGACTTGAGCAGGCCCAGACTGGCCATTGGGCGTCCCGGGAGTTTGCCCGGTAAGCCGATGGCCTTGATGGTTGGTCGGCTGGCGGCCCTAGAGAAACACAACGGTTTAAGGCCTCACACCTCGCCTAAGGCGGCACAGTGCAAGGCAGTGTGCAGGCCTGCCAGCCAGCGCCCTCAGAAAATTGGCACGGGGATTCAGATCTATGTGTTTCCTCACTCGTGGAGCAATGTGGTCTGTGCTGCGATCGTGCACAGACCACATTCACACTGAGCTCCGCTGTTCAGTGTTTTAGAGTGCCCAGTGAACTCTGATGAGGTATCATCATGCCAGCGCCCGAATTCACTGTCAGAAGGAAGCCAGTGCAAGAGGGGTCAGGGCCTCTTCCACCCAGAATACCAGGAAGACTACCTCCCTTCTCCAAACACTTCTGCCCACTGGAACACCAGTGATTTGGCTCCCTCCCTGCACAAATGGCAAGCAGGAAAGGGGGAAATAATTAATTATAAGTAATTTACTTTTAAATAAATAATAAAGTAATATATTTTATAATATGTGCATTTTAAAATTGAATCTAATTATTTTAATAAAATATAATAATATATTTTTTAATAATTTATAGTTTAATATATATTTTCTACATTTTATTGATTTTAATATCATTTTTAATTATTATTAATATATAATTTATTTTAATAATATAATTTAATAAATATTTAATTTTAGTATAATTAATGTATGGGGGGGTCGCCTGGGTCTGGCCGCCAGCCTAGCCCAGCCTGGGGATTGCCTGGGCCTTGCCGCCGGTCGAGCCTGGCAATCTCCTGGGCCTGGCCATCGGCCAAGCCTGGGGATCGCCTGGACCTAGTCGCCGGCCGAGCCTGGGGATTGCCTGGGCCTGCCTGTCAGCCGAGCCTGGGTGTGGCTTTCTTTTTTTTCTTTTTTTAAACAAACACCATTTTTCTTTAAAGACACAACATTCTTTTTTGATTTTGCAAAAAACACTTTTTATTTTGTAAATTTTATAAAAGATCTTTTGTTTTCTTATTTTTAAAAGACTTTTTAATTTTGTAACAGATCTTTTTATTATTTTCTAATGGGCCTTTTTATTATTTATTTAATATATAATATTTATTATTTTTCAATGCCAAGTCGGCACGATTCAGCGGTTATTGGCGCAATTCTGTGTTTTTTGACGACGTGCGACAACTGTTTCAGCGACTCCATTTTCAGCAAAACCTGGTGAACATCCAGTAAAGTGAATTCGCTGTATTTTCAGCGAAATGGAAGAGTGCGGTGAAACGCAATTTAAAATAACATCAAATATTTTTTCATTTCATTAACCGCCCTGGCGGTTTTCCCGAGTGTGTCTTGGGGTTAAATTTCACCGCTGAGAGCGGTAACCCCAAGATATACTCGGGTTGTATACATCACCTCTCCCTGCGCTCCCTCGCTGTTCTCTGCAGTCTCCTCCGGCGATCGCAGCGTTTTACTTCCTGGATTCCTTCTTGCGAGGAGGGAACCAGGAAGTAATGAGGTCGCCGGAGGAGGCAGCTGGGGACATCGAGGGAGCGCAAGGGAGAGGTGATGTATCCAGCGGCATCCCGAGTGTTGCTCAGGGTTACCGCTCCCAACATAGGAATTTAACCCCGAGCCACACTCGGGATACCGCTGGGGGGGAATAAAAAAAAAATAGACCGTTTTCAGCACAGAATTTGCTGAACAAATAGACCGCCAGGGAGGTTAAATGCCAAAAAAAAATCCAAACAAAATCTTTAGCTCCAAACCCATAGAGATCTTAATCCGGCCCTGTGTGTGCGCATAATCGGAGTGGGCCCGTCTGGATGAAGCCTATTTTTTTTCGTCCCAGTCCAGCCCTGGCTGTGTCCTGCTTGAAAGCCGCAGCGCGTGCAGTTGTAAGTGACACATTAATTGTGCATTTAGCACAAGGGCAGGGGATAAGCACGTGCAGTCATGGGGTATTGGAGTCAAAATTACAAGCTCTACTGATATAGGGCATATTGTCTTTGAGTAGAATTTCCCCTTAACCCCTTCAATGCTGAGCCATTTCACGTCTTAAAAAAACACACTTTTCTTTTCTTTATTATTATTGTTGTTATTTTTTTTCTTTACTTTAAACATGGTCATGTTTGGTATCATTGGAAAGGCCTGCTAGCTGAAAACAGTCGGGAGATATCTGGGTTCAAAGGAACCCTTATCTCCACCCCTATCTTTCCTTAGGAGTCAATGAGGACGTTCCCCACACGTCCTCAGCAGTGAAAGGGTTAAGACTATGGCTGACCTGTGTTGTGCTTCCCTACACTTGTGTTTAAATACACCTGGCAGCTTGTGAATGGAACGCATCTTGATTCTTGACCTGTGTCAAAGTTACGATGACCTGCTCTCCGAAGTTATGGAAACAGTCTAAGCACGTCTAGGATTTTATATTCATCAGAGAGAAAAAAAAAAACAGGTTTCAACAAAAACTAAACAACTAATTGACCTAATACTTTTTTCATTACATAGCCAACCCTTTGTGTTGTTCTTTCCAATGCTCTACACTAGTATCTGCTGCAAGTCTACTCTATGGAAATTCAAAACATATGAATTAAAATAGGAAATGTAAAAAAAAAGTCTGCAATTTCTTTCCTTAAGAGACTTTTGAGAAATCCAACTTACCCAGCATAACGCTGGGTAACGCAGTTGTACACACACCATGAGATTTTTCAGCTGCATTTTCAGGAAAATGCCTTTAATAAATTCAGGTGCTATTCCAAGAAGAACATCATAATTACGATCGCAGCTGCTTAATGTAAATTAGTCCTTCCTATACTTTGTATATGAAAGCGGTAAAATGCAGCCAGACTAAGATTAAGGAACGATTCCAAGGTAATTCCATATACTTGTCTCCAGATAATATTTGAGACAAGTACTGTCTCTCAAAACCTGGTGTTAAAATAAAATACAGGTCAGTGGGAAACCTGTACCCCCTAAAACCCCTAATAAATCCCATACTCACCTCTCATCCCAAGATGAGAACGGTGGCCCCTATCCGCTGCTTCTTGTCGCTAGGAGCAGTGAGACTGGGAACAAATAGTTTACAGTCTCCCTCCGCGATCACCCCCACAGCGCAGAGCTCACAGCCCAGAGACGCAAGCCTCCGTGGAGTCCTATAGACTCCCGGAGGTGATACTCCTGATAGTGCAGAAGCGCTACCGCGAGTATCCCAGAGGTTAGAGCTGCATTCCGGGGCGAGGTGCTGAGACAGCGCCTGCCCTGGAAAACCACATTAACATGGGAACGCTAAGGGAAAAACTGCAGGCGCAGATTTTCCCTGTTAGCATCCCCATGTCAGCATTATGAAAGGAATAGGGCCCACAGATGCGTCCTGCTGAAAGTGCCGAGCACCTAGTTTTGATCTCTTCCATATGCGGTGGACCTGCCTCCTACTTTAGCTCTATTGGCAAACTGTACACAACACAATTTGCAAGGTAACAGCAGCCCCTCGAACTTCACCCAGCTGCTCTTACACCACACCCTACTGGACCCAACAGTCTATAAACACTCCCTTAACATATGTATTTTGATTATGGCTAAGGCAGTGATACAATGGCACAGGTCTTCAGGACTCAGGAGATCCAAGACATATGTGACATTGAGGATCGCCATCACAGGGCCTCAGGCACTACTGAGAAACATCTACACCACTGGTTTAACTGGTCTGCTATAAACCAGGTTAGTGCCACCACACGTGTCAGGAATAAAGATACATAAAGATACATACAATCTTGTGTTTTCTATTATCTGTATTAACTGGTCTGCTGCCTGAGCTTTCACATAAACCCTATCCACTAAATGAGTTTCCGAACCTTCCTGTGACCAATGGGACAACCTCTTGGTCAGGGACGTGCAGTCAGGGGCGGCAGGGCCTCACCTGCCATAATTCCATTAAGTGGGGACTGTAAATTTTTTAAATAAAACCTGCTGCTATATAAAATAAAAGTTCACATCCGCCGTCTGTCTCTGCTCCTTCACTTTTTGTTTTAGTTGCATAGCTCAAGCTGGCTAATAAATTCATTGAAGTCTGCAGCGCACGTCTGGCGATGCCAACTTCCTGAATCTACGCTCTTCAGTGCCGCAGAGGCACCGAGAGCAATGGAATTGCTTGGACCAATGAGAAAATGCCATTGATCTCAAGCAATTCAAAAAACGCCTCCATGTGAGGCAGGCCTCCCACGCTTTCATTGACACAGGACAGTCATGTGACTGTCCTGCTCAGTCATGGGGGTGTGCCGCCGGACTGTGTGCCTTAAGGCACATCCTGGAGAGCAGCAAAAGATCCTGGGGAGCCCTGAGAACAGCAAAAGATCCCTGGGTAGGCCTGAGAACAGCAAAAGATCCTGGGTAGCCTTGAGAGAGCAGCCAGTTCCTGGAGAGCACTGGCAGCAGCCAGTTTCTGGGGAGCGTTGGCAGCAGCCAGATCCTGGGGAGTGCTGGCAGCAGCCAGATCCTGGGGAGCACGTACAGCAGCCAGTTTCTGGGGAGCGCTGCACCTGAACCTACGTAACCCGTGTATATCTGGCTCTGATACAAGTGAGTGCCTCACCAGCCACTGACCTCACCGCACGTCACTGCTCTTGGTGCTCAATATAAATGCTCTCTTTACCATCTCTCATCTAGTATGTAGACCCAATATATATATTTTTTTATTATGCCTATAAGTTGACCCAACTCTCTCAGATGTCCTTCACTACCGATGACCGGCCTAACCCTCCAACGATATTTCCCACCTTAAATTGATTTCCTGACACTTACCTTGGCATGCACATATTTTTATCTGTACTTCTGTTATTTGTACTTCTATAACAAAAAGGTTTTGTATTTCGTGCAACATTTCATATTGTCATCTTCCGCTGGTAGGGCACTTTATGTATGGATTGCCTCTATAATTCTCTGTATACTGTTCCATTTGCTATTCTGTAACTTGCAAGAGGCACTGAATAAAACTTAGTTACAATAAAAAAGAAGTGACAACAAAATCTATACTCACCTCTGTCCCCATGGTGCAGAGGACATTGCGATTCAGTCCCTTCTCTCAATACAAGCAGAAAAAAAGTAGGAGCAAAGAGTGGTAGACAAGATCTCGCAGTGGGCTGACTATGGTCTCCATGGAGTCCTATGGGCTCCAGGAGATGCTGCCAGTGGTGGCACAGTTGTAGGTAAGTATTAGCCGCTCCCGTATATTTTGAGTCAAGCTGCTAATAGAGGTTCACTTGTAATAGAGATGGTAACAGGAAGCCAGTAGAGACTTGAGATGCATTTGCCAATCAATGGTTCCCTATTGCCCGTTCAGTTGGAACATGGCCCTACATTTGATAGTAATTTCAGCCATAGTTGCTAAAAAGGTAATTACATTAGAAACCCATTACTCTGCATTTGCGGAAAACACCACAGTCCATTCTAAGCGGACTTCTTTGTGGGACAATTCTTATTTATATAAAAGTAAGTCAAGTAGTGCTTAACATAGATCAATTTAGGTTTGTTATTGAATCTGTCAGAGACTCTGGGCCTGCTGTATGGCAGAGCCCATCAACACGTTTCTGTGGGTGGGTGTTAGCGCTAACTCAAATTTGAGCTTCACTTACCACAATGGTGATGGTTAGAAGGAAAGTACTGATTGTCATCACAGTAAAATTATCTATAAACCAAGTGAACCAAATGACGTCGTTGGTTACTCCCATGTTTTTCATGGTTTCCTTCAAGCGCAACTCTTTTTCGAGAACGATATCCTTCACCAACATGGAAATGGAGTAAATCCAAGCCAACACCATGAAGATTGGGAAACAACGGTTTAGCGTGATCATAAACCTGCAGAATGTGAAACAAAAGACTATGTGAATTTAGAAGAAACCACTATTAAAGATAGAATGCAGATGTAACCCATAAAATGTACAATACCATAAATGCTACTTGTTTATTAAGGATTTAGAATGTGAATATGTGTAATTTCAGTAGTACACACGATTTTTTTTAAACCAAATTTATTGGCAAATGGGAAAGTCTGCCACAATGAAAGAAAAATGTTAAAGTATTCTCCACTACCACAGATATGGGCCACAGTTATCCACTAAACTGGCTTATAGTCCTCCTAATGAACACCTTGGAATGGCAATTCTTGTTTTTTCTTCCCCTCACAATGGGAGGAGGATAAGAAGCTCCAATACAAGTAGCAACCACCACCAACGTTCCATATAATTTTGAGCACTCGGGTCTGTGTGGTCATATCCCTCAAATGATTAACTGTATGCAAAGTGCAGCAGAACAGGAGATGATGAAATGTAGAACCTGTAGTGCCGGGGTAAATAACTGATAAATCAACATTAGTCTGAGTCAGAGAGTGGAGAAGGCTGCACAAGGTATAACATGTCAAAGGTCAGTACAGGTGGCAGACCACATAATCCAGATGTCAAGTCAAGGTCGAGAAGAATGCAAAATATGAGTAAAAAAAAGCAGCACTATACCCGTCTAAAATTAATTATAAAAAGGGTGCTGCGACAATGGAGTGAAATTGGGCTAATACTGCTGTAAGGTGCTGGTTCCGGGGCGGTAGGTACGAGCCAATGTGCAATGAAGAAGTCTTGCAAAGCAGATATATATATATATATAAATGATTTATTGTAAAGGCACAATAAATAAGCAAAGGCAATAACAGATATAGAAGGGGTATGCAAGAGATGGAGAAAACTGAATAGAGGAGAAAAGCTAAGGAATAGGGAAGGAGAGAGTGTATATATGTATACACAGGTTACAGGTCTAGAGAGAACTAAAGCAGAATAATATATGGATGAGGAAAGAGATCGTATATATGTATACACAGGTTGCAGGGCTAGAGAGAACTAGAGCAGAATACTATATATGGATAAGGAGGAAAGAAGGAGAGATTGTATATACAGGTTACAGGGCTAGAGGGAACTACAGCAGAATACTATATATGGATAAGGAGGAAGGGAGGATAGATTGTATATACAGGTTACAGGGCTAGAGGGAACTACAGCAGAATACTATATATGGAGAAGGAGGAAGGGAGGAGAGATATATCTATATATATATATACACAGGTTACAGGTCTAAAGATAGAACTAAGGCGGAGAATAATATTAACTATGCATAAGAGGGATAAACAGAATAAGTCAGAACATACTAAGTATAAAGGGAAACTGCAGATCAGAACAATGATACAATACAAACAAAGTGTACTTAGGTTATATATATGTATATATATATACAGTTGTGTTCAAAATTATTCAACCCCCACTGAAATTGAGTGTTTTGGCCAGTTTGACATTGATTTTGATCATTCAGTCATCTTGCTTACAATTAAATCAAAGAGGCACGTGTAGGTCAGACAAATATAACATAACATTTATAATGGAATAACCACAAATGTCTTTTCTGTGCTCACATCATTATCAGTTTTATTCAACCCCCAAGTGACATTCAATCTTAGTACAACATCCTTTTACAGTTATAACAGATTTTAAACGTGAAGCATAGCTTGACACAAGTGTCTTGCAGCGATCTACGGGTATCTTCGCCCATTCGTCATGGGCAAAAGCCTCCAGTTCAGTCACATTCTTAGGCTTGCGCACTGCAACTGCTTTCTTTAAGTCCCACCACAGGTTCTCAATCGGATTTAAGTCAGGTGACTGCGATGGCCACTCCAAAATGTTCCAGCCTTTAATCTGCAACCATGCTCTAGTGGACTTGGAGGTATGCTTGGGATCATTGTCCTGTTGAAAGGTCCAACGTCTCCCAAGCCTCAGGTTTGTGACGGACTGCATCACATTGTCATCCAATATCTCCTGGTACTGAAGAGAATTCATGGTACCTTGCACACGCTGAAGCTTCCCTGTACCTGCAGAAGCAAAACAGCCCCAAAGCATGATTGACCCCCTGCCATGCTTCACAGTAGGCAAGGTGTTCTTTTCTTCATAGGCCTTGTTCTTCCTCCTCCAAACATAGCGTTGATCCATGGGCCCAAACCGTTCTAATTTTGTTTCATCAGTCCACAGAACACTATCCCAAAACTTCTGTGGTTTGTCCACATGACTTTTGGCATACTGCAGTCGACTCTTCTTATTCTTTGGAGACAGCAAGGGGGTGCGCCTGGGAGTTCTGACATGGAGGCCTTCATTATGCAGTGTGCGCCGTATTGTCTGAGCTGAAACTTCAGTACCCACATCTGACAAATCTTTTCTCAGTTCCTCAGCAGTCACACAGGGACTTTTCTCCACTCTATGCTTCAGGTAGGGCACAGCAGTCGAAGTCAGCATCTGCCACGACCAGGTAGCGTTTCAACAGTGCCCTTTGCCTTGAATTTGCGAATGATGCTTCCTATGGTCTCTCTTGGTAGGTTTAACATCTTTGCAATCTTCTTATAGCCATTGCCCTTCCTGTGAAGAGTAATCACCTCTTCTCTTGTCTTCCTGGACCATTCTCTTGACTTCACCATGTTTGTAACCACACCAGTAAATGTCTAGAAGGAGCTGAGTATCACAGTAATTTTAAAGCTGCCTAATTGGTGCTTATTATGCTTTATTGCTGCTCCGTGACATCCACAGGTATTTTCAATACCTGATTGAAAACACTTGAATGAACCTCTGTTCTTCAGAGTGGTAGTCTTTAAGGGGTTGAATAATTGTGTCAATGAAGAATTCACAAAAGAAACATTTACTACTGTATTACAAAACCAATTGATGTCATTTTAGTTGCATATGGTTCTTTAAAAAGTCCTTGTAGGATTTCATTCTGAATACAATTACAAATGTACACTAAATTCCCTAAAACCCTTTACAGCATTGGGGGTTGAATAGTTTTGAACACAACTGTATCTGAGTCCTTGGAGATATGGGCAAATCCTTATAATCCAGGCAAGGAAAACTTGGGAGATCCAGGAGGATAACAAGTCCAGAGGTCTGTAGTAAGTAGGAGATCCAGGAGGTTTGCAAATAATAAATCCAGGAGAGATATAACAGAGATAGCCTTGAGAGAATAGGATCCAGCAGAGTATGGGTCCTAGGATTCTTGGAGGCACAACAGGTAGCTCCTTGCAGCTTGGATATTTCCAAGACAATGTGGAAGTGTTGAGTTTCAGGTGTGGCCTGGTTTTATGCAGGAGTAGTAGGTGATCTAGGCAACACCTGAGCGATGCACAGGCAGAGGTGAGTAGTGGTACTGCTATTGAAAGTCTCACTACTATGAGCCAGCACTGGGTTTAGGCTTTTTATTACGCCGGCGGCGATGATCCTTACAACTGCTATGATAGCTATGTGCTTATGGAAATTAAGACTTCATCCGTACAAATGGAAAAGACAAGAAACAGCTTTCCAGTGTCCTTCCAGTCCCGGAGACGCAACAGGAACCTGGAACATCACATACATACAACACTCCATGGAGTCCTATGGATTGCAGGAGTGAATACCAGGCTGATGCTCATTTTATCTATCTTTTGGCTGCTTTAAGGTAAAAGGTAGTGCAGGCACTGAGGCCCAATAAAATTCAAGAGGTCAAAAGGCAAGGTTGCATCTCACATCATGCAGAAGCAGGTGACTAAGTAAACTCGGGCAGCCAACAATCTTGGAGACAAGAGCGCACAATGAGCACTATCCCCTCCTTAACGTTAGCACACATAAATGAGTGTTAGCGCTAGGTTAACTGTAGTTATAGCGATCTGGAGGGGATCTATGCAGCACGCTAACGGGTTAAAAAATCAATTAGCGGTGAAGTTCCTGCATGATAACGAGCAGACAAGAGGTTTTGCCGTACCCATGGTAGCGGTTTCCAGGGTTACGAGGTAACGCCGTTCTGCGAATCACCGCGGCCTGTTGCTCGGATCCATCCCGGCGGATTCCATGACGTCATACCCAGAGGCCCCGCGCAGAACTGGGGTCCCCCGAGAGGTGATTCGCTGGCTCCAGAGCCTGGACCTTAGCTTCTGCCCCAAGAACTTCCGCAGGGATGTTTCAAATGGATTCATCACAGCCGAAATCTTCTCCTGGTATTTCCCAGAGGACATCTCCTTCCATTCGTATGAAAACGGAACCTCTCTGGCCACCAAATTGGGCAACTGGTCACAGCTGGAGAAATTTTTCTTGAAAAGAAACTTAAATATCTCTAAGGAATTAATCGATGGGACGATCCACTGCAAACCCGGTGCAGCTGAATTATTTCTGCAGGATATTTATGTCATGTTAACCAACAAACGAATTAAATGCGTCCAGGACAATGAAGTAGACTTTACAGACAGTTGTTATCAGGAAGGATTACCTATGGTTGCGAGATCAACAGCCTCAAAAGCAGTGAAGAGCAACATTACACTCTCTGAAATCTTATCAGAACCTGATCTCATCGTCAATAAACAGAAGGTTCAAGCACTGATGGAACTACATGTACAACACAGACAGCAAGAGAGGAGCGTTAATCCAGAGCGATTTAATGTGAAACCATCAATTGCTGAGCGTGCCGTTCGCCTTCCTCCCCCATCTGAGCAATCTGAAGAAGACCTTCGCTCTAGGGGATCATCCTCATCTAATTCAAGTGGTTCAGACATCAGAAACAAAAATAACGTCCACTTTAAAGAAATCCGAGTCAAGCAGGCCGATAGAAGCTATATGCTATCAAGTGTATGTTCAACAACATCTTCCTCCACATAGACTGGTAATACATGTTTGCTAAGACCTTTTAAGTCGTCTGCGGACCAGGTTAAAATAAATGTTGTTGTTGTCTTTAAAAAAAAAAAAAAAAAAAAAAAAAAAAAAAATCAATTAGCAAATCGGTATTAGCGCTTTTTAGTATGAGCTTACTGTACGTTGTGCTTCTTATACCTAACAAGGGAAGTGCAAAGTGTAAGCAGAGAGTTATTAGCGATAGGATCAGAAAGTCCTAACGCTAATAACTCTCAGCTGTCGCTAACTAAAAAAGTTAGCTACAGCTTACAACTGAAGCAAAATGATTCCACTTCTGCAGAATTAGTTAGCTGCAGCTGTAAACCCCCCCCCCAAAAAAATCAATTACTCACCTCTCATCTCGCAGTGAGAACGGCGGCCCAATCCGTTGCTTCTGGCCACCGGGAGCAGAGTGAGACAGGGGAAAAAAGTGCCCAGTTTCCCTCTGCGATTGCACCGACCTGCAAAATCTTGCGAGAGGCGAGATACTGCTGGTCATGTGATCTGGCAGGAGAAGCTAGGACTCCATGGAGGGGATGCTCGCGATGGCGCTTTAGCGGTGCCCCGAGCATCCTGGAGCCCACTACGGGGCAGGCTGCTGGATTCGGTGCCTGTCCCATAATCTACTGATAAAATGGGGATGCTATGGGGAGATTAGCGAATGCTACTTTTTCCCTTTAGTGTTCCCATTTTAGCTGTAGGGAGCGGATAGTGCCAAATGTGTGGCTACTGATCAAAATGGCTAGAAGGAACAAAGTGTATGCTGCAAAAACTGTGAGGAATGTCAGTTAATAAATCCTCCCCACTTATATTACAAGGTGGGAATGACCACCAACCTGACATGCAGACAGAGATATTATTTTTACATTCTCTTGGTAATTTGTTAAAGCTGCATTTCTTTTTTATTTACGTATTAAAGAATGTCAATGTACAAAAAAATAAAAGTGTAATAGAGAAAAAAGTGTATCTACCAGAAAGCATCTGATCGCTACAAATACTCAGAAGCAGGAGATCAGAACATTTTTATTATCCATCTCAAATCATATTTACTGTATTTGACATAATACAGAAATGGAAATTTTGGAATTATACTAATAACGCAAACCCCTTTTAAAAGTGTGCAGGGTAGGAACTCTATTCAGTGTCCAGAACTTTTCATCCCTACAGCATTTCTGTAACGGATAAACAAACACATTTAAAATGTTACTCTGTTAGAGAAAAAATTATATCTAAAAATCACAATCTGGAGGCAAAATGACTTCTTTTATGCTACATTTAAGGGTTAACTGTGCATCCCATGCTTCAAATAACAGTGTTATGGTACAAAAACATGTTTTTCAGCAAAAAGGTCATGGTAGTGAAAGGGGTAAGAGGCAGAAATTTTGCTACATAAAATGTTACACGGGAAGAAAACTGTACAGAAATGATGGGTTTATTGAAATAGCACTTCTAATTCGAGTTCAATGTGTCTCCTATATTGTTTATTTTGATATGCCCAACATAGTGGAAATTTACTTCTGCTTGGGTATGTATTGCATGATGGCACAAGGAAACCGCATCTTGTTGCAGAGCTATTTAGATGCAAGGTTCCTCTAAGTAAATTTCAGACAAAGGAATCCATTGTGATTATATGAAAAACATTTGTCAAGAGCCAGAAAATAAAGTGATCCATCATACTCAGAAAACTAGCCAAATGCATGTGCCAACTGGGCACTGACTGGATTGTTTGTAACGGCAGTTCAATATCCTGTCCCAGAATCATCATGTAGAGCAGCTACTGAGAACCTGTCTGAAGAAATATTCAGGGAAAAGCAACCTGTAACTCTGTAGCTCCTGCTGCACTAGGCTTGGTTAATCATGGGCTTTCTCTACACCAGCAGTAAATAAATGCTACATATTGACTGCTCTTAAAATGACCTGGGCAGACCTTGTCTTGAGGACACACTAACAGTTAAAGAATAATTCACTTTCCCCATCTGCCTGAAGGTAAAGGCTCCTATCCAAATCATGCCCAATCAAATTAAAATTAATGGCGCGCACGGACAAAGCTTTCCATAACCGCGCCCCTGCCTACACCTCCTCCCTTATTAGCAGGTACATCCCATCCCTACCACTTTGCTCTGCCAATGGTCTGATGCCATCAGTACCTCATACCCGCACCCCCTATTCTCGCCTTCAGCACTTCTCCCAAGCTGCTCCTTTTTAACGGAACTCCTCCCCCACAACATCAGGCTCTCCTCATCTTTCCAATCCTTCAAAAAGTCTCTGAAAACTAGGGATGCAACAATACCACTTTTTTAAGACCGAGCTCGAGTATATACACACACACACACACACCAAACCTCAGATACAGACACTGGGGCGGCTGGCAGATTGCCCTAACGGCACTCTGCCAGGCGCCTCCGGGAGGCCTTGTTCATTCGAATGGATGCCGGCAAAGTTTGCAGCCCAGCCGGTCACTGGGAAGGAACTACCAGCTGCGGTCTCACGAGATCTCGTGAATTCCAGAATCTTGTAGGATCGTGGCTGGTGGTTCCTTCCCAGCGAGTGGCCGGTCCTACAACCTTTGCCTGCCCCTCAGACACCGGCCAGCAAGCCAGCCCAGCGATCTTTTCCGGTATCGGTGGCATCTGCACAAGTACCAAGTACTCGTGCAAATGCCGGTATAATGGCAGGCTTGGTCCAGTGTAAGAGCTGTCATGCATTTGTTTTTAGATCCAATTTTTGGAGGTTTGGAGTTTGCCTGATATGTAGGCAGCTCTCTTTATTGCAGCAGGAAATTGCCTGTTTGAAGTCTGAGATTTGTAAATTATCTGTTAGACAAACTCAGGCTATGGCTATGACTGTTACAAAGCCACTGCCACAGAGGCCTCCTAGGAGCGGCAGATGACTACTGTAGGATCTGGTAGACTTAGAGCTGTGGATAGAAAACATGTCCCACAGTCTGTGGCTCTTCTTAATTCTTTTGAGGCACTTTCAGAGTGTAGTGGTGAGACGGAAGTAGGCTCAGACACCATAGTTGAGGAACCACCATCCCCTATGCCTAAGGTATGCAGGACTGCAACCAAGAACAAAAAGGAAAAGGTGTGGCATGATAGAAGGCAATTGTTGCTGGGTGATTCTATCATAAGAGGTGTTGAGCTGGAGAGTAGTGGTTTCGTGAGATGTCTTCCTGGGGCTACTGCTCGTAGAGACGTATTCTCAATATTGTCAAACAAGCAAAGCAGCAAGGGGAAGTGGACGTTCTAGTCCATCTAGGGACAAATGACTTGGCTAGCAATGAGGTTTCTGAGATTAAGGAAGATTTTTGTGTTCTTGGAGGTGAAATACAGCAGATTGCGTCCACTGTGTCATTCTCTGAAGTTTTGCCTGTGCATAACATTCAGGATAGGCAGATGCACAATAGGGAATTTAATTTGTGGCTTCGGAAATGGTGTCGGGAGCAAGGATTTGGCTTTGTGTCCCATGATAGCTCTAATTGGAGCAGAAAGGAACTGTATAAAAAAGATGGTTTGCATCTTAATCATAGGGGAACATATGTTCTCAGTGAGAAGTTCAAAGGTTTCACAAAGAAATATTTAAACTAGGAGGGGGGGACAAAAGGGTAAAAAACAATCTGCCTGATTGTCCCCCAAAACTAAATCGGAGGGTGCAAGCAACATGCGGGGAAAAAAATGACAAGCTCAGAGTCGTGTCTATAAATGCTCGCAGTTTAGTCAATAAAATCAATGAACTGGAGGCAATGAGGGGAGCTGAAAAAGTAGATTTAGTGGCGGTTACTGAGACATGGTTCAGTGAGAAAGATAACTGGGACATAACAATACTGGGGTACTCTTTATATAGAAAAGACAGAGAAGGTAGGAAAGGAGGAGGAGTGGCCCTGTATGTGAAAAACAACATAAAAACGAACCAAATAAAAGTGAGCGAGGTGAAGATAGAGTCAGTTTGGGTTACGCTAACATTTGGCAATCATACAGTAGCTCGTGTAGGTGTGATCTATAGACCCCCTGGACAAGTAGAAGAGCTAGATAATCTGCTGCTTGAGGAAATAGCCAAAATGGCAATGAAGGGGGAAGTTATTATCATGGGGGACTTTAATCTTCCTGATGTGAACTGGAAAACCAAAATAGCTGGGTGCAACAGGAGTACAAATATTCTAAACTCCTTACTGGGATTATCTCTAACACAAGTAGTTGAGGAGCCGACCCGTAAAGAGGCCATATTGGATTTAATACTCACAAATGGAGGTTTGGTATCGGACGTTGTTGTAGGTGAAAATTTGGGATCTAGTGATCACCAATCAGTATGGTTTAATATAAGAACAGGGATGGAGCCGAACCACCCAAAAATATAAAAGTTTTAGACTTTAAAAAAACAGATTTTTCTAAATTGAGATTTTGTGTGAAGGAGTCATTATCAGACTGGAGGAGTTTAAAGGGAGTCCAGGAGAAATGGGATTATTTAAAGGAAGCATTATTGAAGGCCACAGGCAATTGCATCAGGCTTGTTAGCAAAAACAAAAAAGGGAAGAAACCACTGTGGTACTCTTCAGAAGTGGCCAAAATAGTGAAGAACAAAAAGACAGCATTCAATAATTATAAAACAACTCAGAGTGAAGAAGATATGCAAACCTATAAGATTAGGCAGAAAGAGGCAAAGCAATTTATAAGAGCTTCCAAAGCACACGCAGAAGAGAAAATAGCTCAGTCAGTAAAAAAGGGGGACAAAACATTTTTTAGATACATAAACGAGAAAAGAAGAGTAAAACAAGGATTAGTTAGATTAACAACAAAGGAAGGAAGGTATGTAGAAGAGGATAAAAGTCTCGCTGACTGCCTCAATGAATATTTTTGTTCAGTCTTTGCAGAAGAAAAGGAAGGAAAGGGACCTCAGTTAGGAGGAAACACTAACGAGATATTTACATATCAGTTTACTTTAGACAGCTCCTGTAGAACCTCCTCCTCTGTAAAGACAAATAAGTCAATGGGGTCTGATGGGATCCACCCTAAATTATTAAAATAGCTCAGTGATGTAATAGCAAAACCGTTAACAGATTTATTTAACCAATCCTTGTTAATGGGAGTCGTCCCAGAAGACTGGAAATTAGCAAATGTTGTGCCCATTTACAAGAAGGGTAGTAGGGAGGAATCGGGGAACTATAGGCCAGTTAGTCTTACGTCAGTAGTGGGGAAATTAATGGAAACCATGTTAAAGGAAAGGATTGTTGAACATCTAAAAACACATAGATTACAGGATCAGAAACAACATGGGTTTACCTCAGGGAGATCATGCCAAACTAATCTTATTGATTTTTTTGATTGGGTAACAAAAATAATAGACACAGGTGGTGCAGTAGATATTGCTTATTTAGATTTCAGTAAGGCTTTTGATACTGTTCCGCATAGAAGGCTTATCAATAAATTGCAATCTTTGAGCTTGGATTCCAATATTGTTGAATGGATTAGGCAGTGGCTGAGTGACAGGCAACAGAGGGTTGTGGTAAATGGAGTTTATTCGGCGCAAGGTCTTGTTACCAGTGGGGTACCTCAGGGGTCAGTACTTGGACCCATTCTCTTTAATATTTTTATTAGTGATATTGCAGAAGGTATTAATGGAAAAGTATGTCTTTTTGCTGATGACACAAAGATTTGCAACAGGGTTGACGTTCCTGGAGGGATCAGCCAAATGACAAATGATTTAGGTAAACTAAAAAAATGGTCGGAGCTGTGGCAATTGAGTTTTAATGTGGATAAGTGCAAGATAATGCACCTGGGACGTAAAAACCCAAGGGCTGAATATAGAATATTTGATACAGTCCTAACCTCAACATCTGAGGAAAGGGATTTAGGGGTTATTGTTTCAGAGGATCTAAGGGTAAGTAGTCAATGTAATAGAGCAGAAGGAAATGCTAGCAGAATGCTTGGTTGTGTAGGGAGAGGTATTAGCAGTAGGAAAAGGGAAGTGCTCATGCCACTGTACAGAGCACTGGTGAGACCTCACTTGGAGTACTGTGTGCAGTACTGGAGACCGTATCTCCAGAAGGATATAGACATCTTAGAGAGAGTTCAGAGAAGGGCTACTAAAATGGTGTACGGCTTGAAGGAGAAAAGTTACCAGGAAAGGCTTAATGATCCTAACATGTATATGGAAAAAAGACGAGACAGAGGAGATATGATAGAAACATTTAAATACGTAAAGGGAATCCACAAGGTAGAGGAAGGGAGTATATTTAAAAGGAAACAAAGTAGCAAAACAAGAGGACATAGTCTTAGATTAGAGGGGCAAAGGTTTAAAAGTAACATCAGGAAGCATTATTTTACTGAGAGGGTGGTGGATACATGGACCAGCCTTCCAGTTGAAGTGGTAGAGGCCAAAACAGTAATTGAATTTAAGCAGCATGGGATAGGCATAAGGCTATCCTAAACAAAAGATAAATCCAGGTTAAGTATCCATGTAATTGGGCAGACTAGATGGGCCAAAAGGTTCTTATCTGCCGACATTTTTCTATGTTTCTATGATACAGATACTAGTACTAGTATCATTATCGGTGCCTCCCTACTGAAAACACATCACTTTGGAGAAGCCTATCAGCTCACTCCATAAAGTCCTACTGCACATTTCTTGCTCCATCTTCCCGCACAGCCCCCATGCACCCGCTACTTCCCATAACCAGCATTCAACCCTCACCTAGTGTGTCACCCCACTCCTCTTAGATTGTAAGCTCTTGCGAAGGGTCCTCCCTCCTACTGTTCTGTTTGTTGAACGTGTATGTATTTTGTTGTTCTGCCTACCCATTGTACAGCGCTATTGAACTTGTTGACGCTTCATTATTATTGTCATTATTTATATAGCGCCAACAGTTTCCGCAGCGCTTTACAATAACCACGGGAGGGAATAAGGGAACGAGATACAGATAAACTTGACATAGGATGGAAACACTAGGAGCTTACAGTCTAGAGGGATTGGGGTTGAGGAAGACCATGCGAATTTTACTAGATAGCAGGATCATTAGTGCCAGTGGTTCGGGAATGGTGGGGCCATAGAAGCAGCTTCAATCAAGTGTGAGTAGGTGAGCAGAGGGATGAGTTGCATCAGTGATGTGGTACACTAATCTGAAAAGATGGGTTTTGAGGGATTTCTTGAAGGCCTGAAGAACAGGGGAGAGTTTGATAGGGGGAGGCAAGTCATTCCACAGGACCGGTGCTGACCGGTCTTGGAGGCGAGAGTTTGCAATGCGGGTGTAGACAGAGGAGTTGCCTGCCGACCGGAGTTGTCTAGATGGGACAACTGTAACTGTTGCTGCAGGTGGACTGTGATCAGAGAGTAGAAACATCTCAAAGTTGACCCAGAGAAATGGGAGGCATCTTTTCAAAATATCAAGAGTCCGGGCAAAGGGTCTGAATACTTATGTCTGTGTGATATTTCCTACTTTTAATTTTCCAACTCTGTCAGAAATGTGTATTGTGCTTTGTCATTATGGAGAAAAAAAAAGGATAATTTAAACAATTTTAGCATAAGGCTGCAACATATGAAAATGTGTGGGGGGGGTGAAGGGGTCTGAATACTTTCTGAATGCACATTATATTGGCATTTTAATTGTTAAAGGAGAGGAAATGTTCTGTCTAAAATATTTATCACACGATGAAACATTTGGACTGACTAGAAATGACGCGAGCTGGATGTAATTAAAAACAAAAACAAAACAAGAAACAATAAATATATGACTTGTGGGAAACGTCCAGGATTGTTTTCTGAGCATTCCTGCTCATCGCCTGAATAAACAAAACGGATTCCAAACATCCATCTGCAATTTCAACTTCTATTATCCCAGTCTTTACTACTTTGCTTCAGACCTGCAACAGAATACCTTCCATTAATATTGCCCCCACATACAGGGATTTCATATAAGTTGCACTGGAGGAAACAGATTTGATCCCATGAGTGGATCTGGGTGGCCAATTGAGGACAATTTTACAAGGTCATAGACCAGGCACTCATCCATGAAGAATCCCAAAGCACACTGGACTTTGCTGACACAATAAAACACATGGACAGGATCTGACAGACATATGCTTGGCTTTAAGGGACACTCTGACCACAAGGAACAAGATATATTAATTTAATTGAGTTAATTGGTCATGGTACACCAAAGTTCAACCAGGGGTCAAGTCCAAAAAAAAGAAGTGCGGGAACTCGCCAAGATCTCTGTCCCTCAATTTATCTATTTATCTCACACTTAACACATACACACACTGAAATCTGATATATTTATGTATATATATGGATTTTCCCAAAAATATATGATAACTCCTATATTTATTTTGCATTAACAAGCAAAGGAATGATCGAACACCTGAATGCACGTTCCATAGTGTATGGGTGTAAAGGGAACTCAGTTCCCCCACTATTTTTGCACAGGGAACGGAGTTCCCACGCACTCCCCCTGGACTTGACACCTGACTTCAACCCTCTCTCTTGGCTGTCCTGGAGGACTATGGCAGCCTAGTCAAGTAGTGCTTCCCTCTGCCAGAAGGCTGTCAATCATCTCCGACCTGTAATATACAGCTTGGGCAGCGCTGATAGACTGTGTTAAAGGTAGTAAGGCTTTGCTACTTCTTGTAGTTGGCGTTAATTCCGTGAGCCACTATTTACATAGTTTATGCTATAGAAGGGGTCAGCAACCACGTCCCTCCAGATGTTTCAGAATTACATTTCCCATGAGGCTCAGCCAAACTAGTGAATGGCTGAGCCACATGGGGGATGTAGTTCCAAAACATCTGGAGGACCAGCTTTGCTGACCCCTGTTCTACTGTATATGCTGACTTTGTCTCGGACTTCACAGTTTTGAGAATTGCATGGATTGCACAAGAAAAAGACAAGAAATATCCTTCTTTTCTGAAGGGTAGCTAGAGTTCTTGGCATACTCTACGATGAATGTGCTGGCACAATAAACACATTACATATAGAGGAATTCAAATTATTGCTCAGAAATATCAGGACCTCACTGGAGCATTTCTAGACATAAGGGCATGTTGACCCAAACTCGATTCAGCTTAACATTGATAAACACGGTCTGTTGCATTAACCAGTGATCCGCCATTGCGTTTATACGTCTCTAAGCCAAATCTTAAAGAGGTTACGGTATGACACTATTTTGCTACAGAAAAAAAGATATATAAGAATGGTAACATTTCTTACAGTACCAGCCAGTAACAGACACCATGCTAGACCTCCTGAGAATTTGTGATTTGTTGTTTTCCTGCCTCTTTATCTTGATGTAAGAAGATAAGAAAGTTGCCAATCCGAGGTTTTCCAAGACAAGACATGAAGACATAATCATGGGAAACATTTGTATCAATATAAGGTAAGGTCAAAGGTGAAACATTTAAATAGAACAGAAGTACCACCTATTTTCTCCATCTGTTACTGGAAAGAGGGGCAGAATGTGATTACTCACACGTCATCCACAAAACACGGGTAGGGCATCTGCTGGATATAGACTCCTGTTGGCATTGAATTGCTTGTCTGGCTTTTTATAATGCCATGATCAATAATATCTTGAAGATAAGCAAATCCACCCCAAATGTAGCGAAAATCTTCCACTGGATCTGCTCTCGGGCCTGGATCCCAGTATCTGAACGCAATAGGAGATGTTAACTTTAGAAATTACAGTAAATAAGCAAATAAAGGTATGGCAACTTCAAAAATCCTAAATATTGCATCATTTTATGTTTTCACAGAGTTTGGCACCAGGCAACATCATTCGCAATGAAAACCTAGCAGTTAAAATGCAAATGGCTTTTTTTCAATACAACCAGCACCAAAAAAATAACCTTGGCTTTTGATATAGAAAAATATTCCACCAGCTTTAAAAAAAACACAGTGATACATGTATCTATAAATGTATATCGACAAATAATTGTGTGTTGTTTTTATTTTCTGCACATTCCTTTAGACACATTTAGGTAATCTTTAAACCCACTTAAAATGTTGCAAGTGATTTTATTTAGTATTTTAAGACTTTATACATTTTTATAACCTTACTATATCTGACATATTTCTAAAAAAAAAACTATCAGGTCTATTCAAAGAAAGGTGAATCTCAGGAGAAGGACTGGAGAAGCGAAAATTCTAGGTCAAAATAGCCAAACCCATTTATCTCACTTTCCAAATTAGCTATTTGGTCTAGATTGTTCTCTTTTCCTGACAGTTCTCCTGATTTTCACCTTTCTTTGAATAACCCTGAAGGTCTTTTTAATAAAAAATTCTAAAGTGGCTTTATCAGCCGACTGATGCCACGAGGGGAATTTTGTTGTCATGAGGCACTTGCCAAATCCACATGGGTCAAAACTATTCAAGGCCAAAGGGGCAACTAAGAGGATTTCAGTTCTATTTTGCTTTGATCTCATTTACCTGCATATTTAAACATGCTGCCACCCATACTGCATGCCCGTGTGCCATAATCCTGTTACTTAGAGACCACACATCCAATATGAAAATGTATCCAACCTTCACGAGTACACATCACTTTAATTCTGCTTTATTTTCGATCAAGGTATGCATTTAATTCATATATTAGTATTGTCTACAGAATGTATTACTTTATCAAATCTAAATAATTGATACAATTAAATAAAGTATGTTGTGGTCATTGGCTCAATGTACTATGCTAGTTACTAAAGCTCTTTAAGTTATAATAAACAGACTTTGAGATTTAAAACACAGGAATCAATGTGACTTTCCTTGTTCTGCATTATCTGAAAAGATATTTCTAAATGGCAGAACTTACAAGAATATAAAGTCATAATAATATATAAAGTGTGTGTTTTAAGTGCGTTTTCCCAACTGTACAGCTCTGTGTAATATTTTGGTGTTATACTGTATATACATATTATTATTATTCTTTATCTATATAGCACCAGCATATTCCGCAGCGCTGTACAATGGGCACAATATAGACAGGGTTACAATACATTGAACAACATTTTGACAAACCAGTACAGGAGGAAACGATGGCCCTATTCCCGTGGGAATTTACAATCCAGAAGGGTTGGGGGTGGAAACAGGAGGAGAGGACTGCAAGGTGAGAGTGATGGACTGCAAGGTGAGAGTGATGGACTGTAAGGTGAGAGTGATGGACTGTAAGGTGAGAGTGATGGACTGTAAGGTGTGAGTGATGGACTGCAAGGTGAAAGTGATGGACTGCAAGGTGAGAGTGGTGGACTGCAAGGTGTGAGTGATGGACTGCAAGGTGTGAGTGATGGACTGCAAGGTGAGAGTGGTGGACTGCAAGGTGTGAGTGATGGACTGCAAGGTGTGAGTGATGGACTGCAAGGTGTGAGTGGTGGACTGCAAGGTCAGAGTGATGGACTGCAAGGTCAGAGTGATGGACTGCAAGGTCAGAGTGATGGACTGCAAGGTCAGAGTGATGGACTGCAAGGTGTGAGTGATGGACTGGTTGTGTCAGTGAGTCAGGTGGTAGCCTTGCCTGAATAGGAATGTCTAAAGGGAGTGTTTGAAGGAAGGGAAACTAGGGGAAAGTCTGACAGTACAAGGGAGAGCGTTCCAGAGTATGGAGGCTGCGCGTGAGAAATCCTGCAGTCGATCATGGGAAGAAGTGATGCGGGGAGAAGCTAGGCACAGGTCACTAAGCAAGGGAATGCAACGGGAATACAAAAAAAGAGCATTACCGGTCTTTAATTTTGTTTGTCTTCTCTACTGCATCAATGTCCATGCGGATTTTATATTTCACATGAGGAGGTATATTATTAGTCCAGGGAAACATATCCATAAAAACGAGCCCAGCCCAAAATTTATTTTCTTCCAACAGATAAAGGGCATGATGTGTCAAATGGGATTCATCATTGTGACCTTCAAATTTGTCCAAGGTTAAGCACTGCAAATAGGAAGAAGGGTTCAATAAAATCAATTCTTCTGCAAAATAAGATTTTCATATTTAAAAAGAAACATTCTTTTATTTTTTTCAATTTACAATTTTTTATCTTGTAAAAATGTAATCGTACAATTATGCAGAAAGTGAGGGCCTCGCAGGGCCGCACATATTCATCTGTAGTAGCACAGCTTAAAGAAAATAACAAATATATAGGATCAAAAAGCAGGACAGCAAAGAAAGATGCAAAAATGTCCTCGAAAAAAGTTGCAAGTAACAACAGCACACAATAACGTCCACTGAAAGATGTCTCAACGAATGGGGAAGTCACCCGGAGAAAAGAAAAACAACAAACAAAAAAAAAAGGAAGGATCTCAGCTGAAATATCCCCAGCCGGGGAGTACTAGAACAAATAAGTCATAGAAGACACTAAAAGACAAAGAGTAGACTTGTGCACCGATTTTTTTTTCCGGTTCAATTCAGTTCGGTTCGTTCGGATTTTGTATATTTTCATTTAGGCTCGTTTCGGCCGTTTTCCGTTTCGGTTCAGTTCGTTTTTCGTATCGACTTTTTATTCGTGATTTTGGAAATTTTCGTGTTTTTCGGAACGTCTGTTCTCCTCGTTTCAAAGTGTCTATTCGTTTTGACGTAAACTAATGGTTTTTCGGATCCGATATTTCTGTCGATATGATAATTCTGCCATTGAGATTTCTCATGTTTTACAAGGATACATTGAGATTTCTCTGGTTTTCCAGGAAGGATACATTGAGATTTCTCTGGTTTTACAAGAAGGATACATTGAGATTTCTCATGTTTTACAAGCAGGATACATTTAGAGTTCTCTGGTTTCCCAGGAAGGATACATTGAGATTTCTCTGGTTTTCCAGGAAGGATACATTGAGATTTCTCTGGTTTTCCAGGAAGGATACATTGAGATTTCTCTGGTTTTACAAGAAGGATACATTGAGATTTCTCTGGTTTTACAAGCAGGATACATTTAGAGTTCTCTGGTTTCCCAGGAAGGATACATTGAGATTTCTCTGGTTTTCCAGGAAGGATACATTGAGATTTCTCTGGTTTTCCAGGAAGGATACATTGAGATTTCTCTGGTTTCCCAGGAAGGATACATTGAGATTTCTCTGGTTTTCCAGGAAGGATACATTGAGATTTCTCTGGTTTTACAAGAAGGATACATTGAGATTTCTCATGTTTTACAAGAAGGATACATTGAGATTTCTCTGGTTTTCCAGGAAGGATACATTGAGATGGGAATGATACAAAATTACAGAATCAGCTATATAACCGAAAAATACGTTGTCCGAAATTACTGAAATGGAACCGAAATCAGGAATGGAGCCGAAATCACGAATGAAACGAAAATGATTTCCGATTTTACACATTTCTAGTCCATTGGAAAATTCCGAAAAGTTTTCTTCGTTTTGGTTCGGAAATTTGTTCGGATCTGCCGTTTTCGGATCCGAAAATCCAGAAAATCGGCCGAATCCGAATGCACGAATCGGGAAATTTCGTGAAAATTCCGAAATTCTGAAATCCGAAACGCACATCCCTTGGGAAAATAATAGTCATGGGGTCCCCTTAGCCATATCCCGGAAAGGGGGCATTTTCAAGGCAGGCAGGGAGCTGTATGGGAGGCCTGAAAACACTGCCCACATCGGCTCGTCTACAGGGTGCAAGGCCCGCGGCGCAGGGAGACCCCATGTCTCCCAGCAAGCCACTGCACCGGCCAAACGAAGTAGAGCATTGGACATCTGCAGAATGGAAGCTGGGGCGCAAGGCCTAATCCACTTCTTCATCGTGGCTGACAAGGGAGGGCCCTCGCCCAACTCCAAGTCCCGATTCAATCCACCAGGCCGCGGCAGCGCTGCAAATGGTGCACGATCCAGCGATCTGTGCGCAACGGGCTCTCCTTGGTCACCTCGAGACATTACAGTCATCAGGTCGGCAGCCTCTGTGGCTCCGGGTCCCCACTTGCCTCCCGCAGATAGACTGGCTCCGCCAGGGCCGCACCGCCATGCTCAGCATTCTCCCGCCGGAGGTCTCCAGGTCCGACATCTATTGGAGGGTCTGGCTCCGACGTTTCCGGCAGTAGCAGGGGGCCCAGCTCATTATCCTCAGCTCGCAGCACCTCGGTCTCCTCCTCAATTTGCAAACAGCCACACGTATCCTCTTCAGGCCGATCGCCCTTGGAAGCACCTCCGTCCGAGGCCTCCACTCCGATGTCAGGCCGCATCATCGCCATCATGTGGCGCATATCACCACGCGTCAGCAGGCACCCATCGTCCTCCAGGAACAGCAGCAAAGCATCTAACACGGCCGGGAGATGTGGGCCCTCCGTCTCCGCGGCCCTCAGCATGGTTCCAATCAGGCTCGGGACACTCGAGACAGGTAGGCAGGGGAGCAACAAGAGCCTAGAGGTAGGCCACAAAATGGCCGCCAGCAGTATGCCCCAGCCAGAGGGTCAGCAAGCAGGCACGTCTCTCTGGACCGGAGGGGGGTCAATCAGGATCCGGTCGGTGCACACCCGATGGCCGGCCAACCAGAAGCCTCGGGTACAAAATCTCAGCTAAAAAAAAGTTTTCAAAAAACCACGAGGAGACAAGATCGCAGCGGAGCTCCTTCTAGCTGCGACCTCTCTTGTCCGTGGCCAGCCACGCCTCAGAAACATTCTTTTAATGCAACAAAATATTTGTCTTCTTTAATTGTTTCTGCACGTTTATTAATGCGCCATTAAATTAAATCTTCCAGTAGTATAATTGACTGTTACACTATGGATTGTATTGATGGAGCAGAAATATTAGACTGGCATCAAAAGAAGATGAGGGCATTCCAGGCTAGGGACCAGACAAAGCCATATACAAAAGTAACCCTAGAAGCCTAAGGTGACCTCACACCGCTACATCAAGGACAAAAGCCCAGGGTCACCAGAAGTTCAGGAAGATTAAGAATGCTGGGTGGCAGTCACAAGGTTTGGACACATGAAAGGAGTCTGATGGACAGCCTGGGAATCTGTTTAAATCTGTAACATTAACCATGCACCTTGCACCAAGCTGTTTTAAAAGTGACTATGTCCTATGGCTGAAGAACGTCCACTCAAACGCCGAGCCACACAGTCTTTCTATCAGGAAATTACTCCCCAAACAAGATAAAACACCCCCCCCCTGCAAAACGAACATTTCCATGTCCAGAATGGAGACTTATAGACTATCACCTTACTCCTGATGAAGTCATACAGATGAACCGTGCAGAACTGGTATAAAATCTGACTACTCAAAGTTCTGTCGTAAAATCAAACAATCCAGGCACTCAAGTAGAGGAAATCTTGGAAGTGTTTATTGTGGGTACAACTCACACAATGTTTCGGCTCAATACAAAGCCTTTTTTTTTTTATATATCGTTAGGTGTCTTGCCCAAGGACACTCGCTGGTGGCATCTTCTGAGTGGGATCGGGTCGTCTTTCCATGATTGTAGAGCAGTGACCTGGTGGTTAGGTTGAACCAGCTTCTCGTAAAGTCGAGATTTGCTTCTCCACAGTTGTATTGGACGATGTGCTGAATGGTATTTTGACTTGCTTCTCCACAGTCGAAGAGCAGAGACGTTACCACTGGACTCCACAGCCGATATTGGGCCCTAGTACATTCTCAATGCAAAAACGCACGCTAAACGCGTGTTTCTTTGTGCAAAGCGTTAAACGTTAACGCACGAAAATCACCGCTGGAATTACATTCCTCGCGCATTTTTTCATCCGTCAGGAAATTTTGCTCGTAAAACCGACGCGCAAAAATACGCGTAAAGTACCGTTGCCTGCAGAAATCAGTGAGCGCAATGTAATTTTTAACGCGAGTCTGTCAGACGAACGCATTTTTGTGCGGGCTGTGCACAACAGACGTACGTTCTGACGGAAGACAAGGTAGTGGCCGTCATTTTTGACGGATCTAGTAAAAAAAATGTGCGCATCGACGTTCTCCGTTGTGAATCCGCAGTTTGGTACGGTCAGGTTGTTACAATTTGCCGTTACCACCAGCTTTTCAAAGACGTTAAAATTATGCGCGCAAACGTTGTCCGTTAAATTTTGCGCTTGTAATACCATGCACACAACAGCGCACAAATGCATTTGCGCTCACAATGTTAAGTATAGGATTGCCGCTCTAAATTGTGCTCACAAAGGGTTCGCGCAGGGTCACTCGCGTTCGACGTTAACGCGTATTTTGGGCGTGAACATCGTAATACGACGTTCAGCGCTAAGGGTTTTGCATTTTTGCGCGTACGAAGAATGTAATAGGGCCCATTGTGTGGTAGGCAAGTATGTACCATTAGATGTCTTGTCCAAGGACACTTACTGGAGAGGTGCTCTGGCCGGGATTCGAACCTGGGTCCCCACGGTTATAGAGCAGTGATATTACCTCTACTCCATCCAGTCAGGATGGAGGGATGCTCAACCTGCTCTTTAAGACATGAAATAGGATATATAGATTTTACTCTTCTTAATCCACTCGTGTTTTCAGACAAGAAATGATAAAGCAATAACCATAGGCGTGCGCAGGTTAGATCATGTGTGCGCACCGTTATGTAAAGGGCTGCGCACGCCAGTGGCAATAACTTTACATTTGGTGTGGTGAAGGCAGTTAGATAAAAATTGACTGGGACTTTGTGGTTTGCTGCTCGTCAGTAGGATAGAAAAATGACAAAAGTTTTGGAATTGGTAACTCAGCAGGTTCAGAGGTCAGACTGCAAACCCTTAGCTAGAAAATAACAAATATGGGAACTTTCACTGTTTGTTTTATTATGTATATTGTATACATAGAAACAAGACAGTGTTTATCGTTGGAAATATGCACAGACATCCCTGGTAAACTGTTGAATTTGATACAGAAGGAAAGGTCGTTATCAGGAGGGTACAACACATAAACATTTAAGGAACCCGGACTATCCCCCTTCTCATTTTAACCCTTAGTCTATTTTAAAACTCATCTTAAATCCAGTTCCAGGATCCCTTGATGATGGTCTGGAACAGTTGTGACATGTTGCTGGTTTCCTGTAAGCTGCAGCATGTCACGTGTCTGCAGGGAGGCAGATAGTCCAGTGGCTCTCAATGTTGGAGTGTATTGACAGCCGTTTGGGAAACTGGTCCACAAATTCTTAAAATCCTGGAACCTGAGATCAGTGGTCAGGATCTAGTTATGTTTAAGCCCCTGCATTTGGAAGGCTGTATCAGCCTTCTGAGACCCCTTCTGGACAGGATGTAGACACCGAGGTTACGGTGTCCACTTAAATTATATTGAGTGGTCAATGTGCCTGGAGTGTTCCTTTGACACTGAAAATAAATGGTTAAAAAAAATCTTACCCCTCATCCTATGGTGAAAAGAAGGATCTTTTCACCACGGGACATAGAGAACCTTTCTCCATAGGACATAGAGAACAAATAGTTCTTCGGTGTTCTAGTGCAGTGGTTCCCAACCCCTGTCCTCAAGTCCCCACTAACAGGTCAGGTTTGCCAAATATCTGAAGAACAGCACAGGTGATATGATTTGCTGCTCAGTGATTGCAGGATTCAGTCTGCATTTCCCCAAGGGAATCCTTAAAATCTGGCCTGTTAGGGCTATATTGAGGACCAGGGTTGGGAACCACTGTTCTAGTGGATCTCCCATGATTAAACCTTATCCAAGATCCCCTACGCCATCACGATCCCTAATTCCTGTGTCTCCTCTCTCCACAGGTAGGCATTATCACCCATCATCCACAGACACCCACATCTCAACTGATCCCCTGCATACTTTTGCTGGTAGGACCCCCATCACCCAGTATTCGCAGGCACCCACATTGTAGCGTTACCTTGGTCTTTTTGCTGTTTTTATTTATTTTTTATTTATTTTTGTTTTTCTTCACCATTTGCTTTGCTAATTAGCATGTGAATCTCCTGCCCTATTGACACAGCCCATCCAGCTTCAGGGGTTGACTTTTTAACTGCCTGAATGCAATCAGTCCGCCCTATATAACAACTATGCCAGGCTCCAGTGTCATTTCCAAGTGGCATTCTTAAGTGGACGTTTAGAGTTGATTCCTGGAGTTGCGGGACTGGAGGAAGGAACTGCAAAACTGCAAGGCCCACTTTTTACTCTGGTAAACTCACGTCTATATCATGCTTTCTCTCACGCTTCTGCTCTTTACTTCTACCTTTCTCCTTAAATGGAACTCCTGCCCCTCTACCACCGACTCCTACACTATCTGCATCTCTCCCTCCCTCCTCTCGTCCCACATGATGGCCTCGCATAAGCTCCTTTGTTTCCTCAGAACATGGTCTCCCTCTAACTCTCGTGCTGCCAATCACTCCCACTCCCACAAATCCCATTCCCACCTTCTCTTTCTCACCCTCCTGCTATTACTCTATTCAGGTGACATATCCCCTAACCCTGGCCCCACAACACATCCAATACTTCCCTCTCATCCTATCTCCATCGCACATAAATCACCTCCCTGCAAGCCCAGCAACCTCATTCCCATAATCCCTCAGCGCCTGTCCTCTTTCTCCTGCGCCCTCTGGAACGCTCGCTCTGTGTGCAACAAACTCACAGCCGTCCATGACCTCTTCCTTTCAAACTCCTTCAACCTCCTAGCTTTAACTGAAACCTGGCTAACTCCCTCTGACACGGCCTCCGTTGCTGCTCTCTCACATGGCGGTCTACACTTGAGCCATACCCCCAGACCGGGTGAGAGAAATGGTGGCGGGGTCGGACTCCTGCTCTCTCCCACCTGCACCTACCAGCATCTCCCTCCACCCCCATCCCTCTCCTTCTCCTCCTTCGAGACACACTGCATCCGCCTGTTCTCTCCTCTGGCTCTCAGGGTGGCAGTCATCTACCGCCCACCGGGACCAACCTCCCAGTTCTTTGACCACTTTGCTACCTGGCTTTCTCACTTCCTGTCTTCTAATCTTCCATGCCTAATTCTCGGGGACTTCAACATTCCCATTGACGATCTCTTCCGCTCCTGCCTCCAAACTTCTTTCACTCACGTCCTCCCTTGGACTCACACAATCCTCCCTCCTCCCTACCCACCGCAATGGTCACGTTATTGACCTGGTCTTTTCCAACCTCTGCTCCATTTCTGAGTTCAAATGTCGCCCTTTCCCCATCTCTGACCACCACCTTCTCTCTTTCAACCTATCTGGACTTCCTAAACACCCTGCTCCCCCACCCCGCACACACACTCGCAGAAATCTACATGCTGTGGACCCCCATCAATTCTCCAACCTACTTCACCACCTCCCTCATACCTCATCCTTCACCTGCCCTGATGCTGCCACTAATCACTACAACACTACGCTTATCTCTGCTCTAGACACTCTTGCTCCTCTTCGACTCTGTAAGGCCCCACGCCGCCAGATTCAGCCCTGGCACACCCTCCAGACTCGCTACCTGCAAAGATGCTCCCGCACCGCAGAGCGTGCCTGGAGGAAATCCCGCTCTGAAGCTGATTTTGTTCACTTCAAGTTTATTCTCCGGTCATACACCTCTGCCCTCCACTTGGCCAAACAATCCTTCTTCTCATCTCTTATATCTACGCTGTCCTCCAACCCTAAACGGCTCTGGTCGACCTTCAACACCCTCCTCTACCCACCTGCACCTCCCCCCTCAGCTGCCTTCAGCGCTCAAGACCTGGCAGACTACTTCCTCAGTAAAACTCTATCAGAAGCAACATCCCAACACAAGATAGTTATCTGCCACCTCCACTCCCACAGGTCCCCTCTGCCACCCTCTGCCGCTTCCTCCCAGCCACTGAGGAGGAAGTCAATTCCTTATTGTCCTTCTCACATCTCACCACGTGCCCGCTCGACCCCATTCCCTCACATCTAATTCCTCCCCTCTCCTCCTCCCTCACCCCTTTTCTCACACACATCTTCAACCTATCTCTCTCCACTGGCTCCTTTCCATCCGCCTTCAAACACGCGCTAGTTACCCCTTTACTAAAGAAACCATCCCTAGACCCCAACTCTCCATCCAACTACCGCCCTGTATCCCTGCTTCCCTTCACATCAAAGCTCTTAGAAAAACTAGTCTTCAACCGCCTCTCCCTCTTCCTGTCCTCCAATTCCCTACTTGACCCCTGCAATCTGGCTTCCGTCCCCTACACTCAACTGAAACTGCCCTCACCAAAGTCACCAACGACCTCCTAACTGCTAAAAAACACGGCCACTATTCTATTCTCATCCTGCTTGACCTCTCGGCTGCTTTTGACACTGTTGACCACCCCTCCTTCTACAGACCCTCAACTCTCTGGGTCTCGGTGACACTGCACTTGCTTGGGTTGACTCCTATTTGTCCAACAGGTCCTTCTGTGTGTCCTTTGCTGGTAACTCCTCCTCTTCATTGCCTCTATCTGTTGGTGTACCTCAAGGCTCTGTCCTTGGTCCTCTGCTCTTTTCCATCTACACCTCCTCCCTGGGCAAAATCATCAACAGCTTTGGCTTTAATTACCACCTCTACGCTGATGACACTCAGATCTACCTCTCTACCCCTGATCTCTCTCCCCCTGTCCTTTCAAAAGTCAGTGACTGTTTATCTGGCATCTCCTCCTGGATGGCCTCCCACCACCTAAATATCAACATGTCAAAGACTGAGCTCCTACTTATTCCTCCCTCCAATGCCTCCCCACCTCCTGACTTCTCTATCACGGTGGAGGGTATCACCATCTCCCCATCAAACCAAGTTCGCTGTCTTGGAGTTACACTTGACTCTGCTCTTTCCTTCATCCCCCACATCCAGTCTCTTTCCTCCTCCTGCCGATACCAACTGCGTAATATTTCCAGAATTCGGCCATTTCTTACCGCTGTCACCACAAAACAACTCATACACGCCCTGGTAATCTCCCGACTCGACTATTGCAATAATCTCTTATCTGGCCTCCCTCTGTCCCGCCTCTCCCCCCTACAATCCATCCTGAACGCCTCCGCCAGGCTAATTCACCTCACCCGCCGCTCTGTCTCTGCCGCTCCCCTCTGCGAGTCCCTTCACTGGCTCCCCATCCACTGCAGAATTAAGTTCAAAATCCTTATCCTTACCTACAAAACCCTCACTAACTCAGCTCCCCACTACCTGTCCTCACTAATCACCAAATACACCCCAGCCCGCTCCCTAAGGTCAAACAGTGACCTGCTCCTAGCTTCTCCCCGCATCACCTCTTCCCATGATAGACTGCAGGATTTCTCACGCGCAGCCCCCACTCTCTGGAACGCTCTCCCTCGTACTGTCAGACTTTCCCCTAACTTCTCTTCCTTCAAACGCTCCCTTAAAACATTCCTATTTAGGGAAACCTACCACCCAACTCACTGACACAACCATCAATCACTCTCACCTTACAGTCCTCTCCTCCTGTTTCCAACCCCAACCCTCCCAGATTGTGAGTTCCTACGGGAATAGGGCCCTCATCTCCTCCTGTACTGTTTGTCAAATGTTGTTCAATGTATTGTAACCCTGTCTATACTGTGTTTATTGTACAGCGCTGCGGAATATGCTGGCGCTTTATAAATAAATAATAATAATAATAATTAAACACGTAGTCCTATGGACTCCAGGAGACCATACCAGCTGTGGCACATGGCACTGCTGCTGGTATTCATTTCTGGCTTTGGCTCTCAACATTTATAGTTGTAAATGAGCAGATGTTAGCGCGCTCCAAAGACTTTACATGTCACAATAATTTTTAGTCCCTAGTGTAAGCCTTACTTGTTTTGGAAACTATATCGGATTTTCTCTTTCATGGTAAACCATCTCCATTGTAGACATGGCCCATAAATTCCTATCCCTGATTGCAACAGAAGAAAGGCTTAGATCTCTGGGCCAAAGATATGAGACTATCCATAGCACACTAGCTGTAAACGCCGCTATCAGTGTTACTAAACTAGCCAGTCTATTCATTTATACGGTACTTTATAATGATTATTTGAGCACCCAAGGAGCAATGATCCTTACGGCCTATTAATATCTAACTATACAAAAAGGGTAAAATTAGGTGAACACATTTTATATTCCTTTTTTTTCGAGCTGAAACCATAAACAACCCCCGAGACACAAAAGCGTTTGAAGAGATAAAAGCCAACTTGAGTGACTTTGAAAAGAAGAAGTAAAAAAAAGTGTACATTGAGACAAATGCAATGATAGTTTCCACACGGTAGATTAGCAAGTGCTGTATGGGGACTGTCTAAGTCTAGCAATGGATTCTCCTCGCTGCATGCAGTGCGCTAGGCCTTCCGTTGTTCGGCCTGTTCACAGGCAGAGGCCTCACTTTGTCCTGGCTCTAATCTTGTTTTCCCCAGATTGACATCTCTAAGCTCCTCTTTTGGTTTTTTGGTTCTAGCCCGCGGTTCCATGAAAAGCAGAGACAATCCAAGATCCCCTACTGATAATAAAAACCCACTGGATGAGAATGACAAGGGGCGACGTGTAAGACCGGGGATTGTTTGGCCACTTATTAGCTAGGTCATCCTTGACGGGGTTTAATTTAGCTTCCTGCTCTCAGCATAAGTGCATTTACTACGTGTGTATTTGTGTTTACAAGGGGAAAAGCAGTGAACAGAGTAAAATAAAGCACAAAGGAAAGACAATGCGTATAGACATCTCAATACACTGAATGTCTGCGGACCACCCAGTGACCTTCTCCCCACAGAGGAAAGGAATTGACCTGGTAACAATGGGCACTAAATGTTATTTTAAAGAGCATGTGATCCATCAACAGATTCATATCTAATTTTGTCTGGTCTCACAATTCGGTTACGATTATCATGTCAACGATTCGATGCCGCGATGTATCACGTTTACTACCCAATTTGCCAATGGTTTTAGACTCACAGATTCACACACTCACTGTAATGTGCAGTGTGTATGATTGTATCACAGAGCTCCACAGCAATAAAACTCACAGTAATGTGTGGTGTGTATCAGTGTAGATATAGACATATACATTTAAATTCAGAAAGCGGGTTGTGCTTTTTTCCCCTCAATATACTGTGATACAGCAACCACTCGGGATACTTGGTTGCAGCCAAACAACACAGTCCTCTAGGGTATAAAAAGATGCAGATTTGAAGTTGTGCAAATGAGAGGTCTTTTTATTCCAGCATAAACAAACACCACACTTGTCATTGAATCACTATTGCAGGTGATTAAGCAAAAGAACCACAGACAAAATCCTAGCTCAATTAGAGCATTTACTAAACATACAGCGATCCTGATTATCCAGGTAACATAATCTAATAAACAAAAAGAAAACCACAGCTTTTTTTTAGAAGTGTTACTTCTCCCTGCCCTGCTCTCAGCACTCTGATTAAAACATATCTCTCCAGGAGTCAGCAACCTGAGAATTTACCTGTTGCTTAATTAATTAATTGGCAACAAGTGCGGGGGAGGAGAGAGGCCATACAGGATTCTGGGTCCTAAATACCATCCCTTGATTACTCTCCAAGACATTCTGTTACCCAATCCAAGCACTCTGTCGCAATATATACAGACACACAAATTCAACTTGGAGACATTTTCCTTTTCTATGTATTCGTTAAAATAAAAACAAACCAAAATCAGCATTTCTGACCAGTTAAATTACTCTACTAAATGCAGTACAAATAATGCTAAAATGCAACACTGAGAAGAAACCAAATGGATTTGGAGGCTAATATAAATAATGTGATGTTATGACATTACATTGATAAATAAAAGGGCTCAATGTGTGCAGAATAATTATCCAACAATTGCTAAATTAATAACTAACCTAGGAATATGTGTATTTTAAGCTTAAGCCCCTTTCTTCGTTTTTTTAGTTGTCTTTTGTTGTATTGACATGGCTTACTTCGGTAAAGGTTATTGCGTCACTGCATCTCCATTACCATTGCGTTCTTTTGTTGTGACGCGTGTCATTCCCCGCTAATGATGCGCATGACGCAGTTACTGCCACATCAGGCTTTACATGTTACTGATCGTGAAGTGTGGTGTCGTGTCCGAGCCAGACATTACTTTTGTAATCTAGACCAGAGGTGTTTGTATTTTCAACCTACAACATGCAAGCTTTTATGAAAAGTTTATTTTTTTCTTGTGCATCTCGTTTCTTGGCCCCTGGAGATAGGACCCATCTTTCTGCACAGAATAGAACATTCTTGAAACGCGAGAACAGACTTGAATATTATAAAACACATTTTTTAAATAAAACCATATTGGTTTCTGAGACATCTGGAATCAAATTTCCGTTTGCCCTCAAGATGTGTATGGTATGGCACACATCTGACTCATGTGTCATGAGGCATCTTTAGACAGACATTGTAGTCTGATTTGGAACAAATATTTCTTGTTTTGGTGTCAGGTAGCACCTCTTTAATTGTGACAATAGGATAATATATATACAGTTAGGCACAATTTTCATACTTTTGGCTCTGAGCCTGCATGACACCAGAATAAAATTAAAACAAAACAATCCAAATGAATTTGAAGCGCAGATTTTCAGCTTTAATTCAAGGGGTTGAACATAAATATCAAGTGCAAATTTTAGGAACTGCAACCATTTTTATGCACAGACCCCCCGCATTTTCAGGGGCACAAATGTAATTGGACAAATGAATATAATCATAAATAAAATGTTCATTTTTAATATTTTGCAGAGAATCCTTCAGCAAGTGAAATGCATGTTCAATTGGGTTGCAGAATATTCTACTTCTATTCTTTCAAAAACTCCTGTGTTGCTTCTGTAGTGTGTTTTGGATCATTGTCCATCTGTACTGGAAACGCGTCCAATCAACTTTGCTGCATTTGGCTGAATCTGGACTAACCGTATCTCTCTAAACACTGCTGAATCCATCCGGCTTCTTCTATCTTCTGTCACATAATTAATTAATCCCGATGACCCATTGCCACTGGAAGCCATGCATGCCCATGCCATCACACTGCTGCCACCATGTTTTACAGATGACACTGTGTGCTTTGGATCATGAGCTGTTCCAAGTCTTCTCCACACTTTTTCCTTCCTGTCATTCTGGTACAGATTAATCTTAGTTTCTTCCATCCAAAGAATGCTTTTCCAGAACTGGTCTGGCTTTTTTAGATGTTTTTTGACAAAGTCTGATCTGGCTTTTCTATTCTTCAGGGTTTATGAATGGTTTGCACCTTTTTGGTGAACCCTCTGTATTTGCTCTCCTGAAGTCTTCTCTTGACTGTAGACTTTGACAATGATACGCCCACCTCCCGGAGAGTGTCCTGCACTTGTCTGGATGTTGTGAATGGGGTTTTTCTTTACCATAGAGAGGATCCGGCCATCATCCACCCCTGTTGTCTTCTGTGGACGTCCAGGCCTTTTTATGTTGCTGTGCTCACCAGTGCGTTCTTTTTTCCTCAGAATGTGGCAAACTGTTGATTTGGCCGCTCCTAATGTTGCTGCGATCTCTCTGATGGATTGGTTTTGTTTTTGAAGCCTTACAATGGCCTGTTTCACTTGCATGGACAGCTCCTTTGAACGCATGATGGCGGTTCACAGCAATAGATTCCAAATGCAAATACGTACCACACTAAGAATCAACTCCAGACCTTTTACATGCTTAATTGATGAAGAAATAATGAAGGAGTAGCCCACACCTGGCCATGAAACAGCTTTTGATTCAACAGTCCAATTACTTTTGGTTCCTTGAAAAAGAGGGGATGTCTACTCTTAAGAGCTGTAATTCCTAAACCCTTCCTCCAATCTGGATGTACATACCCTCAAATTAAACATGCGAGTGTGCACTGTCAACCCATATCCATTATATAACCATAGCTAGAAAATGTTTTGGTAAATACCAGAAAAAATAAAATTGTGCCTGTGTCCAAATATATATCGACCTAACCATATATATATATATATATATTATATATATTATACACACACATTGGCTACAATATGCTTGATCAAGCATTTTTCAATATGGTGCTGCTGAAACCAGTTATTGCAAGATACATGCAGCACACTCCACTTTAACATAGCTTGAACATTTTAAAAACACATGACTTAGTAATAAAAATTGGGAAAACGTATGATGCTACATTGTACAAACCTTCTTGTCAGGTTTCCAAGGAAAAAGGGAAGAGGAGCGCAGATGAGCGTATCTAGTGAGCCCAAAATACAGGTCAAGGTACCCAGGGATGATCCAAAATCTCAAAAGTGGAATTGAAGGCTGAAGTCGGGGCGGCAGCAGAATAGCGTGGTCGTGGCTAAACAAGTCTGGGTCAAACACAAGCAGGCACTTGAAAGGAGAAGGGGAACAATAGCTTGGGGAACTGGCTCAATACTGGAGCGAGGACTGAGTGGGGTGACCGGGTTTATATACCTAGCAGCTCCTCCCTCACCAACCCGAACTCCAGCGATGTCATTGGCATGCAACGCGGGATGGCTGCCATATTGGCGGAACCCAACCACAAGCTTTCCTAGTCCTCAAGCTGATCGGGGTCTGACACCTCGGGCTCTGGTGGAGTCTGTCGGACAGGGTTGCGGGAGCCGGCATCCGACCTCCCAGGGGAACCAAGCCGTGATAAGGAGGTGAGCCGAGACAGCCTGGATGAACAAGACCGCTAGGCGGTCGGGTGCAGAGTCCTGCACAGTAGCCCAGAGCGCCAGCCAATGTTTGCAGAAGTTGCTGCTCTCAAAGTGAAGCTTCTCCTGCTGCTTGCTGGATTTCATTTTTTGAAACGCTGGTGTTTATCGCAGTTGCAACGACAGCAATTTTCAACAGTAATTGCAACTTTTTCAGACACTAGCACTCTTTGAACAACCACCTAACACATGGAACATTTCATTACATTCCAAGAAATCCAAGCACGAAGCAACTTGTTATATTTTTGTCACCAGGACCGCTCCATTTCAAGTGGCTCTTTGTGGATCTGATTGCTGCCAGTGAACACATGTTCGCTCCTTTGATAGGTAAGCAGATTTTTTCTATCTAACAATTAGAGATGTGCACGTGTTTTTTTTTCATTTCGTTTTGGCACGTTTGGTTTTTCAAAAGTTTTGTTTTGGCCCATTTTTGTTTCGACTCGTTTCATTTCGGCTCAGTGTTCTGTATCGATTTTTGTTTCGTGAAATTGGGGAATTTCTGTCTTTTGGATCGTCTGTTCTCTTCGTTTCAAAGGGTTCATTCTTGTTCTCGGATTTTCGTTTTGACTTTAGACGTATGGTATTTCGGATGCTCCGATATTTTGGTCGATACGGTAATCCTGACGATTCGTTCCTTCGGACGCATCGTTATTTATGAAAGATCCTTTTTTTCTTATGAATATGCATTGCACAACTTTATTTAATCATATAAAATATCAATATCTTGTACTGTTAGACTGGGGATTAAGGGAAAAGCTAATTAAATATTTAAAATAAATATATTATTGATGCAGAAAGAAAGCACTGGAACAGGTGAAAAAAGTGACTGATGATACGAAATTACGAAATCAGCAAAGGAACCGAAACGGACTCGAAACGATACGAAAATACTATCTCCGAAATTAACCGAAACGGAACCGAAATCGCGAATAGAACGAAAATGACTTGCGATTTTACAAATTTCATGTCCATACGAAATAACACATTTTTTTCATTTCGTATCGTGAAATATTTTGGATGGTGTGTATTTCGTTGCCGGACGATTTGGAATGCCGGACGAATCCGAAGCACCGAATCGACCCGTTTCGTGAGAAAAACGAATTGGTACGAAACGAAACACACATCCCTAATAACAATGCACAGGTGTGATCAGGAGGTGGCAGCACTGCTAGACATTATAGAGCCTTTTAGGAAGGGATTGGGAAGAAATAGTAAAACTCCATAACCTCCTGGGAATTATTAACGGACTTACTCCAGAATGCCTGTAACCCTGCAGGATGGCAGCACTGCATTTTACCTTTTTTTAGCTAATGTGGTTGCTCGTGTAAAGAGTCACATTTTGTTATGACATAATGACGCACCTTTGTTGGCGTCGAAGTATAAAATACGTTGCAAGTGCTGATATTAATGAATATTTTTGAAATGTTTAGACGAGTAGAAAACCGCTTTACCGGTAACCGCTTACCTCCATGTAGCTGTTAAAAAGATGTATAGCTTCGTCAGTGAAGTTGAACACATTCCTCCAGTCGAAATTTGGTTGCCCGAATGGCCGGTAGTCTGGATTACCATTGTAAAGGAAGTTAATGGCGTCCTCAGCACTTAATCCATTATCTTCTAGTTGCCGGTCGAGGAAATTCTTCACTGTGGGATTATTCATGGTGTCCTAAGGGCAATTAATTTCATTTATTACTGTAAACAGATAAAGAAAACCAAACTATATAAAAACTAAGAAAGAAAGAAAAACTAAACTATAATGGCCATTTATTTCATCCGTTGATAGTTGAAAGAATGAAGATTTCCTACTGGTCTTCAACTCACTTCTTCTCTCTACAGTGATATTCCTTTGAATACATTCTGGTGACTTATTCTATGTGTGTGGTCATATTTTATGGCCATTCAAGGCTTCCTGAAGTTCTCTGTATGAAAAATAAACTAATAATAATTGTCATTGATTAAATTACCAAAATCACTCATTATCTGGGTTAAAGTTGGTTAATAGCACAAGAATCTAATTTTCCAACTATGGGATCAATTGAAATTGCTTTTTGGAAATTTTTTGGATCGGTAGTTTAAAGGTGGGTTTACCAACATTTACGTTCCCGATAAAAATCCATATATAATATCGGTTCTCGCGGCTATACTTGTCAAAGGTAACATTGGCTTTAAAGATTCAATTTGAATTTATCGATATACTTACTTCGGAAAGAATATCAAATGTTGGAAGGTGTTGATAAATGATTTTTCAGGCAGAGAAACGGAGGGAATAAGACTGAAATCTATTTCTAAACATCTGATGTTTCTAATTCTCACGTTTAAAAAAGGCACAAATCTGTATAAAGCTGGCCAAAAAAAGATTTTTCATCTTTTTTTTTTTTTTTTTTACAGAACCAGCGTCATTTTCACATTTTGGCTTCAGACAAAAAAAATTTTCTTTTAAATGGCCGATATAATTAAATTGAGCACTATATCTGAACGTAAAACCTAATTACTCTTTCCACACTGCTTAGATTTATCATTTGGAAATCTCTTACAGTTCAAGTGTCAAAAGTGCAACATTGTTGAAGCTTAGAGAACTTTGTGGGGAGGCAGGGGGTCCAGGAGACAGAGAGACAGTGAATTCAACCAATGGGCAGTTACATAAGACATATGGCCAAAATGCCAAATTGAAAGAATTAAAAATGGATCTCTATTACAAAATCTCTCCAAGGCCAAATAGTGAGGTGCAGAGGATGGATTGCAGTTTCCATTCTCCTCAAAAAGGTCTGTATGGGATGAGAGATATGATAGTCATAATCAATACTGCAGGTTCTACACTACACCCTAACGTACCTCTAAAGGTAGCCCTGGTATTACAGAGACCTTAGGCAAGGTTCAAATGGGAGACCCCACTAATTATATCTATATGTGAAAAATTAACAGTCCATTTAATATATTGCAAGGTCACACATCTCCCTTGGTTGACATGAGTGTGTGAAAGTTCATAAGCAAATTAATTCCATGTGTATGGACTAACTTCCATGATGTGAGACCCCTGTTGGAGGGGAACCTAAAGCAAATTCCTATTTTGCCTAATCATGGGGTCACCTCTCTATACCTCTGTTGACTCTCTGCCAACATGTGTGAGGCCAATGCTAGTTACAGATGGTGTTATCAAAAGATATCCCTAAACAGAGCACCCATTGTGAAAACCAGTCATATAGCTGCATGATTCAGTGCTGTTATTCATGCAGCCATCATTGAATCCTCAATCAACACCCATGGTTTGCCCATAGCCTATGTATGGCTCTTTCAAATACAATCACTATATACTCCATGGTACATGGCTCTAAAATCTGTAAAAAGCTCATCCATTAACTGTCAGCAGTCTGCAGCCCTTTGATTATTTTGGATGTGTATGCAGTACATCTTGTATTGCATCATAGTATGGCTTTTAGGGGAAAAAAATCTGGACTCTGCCCCTGCACCCCACCTGTTCCATGCTGAATGGTTGGGACAGTCTGCACAGACTTTGCTTAATTCTAGGAACAATGCACTTGAAAAACCTTCGTCAACTTCATGGCATTCTACATGAAATCATACAGGAAGTTTGAAGCATACAATCATACCCGGATCACATTCATTTGGACGTTGTTTTGAAAGAAGTTCCATAGCTGTGGTCCGATCTCTTCCCAAGCTTTACCCATTTGCCTGAGACGTTCCAGTTGTTCAAATGTTGCATTTGCCTGAAAAAAGAAAGCCATAAAAATGTATTATATCACTTTTAAAGGATGTTTTGTGACCTTGGTATACACCTGACATGCTTTGGTACTGCTGGATGTTGGAGCCCAATATGCGGATCACGGTGTTGCAGGGAGAATTTGAGACAGAGCAGTCAGGAACAGAAATATGGTCAATGCAGGCAGAGTTCGTTCTGGAGCGAGGGAGGAAGCCTCGATAACCGGGAGGTCAGAGTAATACATGGTACAAGGGAGTTGGCTGGAGACGTGGTCGATGTGGAAGCAAAGGTTCGTTAACAGGAATACAGATTGAGATCAAAGATACTATCTTTGGCACAAAGAATTTGGAAACTTCGAGTCAACAGGGAGCTGCCGACTGAGCACCTTCCCCATGGCGGTTTGGGCTTTTATGAGGCACAGGTAATGAGCCCTGCCCATTCTCGAGGAGGGGCTCCTCCCCTACCTCCCCTTGCTAATTATACTGCCCTGCCCCTTATAGTGGGATGAGGGTCTTTCTGTCATTATTTGGCCGAGAGCAACAGAGAAAGATTGTGACCTTTGCTGCTAAGGAAAGGATATTTTTTCTGTTAATCTGTATATTTGTGTTTTTTTTTTTTTTTTTTATCTTGCATTGTATTACTTTGTATTTCTGTAACTGTAACACTTCAATGTACTTGAACCCAGGACATGCTTGAAAACGAGAGAAATCTCAATGTATCCTTCCTGGTAAAATCCTTTATAAATAAATAAATAAATAAATATTTTTCTATGAATTCATTGTTTGGACTGGTAAGCAGTCTGTGTTTGGTGCTGGACATTCTTGTATTATGGTCTCTTGCATACTCCTGTCCTATTCTGGTGTCCACCCCTACCCCGTTACCTGTATAGATTCAGAAGACCACATAACGATCTTTACCCAGTGCAGGGCCTCCTATTATCTATATATTCCTGTTCTATCATCTCTTGTTCTGTTTCTGTGTATAGTGTGTGCTGGGTTCCGCATAATGCAGCAAACCGCAATCTTGCCTTAAGGGCTTAAAGACGCTCGCTATAAAGGGCCCCCCCTGGCATCTACCTGGTGGGGTGCCCGTGACACACACCTTCACACATTTGGAAATGGTCTCTACAGTTGCTATATCATAATATATGTATGCATACATATACATATATATATATATATACATAGCTGTTTTACAGACTGGATTACATGACCCATAAAAGTAGAACCACAAATTGAACGCCAAATCGATTGTAACATGTACTAGACTAGCACAAAGTATTCTGTAGATTGAACTGCATTATTTCATATGCTACAAGCGCCTTACATTCTTCAGAATCTCTCTCACAGCTGGAGCATCCGGTGTATAAAGGATTTTTCCCATTAGTAGCGGTTTCATTGCACTCCACGCTATTTTGGTGGCAGGGTTTGACTCCATACTTCTGATCAATCGATTACAAAACGGTGCTGCAATGTGAGACAGAGAAACATTGTATTCAAAGTCATATAAGGAATGTAAACTGCATATCACACAACGTTTAGCAACCCAAGATGTCAGATGGCTACAGATCTTATGGTTACACTGAACCACATGAAGGACACTTTTGTGCTGATTAGGTATATAATTATCTTAACATCTACAAATAGCCTTTGTTCCATAGCAACATAAGAAACATGGGTTGGATTGCACAAGACTAACTGTATATCCAATCTTAAAGGCTCAAATATGATCCGTTCCTATAGTAATAATTTGCTTGTGGGATATTTTACGTGTATATTAAAAATCACAAACATCAATAAACATGCATATACAGTACATACAGTATATACTAAATAATAACAAATTCAGTTGCACGTTGATTTACATTGTGGCGATCTCTACTCAGGTTTCAAGACTTGCAATACACTCTAGTTACAGTGTTTAACAAGGCGGCTAGGTATAGTAACACAGAGAGTATACTTACTTGTTGTCTTGTCGTATAAATAATTGGACTCTTTCCTGCTTGTATTTAACCCTAGGAAAGCTTTGTAATTATTATCCTCGTACCAGTTGAATGAGAATACCCGGGACCCTCCACCTTCTGGGTAACCACAGAATAGATCAGATAGAGACTTCATTAATTGGGTGAAGGTCCTTGGTCCACCCTCCTGCACAATAGGCTGCAGAACCCAAAGAAGATTTTGGATACTCTGCTTCTGTGACAACTAAACACAATAAAAAAAAATGCCACATATTTATTGTTTATAAATGTAGTTTCGATGTCTTAAAGAACAATGAACAAGTGGACATAATTGAATGTGTGGATAGATCGATCAATAGATGCAGAGAAAGATAAATATACAGGGTGTCCATAAAGTCTCTTTGCAATTTCAAAAAATTATTACAGAGGCAAATGAAAAGACAGATAAGAGAAAATTATTACAGAGGCAAATGAAAAGACAGATAAGAGAAAATTATTACAAAATGAAACATATATATTTAAGTTTTTTTTTGCCTCATTTAATACACCTCTATATGGGCACCATTAGTTGTACGAAGCAAATCAAGACGGTCCTCGATTTCTTGCCATGTTCACTGTAGCATACACTCATCAATGGTGGCAATGGCATCAGTGATCCCCTGCTTTAGATTAGTGATGTCCCGCACCTTTGTTCCATACACCATATCTTTAACATAACCTCATAGAAAGAAGTCGTTTTTCTTCGGGGATATAACAATTTCTGCAAATGTTCACCTTGACATTTCGACTGAATACGTGGCACCACAACTACATGACCTTTAACCAACCATCATTTTCCAGCAAGATGGCGCACCACCACATTGGGGCCTGCATGTTCGTGGGTTCCTAAATGAAACATTTCCAGACTGGAAGTGGATTGGAAGGGGAGGCCCAATTCCCTGGCCACCTCGTTCACCAGATATCACTCCCTTCGACTTCTTTCTATGTCAAAAATAACGTGTAACGAACAAAGGTCTGGGACATCACTAATCTAAAGCAGAGGATCACTGATGCCATTGCCACCATTGATGAGGATATGCTACAGAAAACATGGCAAGAAATCGAGTACCGTCTTGATGTGCTTCATGCAACTAATGGTGCCCATATAGAGGGGTATTAAATTTGGCAAAAAAACTTAAATATATACGTCTCATTTTGTAATAATTTTCTCTTATCTGTCTTTTCATTTCCCTTTGCAATAAATTTTTGAAATTGTAAAAGGACTTTATGGACACCCTGTATACTATGATACATAGATCGATCGATCGATTAGAATGTTCAAACATATGATAGCTGTAGGGTGGCCTTAAAAATATCCCAACATGGGTTTGATCACTTCAACCACAGTCCTAGAGAAGACATATAAAAATCTCTGAATAAACAGTTTGGAAAGAATTGGAGGTTTGTTTATAAACCCTATGAAGAATAAGGCCAACAATAACTTATAAATATGTCACACTAGGCCTTTACTTCAAATTTGGAAAAAGAGCATTAAATCTTAGTATTTATTTTTACAAAGCTCAGGAATGCAACGTTTGGGCTTTCTAAATAATCATTTTGAACGTTATACTTTAGCTTACAACAGACAAAGCATTTTATACCACGCTTGTTCAGCATATTCCTTGACTAGTGCCACAAACGCTGAGGTATAAAATCTCATCTTGTTGGATAAAAGAGGGGTAAAAGAACATATTCCCATGAAAACGTTACACACAAATACAAAACAAATTTGTTAACCAGTGGAGATTCTGCGAGTTGGGAAGGTCAGCCGCTTACCTCTTGCAAGGAGTCAGACAGATTCGACAGAACCTTGCCCCAAAATCTGAGATCTATACCATGTGAGTTTCTGTCTAACACAGTGGGAAGCTGCAGAGAAATGCAAAAATAAACATTATGATAAAGTGAATTAGCCCACTATAAATATAATCAAAACACGACATGTCAAGCTTGTGACATGCATACATAGTAGCAGAGCAACAGATTTAGTTTTGTTTTTACAACAAACAAGTACAGTTCAAGCCCTGCATTTCACAAAATGTGGCCAGTAGTATGGATCCAAAAAAGACAAAAACAGAAAAAAAAAACCACACTGGAACTTTTTAATATTTTTTTATCATATTAAAATCAATGAAAGAGACTACATTATTTCTTAATTCCAAACGGATGTCTGTAAATATGTGATTATGCTGCTTCACTTGCCACTAAGTGGGTTACGCTGAAACGTGTCCTAGATGTAAGAGAATTAACTGATACACTAGTTATTAATTAATTTTATTAAAGCATCACAATGTATCAAAGTGAGGTTCTTCCCGATTCAACAGCACTTTAACTGTTGCTGCTGTACACAACAAATAACTAGACAGTCCTGCTCTCTTTATCCTAAAATAACTTGTAGGATCCTTAAACAGTGAAATTCGGCAAACAACATTATCTTTCAATGGGGTAAAATTTGGGCTCAGCTAATAAACCGCTTTATTTACGACCAGTTGTATTTACACCAGTAGATCAAGAATCTCAAATTCTTGATGCCCCTGGGGCTTATTGTCTATAATTCGCAGAATTCTTTGAATAAATGGTCAGAGCATCATGGGAGGTGTAGTTCAAAGATTTCTTAGACAGGTCTGTTAATGGCTAAATTGCTGCGTGAAAAAAAAATCTGAATATAATGACATACGTGCATGAGACTCAAAGTTTACATTCTCTTTTCCAGTTGCCATGTGTCTCTGTGACAGCTGCCCATGGAACGACTTGTTATCGGATATTGGGAAGTCCTTAGGAGGTTCGTGGCACAAAAGAATGGGGCTTGCAAACAATGCGGTCTTTTAACTCATTTTGGCACTTACTATGAGTTTTGCAATACTTTGCAATGCTCAGTGTAAACATCATAAAGTAATTGAAATTCCTCTTCTGCATTTATCATCAGATTAAGATACGGCATACATGGAAGTGTTGCCAAATGATTTATCGAATGGAGTCTGACCAAACACTCGGTCTTGGAATGCCCTATATATTATAGGCTGCTTCTTTCGTGCTCAGTGGTGGGATGCCAAACAAATCAGATGATAGCAGCAGTAATTAAGCTCTTTTGAAGATCAGAATTATTATAAAATAGTTTCATTAATGGGCTGAAGGTACGTTTTGTAAGCATGAATAAGGTATTAGCCAATATCAATTTTTTATGTACATGCCATCATTCATACCATATGTGGTCCTTATTTTAGGGGAAACTACCAGTTAACACAAGTAGCCAAACAGTAACCCCGTCTGAAACTCAATACATGGTCAGGAGGTTTGGAAGCCGCTACTGTTAGTTGTCATTACCGGGCCATTCAAAACAATTACTGGCCAAACTAAAAGAGAGGCCCAGAACAGGCGAGACAAATGATTTGTGGGATTTTGTCGTCTCATTTATAGGTAATACACTTAAAGAAGGTTGGATAGCATAGGTTTTCTTCTAAATCTAAGAGCAATATCTTTAACAATGCCCGAATCTTGATATATTCGAACACTTAGGAGCATGATTATTGTATGTCCTTCATATTGAAATGACAATTGGAAGACAAACCAACATCCTGCCATTTTGAAGTCATTAGTTTTTTGATGGCTTATGCAGAGGCAACTAATCTCTTTCCAGACGTTTCTGCTAGATACGAAGGAAAGCTCATGGTAGTATCAAAAGGGATACTAACATGATTGATGAGCTGTACCTGGTGAGAAGAGCTCTTGAAGGCCATCAGCAGGAGTCTAGTCAAATCGAGATATGTCCAATGGAGGATTAGAGAAATGCATGTCTATATCCCAATGACGTGTCCTACAAAGGCACACAGCTTTTAAGAGCATGGAGCATCACTTCAACAACATCTGTAGCAGGCAGAGTTTGACATTCCTGCCATAAAGACCAAGGGCTGTATTCCAACCCTGGTGTAACGTAACCAGATCACACCCTGGACGCTATGCACAACGCTCAAGCTGTACAACATAAGGGCTCAAGCATTGTTACTATTTTTAACTCATCCTATTCCATCCGAGACACAAGCTGAGCTTGCGTGTCTGATGTTGCACCAGGTTATTGTATATTAATGTCTCCTATACTTTGTATGGGCGACGTTAATGTGCCTCAAACAGATGGGGAATGAGCTATTTCAACTTGCTCGTACCCCATCTGTACCTGATGGTATTCAGATATGAGTAACATCTTTCAAACCCTGGTGTTAAGTGATTGTGATTCTGCACAGTCACATAACACACAAATCTAAACCCACCTAAAAATGACATACTCACCTCAGATCCCTCAGTGGCGAGAGCGGCTCAATCTGTAGTTTCCTCGCTCCACAGGCAGAGGAACACTGGGAACAAGTAGTTCTCGATGTTCCTCCGTGTATCCAACCACCGCCCTAGCCAGTTCTCATTTGTGCAAGCTCTGGCAGAGTTTATGCGAGATCTCATCTGTCTCCATGGAATCCTATGGACTCTTGGAGCAGATTACACAGTGGCACTTACCATCACTGGTGTTAACTCGCTGCAGCTCGAAAGAATTATGACTGTAGCAGCTGGAAAAGTATCTCAGTCGAAATACGGATGTTAAAGGTGAGGCGCAAATGGAAAATGGCAGCCATAAATGTTTTCCATTTGCGTCTTGCCTTAAACGTCCGAGTTTTGATCTAGCCCGTAGTCTATGGATGTGCTAAATTACAACAGCCCTGGTTGGGTTTACACCGGGGTTGGAAGAGAGTCCCACGTTTGTCCACTAAATGATCCATTAAGACTTTCTCAAAAGCAACACCTCCCAGGTTTTCCCATAGGAGACTTAACGCTCTGTCTGGCAAACAATAAAAGAACCACAGCCTTTGTCATATGATATTGTCTTCTCTGCAGGGTTGATCTACCAAGGAATGATTGGTCGTAAAGTTCTTTGGTGAACATAAAAAAACATGGACAGGGCAGATTCAAAATTATTCATTTAGAAAACAATTATTTGTGATACTTTTGATAATCAATGTGCCAACATGCCTGAATAGGAGGTGTAGGAGTAAAATGCAGTCATTGATACCTTAAAATGTAGCAATTTATAAATTTGATTTAATCAATTGAATTTATTCTTATGCAAATGTTTATATAACTAAAGGTATTTATAATAGCTACAAATTGTCTCAAAAAAAGTCTATTATCCCGTTTCCATGCTTAACGCGCTGTCTTGTGAGCTGCCGTGAGGTAGCAGTCAGCTGTAATAACAGGACTGTTACAGACAGGGGTTCACTTTACCGGCTGCAGCTGAGCAAACTAGATGTCCGGCGCTAGAATTGTACTGCTTGTTCTATGCTCTGCGGGCAGTGGTGACATTTGCTCTGCCCCATGCCAAGAAAAATCTGCTTCCTTTCAACTATCAAAAGATGGGACATAAACATTAATTTGTTTTTCCTTCTTCGGGTTTCTGATATGGAATGCTGGATCGCTTCAATTTTGTGGACAAAAATAGCTTGAAATATGTGCCTTGTGGCTATCAAAATATTGGCCTTGTTTTCCTGGCTCTGGCTCAGCAACAGAGGGAAAACGTCAAAGGTAGATTTTCAAAAGCCATGGCAGCAGGGAAGACAAGTAACAGGCACGGTCAATATATGAACATAGTGCCATATTCCAGCCGAGCTGATTGAATTACCGCGCGAGCTAATAAGTATAAGAGCCCCACACGTTATCAACCAATAAGACATACCCCAAAACTTGTCGATCATGGGTCAGCAGCCTTGGCCCTACAGATGTTTTCGAGCTACACTTCCCATGAGGTTCCTTCTGAACCTTCTGAGTGGCATAGCATCATGGGAGATGTATTTTCCTAACAGCTGGAGGGACAAGGTTGCTGAGCCCTGGTGTAGCTGGAGATGGAACAGGACCAGTTCTCCCAGCAGGCCCCCTTCTCCGTGGCCACCTGTCCTCAGAGGTCTAGTCTTAAAAAAAATAAGTATGGGTACTCTCCAAGATTTCTGCTCCTCAATATTAACTTTCGACATGTCACACGTAACCCACCACTCCACATACAAGCTTGATATCCATTTTTAAACATATAGATAGGCTGGGTTTTAGGGGATCGTTATGAAATATGTAAAACATATCATACATTGAGAGTGACTTAATAAGGAAACATATGATTGGAACCTAATAAAAACTTCTCAGTGTGTTGGCCAAATGGGAACTCCATTCCCTGGAGAAAATAGTGGAGGAACTGCATCCAAAGGCATTCCTGACGATTCCCCCTATAAATACCTCTGTGGAAACACAATGTACAGCAGTAAAGTTCATTTTAAAGACGTAACTTACGGTTTCGAACAGCTTGAAGAAATCAATATTCGCATACAGCACATCTTCAATTCTCTGCAGCCTTTGCTGGGATATGATGCACAACGCATTGCGGACAGTGTGCATCGCTCGGCGGCTGCTGAAGATGATAAAGCGCTCCAAGAGGGACTGGCTGCACGCAATGTCCTTCAGGGATAAGTCTGGTACCCCAGATGCAAACTGAAATCACAAGATGAGTATGTTGGTGAGACACTTTTTAATATATCACTTTGCACCGTCACAGCCAGGCAGATAATTCTGATATAACATCTCCATTACATGCAAATACGTGTTTACATGTTTAGGCCTTCCGTTTGGCCTGAGAATATCGTAAAGATGAAAGGTGGAGAACATGAACCAAACTAAGCTATTTATGCTTAAAGAGGCAACCCAGGCATTCGTTTCAGAAAAATTCTGAATTTGGACCAAAATTTGATAATTCGTATTTCGGAAGTATTTCCGAATAACGAATCGATACGATACAAATTCGAAACGAAACGGTATATAACAAATTTATTTCGTTTTACACCGTGTCATCATCATAAAAGAAAAATTTGAATAATTGATATCAACTATTGAATTTGAAATCACAAAATTCAAATCAATCCGAAACGAAATACGGAACAAAATTAGTTACGAAATTCCGAAAACTAAATGATTTAAAAACGTAAGGAAACGAAACTAAGTGAAACTATATTTTTCATCCATGCACATCCCTAGCAGACACCGTAATCAGTACAAAATATTGAAGTTGTTAAAGTGCTTGAAGTCTGCGTGTTCCCCACTTCCGTCCACTCCATGAAACGGGATAGCGAGGAAGACTCAATTCTTTCATTTGTATGCATGTGACTGGCGCGGGTCTGTTGTTAGAGTACAAACAAAGGGAGGTTTATTGTCAAAATGATGCCACTTTCTGGATGCATTAAGTTACAAAGCATCAAAAAAGTCACTTAAATATGTTCCCTAACATTAGGTTGTTAGGAAAATAATTGCATTTGGTGCGAAAACCGAAAAATGCTGCAACTGCTTATTTTTTTGCACAAAATTCGTACTATACATTTTACTGACACTGGTGACATGTGGGTTACTTTAAAGGTTAAGGATAAACCTAACCCTAACTATAACTCTGACAGATACACAAATAGTATCTTAACCCTAATCCTAACAGAAGCACAAATAATAACCCTAACATTAAAACTAACACCAGTATCAGTAAAATGACACTTGCACAGCACTAATTTTAAGCTAAAGTCAGTTTAAGTGCGCCATTTCACATACAACCGGTTTTCCCTAGCATTAGGATGCTAGGGAACAATTTTAAAAGGCAACTTTCCTGACATATTCAGGGTTATTCAAAGAGATTCGAAAAGTCACCGCACGTTCGGTGACTTTTCATTCTCTTCAATTCGGTTTGTGTTGCCGATCCCATTTCGGTGACCCTGCGGTGTATTCAGCAAGCACCACAGGGTCCCCGAATTGCAGGGAAAAGCTACCGCAAACCTGACAAAAACTAACCGCAAAACCTGGCGAATGCACGCCGAAAACCCGCAAAAACATCTGGATTAACCTTGCGAAAACCACGGAAAAAGCCTGAGCAGGAGCCGATCACACACAGCCGAAGCAGCCGAAGCAGCTGAGAAAAAGCCGACACCGCAGACGAGGGAGGTGAAAAAATTAGCAAAACCGTTTGTATGAATGTGTGAAAATGAAACGCTGTTTGCAAAGAAACTGCTGAGCGAAAATGTCTGAAATTTACACAGGAGGTCCAGGGAATGATAATAAAGAGGGCTGTTACAGAAACAATAAGTAAACTTAAAAAAAATCCCCAAAAAAAAAAATCAGACTTTTTAAAAAAATCTGAAAAATGCTTAAAGTATCCTAAAAAATCTATAAATAAAGAGACTTTTTACTGCAGAATTTTATAATGAACGGTTTATTAGATATTGAATTAAAACGGGAATATTTTTAACATTGAAGCCTATGGGATTCTCCTGAATAAACCTGTCGAATTAAACCACCGAATGGCAGGGCATTTCGGGAACCTTTCACTGCTGGTTTGTGTTCTCTGAATAGCCGAAGTGCTTTTTCATGGGGATTTCTCTGCCCTCGAACAGGCACCGAACAGGCACCGTATGTGCAGGCAATTCGCCAGGATTTGGCGAATTGCCTGCTCTCTGGATAGCCAAATGGCCAGGAAAGGTAACCGAACACTGATTTTCAGCGTTCGGTTACCTTTCTCAAGCAATTCGGATCTCTTTGGATAACCCTGATTGTATCCTACCACATGCATAAGGTGGCAACAATCTCATTTATTGCCATAAAGGGGTGTGGGCGCTTTGCTGCCCCACAAATCTCTTTACTCCAGGTCCCTGCAAATGGTGGCCATAAAGGTGAACCATCATTGCTGCCATCAGGGGGTGACAACTCATGATATGTTCAGGGGCCTAGTGACTACAAGGGGATCTTTTACTGTTATTCATAAGACCTTACATATTCTTTTAATTTTTATTTTTTTAAACTCCTTTTAAAAGCTGCAGTCTTATTAATTTATTTTTTACCCCTGTTCGGCAGCTTTTTCCGTCGTCGTACGGCGGCTGATCGACAATTAGTCAGCAGCGTCCGGTGGGTTTGCTGTTTCATTTGTCGGTTTTTCGAATCAAATTGGTGTTTTTTCAATGGTTATCCAATCAATTCGGTGGTTTATCCGATCAATTCGGTGGTTTATCCGATTGATTTGGCGATTTATCGGATGCGTTTGGTGGGTCGATTTGGCTCACTTTGGGGACCCTGTGGTGAATGCTGAATTCACCGCAGGGTCGGCGAATTGAGCTTGCCGAAGTGCGCCAAACGAGACAGCACCGAAATGTCAGTGACATATCGGTGTTCTCTGAAGATCCCTTAAAATCTTTTATTATTAATTTACTGAAATGGCCAGCTGAGGGTTGGGGTCCCTGAACAGCGCATCAGTATGGGGCCGTAGGATTTCAGACGGCAGCCCAGGCTGCGATCCACCAGGACGGTGCCCCTTCCCCTTTACGGAGGCACATTCCTGCAGGGTAATGCCACGTTGTATCAAATTACAAATCCTGGAAGAGAGTGTGTTAAAAAGTATTTCAAACCACAGGCGATAAAGCGGATCCGAGCAGGAATGGCTCATGATAAGCTACAGGAGGAACCAGACGAAATAAAGACTGACTGTCTGTGATCCATTCAAACATCAAAAACTAACACTATCTGTGAATTTCAGTCTCCAGCGGCCGCCGGTTAATCCAGGTATGCCGTGATTAGCTTGGCAAACAAGGTAATAGACCTGCATTATATTTATCTACTGAGAACATAATGGGGTGTCTATTGTTACGAATCAATATGGGAAATGAGGAATCCGCAGAGTGGAACTAATGTCAGAGCCCGGATATAGTTACTTATTGCTTTCTCATTTCGAACTATAAAATCTATGCTTGACTGAGAAAGATGGCTTGAAATGATTAAGGGGGCGGTGGAATAATACCAGCATTCAAGCCATTTCATAAATAGCGGGACAGAGAATGATTAAACCACTCCTGCATTTAGAAAAAAAATCTATTTGCTCATTATAATGTAGGTTATTAACTGCCTGCAAGTCAAAAGGGTAAAAAAAAAAAAAAATGATATAACGTTTCTTATGAAAAATGATGGTTATTTATTGTTTATCTGGATTTTTTTGTCTTTCCAGTATTTTGGCCATTGGTCGGAAGTGATGATTTTTTCATGTCTATCAAAACAAGAAGTAAACCTATCATCGCACGCACAACTTTCCATCTTTTAATAGGGAATTACATTGTATCTGCAGGTAGGTTTATTTTTGGGGTTTACTATGGAAATGAGGTTGGGGAAAAAAACGTGTCAAAAGTGAAGCCGAGTAAAAAAAAATAAAAGACGCTGAAATTCGGACAGAGCGGAAAACTACTCTTCTGTCTTTTTCGGAAGCCTCATCTGTTTCCTAGAGACAATGCATAAATGGAGCAGAATTTTAGGGTTAACCTGAACCCTAAATCTATCCCTAACGCTATACGTAACCCTTACCTTAAAAGAAATCCACAAATAGTAACCTAACCCTAAATGTAACTATCGTAACACTAACTCTAGAAATTGATACAATAGCTTCTGAAAATGGTCCAGTTTAGAAGCAATAAAAAACATCCGCATGTACCCACATTTTTTTCATTCCCGAAGATGAAGCCTTGGTGTTGTTTCCAATTGGCGTTGGCGTCGTTTTTTGGATGTGTCTGAATTTTAGGGTCTTTTTATTTCAACAACAGTTTTAACGTGTCTTTTTTCTCACGTTTTTTTTTTTTCTTACGTCATTTCTATTGGATACCAATTTTGGGACCCACATCCATAAAATTGCAGTAGATCTCAAAAATATACTCTGGATGACCTTGTATGACCTTGTCTGACTTTTTGTGATCCAGGCATTCTCATGTATACTTGCTACGTAGAAAACAAAGTGACTACCCGATGATAATTAATTTAAATTTTAAAGCAATCAATTCAACGTGACCTTTGTCAGTGGACCACGATCCTACCTGCGATTCATTGTTACAATCAAGAGCATGATGCAGAATTTCTAGCTGTGTTATTTCATAGAATCACAGTTGGTTTATTACCCTCTAGACCAGTGGTTCCCAACCCTGGTCCTCAAGTACCTCGAACAGACCAGGTTTGCCAGATAGCTAAAGCACAGCACACACAGGTGATATGATTTGCTGCTTCGTGATTTCAGGATTCAGTCTGCTTTTCCCCAAGGTGATCTGCAAAATCTGGCCTGTAAGGGGGTACTTGTGGAACAGGGTTGGGAACCACTGTAAGCTCATCTACGCAGGGCCCGCTACACCTACCGGCTCGCTCCATAATCCCCCAATGTACATTTCTTGCTCCTACTTGCACCCCACATACTCTGCCACTTACCCTCACCTATTGTGTAACCTCTCTCCTCTTAGATTGTAAGCTCTTGAGCCGGGTCCTCTCTCCTACTGTTCTGTGTGTATGTATATTGTTATTTTGTCTCACCCATTGTACAGCATCACAAAACCGCTTTATAAATACCTGTAACTGGTTCCTTGTGGTTGTAATTTTGGTTATTGTAAAGCTCTATGGAAACTGTTGGTCCTATATAAATTGTGATAAAAATAATAGTAACACAAATACTTGTTAAATATATATATATATTTATTTAACGAGAGATTTGCTCCCGGCACTGGCTGTATTTGCTTCCAGGTGTGCTCCATATTTCTTTTATTATTGGCACGGATATTAATATTTCACGTCAGCTAATTTTAACTTCCCATTTGCTAAATGACTTGTTTTCGGTACAGGTGATATCCATGAAATCATCTTCCCCCAAAGCTATGACAAACCTTACACACATCTAACCACAAACCAGAACTTGTCAAACCAGATTTAAAAGGGATATAAAACACGCCGTTCCTTTCTCATTCCTGACACTGACTCAGCCCTGAGAATCTGTGTTTTGTGTAATTGTCCGACAAGAAATGGTTTTGTACAATTACAACAGATTTATGCCACCAGCTCCCACCACGTACAAAAGTATCTCAGCTTCTCCTTTCTGTTGAACTTGTTTTTCCCAGAACACTGGTAGCCACAAGTATGAATAAATGAGAAGCTGTTAGACGGCTGAGTCAGTGAAATTGTAATACTCGGCAGCCAGACCGGCATTTTTCTATGGATAGTCTTCCAGATGAGTCACCAGGGGATGGACATTATTGTGGAGCAGGGGACGACTCACCTGCCATGATCATGGCACAGGGTACTCAATGTTGATCCGAGTCTTTTAGAACTGTGAACTCTTGTTCTGCATTTGTTCACAACATTCTCAGTAGGTGGGGGGGGGACAGAGAATTCACAAAGATTTATAGCTTACTACACCCTGTTCCAAATTATTATGCAAATGATATTTTTCTCCTTTACCTAAATAATTGATGTAAACAACATTCAGCATAATTCTCATGTTATCAACTATTAAGAGTACAATTCAAATTTTATTGAACAAACCTCATAATGATAACAGTATTTTTTTCCAAAATAAAAAACTTATATTGCACTGTTCCAAATTATTACACACAGTAAGTTTCAAATCACTTTATAGGTTGTAAAGAACTGAAAATTGTCATCTGTTGTGTTTGCAGCATATTTACTGACATCAAAAGCTATTTCAATCAAACTTTGAACAACATTTTAACTTTTTAAACATTTTAACAGGTCACGCTACATTTTAACATAGGACCCCTTATTTGATAGCAGTCTTACAGATACAAGTCTTACATCCATTGAACTTGTGAGTTTTTGGACAGTTTCTGCTTGAATTTGTTTGCAAGATGTCAGAATAGCCTCCCAGAGCTGCTGTTTGGATGTAAACTGCCTCCCACCCTCATAGATCTTTTGCTTGAGGATGCTCCAAAGGTTCTCAATAGGATTGAGGTCAGGGGAGGATGGAGGCCACACCATGACTTTCTCTCCTTTTATCCCCATAGCAGCCGTTGATGCAGAGGTATTCTTTGCAGCATGAGATGGTGCATTGTCATGCATGAAGATTATTTTATTACGGAAAGCATAGTTCTTCCTTCTGTACCAGGGAAGGAAGTGGTCAGTCAGGAACTCCACATAATTTGCAGATCATCTTCACACTTTCGGGGACCCTAAAGGGGCCGACCAGCTCTCTTCCCATTATTCCGGCCCAAAACAGGGCTCCACCACCGCCTTGCTGGCATCACAGTCTTGTTGGAACAGGGTGGCCACCCACCAACCATCCACTACTCCATCTATCTGGACCATCCAGGGTTGCACAGCACTCATCAGTGAACAAGACTGTTTGAAAATTAGCCTTCATGTATTTTTCTGCCCAATGCAGCCGTTTCTGCTTGTGAGCATTGGTTAGTGGTGGCCGAATGGAAGGTTTATGCACAGTTGCAAGACTCTGGAGGACTCTACACCTTGATGTCCGTGGAACTCCAGAGGTACCAGCAGCTTCAAATATCTATTTGCTGCTATGTAATGGTATTTTAGCAGCTGATCTCTTGATCCGATGCATGGATCTGCCAGAAATCTTCCTCAATGTGCCTTTATCTGCACGAACCTGTCTGTGCTCTGAATCAGCCAAAAAATCTCTTAATAGTGGATGATCAAACTTAAGTTTTCGTGAAATATCTAATGTTTTCATACCTCGTCCAAGGCATTGAACTATTTCACTCTTTTCGGCAGCAGAGAGATCCTTTTTCTTCCCCATATTGCTTGAAAATGGTGCTTAATAATGTGGAACATCCTCCTTTGGTAGTTTTTCCTTTAATTGGGCTCACCTGGCAATCTAATTATCACCGGTGTCCCAGACTGTTTTCAGTGATCAAAAGAGCCCTGAGACACAATGCCACTCATGAGTTAAACTGAAAAACAAAAATTTGCATAATAATTTGGAACAGGGTAGTTGGATCTGAGCGGGGAGCGTTTGTCCACGTGGAAGATTTGGAGTGTCGCCTTGCCTCCCTGTGAGTAACATTTCACCAAGGTAGGTACTAGGGTCTAGCAAAAAACAAAGCAAACAAAAAAAATCCCAAAACAACCCTCTGGTATAGAATCTGATGGTATAGACCTATTCATTTCCCAGTATCGAGGAACACTGTTTTACATACAGTTACGCTTCTTTACCCCCTTCACTGCTGAGCCATTTCACGTCTTAAAAAAAACACATTTATTTTTTGTATTATTATTGTTATTTTTTTTCTTTACTTTAAACATGGACATGTTTGGTATCATTGGAAAGGCCATGCTCTGGCCTTTCTATTGATACCAAACATGTCCCTGCTAGCTGAAAACAGTCGGGAGATATCGGGGTTCAAAGGAACCCTTATCTCCACCCCTATCTTCCTTAGGAGTCAATGAGGACGTTCCCCACACGTCTTCAGCAGTGAAAGGGTTAAGCCTTTCACTACCAAAATCGGGTATACTCGAGCAAGGCAGAGAACTTTTGTTGACTGGAAATCAAATTAATTTGCAGATGGACTCCGCAATGTGCTCCAAGGGTTTCAGCTCCTTGGGCATGACAGCCGAGGTGCTAAAACATTTTGAACAGCTAGGACCATGTGTCTAAAACACAGAGCTCCAACACAGAGTCCCATCTGCAGCAGCCCTTTTTGACCAACAGATGGTGACATCTCCCTGTCAAATAGGGCTACTAGAGTAGAGTAAGAAATACATTAAGAAAATTCTATTACATAACTGCCGCTAAAATGAGGATGCTAAGGAGGAAAGCGTGCGCCTGCAGGTTTCTCCTTAGCGTCCTCTTTTTAGCTCCATATTACAGGGCAGGTGCTGATTCAGCAGCCTGCCCTGTAATGCAGCGCTAAGCCAGAGGATAATTGAGGCAGCACTAACGTGCCACCCCAAGCATTTCCTCCTGGAGTCCATAGGACTTCATTGAGGCTCCGACTGCTGGGTCACATGACCTGCAGGATCTCGCCTCTCGTGTGATCCTGTAGGTCCGCAGAGTGATTGCTTAGGGAGACTGGCGACTTTTTTCCCCCAACCCTACTCTGCTCCCGGCAGCCAGGAGAGGTGGATTGGGCCACCGTTGTCACTGCAGGATGAGATGTGAGTATCTGATTTTTGGGAGGATTTGAAGCGGGTGCTGACTGATTCTGCAGAAGTGCTATCAGTTAGCACTAGCTCCAAGCTGTGGATAACTTTTGAGTTAACCGCAGCCGGACGTAATTAGCGTTAGGACTTTGTAATCGTAACAGATTAACTCTTTGTGCTCCCTATGCTTAACATGGGTAGCGCAAAGTACAGCAAGCTTGTGCTGAAAAGAGCAAGCTCCAATGCGCTAATGTTTTTTTTTAACCCGTTAGCCTTCGGATTGTAATATGGTCGGCCCGCGCAAGGGCCACTTAACCTAACGTTAACATTCACACTGCTGAGAGCTAACATTAGCGTTAAGAATGTAATATTGCCCTCAGTATATAATTCATGAACAGTTGCATAAAAACCCACTGGTTCCTGACAGAGGTTTAATGTGAAATCTGTCAGTAGTGAAGGGGTTAAGGATTGTGTTTGCAGACCTTTATTCAGCTTGTATTGGGTTTCAAATCTTTCTATACCTATATGAAATCTGCTACCGTGGATAGAAGAGGAGGATTACAGGATTACCTCCACATGCTGGAGGCAGGGGCCCTTTTAAGCAAAACAGATCCCGACCCCTTGTAGTCTTGATAGCCAGGAGTGTGTGAATGTATCAGTGTATTTGTGTGGATTGTCAGCGTGCAGGTGAATGAAGAGGTGAATTTGTATGGAGTATGTGTTTATAAATAGGGGAAGTTCAAAGTTGGGCAGGTTTTTTTTGCACAAATATTGCTTGTAACACCATTCAGTAAAAAAAACCTAAGGAAAAAAAAATCACTGCTTTAGTGAATCCCTTACAGGTCCATTAAAAACACAGCCTTAATATGCATATCCCGATGTGTACACGCTCTGTGAAAACAACACAAAAAATGTGGAAGAGCTTACATGTCGTTATTATTGTATAACAAAATATATATATATATGTATATATACAGTATATCCAGAACACAGAATAAGGGGAGTGTTGCGCCATTGTTTACATATAGTACCTTTCCAATAGCTTTTGTTTTTTTACTCCCTTTTCCCAATAATAACCACAGATTTCGAGGGACTTCAGTAAATGAGTATCTCCTCAATTAAAAAAAACCTATTTTAATCGGCCAAAGCCCTGGATTGAAGTTTCTGCAATCAGGGAGGAACCAGAGCATACAATCAATATATACTGCGTGCAGTGCATAAACTGATTTAATATTCATGTAAGCATATCCTAAACAAGTCAATATTAAAAAAAAATAACACTTATCCTAGTCTAGTTTAAAAGAACAATTCGAATCAATTGATCTTAAATCTCTGCATCAAAAGCGTGTAATAAGTGATACATGTTAAACAAGAAAGCAGTGTATAAATCTCAATCGGCATCTTACCTGCTCAATGCGCACTTGAGCATTAATGAGCTGATACACCACGGAATCAGACAGTGCGATCTCTTTTAATAAAAACTCTGTCAGATTTTCATCATCTTTAAGGATATCTCTGATTCTTATTCCACGACCTAAAGAAACAGATTAACAGAGGTAAATTCAGCGCACGTTAGAAAGGAGCAGCTCTACAGGTGTTGTTAAATTACCACGTGTGGGGCTCTATTACATTCTTCGCGTAAAAGCGCACGCGCAGCGCTATTTTGTTTGCACGAAGCGTTAAACGTTAACGCATGAAAAATAACGGTGGTACTACAATCCGTGAGCATTTTTTAATCCGTCAAAAAATTACGTGTGGAAAAAAGACACTCATTAACGTTGCGCGCGGAAATCGGTGTGCGGACTGTTTTTTAACGCGATTCAGCAAATTAAGAATTAAGAACCACAATTGTCTCCCATTACTTTTTGCGCCTGCCAAAATCAATCTGAGCATATATGCTGCAGCAATAATAAAAACACACAAAACTTCTCAATTTTATTGTTTGGGTATGTGTAGAATGTGTAACTATACTTTCCTTTTTTTTTCGGGCTGGTGTAGTTGGTTTCGGCCAGGACGTTCAGATTTGCCGTTACCACCAGCTTTTCGAAGACGTTAAATTATGCGCGGAAACGCTGTCCGCTAAAATTTGCGCATAAATTGTAATACCATCTGCGTACCAGCGCACAAACACATTTGCGCTCACAATGTTAAGTATAGGATGCGCAAAGCACATTACGCTCGCAAAGGGTTCGCGCAGGCTCACCCGCGTTAGACGTTAATGTGCATTTTTTGCTTGGACGTTGTAATACGACGTTCTGCACAAAGGGTTTTTCCCCTCGCGTTAATGCGTTTTTGCGCATGCGTTAACGTTTGCGCGCAGAATGTAATAGGGCCCGTGGTTTTTGTTTTTTTTAGGTTGATGGGTTTTAGTCCAAAGACATTCTGGGTGCTTTATTCTGCTAAAATAGGGAGTGGACACTGTTTACCAAAGGGCTGACACACAATAGTAAAAAAGGGAATACTATCAGGTCTATTCACAAAAAGGTGAAACTCAGGAGAACTGGCAGGAGAATAATCTTGAACAAATAGCAGATTTGGAAAGGGAGATAAATGGGAGAATGTTTCTGGTTTGGCTATTTTGACCTAGAATTTTCACTACTCCTGCCAGTTCTCCTGAGTTTCACCTTTAGTGAATAGACCTGTATGAGAGAGATACATTGCACACAACACTGTCAGGGTTATTCAAAGAGAATAGAAAAGTCACTGCACGTTCGGTGACTTTCCGTTCTCCTTAATTCGGTTCGTTTTGCCGATCCCATCCGATTCAGCAAGCACCACAGGGTCCCCGAATTGCAGGGAAAAGTCACCGCAAACCCGCCGAAAACTCACCGCAAAACCCGGCGAAGGCACACCGAAAACCCGAAAAAACATCTGGATTAACCCCTCCGAGAAACGCCGGAAAAACCCGAGCAGGAGCTGATCACAAGCAGCGCAGCCACCGGAAAAACCCAACACCGCAGACTAATGGAGTGAAAAAAAAGCAAAAAAAACCAGTTTGCTTGAATGTTTGAAAAGTAAAACGCTGTTTGCAAAATGTCTGAAATTTACATATGAGGTCCCATGACTGATAATAAAAAGGGCTGTTACAGAAAAGTTAAATGTTTTTTTTTTTTTTTGAAAAAAAATCCGGAAAAATGCCTAAAAAGATCATAAAAAATCTATAAATAAAGAGACTTTTTACTGCAGAATATTATAATCAATGGTTTATCAGATATTGAATTAAAATGGGAATATTTTTTTAACATTGAAGCCTATGGGATTCGCCTGAATAAATCTGCCGCAGGAAGCCACAGAATGGCAGGGCAATTCGGCAACTTTTCACTGCTGGTTTTTGTTCTCTGAATAGACAAAGCTATGGGGATTTCACTGCCCTCGAAGAGGCAGCGAACAGGCACCGTATGTGCAGGCAATACGCCAACATTTGGCGTATTGCCTGCTCTCTGAATAGCCGAAGGGCCAAGAAAGGTAACCGAATGCTGAATTTCAGCGTTCGGTTACCTTTCGCCAGCAATTCGAATCTCTTTGAATATCCCTGTAGAGCATTAGATGGCCGGCTGTGTGGGACAGAGCGGTGGGGGGGGGGGGGAATATAGGCGTGTGCCTAAATATACATATCTATACAACGTATGGAGTGGGTCATGCAGTTATCGATATCCTTTATGTATGGAAAAATTATTCTATTCAGCAAAACATGTTTTGTAATGACACGGTCATACCAAAAACAAATTGGGCTCATTTGACATAAGTCACAGTTTCCCACTCAAATTGTTTAAATATATATTCTATAGACACATATATATACAAGTGAGCAGGGTATTAGGTGACCATTGTAATAATCAGAATAAATATTACAGATTTAAAGAAAACCTATATTTTCTTCTATACAAATGTTTCACAGTGCGGCCAAATGGGAACGCCATTCCTCCTGCAAATATATTGAAGTATCTGCATTCCCAAACATTCCTGTGCAATTTGACCCCTACTTTATATATGTTATCATTATTTTGCGTATCTTTATAACTGTAAAAGGGAGTTATTCCGTATCAAAGGCCACTAATTCCTTCCCCTTCGCTAAAACGGGGATGCTAACAGGGAAAACCTACGCCTACAGGTTTCTGCTTAGCGTCCCCGTTTTAGCACCAGATCATGGGCAGGCGCTGATTCAGCAGCCTGCCCCGTAATGCAGCGCTACCCTCCTGCATACTTGCGGCAGAGCTAACGCGCCGCCGCAAGCATCACCTCCTGGAGTCCATATGACTAAATGGAGGGTTGTGAGCCCCACACAATCTCGCTCTTGCAAGATCGTGCAAGCCCACGGAGTGATTCATGGAGGGAGACTAGAGACTATTTGTTCCCAGTCTCACTCCGCTCCCGGCAGCTCGAAGCAGCGGATCGAGCCACGGGATAAGAGGTATCTGAGTTTTGGTGGGGTTTTCAGCTGGTGCTGACTCTGCAGAAGTGGTGTTAGTTAGTACCAGCTTCTAGCTGTGGTTAACTTTTTTAGTTAGCTGCGGCAGTGCATTAATTTGCGTTTGTAATCCTAGCGCTAATTACTCTTTGTTCTCCCCATGTTAAGTATAGGGAGCACAAAGTACAGTAAGCTCGAGCAAGAAAGTGCAATCACCGAAGCGCTAATGGATTTTTTAACCTGTTAGCGTTCGAGATGTATTATATGGGGGGGGGCAATCGTTACAGTCACTTAACCTAGCGCTAACACTCACATAGCTGGGCTCTAACGATAGCGTTAAGAACGTAATACGGCCCAAAGTTTTTCTGTCCCTCGTGCAATTGTGGCATGTAAATAATATATTTTATGTACATTTTGATTGGGAGGTTTTGCTGTACATTATGGGCTCTATTACATTCTTAACGCAAAAATGTGCGCAAAAATGCATTAACGCGAGGGGAAAACCCTTTGCACTGAACGTCAAATTACGACGTTCGAGCACAAGATGCGCATTAACGTCTAACGCAAGTTACCCTGCGCGAACCCTGCACGAGCGAAAGTTCGTGCGCGCATCCCATACTTAACATTGTGAGCGCAAATGCGTTCGTGCGCTGGTACGCGGCTGGTATTACAATCGATGCGCAACTTTTTACGAAAGACGTTTGCGCGCATAATTTTAACGTCTTTTAAAAGCTGGTGGTAACGGCAAATCTGAACGTTCTGGCTGAAACCAAATACACCAGCACGAAAACAAAATAAAGCACAGTATAGTTACACATTCTACACATACCCAAACAATAAAATGGAGTGGTTGTGCATGTTTTTATTATTGCTGCAGCGTATATACTCAGATTAATTTTGGGAGGCGCAAAAACTGAACGGGAGACAATTGTGGTTCTTAATTCTGAATGGCTGAATCGCGTGAAAAAACAGTCTGCCCACCGAGTTCTGCACGCAGCGTTAATTTGCGCTCGTTTTTTTCGGACAGATGAAAAAATGCGCTCGCATCATAATACCTGCGTTAATCTACACGCGTTAACTTTAAACACTGAGCGCAAAAAAAATTGCGCTGCGCATACGAATTTGCACGGATAACGTGATAGAGCCCTATATCTTTGAGCATGATAAAGAAGGCATTGAAAGGATTCACAGATTACGTGAGGCTGGGATCACATAGTCTGGTATTTAGATCTTAAAAGGGAATTCCAGGTCCCACTTGATAATGGCAGTGACAAACGAGCAGAGATGTGAATGTGCCGACTAAGGCTGGCGGGCGGCACACGAGCGTTAACAGAGAGAGGAAGGAACGTCCGTGAAAGTGGGCGTTCCTTCCACTCTCTGCGCTCAGCGTACAAAGCGCGACCCTCCTATGGAGAATCGCGCTTTGTATCCTGTCAGCGTCCGTTTAGCTTTTTGACGGGGAGGGCTTTTTCACGTCCGGTGGATGGCTTTCCCCGTCAAAAACGCACGGACGCAGGGAATTGCGGGCGCACATGAGCCGTAAATACGCTCGTGTGCCGGGGGCCTAAGGGCACACAGTGTATCAGGGTATTGACAGCATATCTTGGATTAAAACATCATTGTTTAAATTACTCAATGGAAAGATTATAGTATTTTTTTCTAAAATAATCAAACACAAATACTCCGCCAACACCAGCTGGTGCCCGAAGATATGTTTGAAACTGCGGAATTGTTTAGCGCTTCACTGTCAGGTTTGCCTTTCTAGAAAAAAATATAACTCCTCATATAAAACATAGATATTATCAGAAGGCAATAGGACACTAAAGCTGTTCAGGAATATTGATAGGGCATTATTATAATGGAATAGACATCTCACAGTATATCTTGCTCGAGTGGAATGGAATACAGATTATGGAACTTTAAGTAGCAGAAGGCAATTTTTATTGATTAATTTGGTTTAATTAATGGGAAATAAGACTGAACACTCACTGGTAGAAATTGAAAAGGAGGTAATATACAGTGGGCACTATTCTCTATTGAACGCTAACGCTACCGTTGCCGTTCGGATGTGTAAGCGTTACCGCTAGGATAAGTGACTTTAACGCATGCTCCCCTATTACCTTCCGGATGCTACACCTGTAAGAAATCACTTAGCGCATCGCTTTTTGCGCTAGATTCCGCAAGCTTACTGTATTTTGCGCATCCTGTACTTAACATCAGGAGTGCAATCATTATATAGCGTTTTGATAAGTAAGGTATTACAAAGTGCTAGCGCTAATTACTGCAGGGATGCACAAGGCAAAAAATTAGCTACATCTAAAAGCTGTTGCTAAATGATTCCGCATATAAAAAATCATTTAGCACCCCCTAACCCCCCTCCCAATAAATCCGATATTTACTTCTCCTCCTACAGCGAGAACGGTGGCCCAATACGCCGCTTCTTGTCCCTCCGCAATCACTCCGTGGCATTGCACATCTCGCGAGCGTGAGATCACGCAGGACTTGCGGCCCAGAAGTGCAAACCTCCATGGAGTCCTATGGACTCCAGGAGTGATAATGGTGGCTGCGCGGAAGCACTACCGCGAGTATTCCAGCAGTTAGCACTGCGTTCCGGGGTGAGGTGCTGAGACAGCGCCTTCCCTGGAATTGTGAGATAAAATGGGAATGCTACATTGAATCCTGCAGGCTCAGACTTTCTCCGTTAGCGTCCCCATTTTAGCGTTCATTTGGGAATAGTGCCCAAGGTTTATGAGACATGAGCTCTACATAGATCCTGGGAATACGTGTAGCAGAAACAGAACAACTATGGGAGGTATCCCAAATGAGGATTATTGCATTAAGCAATTAGATCTACAAGAAACTCTTAACTGTGCCAAAATCCGGTGTAATGTGTACTATATTAAAATGTAACTTTTAGTAATGAAGTTAATATTAAACGATGGGATTGTAGTCCTGATGGATCATGATAAGTACATTCAAGTGGCCGAGGATATCCTAAGAGATAGAAGTATATAAGAAAAACTGAATAGAAACCCAACAGTGAAATATTGTCAAGAACAGGAGGTATTCCGAGGCAGCCCAGTGCTGGATTAAAGGTAGGTTTACGACTAAAGGGTTAAAATGGGATGATGGATGCAGAGGGGATAACGTTTTAGAACTCTATGCCTGCTCCTCCCATTTTAACCCAATAATTTCCCTTTAAGACACAAAAAGAGGTAATGAAACAATGCGCATAGAACATGAAGAATATCAACGGAGGGATTCCTAGTGAAAGCATACATTGACACGGATGTGGTTTATATGTAACGGAGAATCATTAAGGTTTTCTTATAATGTACTAAATTTATTGAGAAGAACATTTTCAAACTTAAGCACTAAATTCTAAAAATGCCAAAGGGCTAACTACAGATGAAGCCAACAAATCATTGCCTGCAACTTTTCCAGGGTTGGTCCTCAAGATGTCCATTAAATTGGACACTGCATGTAGCTCCTTCCATAATCTGCTCAAATGATGGATTTCTGGTTTATCCAACAACACGTCTTGGACATCCTGATATGCCCTTGCTAGGCTGAGGACATAAATGAGATAATATCATTATTTGTTGGAAGGAAAGAACAAATACACAAAAATCAGAACCTCATAAAATATAATTTCTGCGGTTTTCTTGAAATAAACCATATTCTGTTTTAGTCAATTGTATAATAAATTCTGAAATGTAGCAAAGATCAAACTATGTTATGTGAAAGCAATAAATGTGAAATCCCAACACAATTTGATTAAAATCGACTACATTTCAAGAATAAAGTTAGCCGGGTGAGCTGGATTAATTTATCAAATTAGTATTAATATTATACTTTATTTATAAAGTGTCAATGTATTGTGAAGGGCTGCACAATGGGGCACAAATCAAATGACAACAATTCAACTCAAGCTGTGACTGAGAGCTTGAGAAAGCTCAGAGTAGGGAGCGAAACATGTAGCAGACTTCTAGTCTACACCTAGCTGGAAGCTCACAACACGCAGAGTGAATGTGTTACAGTGCCACTATACAAAGGAGAGATCACTGGATGGAGTAGAGTCATGGAAAAATACTGAGAGCTAAAAGGGATGTCTTCTCTTAATTTTTTCTGCTTTTTTTTCCATTGCTTTTTGCTGCAATAGTCTTAAGAGATCTTGATTTTGGAAATGTTATCAAAAATGAGAATCTTCCTGTTGCTACAGTTTCTGGAAAGATCCCACATTCACAAGGGCGTTGATCCACAAGCACTGTGCTATTTAAGACTTGTGAGCGTATTACCATATATCATCTATCTGCACCTACACAGTATACACTATGCATTTGTTTTATTTTGTTTTTTCAAGATCGATGGGAGGATTTACACCAGGGATCTCAAACTCTGCCCCCCCCCCCGCAGATGTTTATTTCCTACAATTCCCATACTTCCATGAATGCAACAGATGGGCAGAAAATCACGGGGGCTTTAGTTCAGAAACCTTTGTGGGGGCCAGAGTTTGAGATCCCAAGTTTACAATAATTTCTCTATTGACATTATACGTCAGTTTGTTGATTGCTTTGCACATTTTGGTGCTAAACTTCCTGGTAAAATCCTTTGCAAATAAAATAAATAAATAAACAATTCCTAATTTTGTATGAAATGTTTTTTTATCGCCCACTTTTTGTGCTTATGGGTTTTTAGCACCATTGTATATATTTATATATATTCATGTATGTATATATTTATTGAACAGTTCAAGGTTTACTGAATAAGCCGGCATATGGTGACTAGAAAACCAAATTGGATACATAAATGCTACAATGCATTACAGTGTAAGTCATAATATTTAGTAGACCCAAGAAAGAGTTGCATCTGGTCATTCTCCAGTTTACATGTGAATACAGAACATGTTGTAAAGATCTAATGTTAACCACCAACAAATCCCTTCTTTGTGCCTCTCAAGGTACGTCAACTTACAACATGCCCATGGGCCCTATGTAGTAACTAAATACTTCCTAAATTCCAATGATTTGCTTCAGAGATCAGTGAGACATTAACAAGGAAATTCTGACATCTTAATGAAATATTATGGAGCTCAAGGAGTCTACTGAAGTCCACAAGGTACTCCAACTTGGGGATTGATGGCTACTGAACACTATTGAGATCCCCTCTCTACGATAAAGGATATCCAGTATCCATTCATAAAGACTTTTTGCCGCAATACATAAAATACCACGGTTGATCATGCACGCACATACCCTGAGAGCCTCACCACAAATGACGTCAGGGACTTTCAGCTACAATAGGTTTGTGACTTTAAAAAAAGCCCATTTGAAGAGCTACATGAGGGTACGTATCTATCACTTGAAGCTTTGATGAATACCACACCACTTATTTTCTTATCTCGCATACCATATGTCATCCAGCAGCCAGACAATGATCTTTCTGTTTTCAAATGACATAACAAGGTACATTCAGTGCATTTCCAAATGACCACCTCTTCTAGTTTGTACATGCTGCAGTGGCACTTAACGTTTGTCTAATGCCTGGAGTCTATGTCCTCTCGGTTTTTGACCCTGGGGCTGTGTAGACAGTAGCAGCATTTTTCTCTCATTGTTCTTAAACCAGGGCTGCAGCACTGTTGTGACTACATTTTAACCAGCATAAAAAATGAAATTTGTGTTGAATATAACAACACATATTTTCCGTGTCCTGTAAGAGGACTGGGTGATGTTTAGCTTTTCGCTTCCTTTAATTCTTTCGAGCTTGTTTTAGGTAACTGCAAAAATCCAGCATGTCAGCTTGTGATTGGTGGCATTTATTATTATTTATGAGTACCAAAGTACTCATAAATCTGATGAGAGAGAAGGAAAAGGTGAAGAGTTCAGTCTGTTGAGAGGTTATAATATTCATGGGTTTAATGGGCTGTACGGTGTTACAGCCTAAAGTCATGAACAATGATACCGTTGCAATCTGACGCTCACACATTTGCCATCGGCGTCATTCCATTGCCTCTGTTACACATGTGGGTGCTGGACATATTGTCTTTCCTTCCATTTGTGCTGACATTAACCCCTTCACTAGATATAGAAAAGATATATGGTGCAAGGTATTTAGCTTTTGAAATTTGATCCGCTCCTCGTGGAGATATTCCCACTCTCCTCAGGATAAAGCAATAGATAAATAGTAGAGAAGCTATGGATCCTTATTATGTCTGGGTGGGATGAACCCAGTTGGAAGATCTGAGTCAGACGTCTCCAAGACTTGTAGTAAATATAAATAAATAAAAGAATCGGGAAGGTATATAAATGAATAAAAATAATAAAATTTATTGGATAATAACAAAACTGCCCAACGCGTTTCGTCCTAAGACTTTCTCAAGGGCGATAGATCAAAATTAAAAGCATAAAATAATATAAACCTTCCTCCTTCTCATGTTTAAATAGTCTACATAGTCCTCTCATTGGTTGATTCGATCTCCCAGCGTTCACCATATATGGTCACAAAGGGTTCCTTCGATACATCACCTCCGTTTTCCGGGCTCCTCCGATACGTCACTTCCGATACGTCACCTCCGTTTCGGTTCGGAAGTTACCATGTCTCCATATACTCCAATGAGTCGCACACTTTCGTTTTCGAACATAATATCGATTCCGATCGTATTCCATCTAAAAGTCCCGCACTTCCGGTGTTCTCTTCTAAGTAGCAAAGTTCCGAAGCGCAATACTTCTCTCAAGATCTTCCATATTTATACCGCCATCCCATATGAAAATTCTTTATGCAGCTCTATAAATCGAATCCCTATCCAATTCTGTAATTTTATTCAAATTGATTTATCACTTTTCTTTCTTCCTTCACTCATCTCTGCTGCTGAGGCCATCCCTCCGTACTTTTACTTTCACTTTCGCGGTTCCATAAACCATCTGATCTTTTGGATATGGGTTATCTTGGCCCTTTTGATTGTAGAATCTCTTCTTCATCTCCTAAAACAGAATCTCCATATTACAATCTATAAAAAACATTTAATGTCAAACTCTTCATTTAAACCCTTCGGGCTCATGGTTTTTAATTTGAACACCCAGAACATTTCTTTTTTCAACAGATCTTTTTCTCTATTTCCTCCCCGCCATGGTTTCTCTATCTGATCAATACCGGACCACAAAAATTCAGATACTCGATAACTGGGGCAACCGGTGCAATGTGCAGGTACCGTATGTTTTTGAACGCCTCTTCTGATGTTACCCATGTGTTCTAGGATTCTTTCTTTTAATTGTCTTGTTGTTTGACCGACGTACTGAATACCACATGGACATTGTAGGAAGTATACCACATGTGTCGAATTACAATTAATATGTGTATTGATCTTGAAACTTTCTCCTGTACTTCTACTTGTAAATGTTTCCAATTTCCTCTTCTTCAAAAATCTGCACGCTTTACATCTAGCACACTTAAAAAACCCCTTATCTTCTTTTCTTTTATTTTGTATAAACGTAGCACTAGGAGCTAACCAACTTTTCAGATTTCGCGGTCTTCTGAATGTAAGTTTCGGTTTAATTGGGAGTACTGGACCCAAGACAGGATCTTGTTTTAGAATGAACCAGTTGCTACAATGTCCATGCGGTATTCAGTACTTCGGTCAAACAACAAGATCAATACACATATTAATTGTAATTCGACACATGTGGTATACTTCCTACAATGTCCATGTGGTATTCAGTACGTCGGTCAAACAACAAGACAATTAAAAGAAAGAATCCTAGAACACATGGGTAACATCAGAAGAGGCGTTCAAAAACATACGGTACCTGCACATTGCACCGGTTGCCCCAGTTATCGAGTATCTGAATTTTTGTGGTCCGGTATTGATCAGATAGAGAAACCATGGCGGGGAGGAAATAGAGAAAAAGATCTGTTGAAAAAAGAAATGTTCTGGGTGTTCAAATTAAAAACCATGAGCCCGAAGGGTTTAAATGAAGAGTTTGACATTAAATGTTTTTTATAGATTGTAATATGGAGATTCTGTTTTAGGAGATGAAGAAGAGATTCTACAATCAAAAGGGCCAAGATAACCCATATCCAAAAGATCAGATGGTTTATGGAACCGCGAAAGTGAAAGTAAAAGTACGGAGGGATGGCCTCAGCAGCAGAGATGAGTGAAGGAAGAAAGAAAAGTGATAAATCAATTTGAATAAAATTACAGAATTGGATAGGGATTCGATTTATAGAGCTGCATAAAGGGAATTTTCATATGGGATGGCGGTATAAATATGGAAGATCTTGAGAGAAGTATTGCGCTTCGGAACTTTGCTACTTAGAATAGAACACCGGAAGTGTGGGACTTTTAGATGGAATACGATCGGAATCGATATTATGTTCGAAAACGAAAGTGCGCGACTCTTTGGAGTATATGGAGACATGGTAACTTCCGAACCGAAACGGAGGTGACGTATCGGAAGTGACGTATCGGAGGAGCCCGGAAAACGGAAGTGATGTATCGAAGGAACCCTTTGTGACCATATATGGTGAACGCTGGGAGATCGAATCAATCAATGAGAGGACTATGTAGACTATTTAAACATGAGAAGGAGGAAGGGAAGGTTTATATTATTTTATGCTTTTAATTTTGATCTATCGCCCTTGAGAAAGTCTTAGGACGAAACGCGTTGGGCAGTTTTGTTATTATCCAATAAATTTTATTATTTTTATTCATTTATATACCTTCCCGATTCTTTTATTTATTTATATTTACTACAAGTCTTGGAGACGTCTGACTCAGATCTTCCAACTGGGTTCATCCCACCCAGACATAATAAGGATCCATAGCTTCTCTACTAGTCATCTATTGCATTAACCCCTTCACTGCTGAGTCATTTCACGTCTTAACCCTTTCGCTGCTGAGACTTTTCCCGCCCCTATGCTGAGGTCATTTTTACCTTGTCAGGCGGACACACGTACCCGTAGGTAGCTATGGTCAGCCCTAAGGCGAAACAGGAGGGTGGAACCCTAAATGCGATACCAGTCCTTGTAGTTGGCTGGGTTACGCAGTAGCTAGAAGTGAACCTATAAGGCAGGGACGTAGGCAAAGAGGACAGAAACCAGTCCTAAGGATGGCTGGTCTAGAAACAAGACAATACGGAGTGCCAGAGAGTGTACGTCAAGCTAGTACACGCAAGTCGAAGGGTACGTTAGGTGGATACATAGGTAACTGGAAAAACCTCGAAATCTAATCACAATACCAGTCCTTGTGGTGGCTGGGTTAAGTGATAGCGAGTAGTAAAACAGTTCAGTACACAGGAGAAACCAAATGCAGCGTCAAACACAAAAGCCGGGTCAGAGGGATATAGAGATACTCAGAGTCGGTTGCCAAAAGCCAGGTCATGCACAGTAAGTCAAATAAGAGTCTTAGAATACAGCACCAAAGGGTATAGCAAGCTAAAACCACGAAAGGGCGCAGAGAAAAGCAAAAAACAGGTTTAAATCAGGCGCCCTGCCTCCCGATTGGCCAAGAGGAACACCTGACACAGGAGGCACCACGGTGGAGGCGTGATGACGTCACGCCGCTGGGAAGCCTCATACCCGGAAGCGGCGGCGGCCCGCGCGCATAGGACACCAGGAGGGGCCGCGAGGAGGACGCAACCCTCGGGTCCTAACATACCTGTTTTGCGCATCATGTTTAAACGTGTTTTGAAGGCTTATTTTAGTATATGACCCAGACATATTATATATCGTTCTTTCCGTCAGACTCGGTAGATTCATAATATGTCATTATTATATGTATACGGTATGTCATGTCTGTATATTATAACAAAAAATGCAATAAAATATGTATTTTCAATAATTTACAATGTGTAAAGTGTTTTTTTCCACATTTTAACATGCGAGCAATTGCGGTTATATTTTGTATGGGGTGCGCTTGTTAAAAAAATTAGAGATGGGGTCTCATTACATTTTTTTTTGGGGAAAATTACACTATTTTTAACAAACGCACCGCATACAAAAATCGTTAGTGCAGCATCATTGTTCACATTATAATTGAAATGGGAACAATATTGCTGCATTAACAAACCAAAAAAAAAAAAAAGTGTTTAATTTTTTTTTTTTAATTTTTTTTTAAATTTGTTTTTATTTTTATTTTTCATTTTTTTTTTTTTTTTACAACATTTATCACTGTAGTGTTTAGTATCGTTGGAACGGCCATGCTCTGGCCGATCCAACCATACCAAAATTTAACCCCTAGCTGCCACGGATCGGGAGATAGGGAGTTCATTGGAACTCCCTATCTCCACAGTTGGTGGCAGTTAGGGGTTAACTCTAGGACTGGCGTCATCGTGCTACGCACGATGACGCCAGTCCTCTGGGGGAGTTCCCGGAGGCTTGGCCGACATCCAAGATGTCGGCCAGCTCCGGAAAGGATCGCGAACCGGCGCTTTTCAGCGCCGATTCGCGATCCAGCTCCCCAGGGGTTAATGCCAGGCATCATTTGGAAGGGCAAGCTGTGCCCTTCCAAATGATGCCTGGGTTAACCCCTGTGCGCCGCCGATCAGGAGGGAGAGAGGTCCGAAGGACCTCCCCCCCCCTTTCAGGCGCCTCCTCCGCACATGCGGGGGGGGCGCCTGAATTAGGTGTCATCGCGCCCCCGCGATGACACCTAATTCTGGCGGCTGCTGGTCCGGATGCTGGGCTGACATCCAGGATGTCAGCCCGCACCGGAGGGGCCAGCGATCGGCCGGAACCCGGCCGAACGCTGACCCCAATGTGAGGACGCGCTCAGCGCGTCCTCAGCACACCAGCGGGACTGCTGAGGACGCGCTGAGCGCGTCCTCAGCAGCGAAGTGGGGTTAAAAAAACACGTTTTTATTTTTTTTTATTATTATTATTTTTTTTACTTTAAACATGGTCAAGTTTGGTATCATTCGAAAGGCCATGCTCTGGCCTTTCTAATGATATCAAACATGACCGTGCTAGCTGCCAACGGTCGGGAGATATTTGGGTTCAAAGGAACCCCCTATCTTTCCTTAGGAGTCAATGAGGACGTTCCCCTCACGTCCTCAGCAGTGAAAGGGTTAATACTGATGCTGCTTGCTCTTGCGTCAGCTCATTGTATGCCCTTTCCGTTCCATGGCATTCTAGGATGCCTGCATCTTGGCGTCATTACGCCAGCGTTGCTCCAGAACATTTTGGCACACAAGAACCAAAGCTAACCAATCTAAGAGCAGATAAAACTATATAAGTCAGCTCTACACAAGGTATGACACCCTGTCGTGGTCATTTACCCCAGAGTACATCATTTTCTTGTATTTGCCTATCTGTGTACCCATTTGGATTATCGTGACGTTTCTGATTTCTGTTTTCCCAATTACGGCCTTTTTTATACAATTTATGCTGTCTTCTGTATCCCAGAGCTTGGCTTGTGCCGGTTGTGATATATCTTTCTGTATTTCACTCAGTGGGTGTTTTCAGACCAGCCATTACAAAGACCGGTTTAGGGTTTTCCTTGTTCTGTCTGGTTCTCTCTGTGAGCTGGGGTCGATAGAAAACAGGACAGAGACAAGTTGGCTATGTCAGGGCGAGAAAAATGTTTGACCCAGTGACTAACTATACGCTTTGATCTGCACAAATGTCATTATTCTGAAATATACATTGTCTCATCATGCGGCTCACAAGATCAAATGTATCTAAATACATACTTCCCATCTTGGAAAGAGCTGGAAGCTCCTTTGTCATTTCATCTACATAAACATTACACGTTATCCTGGTATCTGATGTATGATGGACACATCTTTGTTGGCGTAACCAAAAAAGCTGTGCACTTTGGAAGCAAGACTAAAAAATGCATATTCAACTCACATGCAGATACCAAAATTATCAATATATCCCCCGATTTGCCAATCAATAAATTAAAATTAGTAACTTTTATATTGTGTTTGATGAGTAAATCTTATGACTATGTTCATAGAACTAATTACTCCTACAATCGTCCAAGAAAACTCAACTGAACCTTGCCCTTCGAGGCACTTCATACAAAGCAGGGTGATGAAATTCATATATTAAATGCATAACTTCATTGACAATATTGGCGGATCGGAAAATATTTTATCACAGTCAAACTCATTGGAAAATAATGTTTTACAACAGTGGTTCCCATCCCTGGTCCTCAGGTCCCCTAACAGGACAGGTTTGCCGGATATCTGAAGCTCAGCACAGGTGATATGATTTGCTGCTCAGTGATTGCAGGATTCAGTCTGCATTTCCCCAAGGGGATCTGCAAAACCTGACCTGTTAGGGGGTACTTGAGGACCAGGGTTGGGTAACACTGTTCTACAGTATGGAATTTATTAAATAGTTGTTTTTTTTTTTTTTAATAGTTAGAGAACATCACTTCCAAAAAAATAGCTTTTATGTTAAAGAGACTCATCACAGGGATACATCCTTCACCAATCAAATGGTACAATATAAAGTAAAACCTGACTGGCACGCAGCACGTAAAGCAAGATAACACCTAAGTCTGCCAATAAGCAGTATTTTGAATGGACATTACGTCCGGTTGTCCTGTACGTCTTAGGCTACGGTCAGACGAACGCATTTTTCACGTCTACGGTCAAAAATGCGTTGATGCGTCCGAACGCATTTTCTCACAGAAGACGCGATAGAGTTCATACGATGCGCAATTTCGGCCGTGATTTTTTACAGATCCAAACCAGGAAACTTTGGGTGTCTGGACCTTATGTAGGACGGACATGAACAGCGTCTGACGTCTCCTAATCACGCCCACACACCGCTATCCGGACGCAGCGCACTCTGTACGTCAGAACTAGCGGTTCGACGTTCTTGCAAAAATGCGTTTGTTTGCCGTTTGCGTTGCGCGGCCGAACTTTCGTGCAGCCGTATTTCTTGTGGTGGCTTGCGTTGGACGTCGTTTGGTGCTACTACGGCCGTAATAAAGTGTGGCTAAACACACGTTCGCACTGCGTTTATCTGACCCCAGCCTTACTGGGTATTGATCGATAATCAACATGTTTAACCCTGGAACAGAATATACCTGAAAATCTGGATACTTCTTGTACAGAGAAGAGAATGTTTCACCCATGGATGAACCTGCGCTTTGGCATCACGACATAGTTAGCACGAAGAATTACAAACAAGACTAATGTCTCATGGAGATATCACAAAAATGTAAATACATGCCGGCATCCCGGCTCATCCGCTAATACAGGCATGACTGCTTACATGGAATTGTTGTAGTTTGAAACCACGCCAGGGGCCTCTCCACGTGTCGGACTTCTAAAACACGGATTGTTGGTGTTACAGAAAATTCCCTGTAACCATGGCAACACTCCTGCAGACGGCATTGCCTTATTTGGAAAATGACCTGTTGAAATTGAATAAAAGTTGGTTAAACGTTATTTAAAAATTACGGGCCCTATTCCAATCTTCGCGTTAAACGCTCGCGTAAAGTGTGAATTTGTGCGCCAAGCGCTGAACATTAACGCGTGTAAATGAACGCCGGTATTACAATCCTGGCACATCCGTCGAGCAATAACGCGCGTAAAATAGACGCGCACAAACACGCGCGCAGCAACGTTGCGCGCAGAAATCAGTGTACGGACTGCTTTTTTCACGCGATTCAGCCGATCAGAATTAAGAACCACAATTGTCTCACGTAAAATTTTTGCGCCTGTCAAAGTCAATCTGCGCATATATGCTGCATCAATAAAAAATGCACACACAACTTCTCCATTTTATTGGTTGGGTATGTGTAGAATGTGTAACTATACTTTGCTGCGTATTTTTTTTTGGGCTGGTGTATTTGGTTTCGGTCAGGTTGATAGAATTTGCCATTAACACCAGCTTTTAGGAGTCGCTAAAGTTATGGTTTAGGAGTTTAGGAGTCGCTAAAGGCTGTGCGTTACAAACTGCGCATAGATTGTAATACCATCCGCGTACCAGCGCACAAACGCATTTGTGCTCACAATGTTAAGTATAGGACGCGTGACGTACAGTAAGCTCGCGCAGCAGTCGCGCAGGTTCACCCGCAGTAGACGTACATGCGCATTTGTTGCGCTGACATTGTAATACGACGTTCAGCGCAAAGTGTTTTACCACTCGCGTTAATGCGTTTTTGCGCCGGCACAAACATTTGCGCGAAGATTGTAATAGGTCCCTATGTTTTTACAAAGCATATATATCTAAATACCTTTTGTTTAAGTCAGATTTATTTCTTTCATTCGTTATTTTATTGAAAGGGCACTTGTCAAAATATCAACGAGCGTCCGCGCTGCATTCCTTTAAGGCCAAGTCTAGTTGCATGGTGTTATTTTCCATTGGCCTGGCTTTTATCGGCTTGAAGGCATGCTTATGCTAGAAGCAAAGCCAGTTAAGGGGCACGTCTTGACGTCTCGTGCTCCGTAACGAGTACTGGAAACTTTCTTACCCATGATAAGGTAGTACATTTTCAAACAAATAGACTAAATCACTATCTGTGCTTCGCCGCAGGTCAATTGCTGTGTTTCTTCGAGTCCAACACCCTCGAGAGTCCGTCATATTTCACAACGGAAATTTTTTTCACAAGACACCTCCTGGCACAGGAATAAATATTGTAGCGGGCTTCTCCAGCAAGTGAATCACTTGTTTTAACATGTTGGTGAAAGGTTGTATTTTTTTTAAGATATAGTAAATCAGTTCCTTACAGTGTCTTGTGTAAGTATTAATATTGCAACAAAATTAAAGAAGTTTCTTTCCACTTTTTTTTGCTTTTTTATTAGATTATTTCCAACCGTATATTTGCAAATTAGGGTCTGGATTTCTTTCACAAAAAAAAAAAAATCTTAATGAGGGATCCCAGATTGGAAATAATCATATATTCAAATTCATTATATGAATTAAATTAAATTAATAATTAGCTTTAAAAGAAAACTACATTAAAATAAGTAAATAAAAGAGTAAGTTCTTATTATATTTTGGATTTGTCAGTTAGTTAAACATATAGATATTGATCTTTTTTTGATACAAAAAAAAGCCAGGTGGGGAAGCCATGATTGTAATGACATGAATATACGGGTTGGTGGACTATTAACACGGCATCGCTTTAAGACGTCAATGAGATGATTGACATTTTTTGTGTGTGATGCGGCGCTCACCCATTTGTTACATTCATAAAGAGTTTTTGGTTCTTCTAAATGTAGTTTTGTCGGTTTGGTAAATAAGTATTAAATACACATGGGGAAGGGTTGTAGACAAAGTATGATTTCGTAAGAGTAACTTTATTATGCTTACATTCATGTTGGCCGTATAAAGGATTGGCATTTCTGAGCCACACCAGGATGAGGATCAATGAGAGGGGCCAAAATACTTCCACAAAAAAACGAAGCTGAAGAAATGGAACAGATTGAAACAAGAATCATATTAACTCTTGAAATGTAGCAGACATTATGACAAATACACAGTAACAGGGCCGCCATGAGAGATATGCAGGGCTGGACTGGGACACTTTAATTATGCAAACACACAAAAATAGTATATAAACCAACCGGATCGCTCAACCAATGGCTCTACAGATACCGGAGTTGCTGCAGAGTGATTGCGCACAATGTCTAAGGCTAGGGTCAGACGAAAGCATTTTTCCCCACGAACGTGAAAAAGTGCGTCCGAACGCATTGGCGTATTTTTTCACAGAATGCGCAAAAACGGTCAGACGACGCGCATTTTCGGGCGTGATTTTGTACGGATCGTCAATAAAACTCTTTTTGCGTCTGGACGTTATGTAGGCTGGACATTAGCAGTGTCTGACATCTCCTAATCACGCAAACACGCCACTATGCGGCCGCAGCGCACTCAGTACGTCAGTACTAGCGGTTCAGCGTTCTCAGAAAAATGCGTTCAAATTCCACTTGCGTTGCACGGCCGGACTTTTGTGCGGCCGTACATCGTATATTGGCCGTCATTGCCCGTCATCTGCTGCTAGTGCGGCCGTGATTATGTGCGCCAGAACGCACGATAAAAGTGCGCTGGTCTGACCCCAGCCTAAAAGTGAGGTGAATGTGCCGTGGGTCTCACCGGCATGGTGGTCAGTACAGGGAGGTTCACGGTGGGCTGATGGCTCAGTGGGCCAGTGTGAATGTTGGTTCACCACGCGTCTCACACTGCCCTTAATAGGGGAGGTGAGAACTTCCTCGCTGTCTGTAAAACAGACGCAGTCAATATGAGACTGAGGCAGACTGCGTCTGTTTTACAGACAGCGAGGAAGTTCTCACCTCACCTATTAAGGGCAGTGCGAGACGCGCAATGAAAAAACTATTCACACTGGCCCACTGAGCCAACAGCCCACCAGGAATCTCCCTGTAGTCCCTATGGCCAGCACATTCCTGGAGATATAACAATCCATTACTTGTTCAGGGACAAGACAGCTCCAAGGAGCAACTTGTCTATGCCCTGTTGGTTTGAGTGCCCCCCCCCCATCCTGTCCAGGACTAGCCCACCAGGATACAGGGAAATTTCCTGGTGGGCAGCAGCATCTGGAGCAGATCAGACCACTCTGATTCATCACTGAGCGCCAGCACTGCAAGAGTCAGGGATTGCTAGTGGTGGACCTTGGGTTGCATCAACTTAAACACAGTCCATAAGTACCGTATCCAATTTGAGAGGCAAGAGGCGGAGTCAGAGGCAGCAAAGGGTTGGTCCAGGTCAGCAAGGGTTCAAAATATGTGGAAGCAAATCGAAGGTCAAAAGCTCAATTGCACACTGGCTTGCTGACTGACAATATACTGCATTGTCGTCACCACCGAGGGCTAATACCACAGCACTGAGATATGGCTGTCTTTGAGCTCTGCCCACCAGAACCAAACATGGCAGCACCCGGCGCTGGAGTGATGAATAGTAACATGATGAAAAAACAGAGGAACCGTCACTCCAGTATGATGGCAAGACAACGGTATTGTGCACACATAGTGGCTGCTGAGTGCACAATAAAACTGGTCTTGTCAGCATTTTGGAGTGATGGGTTCATATGTCTTTTTTTCATCCATTATTGGGTTTGGCTTCCCCTGGTTCCATGAGCACCCCATGAATATTATGGAAGGTATTAATGAGATGTGTACCTGTACTACTGTTAACGTAACACTGAAAGGTGAGATGATGACGAGGCCTCACATATCACAATAAAGCTCAATACAGTCCATCACAAAATGTGTTAAATTAGAAGCCCCCCCCCCCCCAAACACAAAATCCATAGATCGTTCTTTTTCGGTAAAAATAATGATTCACATATTACAAGAAGGCTGAACGTTATAATGACTACATTGGTATGAGAAGAGATATCAGGTAACAGAAATTATTACAGCTGAAAAAACATATTATCAGCAAAACAAAGAATGTTTGTTCTGTAAACCTACAGTCATCCTTCTGAGGTTATAAAACTATTAAATGAACTTTTGATATCTAGAACTGGAGCCAGTGTAAAATAGCTTTACCGTGACCAGTCTGGAAAATGAAGAAATGTCCACAAAATAAGATAAAAGAATAAAATATAATGTAGTCACATATTAATTTATTAAATAATTACAGCAGAACATCGCACCAGTCTCTGGGAACACAACAGGGCTTTCTGTTTGCGCAACCTTATATTTATTTATGCATACAATAACAACATATTTTATATATATATGATTCGATTTGGTGGCCAAAACGTTTTGAATTGCTGTTGAAGAGTTTTGTGTTTTCTATGGAAACATTTCCACAAAGTCTTCTGTTAAAGTCTGTTGAGAGATGTCAAAGTTTTATTTGGAGAAATAGCTGGCTGGCTGGTTGGTACGTTTTAATGATATTTGGAATAAAAATTAAAAGGAACGCTTTACACATCCTGAAAACTATTTTTTTAAAGTGGTCAGGCTGCGTGGACTGCCCCCTCCCTCAATTGGATAAAAAACACTGTGTGAAGAAGAGGAGTCTCCTCCATGCTTCACCCAGGCCGGGATTTTGAATTTCCTGACTGCTGGTCACTGATGAGGTCAGCATGCTCTGGGTGCTGACATCATCCACTCAGAGTGCCCGCAATAGTAGCGTCCAGAGAGAAACAGCTGGTGGTTTGGTTCTATGAATGCACATGTAGCTCTAATCGATAATTCTACACAGGTGCTATGGAACCCAGGACATACTTGAAAACGAGAGAAATCTCAATGTATCCTTCCTGGTAAAATACTTTAGAAATAAATAAACTTGCATACAGGGGTGGATCCAGAAACAGGTTTCAGGGGGGGCATTCTACCAGTTTTGGCCAAGAGCTGGTGTTGGGTTCGCAGTGACGGGCAGATATATTGGCCCCCAGCTCACATGTATATATATTGCCCCAACTCACATGGATATATATATTGCCCCCAGGCATCTCACATGGATTTATATATTGCCCCCAAAAGCAGCTCACATGGAAATAGATATATGCCCCCAGGCAGCTCACATGGATATAGATATTGCCCCCAGGCAGCTCACATGGATATATATATTGCCACCAGGCAGCTCACATGGGTATATATTGCCCCCACTCCATGGGTATATTTGCCCCCTGCTTCATGGGGAAATTTGCCCCCGCTTCATGGGTATATTTGCCCCAGCTTCATGGGTATAGTTGCCCCCGCTTCATGGGTATATTTGCCCCGCTTCATGGGTATATTTGCCCCCGCTTCATGGGTATTTTTGCCCCCTGCTTCATGGGTATATTTGCCCCCTGCTTCATGGGGAAATTTGCCCCCGCTTCATGGGGATATTTGCCCCAGCTTCATGGGTATATTTGCCCCCTGCTTCATGGGTATATTTGCCCCCTGCTTCATGGGTATATTAATTTGCCCCTGCTTCATGGGTATATTTGCCCCCTGCTTCATGGGTATTTTTGCCCCCTGCTTCATGGGTATTTTTGCCCCCTGCTTCATGGGTATTTTTGCCCCCCGCTTCATGGGTATATTTGCCCCAGCTCTCACCTCTTTGCTGGTCCAGACCGTCCAGGCCAGGCTCCGCCAGCGTTCTCCTCTTCTCCCCGGCCCCCCACGAGGCGACAGGCGAGTGGCCGCTGACATGTACCTTGGCTGCTTGCTGGGAACCACCTGACCAGCCGCGCAGCCCTGTTCTCGCGAGATCAAGCGGCTGGTCAGGTGGTTTTCGTCCCAGGCGAGCAACCAGGCTGCGTGTCAGTGCAGCAGCCGCTCGTCAGTAGGGAGAAGAGGAGAACGCTGGCGGCAATTTTCTCGGGGGGGGGGGCAATTGCCCCCCCTCTGGATCCGCCCCTGCTTGCATATAAAAAGTATGCAATTTCCGAGTGATGCACGATTTGCGTATACTATGCAATGCAAGTTGCATACGTTTGCATATGAGGGTTTCAGGGACTTTCACATTTCAGAAGCCCTGAGCGGACGTCGCGGACAGACTGGGCTCGCCGAGGCAATAAAATAAATAAATATTATTAAGGGCTTAAAAAGTAGGGGGTTCATTTAACCCCATTCACTACCAATTTTGAGATATCTCGGGCTTCAAAGCACCATCTGTTGCCCCATTATCGAGATATCTCGGTATGCTGATCTGCAGCCCAAAAGTAAATTAAATTAGTTTGGTTCCAACAAATTTCATTTGCTTTTGGGCTGCAGAAGGTGCTCCAAAAGTTTTAACCCTGTGGGCATTATGTCTAAAGAGCTAAAACGGTAAAATCAGCTGCTCAAAGCTCTGAAATATCGAGCTTTCAGCAGCCGATGCAGGGAGAAAAAGAAAAAATACAGGGTTATTCAAAGAGATCTGAATTGCTTGAGAAAGGTAACCGAATGCTGAAAATCAGCATTCGGTTACCTTTCTTGGCCATTCGGCTATCCAGAGAGCAGGCAATTCGCCAAATCCTGGCGAATTGCCTGCACATACGGTGCCTGTTCGGTGCCTGTTCGAGGGCAGTGAAATCCCCATAAAAAAGCACTGCTTCAGCTATTCAGAGAACACAAACCAGCAGTGAAAGGTTCCCGAAATGCCCTGCCAATCGGTGGTTTAATTCGGCAAGTTTATTCAGGAGAATCCCATAGGCTTCAATGTTAAAAATATTCCCATTTTAATCCAATATCTAATAAACCGTTCATTATAAAATTCTGCAGTAAAAAGTCTCTGTATTTATAGATTTTTTAGGATATTTTAAGCATTTTTCTGGATTTTTTTTATTTATTTTTTTAATTTACTTCTTTTTTCTGTAACAGCCCTTTTTATTATCATTCCCTGGACCTCATATGTAAATTTCATACATTTTCGCTCAGTAGTTTCTTTGCAAACAGCGTTTCACTTTTCAAACATTCATGCAAACTGTTATGCTAATTTATTCACTGCCTCTTCTGTGGTGTCGGCTTTCTCGGCTTTTTCTGGAGGCTGCGATCGGCTCCTGCTCGGGTTTTTCCGTGGTTTTTGGCAGGTTAATCCAGATGTTTTTGAGGATTTTCGGCGTGCATTCGCCGGGTTTTGTGGTTAGTTTTCGTCAGGTTTGCGGCAGCTTTTCCCTGCAATTCGGGGACCCTGTGGTGCTTGCTGAATACACTGCAGGGTCACCGAAATGGGATCGGCAAAACTAACCGAATTGAAGAGAACGAAAAGTCACCGAACGTGCGGTGACTTTTCGAATCTCTTTGAATAACCCTGATAGACTAGCCGCTCAAACCTGTAAATCAGTCTGGCGCCATCTACTGGCCAAAAATAGGTTATTCACAGTGAGAAATACAACGAGTATAAACTCAAATATTTCTTACTTTAAAATTAACTTAAAATTATTTTTTTTAAAAAACACTGGATTCTGACAATGTTTTTTTGGAAAATCACTTGGCAGTGAAGGGGTTAACAAATATGTCTAAACCCTTTGTGTTGGACAACTCCTTAATATTTCAATGTAAAGTTTTATGAAAATACAAAAAATGCTTTACAAGTGTTATTTTGTTTCCATTTCAACAGCAAAAAAAACCCTAAGGGAAGATTAAAAACATGTTTGCTTTTTTTCCCCAAGTTGTAACAGTTTTTAGGGTTTTTGGTTTATGCAAAGGGAACCATTTACATTTTTTTCCACCCCTTCCTTTATTTAGAGGATATTATTTTTCCCCATTAATTATAGTGAACTATCAACGTCAACATACCAATAAATAGAAGGAAAAAAACTACATTTTAGGCTGGGGTCAGATGAACGCAGTGCGAACGCGCGTGCAGCCGCACTTTATCACGGCCGTAGTAGCAGCAAATGACGGCCAATGACGGGCAATATACGAAGTACGGCCGCACGAAAGTTCGGCCGGGCAATGCAAGCGGCAAACAAACGCATTTTTTTGAGAACGTGATACCGCTAGTACTGACGTACAGAGTGCGCTGCGTCCGCTAGCGGCGTGTGTGCGTGATTAGGAGACGTCAGACGCTGCTAATGTCCGGCCAACATAACGTCCAGACGCAAAAAGTGTTTTATTGATGATCCGTACAAAATCACAGATGAAAACGTGCATCGTATGACCGCTATCGCGTATTCCGTGAAAAAATACGTCCATTCATTCGAACGCACTTTTTAAATGGACAACGTGAAAAATGCGTTCGTCTGACCCTAGCCTTAGGTCCTTTGGAAATGTGAGACACATCCTTTTTATTCTACAGGTACAGTGAGAACATGAACTTTTTGGAATCTTTGTTGAAGCATTTTGGCTGATGTAGCCTGTGGTACCTTCTGTCGTTTACGTAGCGTCCAGTTCTTCCAAAGTAGGAGCCTGACCTTGGCCTTGAATCTCATCCTTCTGCAGCCAAACTGTCAACTGTCTGAAAAGAAACAAAATGACAATTATTCTGGTAACATTACAAGAGAACAGTAAGTATCTGAAAGGATGGGACCAGAAATTTGTCCTTGAAGACACATGGAAACCTACGTAATACACATATTTTTCCATCATGTTTTTGTTATTTTGTCAGTAAGTGGATAGTCTCAAACTCCTGAAAAAACATATTCACTTGTTTACGTGACATCTCTTTTACGAGTTCCCTCGCAGGAAGCAGGCCTTACGGTTCACATTCGTGTACACATCTTATTGTTCTTTGGCAGTAGCTGTGAATTCAAATTGAATTTCGTGATAAACTTTAGGGGAATTTACACTTTTTGGGGTTAAAACCAGAAGAAAAAGTTCCAACCCGTCGACAGTAATTTTTTATAGATCAAACATGTCGGCCTTCAGTTTTCAATCCCCCTTCTCCACCCCCCCATTGTGTGACTTGGTGTTGCCTTAATGTGTGATTTAAACATAATTTGAGTTTCTGGTTTAGGATACAGAAGGTTTCCTTGTTTCTCATTCATCTATGAAGTGCTGGGGATGGACCCGAGTTGTGGGAACTCGCAGGAATCCCATGCACTCAGAAACGGTTTAAAATGACTCACTTTGTAAACGGGACTCGGCTTTCATCTCCAGATTAGACTAACGCGCTGGAGCTGAAATCTGTTTGTATGCGGTTTATTTCAACACAATTTTCTTAATCCTTTTACGGATTGAGGAGCTCTGTTTTTAACAATAGAGGCACAAAGATCTCTTTTTTTTGTAAAAACCATGATGTGTGAAGAATAGATTATGGCATAACCTATGGACTAATCCAATAATTCACTGTTTTATCAGGATGTCAAGATCTTCATCACAAGCCCTTTGGGTTTTATCACTTTTGGCTTTGCTATGTCTATCAATATTGTTTTTGTCATGCATAAAGTTACTAATGGTTCCGGTATTTTTTGATTCAAACTCCATCAAGTGTCCCTCAGTTTCTTCTCCTTCCTTTGTCTTTGACCCCAGTTATAGTTTGACGTTCATCATAAGATGCATGAGGGTCAGAATAACCAAAGCTTGTGTTTCTAATGTTGACGTTATCATAACGAATACTGTAAGGTCTATTCAAAGAAAGGTGAAACTCAGGAGAATGACTGGAGAAGTGAAAATTCTAGCTCAAAATAGCCAAACCAGAAAAATTCTCCCATTTATCTCACTTTGTTCTCTTCTCCTGCCAGTTCTCCTGGTTTTCACCTTTCTCTGAACGGACCTGTATATAACTCAGTGTTCTAAGAGGTCTATTCACTAAAGGGTGAAGTCTGGAGAATTGGCAGGAGAAGTGAACAATCTAGGCCAAATAGCCAATTTGGAAAGTGAGAAGAATGGGAGAATTTTTCTGGTTTGGCTATTATCACCTAGATGTGTTTACTTGTCCTGACAATTCTCCTGACTTCACCCTTTAGTTAACAGACCTGATAGTATTAATCCATGATAGATGTTGGATTTCCCAAGTCACCTCTTTTAATGTAAGGAAAAAGGGGGGGGGGGTTTGTGAAGGTCCTGAGAACGAGCAACAGCACTAGTGGCCTGCTCTACGGTGGGGCCCGCTCAGGTGCATTTTTGTGCCATTACAGGGATGAATGCTCCATATGCAAATCAATCTGCTCTCACCCAATGAGGGTGGCCAGTACTGACTGCCAAGGATGTCATCCCTGTACGAGAGGTGCAGCAACCCCCGACGATCGTTTTGGGCTTGTTAGGCCTCGTCAGGAGGGTATAGCTGACACCCCTCTAGGCGCACTAAGGGGTCCACGTCTGGATAACCCTGTAGACTATTAGTGAGGAAAAGGGGGGGGTTTGGGAGGGTCCTGAGGACGAGCAACGGCACTAGTGGCCTGCTCTACGGTGGGGGCCGTATGTCAGAATGTAATTTTGGCTGATACTTTGCACTAGCCATACTGTAAACATGGAGCATTGAGAGCCAGGATCCAACATGGAAGTCATGTGCAAAAAAGGGAGTGGCTTTAGGAATTGCAAGCTGTAAATCGGATGCTGATATTTAAGAAAGGTGGAGGTGCCCAGCAATAGAGCTGAGGTGGAATGCAGCTGCAACAGCTCAAAGCAATGAATATTATTATCGGTATGAAGATCGATGCTGTATCAAAGCCTGTCATACTAGCTGCTGGATGCGTCCATTGTCAGTCTCCTATAGGCCAGTTCTTCTGATTTCACTTGACAGGTAAACATTGGTTGCTCTGATTGGACCTCAGATTGCTTTTCCAGGGCTGTAACCACGGTGACGGGGTTCTCAAGATATGAATGATAGTTCCACTTTACAGAGATAACACAGCGAACGTCAATTAACAGGAATTACTTCAAGAAGTTTGATTCAAACATCGGCTGTTTGAACGTTCGCGGAAAAAAAAAAGTTTTCAAAAAAATTCCAAAAAAATGCTTAAAGGATCCTAAATTTTTTTTCTAAAAATAAACACTTTTTACTGGGGAATATAATAATAACCGGTTTATTAGATATTGGATTAAAACCGGAATATATATTTTTTTTTAAATTGCTGGTTTCATTTTTAAAATGACATCAGGTGTTTAAGTTTCTATTATTTAATATTGCAGTGGTACAAGTTTTCCCAAAGAGACAAAAACAGAAAGCCGACAGACACCCGTTACCCCATTTATGCCTTTAATAAAATAGATTTTTAAATGACACATCAGTAAGAGAACGAAGAAAAAAAAAAAAAGACAAGGATTTTAAACCACTGACACAATCAATGGGTAAAATAAGAATTACAATGTGTAAGGCGATGCACAGGAATACAATAGGGTTTACTTTTTATTGGAGAGCTGGAAACTGTAGGCAACGGGAATATTTTTAACATTGAAGCCTATGGGATTCATAAACATTTCCCACTCCTTGTCAGTCAAATAATTCCCATAGCTTCAAATCGCGTTTAAACATGAGTAAAAGCGGTAAAAATTAGCTCAGCGCGCAGCAGTGAAACGGGTCAGCACTCAGCAGTGAAAGGGTTAAAAACGTTTTTTTTTTTTTTTAAATAATTCATTGTCTCCTGTCCCACAGGGCAGTACCCGGACCCCCATACACCTTTTATGGCCAATATCTTGCATATATGCCCTCTTGGAGGGACCTTTCATTTTCGAACGTTCGAGCCCCATTAACTTGCATGGTGTTCGAGTTCGCGGTTGAACTTTTTCGGGTGTTCGAGTTTGAATGCGAACAGAACACGGGGGTGTTCGGCCCATCACTAACAGGGGCTATAGCGTTTGCACTACTGATTAGTAGTGGTGGTTGGTTGTTTACATCCTTCCATATGTTAGCAAGCAAACTGGCTAGCAACGTAGAACGTGATATATGGGTTGCCATGCATACTGCAGTTTGGCTGTGATATATGCCATGCTTATTAGAAAAACGACAAGTGGTTTGGAAATGCTTAGGAGGGTTTATTTACGCAGAGGGATGGGGATCTTGCGTCCCAGCAGATATGCCACACTCTGGCTTTCTGACAGTTTTAGAATAGAAAAATCTAGTTAAAGGTTTGTAGGAGTGAGTTCTAGGTAATGCAGACTCTGCAAATATTTCTGATGACTTCAAGTTAAAATAAAAAGGTCTCTGCCAAAAGCAAAGAGCTCCTTGCTGCATCCAGGAATGCGAAAACACAACCGCTGAGAATACAGTATCACGTCTGCTCCCGATGAGCTTTTACAAACAACAGGGGTTTCATCCACAGACGAAAATATGCGCTGGACGTCATCCAAGAAAAGCAATGAAAGCTTTGGACATCAATCCTGTGGATGATGAGCAATGTCCAATATGCACATCGGGGAGCTGACCACTTATTGCAGTTCAACTCCCACCTGCCGGACAGCTGGGGTTGCAGAAAAAATAAATTCCATAATATTCTCTACTAGATACGCACCATCCACAACAACCCAAGGCCAGTCCTGACTACCCTTAAACATCAATGGCTGGTTGAGCGTTATATAAAACATACAGAATATAATAGCCAAATACATCACTAGAAGGCGGAACGGTATGTAGGAAGTGGGGCCGGATCTCCGCCATAGGGGCACCGGAATCCCCACTACATACAACCACAAGAAAAGCGAGAGCACCAGGCAGGACCAGTGCGAAAATGATTTATTCAGGGGAAAACATGAACCCTGCCAAAAGCGTGACGTTTCGGCCGTGATGGCCTTAATCATACATGTTTCATACATCATTTTATACAGCCAAGTCATGTGAGTATATATGATTGCTTACAGAGGTTACCTTCATAAGAGATCTCTGATTATTGTATCACTCATGCCGTTGATACCCTCATTACATACGACGCCCATCCGCCTCACTGATACAACCCATATCACACTGTTCTCATTAATAACTCCCATGCTGTTTTTATTATTATCCTTTATATAGCGCCAGCATATTCCGCAGCGTTGAACGTTGGGCACAATATAGACAGGTTTACAATACATTAAGACTGAACAACATTTTGACAAGCCAGTACAGGAGGAAACGAGGCCCTATTCCAATGGGAACATACAATCTAGAAGGGTGGGGGTTGGGAAACAAGAGGAGGGGACTGCAAGGTGAGAGTGATGGACTGGATGGAGCAGTGAGGTGTATTAATGAGTCGGGTGGTCGCATCCCTGAATAGGAATGTCTTAAGGGATTGTTTGACGGAAGGGAACCTAGGGGAAAGTCTGAGAGTACGAGGGAGAGTGTACCAGAGGATGGGAGCTGCACGTGAGAAATCCTGCAGTCTATCATGGGAAGAGGTGATGCGGGGAGAAGCTAGATGTAGGTCGCATTTTAACTTTAGGGAGCGTTATCCATTACCCAAATGTTACCATTTCCCATACAGATCATGCATAACACACGACACCTGCATCATACACATCACCTGGCGGCAGGGTTAATGGTGTTTGGCAGTTCTCATTAGTTTTGCAAATGGCTTCCAGAATACTTACTAATTAAGTTAATTGTTGTTTTTACAGATTAAATAGAAATACATAAAGCCACCATTGGCTAAATTAAGTGGCTGTGCCTCTGGTCAATACACAGAAATTATCATTATCCTGCATTCCCGATGTACTCAAACCTTGAATCTAGACTTTTTTTATAGAATTATGTCTGAATAAATAGGTATTTCAACTCTCCAGTATATCAACCAAATATGAACCAAGTTCCACCTGACAAAATAGTGGGGGAACGGTGTTCCCAGGTGTTTTCGCTCAGCTTGACCCTTGGTATGAACGCACTAAAGACAAGAGAACGCCTTCAAATAACTATTACTTATCTCTTATACTCATCACCTTGCATAGAACAGGGAACAAAGGCCTGCTGCCTGCAGGTTCATAGGTAGCATAATTAGGCATAACCATCTCAAAAAAGTAATTCATGATACCCCAAGGTTAATTCACAGGGATTACCTACACGCCCTGAGCAAGCCCGATCTGATGAATAACCTGAAGCCTGGGCACCTGGAGGATCACAAGAAGAGCTATTCTTTATTTGTTTCACAGCTAACCAATGGATGTGCAATACACATGGCAGAATTGTATCCGTCAGCATATGTAATTGTGGGACATTTGTTTTCTTTTGATCATTTCTTCCTCGCCCTGAGGTTTGGGCTGAACGTTTCATTACATATTGGAGCAGATAACAATAAATGATCTGGGTGGCTTGAGGCAACGCTGTAGGCTTAAGACATTTATAAACGTTATTTTTACTACAATCTGACAGAGCTGCCACAGTGTTTCTTTGAGGTGCACGAAGTTCCGTTCCTCTCTGATAGAAAAGGGAGTTTTATTAAAGATTAGTGTTTCTTGTTAGTTTGTTTCTTTGCACATGATGGAGGAAGGAGACGTGTGTTGGCAAGGTCTAATAAATGAGGGTATTATTAACGGTAATCTTCTTATATGAGATTATATTTTACAGAGGGATGATGTGTTGCTGATGCATCTATTCACTGCCGTGACCTACTTGTGCACCAGCGATGTAGTTTAGTATGGATAGAATGGGTTCACATTTAAGGGTTGAGAAGAATATAGAATGTTCAAAGAAGGACAAAAATCATGCAAGAGTTTGCCGACCAAGGAGCAGAATTGCCTTAAAAAAACAAAACGCGGGTCATGAATGATTATCCTTCCACTTTCTCAAAGTATCAGATAGCCCAAGCCTTGAGTTAAATTATATCAATTATTGCTGATTTGATATATGTGCCAGAAATCCTTCCATGTCTACAAAAAAATCCAGTTCTCAGGGGCAAATAACCTATTTGTACGAAAAAAGAAATCAGTGGCCAATCATCCACAATCTTGAGTGCTCTACTTTAGACCTGTTCAATTCATCCACGTTTCTACCGATTAATTACTTTTGGAAAATTCTGAAAAACAAATCAGTATGATACGAAAAACATAACGAATTGAAAGACCAACAAAATGATACTTATATTCTGAATCTGCCGAGTCCATTAGTTATTATTATATGTATACGTCATGCCCTGCCAGGATACTATAACAAAAAATTTAAAACTGTGAATTTTCAATCATCCACAGTGTGTAAAGTAATTTCTTTTCACCTTTCATCATCCGAGCCTTTGCAATTATATATTCTATGGGGTATGCTGGTTATAAAAATTGGAACTGGGAACCGCAAGGCTGCCGAAAGGGAACCGAATGCTGAAAATCAGCGTTCGGTTAACTTTCTTGGCCATTAGACATTTCTAATTTATTCACTCCATTCGTCTGCGGTGTCGGGTTTTTCTGGCGACTGCGCTGCGGGTGATCGGCTCCTGCTCGGGTTTTTCTGGTGTTTTCGGCGGGTTAATCCCGATGTTTGTGCGGGTTTCGGTGTGCGTTCACCCTCGTTTTGCGGTGAGTGTTCGGCGGGTTTGCGGCGACTTTTCCCTGCAATTCGGCGGCCCTGTGGTGCTTGCTGAATACACCGCAGGGTCGCCGAAATGGGATCGCCAAATTGAACCGAATTGAAGAGAACGAAAAGTCACCGAACGTGCGGTGGCTTTTCGATTCTCTTTGAATAACCCTGTTTATTTTTCTGAGAAATTACGTGATTTTAGCTAAACCCCCCCAAAAAATCATTTGAAATGTTAACAATAACACTGCATTAATAAAAAAAAAATCCAGGTTTTTGTTTTTTAAAAAGTTATTTTTATTTGTAATATGGTCATGTTTGGTATCATTGGAAAGGTCGTGCTCTGGTGTTTCCAGTGATAGCAAACATGACCCTCTAGCTACCACCAATTATTTTGCCCCCCTATCTCCACTATAGGATTTCCTTAGGAAATCCCTGGGCAGCTAGGGGTTACCCGGCTAACTGACATCGTGCCATTCCAGTGGAATTTCGGTGCTCTTTGAATAACGCTGTATAGGACAAAAAAGGCAAAGAAACGTATTTCGTTTCGCCCAAAACTCTTTCACTCAAAAACTAAATGAAAGGAATTTTTTCACCCTGCTCATCTTATTCTACATGATCTTTTATGCCACCTCTCCAACCACTTGTGTTTTGTATTGTGTTAAAATATTTGGTTACTTCGCTTCATTTTGTTAATAATCCTTTCACTATCTGGGTATAGGAGATTCTAGAGACACTTTATAATGGCTTTGTGAAAGGGATCTATTGTTATATTAATTCTTTTAATACCTGTTATGAGGAAATAATTATTCTTTGGACACAGCAGTAAAGGGAGTATATCAACACCAGATCATCGGAAGCATAGAAGAGACATGCAGAAACTGTTGCCTTTTCCATTCAAAGATCCCCGTGAATCCTCAGTGAGGGTGAACTCAGCGGCCTGCTGTGAAAAGGATATTGCTCATCTAATAAGTCGTGCGAATTGATCATTTAAAGGTTTCTGTGTTGCTGTAAAATTGGGAAAATTCCTAGAATAATTTCCTTTTTCTAGGAATTCTAGAGTGCTTTCCTTCAGCACTCTATCCTTTGCGTTCAGTTTAATCATTTTTGGTGGAACGTTGTCATATTTGTTAAATATTCTGTTATTCTATAATGGACCAAGTTCTTATACACGTGCCTTTTTAAAGAATTATGCATGCATCTTTGTGTTGAATGACTCTTGTCAACCCATGAATGGCACGCATGCATGTTCAAGCGCAAGAGCTGAGCCTTTCTTACGCCAGGCCGATCTTGCATGGCCTTCATAGTAGATGGCAATGAATGATTTTTGGTTTACTCCTGCTTGCACAGAGATCTTGCTTCTACACTGTGACCCATCTTCAAGGTATTGTGCTTGTTGCCTTTGGAGATCATCTGAACAGATCACCCTGCATGTTCCTTTTTATACAATTTCCTCATCTTCAATATTGGGTTGATTACCCACATCTATCTACATATCTACTGATGTAGACCTGTCCTGATTATGCAAATTGGTATGAATGTGTGTCAGATGAGTGTTTTTAAGAGCGGAAGGAACGTCCGTGAGAGTGGACGTTTCTTCCACTCGGACGCCTGTCTGGCTACCTCACTGAGCATAGTTAGTGCGCTCAGAGATGCAAGGCTCGATCCTCCTATGGAGGATCGCACTTTGCAGCTCCGTCAAACACGTGTTCTAGCGCTTCGACAGGGAAGCTTGCAGCACGGCTGCTGTCACGCACGCAATTCAACGCTGCGACGGACGCCAGGAGGCACGTCAGTAAAGGCGCACATAGTACGCGCGTCTGACACCAGCCTTACTCCAGATGTCTCGGTGGATCATCAGTAAGTCAGTGGGGGCTGACAGATTTATCTGAAAAGAACCAGATGAAAGGTGGAAAGCTCCAATAGGTCGTCTGGAGTTTATCACTAGACATTCTGCTTACTGCATTGTGACAGTAGCTTCTTTACTATATTCCATTGAGATTTGAAAGAAGGCACTTTGAATTCTGTTACTAGATGTGTCATCATATAATCTTCTGCATTCATATCCAGGCAGCATTAGGTTAAGCGTTCAATCTCCGGTATCGCACTGGACTGACACAAAAACAAGTCACAAGTTGTGAAGCTACAGGTCCTCATTGTTCTCTAGAAAACAAGCCTCTCCGATTACACTTACTGTACTGAAGATCGTAATTTGCGTTTCGCCTTTATGACGCAGTTAATACACGATGATAAATGCCTAGAAGTAGCTCTCTGGTCTTACAAAATCCCACCATGCATATTCCCAGGATCATTGGATCCATCAAGGAATATCGATATTACAAATGTTGCATTGTGAATATCTCCTACAGGAAAACTAACATTTGTGATAGAGATTAGGGTTTAGAGTTAGATTCAGGGGGTGGAATTGGGACTTGACACGAAATATCATTTTGGGGCCTTTTTTGTTAGGATTCGTCGGGTTTAAGCGTACTTGTACTTAAAAGATACTGAGCATCAAGGGATACAGCCTGACTGAACAATTGTGATTTACAAAGCACAATGCACTTGCTAACCTCAAATCCTTATGGGGCATCTTCTACATTAATTCAATGTTTAAGTAGAAATACTTTTAAAGTACCGATAGAATCAAGGTTTCCACCAAAACAGCCTACAAGGAAAAAGTGACAATTTCTTAATGGTAAACACTGTTTCTTAAAAGGAAATTCAAGTCATTATCTCATAAAATCAACACATTCAGGGTTATTCAAAGAGAATCGAAAAGTTACCGCACGTTCGGTGACTTTTCATTCTCTTCAAAATCGGTGCGATTTGGCGATCCCATTTCGGCGACCCTGCGGTGTATTCAGCAAGCACCACAGGGTCATTGAAGTGCAGGGAAAACCTGCCGAACACTCACCGCAAAACCCAGGCGAATGCACACCGAAACCGGCAAAAACATCTGGATTAACCCCGCCGAACACGACAGAGAAACCTGAGCAGGAGCTGATCAGAGCGCAGAGCAGCCGCTGGAAAAACCCGACACCGCAGACGAATGGAGTGAAGAAAAAAAACAGTACGCTTGAATGTTTGAAAAGTGAAACGCTGTTTGCAAAGAAACTACAGAACGAAAATGTCTGAAATTTATATATAAGATCCAATGAATGATAATAAAGAGGGCTGTTACAGGAAAGAAAAAAAAAAAAAAGGAAACAAATGTTTCGCAAAAAAATCCCGAAAAATGCCTAAAAGATCTAAAAATAAAAGAAACTTTTTACAGCAGAATATTATAATAAATGGTTTATTAGGTATTGAATTAAAACGGGAATATTTTTAACATTGAAGCCTATGGGATTCACCTGAATAAACCTGCGAACGAAACCACCGAATGACCAGGCATTTCGGCAACTTTTCACTGCTGTTTTGTGTTCTCGGAATAGACAAAGCATTGCTTCTCTATGGGGATTTCACTGCCCTCGAACAGACACCGAACAGGCACCGTATGTACAGGCAATTCGCCAACATTTGGCGAACTGCCTGCTTTCTGGATAGCCGAATGGCCAGGAAAGGTAACCGTAAGCTGAATTTCACTGTTCGTTTACCTTTCGGCCCCAATTCGGATCTCTTTGAATAACCCTGATTGTTTTAAACAAGTATAGAAGTAAATCCCTTGTGCTCATGTCAGGAGGGAGAAGTCTGCAGACTCTTCTTTTAAGTAAGAACAGCTCACTAAACGCAGGAAATAATGGATTAAATAAGGAAAATACTTGTTTTCCCTTTAACAAGTGTCACTTCTTCATTGTAGACTTTTGTCTCACAAATCCCATATTAACCCCCCCCCCCCCAAAAAAAAAAACCCCACTATTCATGTCAATGTTTACTAGGGTGAAACTCACCCACCTTTCTTAAATCACACACAGCATAGATAGATGAACATAACACATTTCCATTACTATTGCCGTTTCTTGAGTTGGAAACAAATGCACATTTTTTTAAATTATTTCTCAGAATATCACAACTATTATCCAGATACCAGAATGCATATTTACCGGCTGATTAGCGAACTGTAACTCTCAAAGCAACTTGGTAGATTGCCGGGATGGTTTACAGCTACCTAGTGATATTTCTGAGCAAGACACCGAATTTATCGTGTCTTTACACAACCGTATCAACTGCGTGCATTGTCCCTTAAACATATAACCAGTACTTTGTTAGATCTTACAGGGTTATTCAGAGAAAGGTGAAAACCAGGAGAACTGGCAGGAGAATAGACAGACTAAATAGCCGATTTGGAAAGTGAGATAAATGGGAGAATTTTTCAGATTAGGCTATTTTGACCTAGAAGTTTCACTTTTCCAGTCATTCTCCTGAGTTTCACCTTTCTTTGAATAGACCTGAGAGTTTCGACTGTACCAACGAAACTTTGAATGTGTAGATGGTCTTTCCCATACAAATAATTTTTAAAGTATCCACTGCATAATATAATTTCAATGATACCTTAATGACAGATAAGGACTGCAGGTGTCAGTATCCAGAAACAATGTAGCATAAAACAATTTGTAAATCCTATTAAAGTAAGCCAGACATAGAATGTTATCCTGCAGAAGTGATTCTCTAAACCAACTGGGTTTTGTCTGTGTCAGCGATATATGTGTTATTCTGTTTACTTTGTTGGAGGTTCATGGAAAAAGATTAAAAATGGAGCGAACGTCTGTAAATAGAGGATTGATTTCTCTGAATAAAATTTATTGTGCGTGAGGACGTAGAATTAAAATGCAAAACAGAGATGCACAATATTTGGAAGGTACAAATGACCAATAATAATTAAAAGCTGCATTTTATCGATTACTTTGTTTTGCCAACCAAATGAACAATCAGCAACACTACACCGGCCAAACAAAATGAAAATAAAGTCAATTTTTTAGAAATGCCACTATGCTACGGTATTTTTTAATTTCTTTTGAGAAAGGATTTTACCAGGAAGGATACATTGAGATTTCTCTCCTTTTCAAGTATGTCCTGAGTGGCGAATATGTACCGTTTGGTTGTAATGAACACATGCATTTGATGACCTCCTGCAGGGCTTTGCACATGAAATTTAAACCTAGCAGTGACAGGCCTACACGAAGCTGAAGAATAAGACATCCAAAACAAACAAGAATTCCAAGCATGAAGTCTACTGAAATAAAAGAATACCTTACCTGGTGCTTAGAAAAGATTGTAGCTCATTGAAGGAACGTCCATGATATACAGAAGGTGTAAGCGGGGCATTTCATGAAAAGGAATGCATTTCTCAGAGGCAGTTTTTGCTACACACAGCTCAGTGGTAATCAGATTTCTGTAATCCCCGTCTCAACATGGAGGAGCCCTGAGAAGGAATTTAAGCACGCTTGGTTTTGCTAGAAAACGGCCTTTAAACACATGGAAGGGAATTTAGCAAAGGAATCCGAATCCTTATGTAAATAACGGCCACAAACTAACAATTACAGTGTTTGAAAGGATCCCGTTGGTAATCTGTTGGGTTACGGAGTCTGACCTCTTTAAATGGGAACAGCTGTCAGGGCCAATTAGGATATTAAATTATGAAGGCTAATAATCTGCAGAATCCTAAGCAGCAGACAGGCCTGACCGATCTGTGCGGTAAAGAATTAGCTTTCGTATTGTATAAGTGGAGCTAATGTGCTGTAACGGTCCCTAGATTATATTTTTTGCTTCACATTAGGTTTCATTTATTTTTAATGTATATATTGGAAATGTAACCTTTAAATACACCCATGCCATGATCATACATACAAAAATGGAGTGCATTCTCCCCGCCATGGACAAAAAATAAAAATAAATAGAAGGATGGATGCCAACACAATCCAGGAAAAGCAAACTCCGGCACCATCTGTACAGAGTAAACAAGGGATGGGCACTCCAAGTCTTTCTACCAGGGAATATTTATTGCTGGTACATTAAAAGTAACATTTCAGCTTCTCACAAGCCTATTTCAAGCTTTAGGAGTCAATTGTCATCTTAAAAAAACAAAACAAAACAAAGAAACACAAACTTTGTTTTACCTCTGTAAAGTATTTTACCAGTAAGGATACATTGATATTTCTCTCGTTTTCAGATATGTCCTGGGTAGGCGAGTATGTTCATTAGGTGTACCATAAGCTCTACTTGTTAGAGAGGTTACTTACTGGACTCAACTTACTGGAGAGGTGCTCTTGCTGGGATTCAAACCTGTGTCTCCGTGGTTATATAGCAGTGATGTTACCTCTACTCCATCCAGCCGGTTAGAATTTAGTACGGTGTCACTCCATTTTTATTTAGGATATATAACACCAATCAAAATATTTCAATACATCCCACCCAATGTCTACCGTTCAGCCAAGCAAGTACCTTCAAATATCAGCATTGTTTTGCTGTAACAAAAATATAAAACTTTTGATATTCACAAATAATCCACAGGGTAGACATACTCCAAGATGAGAAACTGATAATTTGTACATTAAACCAATGTGACAAGAAGGTGCTAATATTTTAATTCATACATTTGGTAGGCATAAGGTCCACAAAAATCCATCTCCAACTCTTTCTCCAGTTAGCAAAAGATTGGATTTATATCTAGGTGGAATAATATCCTGAGGGGTTGGAGAAAAGACCTAAATCAGAAGGATTAAACCTCTATATTTGAACTAAGAAAGAAGGAATGAAAGGGACTCACTTGGACAAAAATCCAACAAACTGAACTGGGCTAGGTATACAAATACAGAATTGTTATTAAATACTAAAAGACACACATGATATAATGAACAATGATTGTGGGATACCTTCAAATATTTGGTCAATGAAGCTTTGCAAAGAGTACCCCCCCCCCCCCGTAGCCCAAATATACAATTAATGAACAATTCATAGTGCTGGGGAGAAATGCCAGGGCCTGTCTGCAGAAAACAATGAACCAGAGGTAGGAATTGAAAGGAGGATCAAGAATCAAACATAGGGAGGAAGAGCCTGCTAGCTAGGATTTCTATTAACCACTTGGCTGCTAAGGACGCGCTCAGTACATCCAGCCAAGTGGTTCCCCTGTGCTGCCACCTATGGTGGAGATAGGGGTTCCAATGTCCCCTATCTCCCGATCCGTAGCTGCTAGAGGTTAATGTTTGGTATCGTTGGAACGATAGAGCATGGCCTTTCCAATGATACCAAACATGACCATTTTAAGTGTAAACAAAAAAAATAAGTTGTTTTGTTAATACAGCAATATTGTTCCCATTTCAATTATAATGTGAACAATGTTGCTGCACTAACGATTTTTTTTATGGGGGGGCGTTTGCTAAAAAGCATGTAATTTCCCCGAATAAAAACATAATGAGTCCCCATTTCAATTTTTTTTAACAAGCGCAACCCATAGAAACGCTCACATGATAAAGAGAAAAAAAACACTTTACACGCTGTAAATTATTGAAAATTCAATTTTTATTGCATTTTTTGTCATAATATACAGGCAGGACATGACGTATACATCTAAAAATGATATATTATGAATCTGCCGAGTCTGCCGGAAAGAATGATATATAATTTCTCTGGGTGGTATAATAAAACGTGGCTTCAAAACGCGTTTAAACAGGATGAGCAAAAGCGGTAAAAATTAGCTCAGCACACAGGCGTGCAATGGCTCAGCAGTGAAGGGGTTAAAGAATGAAATTGAGGCAGCGCAGTAACGATCAAGTGGTGATTTTAATCGTGAAGGATTCTTTTCAGGAATTGCACTAGTAGTAGTTCCCAATCAAGTCCTCACGTACCTCTAACAGGCCTGGTATTAAGGATCACCTCGGGGAAAAGCAGACTGAATCCTGCAATCACTGAGCAGCAAATCATATCACCTGTGCTGTGCTTCACATATCTGGCAAACCTGGCCTGTTAGGGGAGCTGAGGACAGGGTTGGGAACCACTGCACTAAAGGATGCAAGATTGCATACATGGTACCAAAGAGAAGGGTTTAAAAACGTTACATATACGGCAGGAAGATAAGCTTCTTTACAAGCTGCAAATATGAAAGATTTAAATAGCTAAATCACATGGCAGCAGACGGTTACTTTAAAGCCGTGATGACGAACCTTGGCATACCAGAGGATTCAGAACTACATGCCCCATGAGGTTTAGTTAGACATAACATGGACATAAAGTTTAGAAACATTTTGAGTGCCCTAGGGTGATCACCCACTGCTCTAAGCAGATACTGGATTATTAATAGGACAGTTTTCCCTCTTACAAGCAAATTTTGGGGCAGACAATTAGCTTTTAAGGGTTAATATTGAGTTAGAATCCAGCGCACCTTCGATACTTTTCCCTCTGCTCCATTTAGGATAATAAATAAATGTTTTAAAAGTTAATCCGTTCCGAATAGACTTTTTAATTTCTATTTTTCTCCAACGTAGACTATCAGGGTTATTCAAAGAGATTCAAAAAGTCACCGAACGTTCGGTGACTTTTCGTTCTCTTCAATTCGGTGCAAATCGGCTTTCCCATTTCGGCGACCCTGCGGTGTATTTAGCAAGCACCACAGGGCCAAAGTGCAGGGAAAAACTGCGGAAAGCCACCGAAAACACGGCAAATGCACGCTGAAAACCTGCAAAAACATCTGGATTAACCCGAAGACGCCGGAAAAACCCGAGCGAGACCGCAGAAGAAGGCAGTGAATAAATTAGAAAAACAGTTTGCTTGAATGATTGAAAAGTGAAACGCTGTTTGCAAAGAAACTGAGCGAAAATGTCTGAAATTTACATATGAGGTCCAATGAATAATAAAAAGGGCTCTTACAGGAAAAAAAAAAAAAATCCTTAATATCCTAAAGAAAAAAAATCTATGAATAAAGAGACTCTTTACTGCAGAATTTTATAATGAATGGTTTATTAGATATTGAATTAAAACGGGAATATTTTTAACATTGAAGTCTATGGGATTCTCCTGAATAAACCTGTCGAATTAAACCACCGAATGGCAGGGCATTTCGGGAACCTTTCACTGCTGGTTTGTGTTCCCTAAATAGCCGAAGCAGTGCTTTTTCATGGGGATTTCACTGCCCTCGAACACTCACCGTGTGTGCAGGCAATTCGCCAGGATTTGGAAAAATTGACTGCTCTCTGGATAGCCGAATGGCCAAGAAAGGTAACCGAACGCTGAAAATCAGCGTTCGGTTACCTTTCTCCAGCCATTCGGATCTCTTTGAATAACCCTGTATGTGCTACTATCAGAGGCTGGAAGAGGGTATATTAAACAATCAGTAACTGTGTAAACAACAATATTAGAAATAAAGGCTATGCTACACAATGACATTAAACTAATATGCCATTTATATGAAAACCAATTCTTACCAACAACAATTTGCTTTTCCTTCGTCACAGCGGCAGAAACAATACTTTCCTTCCAAGAGAATCCTAGGACAGGAAGTTACCTAGAACATAAGTGACAATATTATGACGCTCAACCTGACCTAAATGGACTATAAAAAGCCCAGGTTTAACAGCAGTTCGTTAGAAATAAAGCTTAAATGTAAGGGAAAAGGTGTACGGCCGCCATGACTGAGGAAACCCAAATTGCCAACAAAATTTCCCTTTTCCTGTAGTCTAGAAGTAATACCACAAATGGAATGTAGCTAGATCACAAAAAAAGAGGGAATGAAAGTCTATTCACCGCCACTATGACTTTGCACCCACCACACTGCATCCCATGAGGTCAGAACATTGGAGTTGACAATGCTTAGGAAATGTGTGAATGGAGAACCAGGAGGTTAACACGTTAACAGATGTACCAGTGAGGCCTCTGGTTGCAGAATTCAAGAGATTGGTAACACTCTGCTAGAAAGCACTAGACAGATTTTCCTGAAACAAATGATAGCCATGGCCAAGTCCACATAGTGCAATTGATGTTAAGGCTATAATTCCCTTGGACTTGCTTTGAAATGAAACAAGTTGTCGTTCTCCAAAACTGCACCTTTCAATGTGTTGGAGTTGAGCTTTTCCAACATCCAAGGAGTGCAATTGTACTTCCAGAGGAGAGGTTAGCTTATTAAGGAATATAAAGAATGCAATTTCTTGGTTGAAATTATTTGAGAATACCTTTGGGCGCAAGTGAGAAAGAAGACTCAACCATTCTTTCCAGGTGAAATGAGGCATATGGAGGATTACAGGACAGTCAGAATTTTACTGTCTTAATGCCTTCATCATCAACTGCCTCAGAGATCCCTGCAAAGGTCAAAAGGATCATTCCAGAATCAAATTTAGATACCAAGGTGGAACCAGTTATCTAATTTCTAGTCTAATAGCCTGGTTTATCCTAAAAATGTCCTAAATAGGAAATGAGCCAAGTTCCTAAAAGAAAGAGATCCAATGGAAGCCACTTGAACTTTTAATGGTGATAAAACCAGCTCTCAATAATGCCAGAGGTTCCAAAAGGATCTGAAGAAGACAAATGGAAAATTCCTCTTCCATACTCAAAGACCAATCAATCTTGAAGGCTTCTTTCTGGAAACTAAAAATAGATTGGCCTAGCTCTTGCAGGAATTCCCGCTCAAAAGACAAATGGAGATGGAATTGCTCCAGTGACAAGACAATGATTCGCCAGGGATCAAGAATTGCTCTCCGACCACACTGTACAATATTGTAATTTGAAACCAAGTGTTAATAAACGGTTTTACACAACGTATATCAATTAATATCCCATGCTTCACAGGGATTTACACATTATATGCAAATCATAATTTTCTAAATTTTTTCTACCAAAAGGGAAGATTGTTTTGTGGTTAGAACCTGGATAAGGATACACAAAAGAATCAGGATATTGCACAATTAGGTCTACAGTATCGGTGAAATGTACTACAGTATTTCCCCAGGAAAGGACTCTTATTTCAGAGCTAATATCACCAGCTCTGGATGGGTTTGGGTCGAAATCCCTACAACCAGGTTCCCTAATGCCAAAATCCCGACGGCCAACTTCCCTACACAGACAACTCCCTGACGGCCAACTTCCAGACATCCAAAATCCCAGCGGCTAACACTAACCCTAATCCTAGCACTAAGCCCCTAACCTCACCTAAATCTAGCCCTAACCCACACCCCCTAAACCTAGCCCAAACCCCCCTAAACCTAGCCCTAACCCCCCCTAAACCTAGCCCTAACCCAAACCCCCCTAAACCTAGGGTTGGGGTGTTAGTATTAGGGTTAGCCGCTGGGATTATGGATGTCTGGAAGTTGGCCGTGTAGGGAAATTGGGACGTCCGGCACTTGTTCTGTCTGGAAGTTGGCCATCGGGATGTTGGCATTAGGGAACCTGGCTGTAGGGATTTTGTTCGGCACCCGCTCTGGAGATCACTTGAGGTTTGTAGGGATGGCCTTTTCCATCTTTATTGGTCTACAGTTAACTCTTTATAGAGTGCTGCTGTGGCTCCATAGAAATTGCCTTAAGCGCTTCGGTTAGTGCCCAACCTCCATTGAGGGACTTCTGGTGATCGGATTGCTGGTCTATTTCCAGGTGCGGGTATCAAGAAGAGATGTGCCAGTTAGAAAGGTCTCAAAGTTAAAAAAAAACAAAAAACACTCCTTTGCAACAACTGGAAATGGTTAGAATGGTGTCGAGCCCACAGAGACTGAATATTCACTCTCCATTGAGAAAAATACCTTCTTAGCTTTTGAAAAAAGCTGTGCTTTGTTCAAAGAGAAAACTGCTTATTTTTTTTGTTAAATGGTCTTAAAAGTACAATAGAATTAATGTAACCAGTGATTTCATCCAAGGGAATCTTCAGTATTAAAACTAGCCTTTTCTTAGTGAGGTAACTGAAGCAGAGCAGCATGCTCACCAGCAAGTCTTGTGTTGCTTTTGTGCTCCTTTGTGTTGTAACGTGGGTATTTTTAGGTCTCTTTGGTTGGATTACAATAAGGGTAATGGTCAGGTGCGGAATTAAGCTTTAGCTTATTGCTAATAGACGTGTTATGTGCAGGGTGTAGCTAGAATCACCGAATCAGAGCTCTAAATGAGCAGCCAAAGATAATAACTGTATGTATCCTGTCAACTAACAGGTAAGTAAGTGTAGCAATAAAGCATTAATATCATCAATCTCACTAAAATACACACTAATAAAGCTTTGAAACGTACAGTTAAAGCCTCTTTAATGTAAAAAGCCTCTAAAATATTAAGTTATATGAAAGTTTGTACAAACAGCATGTCAACCTATTAAAACGCCACATGCAGGGAACATAGTCTAATAACCTGCGCCATTAACATTTAATAGCACCAACCCACCGTTTAGCAATCTGACCAAAACATTACAATGAAATGTTACACTATAACACCTGTACAATATCACAATAGGACACATTTTAGATTATAGATTTAGTTTTTGATTGGAAAAACACAACACGGATTAACAATGAGTATGGGAGAAAGGAATAGGGTACGGAAAAACCAAGCGCGGTTAAGCCTGCAGTCAGACGAGCGCACTTCAGAGTGGAAGGAACGTCTGAGAGTGGACGTTCCTTTCACTCTTGCGCCCGTGTGGTCACCTCGCTGAGCGCAATTAGTGTGCTCACTGCTGCAAAGTGCGATCCTCCTATGCAGCCCTGAACGCGCGTCGTAGCGTTTAGACGGGGAGGGTTTCAGCAGGTCCGCTGTTACATGCTACAGCGTGTGGCCGGCCCCGTCAAAACATTGCAACGCTGCGATGGAGGTCAGGAGGCACGCATGTAGTACGACCGTCTGACCCTGGCCTAAAAAGGTTTAGTTTGGCTGGTGTCTTAAGGAAAACAAAAAAACCTCCAAAAATACAACAAAGAAGAAAAAAGTCCCAATGTAATAAAATACTTTATATTTTAATATGAAAACCTGTATTACAATATACAATTGTGCAGATATTGCTTTTCATTTCAGATTTGTATTATGGTTATATAAACATTCTGTTAACTCAAGCATTAAACTTCGCCAAGGTTGAATAACAAATCTGCATTTTAATAAGTTAAAAGAAACCAAGATTATATATAAACCACGAGCTCTGAAAGATGTTAAAAAGTTAATATATTTGTTTCACTGTTTGTAACAGATTATGTGTAAAACAAAAGAAAAAAAATAATAATGCAAAATTGCAACGCTGGATGCACAAAAAAAATGTGGTAGTCATTTGGTTCCTCATTGGGGCGGGTATTGCCTCATTTTATACAATCCCGATTTATAATTTAGCCATTTAATGTAGTAATAAAGACAACATTAATAAAGGAAAGGAGATATTTACTTAAAAATGGAGGTGAAAGGTGAGGTGATTGAAAACATGGAGCCGACTGGTGATCTAAACCAGGCATGCGTTAACAAGGATGACATAACCCAGCATCCACACCTTGCCAGCAAACCCCAAACCTGATGTACTTGTGGGGAAAACCAAATCTTGTATTTAACGGCTTCGATTTTGCAAGTTTCATTACGAACATCACATAAACTATTAACTTTACATTTTATAACTTTTTTGTTCTTTTGCGTCTTTTTATAAAATCAATCTTCCTAAGTGCATCATCTCTGAAAAAGGAAAAACTTAAAGTGACAACACGTAAAGAATGGCAAGGGATGACGATACAAGAATAAAATATACATACACTTATGATAAAATATGCAGTTTTTTTTTTTTACATTGTCTATATATTCTCCATTGCACAGATATGATGCTTTCACCCAGCAAAATGTATCTGTTTTGCTGCGGTCTTGTGAGCTGTAGCTTTACTTCTCAATACGGAAAATGTACACTCAGAAAAAAATAAAAATTATTCCGTTGTCCAACAAGTAAATACTGTTTATTATAAATAAGCATTTTTAATATATCATACTTCACTAAGTGCACCTTATAAACGGTTTCTAGTTTGAATACATACAAAAGGGCATTTGAACGGAAAATAAAAAAGGAGCATAAAAATAAAATTGAAATTTCAAAGCATTTTTGTTCCAGTTTAAAAAGTTTACATAAAAAAAATTCCATAATGGCACTTACACATTCGCACCCACCTCCCCCTCAACCAAAGCTATGAGTGCTACCCCCAACCCACCCCCGTCTACCAGCCTTGAGTTCCGTTTATACAAATTGGGCCTCTCTGTGTTCCAGTTCCTGTAGGCGCTTTGGCCTTAGTCTCGAATACGTTGGCTTTACGTCTGTTGGCTGGGGGTCCTCGGGATTAAGTTTTGGATTTGTGTTTGGTCCATGAGTCTCAGATACAAAATCTAAGTCTGTAATAAGGTTCACGTTGTTGTTGTTGACTTGAACACAAGCTTTGTTGCTGTTTGAAGATGCCACATCGCTCTGATCAGTCTCTTCGGTTTGCTTGGCTTGTTGAGAGGGAGGCTTGTAAAAAGTTCCTGGAGGGGGCTGCAAAGTTCTGGGGGCTCTCAAGGCAGCAAGCGTGTGGAATTCTGCCGGGTTCGATTCGTTTTCTGTCTCGCCGGACGTGATACGGCACAAAGGCGGTATTGTGGGAAGCGTGCTCTGTACTGTGACATTAGGTCCATTGTCATGTGCCCTGATTTCCTGTGGGACATTGGTCATGATCATGGCAGTCCTTGGCGTGATTTCATACTGCTTGTACTGCTTATCCCAAGGCTTACGGCAGCCTTGGGTCTCATAACAAGAAAGTCTGTGGCTTGGATTGACGGGCAGTGGTCTCGTCTCTGCTGCTTCTTCAGTAGTGGGATTTTTGCCAAACTTATCTGATAGAGAAACACAAGCACTTGAATTCTTATCATTCAGCACCGAGGGAGGAAGAAGGCGCTCTACCGGTAGACTTACGGGGCGAACCACGGGCTTGGACCTGGCTGCCCTTAACTGAACTTTGGTTATTTGCCGATTACATTTTACAGATAGTGAAGAGTTTGTTTTAAAATCCTCTTCTGTGCTCCCTCTTGTCTGGTCTAGCTCATTCTCGGAAATTGTATCCATAGGATAACCTGAAACAGAAATTTGATCTGAATTAAATTTACTTTTTTGGCATGTGTCTTGAATGCAGAAGACATCTGCTACCCAACCCCAAATAATACTGTACTACTGATATACAATTATACTAATCGGCCAAATTGAGGAAAAGCCTCATTTTGTTGTGAGCAAAGGTTTTTAAAGTGTTACAGTGATGAAATAAATATGCTTTGTGAACCTCAAGTTCAACAAGCTAGAAGTCAAAGTAGTTTTTCCATTCTACGATTGTCAGCTACATTTCTGCTTGATGACCAACACCCATTGTTTAGTGAGTAGAAACCTCCCACCTCATGGAACAGAGCACATCATTACAAATAACACAGAAAATCTGCACACCTGTTCCCATTGTTAAAAATACATCCCTTTGTGTTCAGTTTCTGAGAGAAAAAAGTTGTGTAAATGCACTAGAATTCCTATTTAGACCCACAATATTTCACTATCAGGGTTATGCAAAGAGAATCGAAAAGCCACCGCACGTTCGGTGACTTTTCGTTCACTTCAACTCGGTACGATTTGGCGATCCCATTGTGGCCACCCTGCGGTGTATTCAGCAAGCACCACATGGCTGCCGAAATGCAGGGAAAAGTCGCCGAAAACTCACCGCAAAACAGGGCGAATGCACACCGAAACACGCAAAGACATCTGAATTAACCCGCCGAAAACGCCCGAGCCGATCGCACGCAGCGCAGTTGCCGGAGAAAGCCGACACCGCATATAAAGGAGGTGAAGAAAAAAAAAAACAGTACGCTTGAATGTTTGAAAAGTGAAATGCTCTTTGCAAACAAACTACTGAACGAAAATGTCTGAAATTTACATAGAAGATCCAATGAATAATAATAAAAAGGGCTGTTACAAAAAAAAAGAACAAAAAGTTTAAAAAAATAATTACAAATCAGCAAATAAAAATTGGCACAAAAATAAAGAAAAATGCTTAAAATATCCAAAAAAAATTCTAAAAATAAAGACTTTTTACTGCAGAATATTATAATGAACGGTTTATTAGATAGTGAATTAAAACGGGAATATTTTTAACATTGAAGCCTATGGGATTCACCTGAATAAATCTGCCGAAATTAAACCACCGAATGGCAGGGCATTTATGGAACTTTTCACTGCTGTTTTTTGTTCTCTGAACAGCCGAAGCATTGCTTCTCTATGGGGTTTTCACTGCCCTCGAACAGGCACTGAACAGGCATTGTATGTGCAGGCAATTCGCCAACACTTGGCAAACTGCCGGCTCTCTGAATAGCCAAATGGCCAGGAAAGGTAACCTAACGCTGAATTTCAGCGTTCGGTTACCTTTCTCCAGCAATTCGGAGCTCTTTGAATAACCCTGTATAAGAGTGACCGAAAGTCTCTTCGTTGTAACAGGTTTTGAAGAACAGCGATATCCAATTATTCCTCTAATAAGTCACTATTTTAAGAAGAACCAGAATGCTATGAAAAACTTTTTCCCTCCAATACTCAAGCTTCTAATGAAACTTTCACAAAACGTGGTTTCAATTGAAAACCACAGAGACACTAGAGTGAAATTTGGGCGATATTCTAAATACCAGATATTTGTCCAACAGCAAAACATTGCTCACCGCATCGATCATACTACTGAAAACCTGCTACATGCACATACATTTCTCATGTCAGCCCCCTTCACAGTTTCAAAGTTATAGGGGGGAGTAATAGATTTTTTTCCCTTACTTAATTCATCAGCTGTAGATCCGTGTAACAAGGAGACAGAGCTCACGGCTTCCAATGAAGAATCTCGCCCTGTGCCATCTTCCAAATGACACGAGGTTTGCTCTATAATATGCACAGATATGTCATAATTAACAAAAAGCATTTAAAGTATAAATTGAGTACTGGTAGCATTAAAGGACGCAGTAAAATACAGCTCTTATTACTATAACCTAGTTGATTTTCCAAGGCGGATTTTAACTACAGTGATTAAACTTTAAGATTTAACGCTATATAATGTATTCACTTAAAGCAGCTTTTTTCCCCATAGGGTTTTTCTTTAGTCATGAAATATTTGCCCTGTACTTAAGGTGTTGTGGGGACTACGCCGGAAACCATGGCATCTATTGAAGATGCCAAAACTGGCGAAAATTACCCTTGTTGCAAAAGCAACATGTCACGAAAAAAAAAAAATCCAAACAGCAGCAGAAGATTCAAAGTGAAGCTTCTACCGCCACTGTTCTTTCTGTGAAACATCGGCATGATGCTGCAACAATGATTTTCCTCAGTATTTGCAAAACCAGCTAACCGTAGCGTTTGCTTAATAACCATTTTATTTACAGTAAGACATAAAACTGATAAAAGCCGTTCTATTTTCATAGCAACACTGCATAGAGTGATCGTGTAAAAATCTGTTTATTCAATACTGCAGAAAGGGATTGTGTAAAAATCTGTTTATTTATTAAACTGGCTGTCAGAGGGGAGGTAGGAATTGAAAATACTTGCCATTTTCCTCCGCGATGCCAGCATGCAGGCTTTTGCTCTCCTCTGTACCCTTGAACTCGAAGGCGGTTTCATCTAGAGAGCTAGTACGCTTGGATGTCACAACACTCTGACGAGGAAACACATACACGATATGTCAGCACGGTAAAAACCTTCTCGCTCGCCATCATAGCAGATTAACATGCAAGTCAGTCTTACTTCATTTCCAACTGGCAGTGAGTGGGACTTCCGGATTTGCAGCGGTTCTCGATCGTCTTCCACATTGTTCAGCATCTCTCGAGAGATATCAAAGACCTTGTCGTAGTGCGTTACAAGGAGCTCCACGATTCTAGCTTGATATGGATAATCCACCAGCGAGGATAGCGATATGGTTGCATCGGTCTGACGGGGTCTAATTAGGGTGGGTCCAAATATTATGCCAAGGTTACTGGCAGACATTTTATTCTCTTCAACTTCTTCTGTGACTCTGTATCCAACAGAAATTTTTTTTACAGAATAATTCACACATTTAAAAACACCCGTTTCTGGGTCTACATTGAATGGATATGGTTTGGTTCTAAATGTACAAATCACTGCCAAAAATAAAGACAAAAAAAATAATTTAAAATTAAAAAAATTACATTTTATGTACAAAATAACAACAATTTTACCATAAAGCCAATTTATTATAAAAATACTATGCAATAGATCTACTATGCATTTAGGGTTCATCCAGAACTGAAGATACTTTCCAATTTTACACTCGTCTAAGAGCTTTTCATTGAATATTTTGTTTTGAATATCTTGCATTTTATTACTTTGTATTTCTGTAACAACTGTAAAATTTTAAAGTTCTTGAACCCAGGACATGCTTGAACACGAGAGAAAGCTCAATGTATCCTTCCTGGTAAAATACTTTGCAAATAAATAAATCTACATATTAGGAAAGTGAAATTATCCTCTGTACTCTATTGCAGTGTTTACCATCCCTGGTCCTCAAGTCCCCCTAACAGGCCAGGTTTGCAGGATATCTGAAGCACTGCACAAGTGATAGGATTTGCTGCTCAGTGATTGCAGGATTCAGTCTGCATTTCCCCAAGGTAATCCTTAAAATCTGGGGTACTTGAGGATCGGAGTCGAGAACCGCTGCTCTAGTGGAAAATTAAATGCACGACATTTTAATCTGAATGGGTCAAAGACGCGTTTGTGGTTTTTAAAATACATGTAAAGCTCATGTTCTGATCTTGCAGTGTCTGCATGCCATTTCTTTCCACCAGAATGACCCATTTAAACAGCGGCTGAGGAAAATGAAAGATAGAGGTGTAATGACTGTACCTGTGAAGATGCACAATTAAATACTGCAGTGTGTTATAGTTTGGCAGTGGCAGTTGTTTGAGCAGGTCTCTTATTTTAAGAATGACTCGGTTTAGCTCCACGCCTGACGGATGTCTCCTTAACGTAGGACTTGTTGGATTGCCGTCAACCTCTTCACTAACACGCTGGCTTTCCTTTGCCAGGCCGATCAGCTCGTTATACAGTCGAAACACAATCAAGGGCTCGGGAAGCTAGTGAACGGGAGAGAAGTGAAGACATTGGCTCAACCACTCGCTCAAGGTTTGCAAGGTCACACATTCAGAAAAATGGAAATGTAGTTTCTAAAATACAATGAAACCTGTTTGTAACTGCTATGCGAAAGGTCGATTACACCAGCGATAGAGAATTAGGGCACCTCTTTATAGGGTGATGTTGACAACTCTAAGGTTAAATTAGACAAAGATTTTATACAAGAGTATCAAAAACCTTCCCGTTACAATATGAAACTATTTCAGCTTTGGGAAATGTAGACTCAAAAGGAGTTAAGTGGTTATGGTGTACAAAGGGAATACATTTTTATTCATTTGGAAGAGGGAAAACCTTAAGACAGGAACAGGTGGTTAATTATACATTATGGATCAAGTCCGAAATGGTGATAAAGGGTTACCCAGCAGCTTTGGGTACAGCCCGAAACGAAATCAAACATTGGGCTTTACCCGAGTAAATCAAGATCTGCCCACAAGCTACAGGGTGATGTGTTTACTGAGATTTTGAAGTGGCATACAGTTCACAAACTTGTTGTTGGTTGCGAAGTCGTGTCCTACCCATTGCGACCCCAAGGACAACGTTCCTCCAGGCCTTCCTGTCCTCTACCATCTTCAGGAGTCCATTTACACCAAACTTAGTATTGCCCTAATCCATGGCCAACTCTAACCCTTTCAATCACCTTTACCCGAGGGGCTGTTGTGTAGTCTGCGGATTACCTGGGTAAAGTCTGAAAGTTTCTTTTATTGTAGCTTTACCCAGATCTTTTGGGTCAGACTGGCTTTATTTGGGTAGAACTAGTTTTACCCAGTTTCGGACTCTAGTACAGAGATACCACATGTGTAAAAACAGGCACTCCAGGGACTTCTCATAATCCAAATTATTTACGTGTGCTAAAGTTTCAGAAATTATAAATTTCTTCCATCAGGACACAATGAAAGAAATGTATAATTACTGAAATGTTGACTTTAGCTCATGTAAATAGATTAGATAAGAAGTCGCCGGACTGCCTGGTTTTACAGATATGTTATAATATTGATGACCGTGGCACCAGGCATTGTTTTGTTGAAGTCCTCGAGTGCAGGAAAAGTATTTATATATACGCACGCACGCATTCACAAGCACCACTTGATCTATGCTGCAAACACAAGATGTTTGTGTATAGAGGAATTTCTGTACAATGTACGCAATGCTAGCAGGTGAAGACCAGGGCTCCTCTAACAGTTAAACCTTTTAAGGTATTTAACATTTACTGAAAGGTATCCGTATACAGAATATATGTATGCAGTTTCACATACAAGCATTTTTAAAAAAAACATTTGAAGATTTATCTTTAGTAACATAAGAAAAAGAATGAATGTAATGGAACCTGTAAATTCTAAGTGTGTGCGTTACACACTGTCCGACACTCGGCTGTCAGAAGCAGTTTGGAAGGCTGATCATTAACATATTACTAGCTCTGATCACAATCTCCGTCACTGGTAGCAAGAGACGTTCTCCTCCCGCAGGTACATTAACTTAACGTCAAATTTTCTTTTAAGAGTACAATCATAAAACACTTTGCCATTTCCGTAACGGCCTGAGGCTTCAGCTGCAGAGTTAAAGGAACACTCTAGGGTAGACAGGAGTGGTCCGGAAAAGAGTGCTTTAATCATTACTCCTATCCTACAATCTAGCCTCCCTCCGTGCGCTTTTGGGTTGACTGCTAGTGCTGCTTCTTGCACCGTTTTGAGGATCGGCGACTGCACACACACCCAACTAAATGCCCGTCAGTGTGAGTAAATTGACACGCATTGGAAGATCAACTTTGCAAAACCTGGACAAGGTTGAGCAGGAGCCAATGGATAACCTTCTTGGTGTTGACAGGCCGTGCTTCGGAAGGCTGTCAGAGCTCCCAAGGACACCGAGCATGCCAAGAGCTTTCACATTCAATTAATCATGATGCCTAGAGCACCCCCTAAGCGTTCGATGGAAGGTTTTCTTTTACAACGGAACAATAAAAGACACTAACACATGCAGCAGAGAGACGGATAGTACATTCATGCAAAAGCACTTGAAGTAACATACCTGGCGAAGGTACAGTTTTAGGACATTGCTTATATCATGCGCATAAAGGTCTGACAGCTCCACCAAATCTTTCCCGTTCTCAAAAGCTTGACACAGTTTTTCAACTCTGGACTTTGCTCCGTTCACCCGGTAGATGCCCTGAAAGAAAGACGGAACATCAAGATTATTCGATGATAAAGTAATTATGGACATGTATTATGAATGTGACCAATTTCCAAGTCTGTCCCGAGACGGAGGTTATTAATGCCTAAAACCAACAGTGCTCAGTTTCAAGAATGAAAAGCTCAGCAGACCTTATCAGTAGTTAGAGCTATAGATGTACAATCTCAAAGGCTTTAACCCTTTAGCTACTGTGTCCTTGTTTGCCAGCAGAACATTTATTTGAAACATAGAATACATAGTTACATAAATTAACTAGTTTTGTATGCTGGGGGGTCCGGACTTCTTTAAAATAATCTCTACAAGGAATTGTTCCTTTGTGTATCAAGATATTAAAGAAGAACGTGGTTGTTTTGTTCAGAAAATTAGATAAAGTAGTAAATTAAGGTTTTTTTTAATCCCAAAACCCTGGGAAATGATCTTGATGCACCATAAACAATAGATTATGAACAAACAACGTTCACCCTCTCCCCACCTTTACTCTTAATCCAAGGGAGACCTGCAGCTTTATTTAGTATCAAGGAAAATCATCAAGTGCGTGTACAAAACCCCACAGAAATCCCAACAAAAAGATCAAAGGCGTTTTCTAATTAAAAGAGTATTTAGATGAGGGCAACATGGGAAGCAAAAGCTTTTAGAAGTGTGAAAATGCGACCACACACACCTTGATTAAAAAGAAAATAAAGTGAAACCTTTCGTACGTTATACATCCAACTAGCTCACTTAGGTGTCCTTTTTAAGGAATATAAACTGCAACGAATCTAGAGAAATCTACAGATGGGCTGAACTGTCAGGTCTGTTACGAAGAAAGATTACAGCAATGGAAACTATAGGGGTTATTCAGTAAGAGGTCGAACTGGCCACCGAACAGTGAATTTCACCAGAGCAATTTCGTGGCAGTTTGTCTATTCAATAAACTATTAATTTGCCAAATATTGGCGAATTGACAGCGAAATACTGTGCAGTTCCCTGCAGAGCGCTGAAATTCGGTGTTCTTTAGCAGCAGTGAAATTGTCCCATAGAGAAGTATTGGTTAATCTATTAAAATAACGTGAACTGCACCGAAGTGTCAGAAATGCCGAGATTTTAGGTGGTTCTGTTTGACAACAGGCGAATCCCATAGGATTCAATGTAAATAAAAAAATAAATATATTTTTTTTATTCAATCGTTTATTCTCTTCATTTTCAAACAGTCTTTGAAATTTATTTTTTGGAACATGGTTTTATTTTTTTTGGACCAAATTTGAAATCATGGGATTTCTGTGTTTGGGGCGTTTTACAGAGCGTTGGAACGCACTGTAAAACGCCCAGCTGTGAATGGGGCCTAAATAAGGCAGGGTTTACCAAACCTGTCCTCAGGACCCGCCAGATATGTTTAGCACATCACAGGTGATCTGGATTTGCTGCTCAGTGGTTGCAGGATTCAGTCTGCATTTCCCCAAGGTGATCTGAAAAACCTGGATGAGGGTCCTGAAGACAGGTTTGGGAAACACCGACATAAGGGACTACACAAGGAAATGGCTGCACATAGAAGTCATGGAGAAGCCAAATTAAAGGTGACACTGACAGAATATGCATTGTGTGTATGTTCGTTTGTGTGTTCGTTCAGAGAGCCACCCATGAATAATGACCGTCATGCATTTATTAACCCCTTCACTACCAAAAAACATGTCCCGTATACACGATTTTGCATTTAAATGAAATATAACCACATTTGCATAGGTTTATAAATCGCAAGATTAGTTCTCTCTTTGGGGGGGTAAAATCTCAGATATCACTGCTCTCACAGAAAATAATGAGCAGCTACCGCCTTCTCTATAACAACATGCTTGAACTTTTCTGCTGCATTACAGCAGCCAGGAAGAGGGCAGAATACAGGGAGAGCTCGCGGGTCAGAATACAGGGATAACATTCGGGGGGGGGGGGGGGTGGACAACGACTGAAAATCCCTTTACAGTACAGATAAGGCGACACTGTAATTTCCATATACAGGCAAAGAGATTTTTTATTCTATTGGTATTTTTTGGAAGCTGCATTACTGATAATCACAACAAACCCCCCCCCATAAGCAGTATATCGAACTAATTTTATTATCCACCTTTATCACCTGTATGCCAATAATAGAACGCACTTGAAATCGTGAAAGGTAAGAAACACAATCTTGAGTTTAGAACTTTTCATCCAAGCAATATTTCTGGGAATAAACCTACATAAAAAATGAAGACTGAGCAAATTCAAACTATATGTATCTTTATCTCCGAATAAAGATCTATACACAAAACTGAAATTGTAACCTGCATTTAAACGATAACCATGCATCCCTATGTTTCAAATAATGGGCTTAATACTTTTCAACAAAGAAAAAAAAAAGCTGGCTACAGAAAGGGTGAAATTGTGTAGGTTAGGAAACCCTAGTGAGTGGACTGACATACGTGGTGGTGTGCAGGACCTGGGAGAATGAAATGTCAACTGCAGGGAGTAAAGTGTCGATAAAGTAAACCTGTACGTCACAAAATAACACTTTAGAAAGCCAAATTGTTAAATTTATTCCTTTTTTTTTTCCTTAAAGAGAAGGAAAAATAAAGCAATTTTCCCTCCTCTCCGCCGTCATGTTTTGTCTGCGTGCACTGATCCACTGATGGCACTTTAAGAGGAGTGTACGATGGGAATATTTGACCTGGGAAAGCAGGAGGGCATTCGTACACACTGTTCTCCTGAATACTGTTACAGTGCAACAGAATGGAAAAATCCACATTGGCAGGAAAAACCTAAAGGCACCATCTAAAGGATTGTGTGCAGAAGTTGAATGGAGAAAAATACAGTTTTACTATCAAGATGACTTATCAAGGATCTTTGTGGTCAATGATAAATTAGTAATAATATTCCATGAAATGCTGTTTTATTTATGAGCGATTCACACTCCAATATTCTGTACCACAACACCGTTTTATTGAGAAGCAAACCGTGTGATGTAACAAAGTCGTCTGAAAACAATCTGTACTCTGCAGGGTCTGAAGTGCATCAGCAAAGGCGAAAAAGGAGAGTTTGAGAGCTTGCGTCCTGGGTTTTCATTAAAGTGCCGACGCCTCAGCTTTAGCGTGCCGACGCCTCAGCTTTAGCGAGCCGACCCAATTCATAACAATTCAATGATTTTTATAATCTTGTCATTTCGCCATTTGGCTAAAAATCAACATACGTGACATTCGATGAAGGTAAAGGATTTCCACTTTAAAGGATTTAACAACCAACAGACACTTCAAACAAAAGATTCAGCACCATCTGATCAAAGAAATCCATTCACTTCCTGTGCATATTATGCCTCAAGTGGATTACTCGAGATATCTGATTTGAGTATTATAGACTAGTCTAGAGGTGTATACACAATATTCCCCTGAATAATTCCAAGCCTCTGAAAACCACGTCTAAATACACTTAAATAGTGTAACCCAGGGTGTCAAACGCCACCCCACAGATGTTGATGGCCTACAATTCCCAGAATTCTATGACTGCAGTAGATTGAGAGGAAATCATGGGAGTTGTAGGTCAGAAACATTGGGGGGAGGGGGGGGGCTGGAGTGTGACAGCTCTGGTCTACCCCATTAAGTGACTTAAGTTTCTCTCAAATCTAAAACAGGGCAACACCTGAATATGTAAATCTCACGTATTAAAAGTAACCGTGCACTGTCTTGCCCAACTCAAGTTTGGCTCATTTGACAGGGAATCACCCTCTTTATGAGTGTAGGAACAGTAGCTGTCCTACATGACAATCAAGTACACAGACTGAGTGGGGGACTGAGTATTGGCTCACTGACACATCCTCGTGCCAATGGCACCGCTGTGGGCCACCCACAGTCAAACATTGAGGCGCCCAGAGGTGATAATCGGCTGTGATATCATATCAAGGGGTAAAATATTGCATTGATTTCCAAGAGCAAAGTGAGGTCTATTTCCTGATGGGATATCGCAGCTACAGTACACCGTTCAGATACACACGCACTGTAACCAAAGTCACACAATATTGTGAAAGCTTAAAGCGCAAAGGCAATGGTTTTATTGGCGCAGGGAGTGCCTTACCTTTATGCCCAGTGCACGGCTCTCTATTTCAGAGGTACACTTCTTGATAATAAATGGAATACCATCTGAGGTGTTCTTAGCAGCTTGAGTAAATTCCACTCCGAACAGGTGAAGTCTTCCATGAAGCTTTTTGTGTCCACACTGAATAGCCAATGTTTCTAGACACTTCTTGTGGCAGGCGAGAGAACACTGCAATGAAGGAGGTTTGAAAAAGTAAAATTTTAATGCCAAGGTCTTAAATGCTGAAATATGCAGTTCTTGACGTAAAATTAAACTGCATATAAATCAAACGGAAAGTAATTGCATAAAAATGATAATTTAAGCAATTCCGTACCACTATATTCCACATATTTATGGGTTTTCATAAATATCAGGCGTTCCGCTATATAATCTTGCATAGAGGGAAAAGTAATAAATCTGCAATGTATCAGGATGAAATATCTCACCTCTTCACACTCTGCTCCATGAAACACAACCAAACTATCACACTCTCTGCATTTGGATGGAGCCCTCAATTTTCTGAGCTTGTGAGTCTGGGCTGCCTTGGACATGATGGTGTTTCTGAAGGGTCCAGGGGAATTGGCAATCTCCGAAACCAGGTCATTTAGGCCTTTAAAAAAAGAATTGTCATATTAAAACCTAGAAATTATCCAATTCCTCCTCTAGAGTTAAAGCAAAAAAATTTGAAACATATCCATTAACTAAAATAGTAGAGTTTTGCAGGGATATATTTATAAAGTCAATCACGATTCTAATGTTCAGCCTCAACATTACAATCAACTGAACTATAGAGTTACCATTATCTGAAGGTGATGGTGGTTCCCTTTCATCGAGATCATCTACTGATGACATGGTGCCATCAGATGGAGTCCTGGGAAGACGTCTCTTAAAGTCTCCTAAAATAAAATAAAATTATTAAAAAAGCGCACAAACTATAGGAATCACATATGATCCAAATTAAAGGGAAATTAAAGAACAGCTTCATGAAGCCAACTGTACCTGGGCTTGCAGATGGAGAATCCATAGAACGTGATTCACTGCTGCCTCCCGCACTCTCTGAATCACTGCACATTCCCCCATTCTGGTTGCCTACAGACCAAGATCTAGAAGGAGGTGGACCTCTGACAGCTTTGCAACAAAATAAACAATGCAAGTTATATACAAAGAATATTAATATAATATACAAGCAACGACCTTGTGGCCAAGTTGAATTTAACTTCCTTTTCCCGGTTTTCGTTCCTGTAGTGGTGTGCTAAATCAATATTTACTACTTATCTGTGTAGGATATTAAATCAGGTGAGCTTTGTGACCCATCCTGGTTTGAGTCAGATTCCCCCCCCCCCCCCCGGCATAGGACAGATCCAACCCAACCCCATATATAATTGGTTCACATCCTGAGTGGGCAACAATGGGCCTACAAGAAATTACATAAAAGGCCTATGAGGAGCCAAAGGAAAATAAAAAAATTCCAAAAAGGAAATTGGAGCTTCCTGGGCCATAATATGGCTAATTTATATACAGATTAATGAGGTACCTTGAATATCTATGCTGCTGCTGGATCTCTTCTGCGCCAATTTGTGAGAGCGACTGTAGACCGGACTGCCGATATCTGCAGAAGGCGGAATGGGAAATTCTGTTGAACCATGAGTGTTGCTGCCGTCCTCTTGGTCTGTGGAAAGTCGTGGCCTTGAAAAGAAGATCATTATAAATTGTTATAGTGATCAACCTGACCCAATAACACAAACCATTTGAAAACATAGTACGTGCCATTAGAAAGAATGTAAAGTCACTGATCAGGTCACTCACCACTGTATGTTTTTTAAACGCCTTTGGATAACTTGTATTCAAAAATGATGTACATCCCACTCAGATATTCTCCTCTGAGCAGATTTATAGGACAATATATCAGCAACGTATGAGCCCACGCAGGGGCTTTCCTGAGGCTGTATATTCAGCCTAAAGAAAGCCCCTGCGTAGGCTGAAATGTCAATGATACGAGATTCAATAAATCTGCTTACAAAAGGAGTATCCCCCCCGAGTGCCATGTACATCTCTGGAAAGGCTACACTGCGACGATTGACAACTTAGTGTACGGTTATATCTGGGTGGCAGAGAATATTACCTTCCTTCACTGTTGTGTAAAGTGCTACATTTTCTACAAAAGGAAAATCAGATATTTGAGAGAGTGCATTAACAGGAATTAAAAATAAATTTTAGTAGGGAACCACAATAGAGCAACATGGCGTTACTATAGTATTATTTGAGATTTATACCAATATTGTACACAAAGTGCTTAATTATGATCCTGGGCAACATTAAAATGTTTGATTAGTTGTGTCTCCAGCCACACAGCTAGACAAGCTAGCCTGTCTTCATTTAGCCAACTGAAAAACGTTGAGACTTCGAACACAGAATCTTTCAAATCCTTTACCTTTGGGTTTTGGCAACATTTAAATATTTTTTTTTAGGTTTCTGTTAAAGATCGCAACAGGGAGTAAATCGTGGTACCCCTATAAAGTGACTCCTACAAGGTCATGAACAAAAACTGGATTTCCAACTGTATATGTAAAATACAGATACGCATTTAGAGGTCAGGTGCAAAAATGTATCGGAGCCATGTATCGCAACCAGATACGTATCAGAGCCATGTATCGCAACCAGATACGTATCAGAGCCATGTATCGCAACCAGATACGTATCAGAGCCATGTGTCGCAACCAGATACGTATCGGAGCCATGTATCGCAACCAGATACGTATCGGAGCCATGTATCGCAACCAGATACGTATCGGAGCCATGTATCGCAACCAGATACGTATCGGAGCCATGTATCGCAACCAGATACGTATCGGAGCCATGTATCGCAACCAGATACGTATCGGAGCCATGTATCGCAACCAGATATGTATTGGAGCTATATCATTAATAAAGCCTTGGTACCACAGTTTGGAATATGTTCGCGCAATATAAGGATATTTCACCATTTTTTCCTGTTCCTGGCAGGGTTCCCAAAGTCATTAGGTAAATGCTACAATAAACATCTGTGACTCACCGTCTGCTCTGAGCACTTGGCCCAGCTTCTGTGCGACCGCTGTCTTTGGGTAAACTCTTTACAAATTCTGAGTACTGCTGCCCTGGTTCATAAAGCTTGGCATTCTCACAGAGACACTGGCAATTCACGGGAAGAGACACAACCTGGGTATGTTGCATCTGGAACAGGTTCACTGTGGCCTGATGGCAAAAACATTGAACATTCACAGTTGAGAAAACGCTGACTAGTAAATGTATGTAATTCTATTTATTACATTTCTACCACAGAATCCAGTCACAACGCATGCCAGAAGATATATTTACCCATGATCAATGTATTCTGTACAAGACTGACCATTACTTGCCATGAATGACGTCCTATACTCTACCCGGGCTGGAATGGAGAATCATAATAAAAGGATCGCCCCCGACTACCCAAGTAGAAGAAGACACCTGGTTCAACTACAATACCGTGATGGCATCATAAAAATAATGGCATTTATATTTGAAATAGTCTAGGCGTACTAATCTATGAAATGATTCCAGTGTTTCAGAGGCACACTGTGATGCGTTAACCTCATGACAAGGTCTATCATGGCTGAAACAAATCGGCAGGGGTTGTTGTACCGCTCATGCAGAGAGGACGGCTTTGGCATTTCGGTACTGGCCACGCTTTTTGGGTAAAGGCAGTTTGATTCCCATATGGTTTAGTCTTCCCATTAATGACACCATCAAGCTAAAACCTTGTGGGATTTCACAGGGGATCCACCATAGTGCTGCTGTCAATTCAGGACCCTCACAAAATGTTTTTTGCCCCATTTTTTTAATTGGCAGTTTCCAAAGATCTCAGGGAAAAAAAATCAAAACACCAGCCATGGCCATCTCATCAATCCATACAACATAATGAAACTCCTACGGAAGGTTGGTTTTGTGAGAAAGAACGGAGAGTGCATTATTTAAAATCGGATCTCCATCCATCCTGCCCAGAAGGACTAGACTGGAGAACATGCATTTTAGGAGAAATGCACTCAAGGATTAACAGACCGTCAAACAAGTAATAATAGACTCATTCAGCAAAATAATTAACTTATTACAATTCAAGAAGACTGGTTCAACAGTCAGAGCTCACAAGCACACAAGCGATGTTTGTTGTACAAACCCTTGAAGAACAGAAGGGGAGCTTCATACAATGCATAGTATGACACCGGTAGTGAAGGGGGCTTAAGTCACTGGAAGAGATTCAAAAGGAAATAGCTGTGCTCTCTTCCAGCTCAGCTCTACTAAACGTAGGAATGAAGACAAATCAATTTAACCGGACTTGTTATTCAGAATCCTGAAAACGCACAGCGAGTTATAAAGCGATGCCAAAACCTTTGTTTGCACAACAATCAAAGTAAGATTACTCTGGCCAGTTAGCTATGGCGTCTCTGCATCGCAAACTCAGAGTAACTTGGCAAGGCGCCACTTCAGATGCACCTCCCGAAGGGCAGATTAATGCTATGCTCCACTTCGCTCCTTGGTTTTGTGCTACAGTTTGTGGGTTAATCACCACACACACACGAGTTCTGGATCTGACAGTCAAGAGACGTGAACTACATTCGAAACAACTTACAATATTTAAAGTAGTAACATAGGCTTAAAGGAGCTGAATTTTAAAGCAACATGCAGTACACTTCACAAGGTTCATGTTTTCATTTGGCAATATTGTTTGGTTAAAGCCGTTGCATGTGAGTTAATGGTGATGTGAAGAATAGGATTACTGCTGCCAAGGATGAAGAATGAAACAATATAAATTTCAATACACCAACATAATAAAGATCAGGAATGTAAGGAAATTCACCTAGTGAACTGTCAAAAGGCAAAATATTAAACTGAAATAGATCATAACTCTACATAGCGACACCTTGTATCAACACATGATTTCTATAGATAAACCACAGAGCGCACTTACACTAGGAGCAGGTGTCAACAACCTTGGCCCTCCAGAGCTTTTGGAACTAAGCCTCCCATGATGCTCAAGTACTCAGATTGGCTACGCCTCATGGGAAATCTAATTTAGTTCAAAACATCTAGATGACCAAAGGTTGCTGACCCCTGTACTAGAGTTTTTTTTTTGGACAGTGCTTGCAGTGGTGCCCACCCTGGTCCTCAAGTCCCCCTAGCAGGCCAGGTTTGCCAGATATCTGAAGCACAGCACAGGTGATAGGATTTGCTTTTAATCCTTAAAATCTGGCCTAGTGGGAAACACTGCTCTAGGAGAATGTCTGCACATTCATCATCTTTGTTCAGTTAAACTGCTGCTTTGTTTTGAAAGATAACCTCATTTTGCTGTACACCAAAAGGCAATAAAGTGACTAGAAATCATGGAAGTTGTAATACTGCAAATGTTATGTGATGAGCGTTTCCTTATAGCAGAAAAAAAACAGACCCCCCAAGAAAGAAATACTTACAGCTTTGAGGGTAAGATCGCATTGGTAGACAAGTTCTCGAATCTGGGTTAAGATTTCGGACTTGAAGTTTTCCATGTCATTCCTTTTCTCTTCAACATCTGCGACACATGCCTTGTAATTCTCTTTAGCTTCTTCAGCCTAGAAAACGAAAACCATAAAAGGAATTTAATAGAAACACGTAAATATAGAGGGAAACCACCCCCCCCAGAAATATTTTAATGCAAAAACCAGTAACATCATGTTCTGAACACAGTCACAATACTCCTAAGCAATCAAGTGAAAGCTAAAGGCATCATCAGCATTAGAAATCCTCGCCACTAATAAGATAACTCCTCCACACCCCAAGACTAATCTCATATGTGCAGGGCCCTCAACATCTTGCGTCTCTGGATATGACATTTTTCCTACGTTTGATAGTTGATCTTCCAGTTCTTATTGTCGTCACGTGTGAGAAAACCGCTGGCTCTAAGGCTAGGGTCAGACTAACGCATTTTCACGTTGTCTGTGAAAAAGTGCGTTCGAACGAATGGACGCATTTTTTCACAGAGTACGCGATAGCGGTCATACGATGCGCATTTGCTTCCGTGATTTTGTACGGATCATCAATAAAACACTTTGTGCATCTGGACGTTATGTTGGCCGGACATTAGCAGTGTCTGACCTCTCCAATTCACGCACACACGCCGCTAGCGGACGCAGCGCACTCTGTACAACCGTACTAGCGGTTTTACGTTCGACAAAATGCGTTCGTTTGCCACTTGCGTTGCGCAGCCGGACTTTTGTGCGACCGTACTTCGTATATTGGCCCTTCATTTGCTGCTACTACGGCCGTGATTAAGTGCGCCTGCACGCGCGTTCGCACTGCCTCAGTCTGACCCTAGCCTAAATAAATGATAACATTGCAAGACCTTGTATTTCATGACCTCTATGTCACCCCTAATCACACTAGATGAATTTGTTTATATTGCATTCAATTTTGTTCAGACCAGAGGATTTTGTACGCACTGCATTAAAAAATATAAATAAATCTGTACTGAGTGTGGGAGTTGTTTGTATACCACCGACTCACTTATCTATTGACATGGAAGATGACATTTTTGCACTGGAATGACCAGGGGCGTACTGACAACTAATGGGGCCCCCGGGCAATAGGAGATCATGGGGCCCCATGTGTCGCACCCACAGGAGGCCACACCCATAAAAACCCCACCCCCTGCAACGCTCACCCACATGTACATTATTGTGCTAAAGAATTTATTTCTGAACTCCTTAAAATAACCTTTTTGAAAATTGTGTGAAGAAAATCCACTTGGAGCCAGCAGCGACTTGGGGGATCCATTGCGCCCCCTCCAGACTTACCGATGGCCGCCGCACTGCTGCAGCAGGCATCACCCACTCACTGCAGCTAAGGCTGCGCCACAGCAGATTGTCCCTGTGGCAAATGTGGGAAACTGACCATTACATTAAAAGATACTGTACAATCCTGACACACTGCACATTACAGAGCTCCACAGCAATAAAACTCACAGTATTGTGCAATGTGTATGAGCATATCACAGAGCTCCACAGCAATAAAACTCACAGTATTGTGCAATGTGTATGAGCATATCACAGAGCTCCACAGCAATAAAACTCACAGTATTGTGCAATGTGTATGAGCGTTTCCCAGAGCTCCACAGAAATAAAACGCTCACAGTAAACGCAGGGGCGTATGAGCAGGCACATAATCCACATCAATACAACTCACAGAAAGCGCTGGGTTGTATGAGCAGTCACATAATTCACAGCTATATAACCTGGAGTGAACGCAGGGGTGTTTGAGCAGTCACACAACACACACACACACCATGATTGTTTGATGTCCTCCTCCTGTCTGCCAGTGTGGAGAGGATGCAGGCTGGGGCTGCACTCTGAACATGTGCTTGGCTTGCCCCCCCTCATCTGCCGCTGCGTGTAGTGCACTGATGCACCACATTATGAAGGGGACAGAGCCATACCCAGATGCAGGCTTCATTTGAATGTGGGAAGCTGGAGGAGGTATGCTTCGTGCCTGCTGCACACCGCAGCCCCTCTGCCTCAGTCACAGCACAGCTGCACAGGGGACAGCACGGCACACAGAGAGCAGTGTGCCTACGTATGGGTAGACAGCTCCGGATTCGGAATTAGAGTCTGAATCCGGAGCTGCGGAATTGAGAAACCGTCAGGGCCCACTGGGGGCCCACTGAGCCAGCTGAAACCGGGCCCCCACTGACCCGCGGGCCCTTGGGCAGTGCCCAAGTGCCCGATGGGTCAGTCCGTCCCTGGGAATGACCCTTTCACAGCGAAAAATAATTCCAGAGGCTCATCCAAGGACAGGTTCAGTAATGTACAGTATTTCACAAGTGGTGCAAACAGATCTATTTTCAGTCATTGCTACTTCCGTGTTGGCCAAAGACCTCGATTTCATCAAAAGTTATACACCTATTTATACAACAAGAGACACTGAAGAGATTATATGTAAAGCTTGCAGGGTCACTTAAATGTAGATCTAGCAAGAGAGACGAGTAAAATGCTTAACCTTCGAGGGATTGATTTGCAAACTATATGTGAGCTGCTTCAAACCCTCTGCCACTGAAAGGAATGATATCCCACAAGGCAAGACACCCCAAAAAGCTGTCTACAGGAGTGCACACAAAACATTTAAATGTGCAATTTATTGAAGTGCTGATTCCATATGCATGTGTAATTGATTTCAGTGATTGCATTATTCGTGTATAATGAAATAGAAATGCACAGGACCAATAAGAAGCCGTCTACTCCAGTCTCACCCCACTTCTCCAATTTGGGTAACGAATATTACTTTAATGTTGATCTGCCCCTTTTTGGGCAGTATTACATTACTGCCGCTAAAAGGGGACATTAAGGAGGAAAACCTGTGCCTGCAGGTTTCTCCTTGGCATCTCAGTTTTAGCTCCATATTGCTGGGCAGGCGCTAATTCAGCAGCCTGCCCCGTAATGCAGCGCCAAGCCTCAGGATGCTCAAGGCAGCACTGAGCATCGACCCGAGTATCCCCTCTATGGAGTCCATAGGACTCCATTGAGGCTACGACTGCCGGTCACATGACCCATACGATCTCACCTCCTGCAAGATCCTGCAGATTGATTCATGGAGGGAGACTGGGAACACCCCCAGTCTCCCTCTACTCCCAGCGGCCCGAAGCAGCGGATCGGGCCGCCGTTCTCGCTGCAGGAGACAGGCAAGTATGTGATTTTTGCGGGGATTTGTAGCTAGTGCCGACTGATTCCACAGAAACACAGTTAACCAAAGCTTGGAGCTGGCGCTAACTATTCAGTTAGCAGCAGTGGGACGTAATTCACAATAGGACTTTGTAATCCTAACGCTATTTAACTCTTTGCTCTCCCCATGTTACGTAATAGGCTGCGCAAAGTACAGTAACCTCGTGCTAGAAAAGCGCAAGCTCTGAATCGCTAATGGTTTAACATGTTCGAGAATGTCACATGGTCGGCCCGCACTAGGGCCACCATGGCGCATGTTATCGCTCACACAGCTAAACGTCAACGTTAGCGTTAAGTATGTAACAGGGTCCTTTGTCTTTTGTACAGCCCAGGAATTTGTACTACAACATTATCTAGATAAGGTTCTGAGTTAAATGCAGTATTTTAACATAAAAGCCATGGGTAGGGCTTTATAGACTGGATTCCTGAACGTGTTGGAAGACAGCAAGTGCATTGCACTGGACCCAGAAATGCAGCACAGGTATGTTTTTTTCTTACCTCTGTCGAAAATTAAAATTTGCTTCTGAAGTATTTATTCTGGTTGTAGAAAAGTAATCTGGTACAATTCTTAATGTACCAGCAGAGTCTAAGATTTTAACCATTTACAAAGGTTTACATTATATGGCAGCGTACAAGAACAAGTAAAGGGACGTCTGATACATTGAAAAGGTTGCACTCAGTAAACAGCAAGTTAACAGAGTTCACGAAATTTTAAGCCAAAAACACACCCTAACATTTAATATTGTTTTCAGTGTTGAGGATCCTTTTGCTGCCTTGGGTGATTATATATCTTTACGCACAAATAACCTTTTGCATGGTATGCAAGGCTCTACATTTAACAAGACATATCAACGGAGACTTTCCGCGCATCATTTCATAATACTTATGTTAACAGGCCGAAATATTTTTGTTAAGGCAGCTGTTGTATATTTAGCAGTAAACACCCCCTTGTATTCCGCCAGTGTTTAAGTGTGGAGGCAGCCATTGTGGAATTACATCACAAGCCGAGCAGAGAAAAAAAAACACAATTATTGATAATAAAAATAACACTGCAAGTCTGTTTAAAGATTGGCCAATACAGTGTACAATAAAAGCCGTCGCCCTGGTTATTTATGAATAACAGATCATTCAACAATTCCAAACATCAATTATCTCCTCTCTCTCTACATATATAAAACCATTTTTTAAATGGTATAAGGAAGTGGTTCCATCCTGTATTTAAAAAAAAAATATATATATATATACACACACACACACGTTTTCATTTGCTGATTGCAAGCCATTAAAACTGACCCTTTGTAAAGCCTCTTCTTCTAAACGCCGCCTCTTCTCCAGCTGTTTGCTGCCATCCTTCAGGAGTCCGCCGCTCATATTAAGCTGCTCCTCCTCTGCCCGCACGGTACTGCACTTTGCCTTCTCGTGCTCGTCTTTTCTTTGGCCATTGAGTGATTTGGCTTTCCGTAAAGCACTCTGCAGCTCTTGCTACAAAAGCAAACAGAAATTTCAAGCAACCGCATGAAAAAAACAATATTTAGTAAAATAAAAAAAATTAAAAAAAGTCACATAATTTGTATTACACTGCAACCTCTCAGAGGCCACTGGGTGGCAAGTGAATATTGGGAGTAACGCACACAATTCACTTAATAAATCGGTAGTTTCAATGCAGCAGAATTTGAGAGAAACAAAGATTTTAAGGCTGGGGCTAATCGGAAAAACTCCACACCGGAGCAGACATTTTCTAAAACGTGATAGGAAAGAAAAAGGAAAAAGAATTGCTAATTTTTTTTTTTATGTATACACTTGTGTATGTATACATATGTAAGTGTATACACGACTTGATAATGTATATCCAACAACCCCCCAGCATCTGCTGACACTAGGAAGTGTTTCAATCATTTTAAATCTCTGGGTAGCTGCTCAATATACACTTTCACGGAAAGTCACAAGCAGTGATCCATAGAACAAAAGATAACCTCTGTGTTCCTTTTGTGGGGAAGTGACAATCAGCATTGTGTGTTTGACTCATCGTTGGTGCCAAGGATGGTGTGCTGTCTGTGATTTTGCGTCCATTTGAATGTAAAGTTTACTTGCACATCCCCCTCCTCCCCGATGGTGAGCCACATGGAATGACGGCTTACATATGGAGGAAAGCTGCTTGTGTCAAATACCCATGTTTTGCATCTCTCTTTAACATATCCAACAGTAACTTGGGACTTGACATCCCATATAGATCTGTTCGTATCCGGTGTCACCAGTGTTTGCACATTATACCCCGCATTGGGCCCTGCCAATATACACATTCATATACATTATAGAGAAGAAAATTCCATAGAACACTTAAGGCAAACATACAAATACTCGTGACGCATATAGATATCAAACCAACCATTTTCTTCTGTTCCCGCTGCCAAGCATCCTTCAGTTCTTTCCTCAGCCTGTCAAGCTCGGATCTTCTCGTCTGGAGGGGCTGAAATGCAGATGACATCAATGAGCGTTTAGTAAGGCTTTGCGGTTGTCTGCTGGATGCCTTGGTGGATTGTAAGGAGTTAAAATGCCATTACATTGGTCATAAAGCAGACACTTATTAAGGACAATCAGGGTGTAATGTACGAGTATTTGGAAAACCTAAGCCCTTTCTATATATTGCAAAAAAAAAAAAAAAAACTGTATAAGAAAGTACTGTGTGAAGTGAATACATTTAAAGGAGACACACTAGGCACTGTGACCACTCACTGTAATTTGGGCGTTCTGAGTGCCTTCGCCCCTCTCAGTAAGGGGAAGGGATGGGGAGGCTCTCCAGCAGGTTTAATTCAGCACTCCAAACAAAGGTGATTAGTCCTGCACAGAACCTAAGCTCAGATTGGTGGCCTTTGGGAACCAGACTCCATCCAATAGCTGTCAATTTGCTCAAGTGACATGTTGCATTTTACAGAAAACTGTAGCATGCTGCGTCTGAGCTGCACCAATTGAACCCAGCACTGGTGACGAGGTAGGTTTTAAAACGTAAATAAATTGTTAAACGGGATTGGGGAGAGAAGCTGCAGAAAGAGTCAGGAGGGGTTAATGTCTAACCTCTCTAACTCTTTCCCCCCCCCCTCTGGTTTTAACCCTAGAGTATCTGCCTTCAAACATGTGCTGCTAGCTGCGGTTTTTAGATTTAAATTACACTTAAATTCTCAATATGTGACAGCAGGGGTTACAGGATGAAAAGTGAATGCTGTGTCTTTTACTATAAATACAAAATGTCACATGTGCTTGACATTTCTCCCTGGTAGGAATGAGGACATGTGGGCTCTGAAAAACTAATCTAGATTTTGTTTTATTTTGAAGAATAGAACAGGAGGACTTCATACATTGTGGATCTACTGCTGCTGCTGGCAATCAAAACCATTCACTGTAATAATAAAAAACTCAGAAGTAAATATTATTCTACAATAAGTCTATTCGCACGTCATTTACCACGAGCCTTTGAAAACCTCCTGAGGTTCTCCTTTGTGCTGGTAACTTGCCAGATAACACATTGGTGATGCACCATTATAATTCTGGATGAAATAACAGTTTGACATCTTTCACTCAGCACTTTAATTCAAGAATTTACCAGATACAGCGAAGGTGCCGTGAAATGGTAAGCAAACAGTAATAAACCTCTTACTCGGTTATGGGAGTAAAAATATTACACAGTTCAACAGGATAAATAACAGGTTTTAACAAAACAGAGCGTTTGCCTTATTGTTACAATGAAGCAAACATTTCTTGCTATAACATGTATTCCGGCTCAGACTGTGCCCGCTTTCTTACCTGCATGAATTTGTTACTCTGCAGAGCCGCTATTGTTTGAAGACAGACCTGGCTGCATTCAATGTCGTTTTGGAAAGCTGCTGTGAAAATGGACTGGAATGGCATAAAATCCTACAGGAGAGAACAGAGGGATACATTATTAAACTGAATTGCTCAACACTGACTTTGGAAAGCATTTACAGATTGGCAGATGCGAGTTATTAGTCGAGATGTCCACAAAATAAAAAGGGATGTAAAAGGCTTAAACAGATTCACAGGTGAGAAGACATTCTTCTCTGGCCCCATACAGTCGCTCACCAAGACTAGTCTCAGCCTGTAAGACCGGGGTAATGAAGGAATCCAAAAAAGGGAAATTTGCTTAAACAAAACTTAAAGAGAGCAAATCACTTGGTTAAATGCACAAGATAGTGTGTGTGTGCGTACACACCCACACACACCCACCCACCCCCCCATACATGGGGAATGCAGCACAGGAGCTGTGGGATGCATTTCTTTGAATTGCTGTGATGTACAAAATGGCTTCTGCAATAATTAACCTTATTGGTTATTGCGTGGAGGTTTTTATCTAATTTTGTTTAGTCCACCACCCAAGCAAGTACATAGAAACATAGAAAAATGCCGGCAGATAAGAACCTTTCGGCCCATCTAGTCTGCCCAATTACATGGATACTTTACCTGGATTTATCTTTTGTTTAGGATAGCCTTATGCCTATCCCATGCTTGCTTAAATTCAATTACTGTTTTGGCCTCTACCACTTCAACTAGAAGGCTGTTCCATGTATCCACCACCCTCTCAGTAAAATAATGCTTCCTGATGTTACTTTTAAACCTTTGCCCCTCTAATCTAAGACTATGTCCTCTTGTTTTGCTACTTTGTTTCCGTTTAAATATACTCCCTTCCTCTAAACCTTGTGGATTCCCTTTACGTATTTAAATGTTTCTATCATATCTCCTCGGTCTCGTCTTTTTTCCAAGCTGTACATGTTAAGATCATTCAGCCTTTCCTGGTAACTTTTCTCCTTCAAGCCGTACACCATTTTAGTAGCCCTTCTCTGAACTCTAAGATGTCTATATCCTTCTGGAGATACGGTCTCCAGTACTGCACACAGTACTCCAAGTGAGGTCTCACCAGTGCTCTGTACAGTGGCATGAGCACTTCCCTTTAATACATGTATATATATCTCATACACGTGTGTGTGTAATATATATATATATATATATATATATATATATACTTGCTTGGGTTGGGGTGGTGGACTAAAAAAAAAAAAAATAAATAAAATAATGAGATAAAAAAGCATCCACGCAATAACCAATAAGGTTCATTATTGCAGAAGCCACTTGCACATCACAGCAATTCAAAGCACTGCATCACAGAGCTCCTGTGCTACATTCCCCATATGCAGCAAGGAACTCTGGGTAAAACATGCAAATGACATCGGTCTCATCCAAATATATATTTATAAAAATCAAGAGTATAGCAGTGCGTAGTGATACCTTTTTTATTGGACTAAATGTTACATTTAAAAAGACAAGCTTTCGAGAGTATTCCTCTCTTCCTCAGGTCTGGAAGCTTTACTGATCGGTATCTTAGAACTGAACATTAGGAAGAGAGGTTACACTCTCGAAAGCTTGTCTTTTAAATGTAACGTTAGCATAATAAAAAAAGGTATCGCCGTGTACTGCTAGACTCGTGATTTTGGCAACTGGACTAACCCAGCCTATCTACACACAACACATGTGTATATACAGTTTACACACACACAAATTTGTCTATTGTTTTGAGCCAAGTGTAAGGCATAAAACAAGTCAGAATGCAATAAATAAAAATATCTACCAGTGAAGAACAAGGAAATTTTATTGTTTTGAGAAAGGATTTTACCAGGAAGGATATATGGAGATTTATCTTGTTTTCAAGTATTTCCTGGGTGGCGAGAAAGTACCGTTGTCTTACCCAAGGACACTTATTGGAGAGGTGCTCTTGCAGGGATCGAACCTGTGTCTCCACAGTCTCTCTCCACGGTTATAGAGCAGTGATGTTACTTCTACTCCACCCAGCTGGCACGAAATTGCAGATGATCAAACAAAGCAATCAGCACAAAAGGCCAGGATTCAAAATAACCAAATGAAATGGTAAAAAATGTTCAGTTCGCACGTGTTCTTAAGGTTTAAAATGATAACGGCAATAGAATGCTCATCACGCGTGAGAGAGAGAGATGTTCTGCATTTTAATATAAAATATATGGATATCAATATAAAAGTACAAAACATTGATTGTTTATCGTTCCTTGTATCTTCATTCCTACCTAGAAGACCCTTACCTGGGGAGCAATGATGGCTTTTGCAGTCTCGGCCATTTTTAGCAGATTCCGGGCAGTTTCTGCTTCTGAAATACGGAGGCATAAAGCAATTTTCAAATGAAAACCCGTCGGCAACAAAGCAATTTAGAATCACATTACGGACAATCTGAAGCACATAGCAGGCAACAGATTTAATTCCAAAGCTCATTAAAGGCCAAAAGGAGCCACTCACCCACATAAAGCCTTTTCTCTACCCAAGCCAATATATCCTTGGTGTATTTCGACCACGCTTTGGCGTATGACAACGCAGATTCCACGCCGCTGTCACTCTGTAGAAGCATGTTATCAAGCTCTTCTGCCCGGAGGTTGCCTGTAAACAGGAAAGTGGTTGAGTGAGAATTCAGCCGCGATGAAATACCCCGCGCAGGCTGTGCTGGCAGCGATGGACAACAACGGGTGCTAAAGTAACGCTGATCTCTAGTTGTGCTTTAATGCCAGCTGACACTAAACAGGATTGACAGGGATTTTAAAAAGGGTCAGAATCACTAGCGAGGAAGACGTGCATGTTGTCGACCATATGACCGTACCGAAACACTCGCTCACCTTTGTAAAAATTTTGTACAAAACTAAATCCATTTTAGAGAAAAAAAATAATCTGCTAAACACTAGTCAAGGGTCACCTCATCTCTGGCAAGAGAGTCACTCAGCCAGGAAGCACATGGGTCCCACAATCCTGCTTTATATCTCACAGGAGGCCAATATTGTGCTTACTGTAAAACTAAACAATTTGTATCTACTGGAAATAAGCCAAAAAAGACTTTAAAAAGATTACCTTGAAGCTCATCCCGCTCATGGAAGGATCCTGCCGAATCATCCACAGATAGGTTTTCAAATGACTTTTATGGAACAGATGATAAAGAAAATTAGACGGTGCCCTTACAGAATAAGAAGTTACAGCATCCTAGAAATAGATTTGCTCAACAAAGAGACATCAACTAGTTTCATCATATACTCTAAACATATGAGTATTTTGAACAGATACGAAATGCTCAACATGTATTCAACTATGTGCGAGATTGGCACCTAGAGATGCACGACTGAACGGTGCTCCTGTTTGCACATAATGTGTCCGTTAGGGTCACTGGATTCTTATGTAAGAAGAGATGGAATTTTGTTTGCACAAAAAGCAGTTTTGCGCACTAATCCCTATCAGGGCGGCTGTGTAAACCAGGAGCATCCAGCCCACTTCGGGCCCTATTACAATCTTCACGCATACGTTTGCGCAGGCGCAAAAACGCACCAACGCGAGGGGCAAAACCCTTTGCGCTGAACGTCGTATTACAAGGTCAGCGCAACAAACGCACGTATACGTCTACCGCGGGTGAACCTGCGCGAGCTTATTGTACGTTGTGCGTCCTATACTTAACATTGTGAGCGCAAATGCATTTGTGCGCTGGTACGCGGATGGTATTACAATCTATGCGCAGTTTGTAACGCACAGCCTTTGCGCGCATAATTTTAGCAACTCCTGAAAGCTGGTGTTAATGGCAAATTCTATCAACCTGACCGAAATCAAATACACCAGCCCAAAAAAATAAATAAAAATACAGCAAAGTATAGTTACACATTCTACACATACCAAAAACAATAAATTTGATAAATTGTGTGTGTTTTTTATTGCTGCAGCATATATGCTCAGATTGACTTTGACAGGCGCAAAAACTGAACGGGAGTCGATTAAAGTTCTTAATTCTGATAGGCTGAATCGCATGAAAAAAACAGTCCGCACACGGATTTCGAGCGTCAGTTTAACACGCGTTATTGCTCGACGGATGAAAAAATGCGCGAGGATTGCAATTCCAGCGTTGATTTCCGCGCGTTAACGTTTGACGCATAAATTCACGCGTTTACCGTACGTTTTTGTGTGAAGAATGTAATATGGCCCTTCATGTATAAAACAAAAAAAGGTAGTCATTTGCGCTTACCACTATGACTCCATGCGAAACAGAGTAGAGGTTTTTGTTTACTGTAATGGCCATTAAAGTGTTAAGTGCACCCGCCACGTCATGGCAAACTCTTAGGCTGCGGTCATACGAACGTTCTTCAGAGCAGAAGGAACATCCTTTAGAGTGGACCTTCCTTCCACTTAAACGCCCGTGTGGCCACCTCGTTGAGTGCAGGTAGCGTACTCACCGCTGCAAAGCGCGATCCTCCTATGGAGAATCATGCTTTATAGACGCTTCCTACGGCCGTCCTAGCTTTTTGCCGGGGAAGCTGAAATCATGTCCGGTGTAGCGTGAGCAACTAGTGCGCACCCTACCCCGTGTGGCCCCTCCCCGTCGAGCAGTCACAAAGCTGTGACGGACGCAGGGTGGAGCGTTGTCACGGACGCACTCCGTGCGCTTGTGTGACTGCAGTCTTAAAGGTGGGTCCTAACCTCATGAAACCAAAATAGGGAATTTTTGTGGTGCAAAAAAAAAAACATTTAAAAACGATAATTTTTAACAAAGAAACCAATGTTTTGATCTGTATTTTTTTTTATTCCAGCTGCAGGTCTTTTATTATGCAACATGCATAATAATACCTGTAAAACGAAAGCCTTTAAATAGAAACTGCAGCATGCATCATCTCTGATCCAGAAGAAGGGACAGCAGATTATCAGATTAGGTCACCTACTCAAAGATTAAGTTGATGTATGTTTTTGGCAGTTCAGACACAGGTCAAGATAAACTGGATTTTAATGGGATACATCAAGGAGGGTTGCGAATGTTTCAATTTTCCCAATAAAATTGTGAAAAATGAAATAAAAAAAATTAAAAAAGCTGAGCCTCAACTCTGAGGACTTTAAAACTCTGCACTTGCAGTAAATGAGCACTTGAAGGGAGTCCTTGAGAACGCTAATAGGCCAAATTTTAGGATTACACTGCAATCGCCGAGCAGCAAATCATATTGTCCGTGTTGTACTTATCCTGCAAACAGTCGCCCGAGAACTGGTTTGGGAAGCTCTTGTAGAGCAAGGACGTTTCCTAACCCTGTATTTGTACACACCGATTCCTATAGCTAGAATGATTTACAAAGACACATTCAGCTATTGTTCTGATTTAGGGTGATGCTCTACTTCCTTCATTGCCCCCAAACAGGACAGGTTTTAAGGATCACCTTGGGGAAATGCAGACTGAATCCTGCAATCACTGAGCAGCATACCCTATCACCTGTGCTGTGCTTCAGATAACTGGAAACCCTGTCTTGTTAGGGGTATGGGACAACCATGGTTGGAAACCACTGGTCTAGGGGCTTTTATTGGCATGTCTCCAATTCCATCCATCAGAATGGATCTAGCCTGTTACAGGATCCAGCAGATACTATGAAGGCTGGACATTCAAAGCAAATTGAAAGAAATATAAAGGGAACTTTTGAGATTTTACACATTTGTATCAATAAAATGCAAAATAAATGATGATCATATACAGCAATTCTTTAAGCTGCATAAAGAACCACTTAAGCTTTTGCAGTTGCAGACATAATTTGTACACTTTGTGCATATTACAGCAAGCACGCAGTTCTTAATGGCGATTAAAGGGTGTTTTAGCTTTAGCTAACCATGTGCTTGCAAGTGTTAACACAGGCTCGATGTTTAATTATTGTTGCAATGTTCCATAATGCAAAGTCTAACATTAAAGCACAGGAACAATGTGCAATGAGTCATGTCCCCTTTGATGCTTTCCCATCATTCCAGAAGGATTCCATCATATTACACCTTTATTGTGTCATGTAAATGGAAACAGGGCAAGGGTTTAGTGTCACCGACACTGGTCTGAGGGCAGAAAATCAATATGCAAAAATTCCACCGTCTGTATCGCATAGTTTACTCAACAGGAAATGACCTGGATTTCCAACAAACGGTGAGGAAATCCACGTGTCAGGACCTAAAGTCACTTGTCTAAGGATACGAGATACCCTAGAGACAGTGGAGTAATGTGGGGTATTTTTAAGGTTATATTCTCCTCTGTAAGATTACCTGATCCGGGCCCTCTACAACCTTATGTTTCTCGTTCCTTATTATTTTTAATCTGTTAATTTAACACCGCATTCGTTATTGTAAAGCACTGTGGAAACTACTCGCTATATAAATATATATATTAAAAAGAACCTAAAACAGTAAAACCAGTGGCATCGGGAAGTGAGGAGAATGCACAGAGCAGCCGCAGTAAGGAGGGTTTTGCAGAGCTGTATCAGTGGTTTCCCCTTGCATATAGAAACATAGAAAGATGTCGGCAGATAAGAACCTTTCGGCCCATCTAGTCTGCCCAATTACATGGATACTTTACCTGGATTGATCTTTTGTTTAGGATAGCCTTATGCCTATCCCATACCTGCTTAAATTCAATCACTGTTTTGGCCTCTACCACTTCAACTGGAAAGCTGTTCCATGTATCCACCACCCTCTCAGTAAAATAATGCTTCCTGATGTTACTTTTAAACCTTTGCCCCTCTAATCTAAGACTATGTCCTCTTGTTTTGCTACTTTGTTTCCTTTTAAATATACTCTCTTCCTCTACCTTGTGGATTCCCTTTACGTATTTAAATGTTTCTATCATATCTCCTGTCTCGTCTTTTTTTCCAAGCTGTACATGTTAAGATCATTAACCCTTTCCTGGTAACTTTTCTCCTTCAAGCCGTACACCATTTTAGTAGCCCTTCTCTGAACTCTCTCTAAGATGTCTATATCCTTCTGGAGATACGGTCTCCAGTACTGCACACAGTACTCCAAGTGAGGTCTCACCAGTGCTCTGTACAGTGGCATGAGCACTTCCCTTTTCCTACTGCTAATACCTCTCCCTACACAACCAAGCATTCTGCCAGCATTTCCTGCTGCTCTATTACATTGACTACTTACCCTTAGATTCTCTTTAAAACAGTAAGTTCTTCTAAAGGGACAAGTAATTAACAAAATAAGAAAATTTTAACAAATTAGCTGGAATAAAATGTAAATAAAAAAAATGTACTAACCCGACTTCGACGCGGTGAAAGGAGTCCCAATGTTGACCCATTGTCTACATCTCCCATAAGGAAGTCTGACACACTGGAAAGGAATAGAATTAATCAATAAAACATGCCTAGAAAAAAAACTCAAAAACTGTCGTCTAATTTAGCACCTCGATAATCTAGGAAATTTATTTATGGGGTCTCTCGCTGGACCTTTAAAAAGGAGTCTTTCAGCTATAGTAACAATCTTCTATTGCAGCAAAAAAATAAAATGGACAAATGGAAAATTGTTCAGATTTACTCATCATAAAAATTAGGTTTCTAGGGATGTAGGATGAGAAGCCACTTATAAAAAGGGATATAAAGGATTAAAGGAATCAAGCGACAGAAGTGGGTACTTCCTAGGTAGTGCACAAAGAACTAAAGCACCCAGGAGACGTGTCCGCCATGGCTCTGCGATCCACCTTTACATGGGAAGATCCAATTCATGGATTTGGCCATTGCTTTGACCATTACAATGCAGAGGCTGTAGGTCTGGATTCTATGAAGTCAGTGATATAATACAATCAATGGCTCACGCAGTTAATAAGTCACCATCACCCATTCATATGTTCTATAATACTTATCTTAACCCAAGGAATGATTTCAGAGGAGGCAAGTACATTTCTCGTGTTTAAGGGAATACACTTTGGGAGTCTCCATATGACAGTGAAGCTAAAGTGTATCAGCACTGTCGACAACACCATTAATAGAACGTCTGACTACTAAACTGACAAGATTTTACTAAACCAGCAGCCGGCATTTGCAATCTCTGATAAACACCTGTTAAATATCTAACCTGCAATCTTTACACCCCATCCCCCACACACACACTTTGCTTACACGTTTCCGAAGGTAAAGGCTAAGTTGTCAATGGATGAAAAGATTTCACTGAAATGTTCTCTCCTGTTCTCTTCATTAACGTTCTTAAAGTTCACAGCTAGAAGAAAAAATTATATACTGAACATTAGGAGTTCAATGAAAGAAAAACAAAACCCGCACCATACCAATCGTAACAAGACAGACCTATAGATCTATATAATCTGATGCAATCGGGTAAAGGTTAAAAGATACTGTACCTTTTCTATCATGAAAAGAAACCGTTACAAATGAATATATAAAGAAAACAAGCATTTATTTTGAGTACTTTTGGAAAGCATAACAAACCGCATTCCCATGAAAACACAGCAGCCCAAAACTAGGGATGTGCGTTTCGGAATTTCGGAATTTTCACGAAATTTCCCGATTCGGGTCTTTCGATGCGGCCGAAATTCCGAAATTTTTTAGATCCGAAAAAGTCGAATCCGAATTGTTTTCCGAACCGAAATTTTTTCGGAATTTCGAATGGACTCGAAATGTGTCAAATCGAAATCTATTGCTTTGAAACGAGAACAGACTTTCCGAAAAAACGAAAAATTTGCCAAATCGAAAAATTTTCGGAATTTTCGAATGGACTTGAAATGTGTCAAATCGAAATTTATTTTCCCTCTATTCATGATTTCAGTTGCATTCGGGATTTCGGTACCATTTCGGTAAGTCTGGACATCGTATATTTAACTAGTATCGGTTATATGGCTGATTCTGTAATTTTTTTTATTGTTTACAAAGATCCGATAAGAATTTTCGTATTTTGGTCAGATCCGATTCGTCCGCGGGTCGCGCATGCGCGCGCGCGCACGCACGCACGCACGCACACACATGTCGTAACTTTATTGAGCCAGTTTTATTGACAACTTTTTGAACAAAATATTGTTTTTATTATTCTTCATGATGGCCGCTGTAAGAGAGGAGACCTCGTCATCATCTCATGATGCACCACCTGCACCCAGGAAGAAACGGGCCCAAAATATGGCGTTTGAGGAGATGTTGGAGATGGTCCGCATCTTTGATAGCAAAGATTACGATTGCCGGAAGGGACCTTACCGCAGGAAGAATAACGCCAGAAAAGATCGTATCCTTGACAAGCTACGCACCACCATTTTGGAGATGTTTGGGAAGGACCGGACAAAGGACCAGCTCAGGAAACGCTGGTCTGATTTAAAAGTACGCGAGCAGGAGCAGCTGAGGCGCATCCGCCGCGTCATAGCGAAACGTAAGTGTCATGTTATATTGTAAAGCGCTGCGCAAACTGTTGGTGCTATATAAATCCTGTATAATAATAATAATAATAATGTGCTTGCATGTGCTAATGTGCACAGAAATACCTTGATTTATCTAGTCCTTTTTTCATGCAATGTGATTGTGTATAGCTTTGCGTTTTCACGACTCGTCATACATGCAGTTTTGCCATAGCTCTTCCTTTTTGTGATTTTACGTATTCGTGAAAATTGTGATATTTGATGTATATAGATGAAGTTACAATGCTGGATTTCTTTTGGCACTGTGTGTATAGTCTGTAGTGTGTTGGAGGGGAGGTTGTTGTAATTGAGTGATGCATACGAGAAGACCCGCACTTGCCCAATATTGGCTCCCACCTGCGCATCAATAAAAATCTCTGCGTCTCTGCTAAGTGATAGGATGGGACATGTAGTTCTTCTGAAAGTGCATCCAAACAGAGCTGCGTTCAATACAGCCTCAGCAGCTGCTGCAGCAGTGTCATTGAATGCTTTAGATGCAAATTTTAAAACAAAATGGTGGATTTCTGTTGTTTCTGCAATATCCAGTTTTATTCACAGAAACTGAAAGTGAAACTGAGGCTGAGGCCTTCTATAAAATAACTAAAAGCAGTCGCACAATGCGCTTTGTACGCACACAACACAAATAATAGTTTTTATTGAATAAACGTAATGTTTACTTCTAAAAAAAATATATAAATGAACGGTAATATATGTCTGTGCAGAGGAAATAAATAAATATTTTGTGACTTTAGAACTATGAGATGGGAGTAGTGGGGGGGTTAAGCTGGTAGTGGGTAGTGGAGGGGTGTCGCAATAATTTCGGCAATATATTGTATAGATATACCATTTTTTCCAGTCTGCATTATTTACGTGTTATTTTTTGGATTTGGCAGAAGACAGGAAGAAGGCCGCCGAATCTGCCCGGGCAGGGACCAGTGCCCCAGCGGAGGAGGAGGCACGGGCATCCACCAGCGCTGGTATATACTGTTTTATTTTGCAACGACTTTTGGTCAAAAACATTTTTTGTTTACTGTATTTTAATTTAATTTTTTTATGTATAGCACAAGAGGAGCAGGAGGAAGAGGAGGATGGCGATGATGGAGAGAGGGAGCCGGAGCCGGTGCAGCAGGAGGCCGCCAGTACAGGTTTTTTTTTTTTACTGTTGTATTTTGTATCGACTTTTGTTCAAAAATAAATCAGTTTTGTTGTTTACTGTATTTTTTATTTCTTTAATTTCTTACATATAGCACTGGATATGCAGACAGTGGTGGTGGGGGAGGACTCAGAGGAGTCGGAGACTCAGGAGGCCGCCAGCTCTGGTATATACTACTGTTATATTTTTTCAAGACTTTCAGTCAAAAATAGAAACCTGCTTTACTTACTGTATTTTCCTTCTTTCATTTATTGGATATATAGAAGGAGAAGCCAGACGCCGACGGGAGGCGATCGGCGAGCTTCGCCTGGCAGCTACCGCCGTCAACTCACTACAAGAACTGCTCCAGGAACTGCGGGAGCACATAACCAATGCCGCAGACCTCCTGGAGCAGCAGTGAGACCAGTGGCAGCCTCCTCCAGAATGTGCCTCAGCTGCTCCTGCTCGCGTGCCTTGAGGTCGGACCAGCGTTTTCAGAGATGGTCCTTCGTCCAGTCCTTCCCGAACAGCTCCAGGATGGTGGTGCGTAGCTTTTCAAGGATACGATCCTTGCGGGTGTTATTCTTCCTGCCGTAAGGGCCCTTACAGCAATCGTAATCTTTGCAGTCCAAGATGCGGACCAGCTCCAACATCTCCTCAAATGCCAGTAACTTGTTGGGCAGTTTGCCATCCTTGGCATGTTCCCTTCCCTATGTTTATATGTTGTAAATTAATTTTCTATTTTTTCACTATTTTCCTGTTTGTGTGCGTTGCTTTTCCTTACTTAATAAGTTAATATGTATTGCTTGGTTTCCACACTGTTAAAATTATATGTACATAAATGTATTGACATTTCTATGGACCCTTTGTCATAAATTTGTCAACATATTTGTGGCCATGAATGTGACTGTGCACATTCTACACTTCCTGCCTGGCCAAAAAATGTCACACACTAACACAACCTTGTTGTAAGGCCTTGAGATTTGATTACCGACGTGGCCTGGTTTTTTGTTAAGCTTAGGCGATGTCACAACAACACGGATTTTTGTCCACAGTCACATTCATTGTATAACCAAGAATTTATCAAAAAATATTGATGACAGCACTGCGTGAAGTCTTCTCCGACACAACCCAAAGATCCTTAGTGCGGCTCAGGTCTAGTTTATTTGTCCCCGTTTGCAGCTTCACACAACACCTCCTCCCAGCTATGAGCTCTCTCTCTCCCACCGCTGCCCGCTAAGACGCTGCCCGCCAACATGGTCACGTCTTTGCAGGAAGACAACAGCGTGGGGGAACAGCAGCTGCTGACAGTCCCAAGACCTCGTCACAATGACGTCAGTTTTGGAGTTAACCCCTAACTGTGACCAATGGTGGAGATAGGGGTTCCAATGAACCCCCTATCTCCCGATCCGCGGCAGCTATCGACCAGAGCATGGCCTTTCCAACAATACCAAACAAAACAATGTTAAAAATTTTAAAAAATTTAAATAATAAAAAAAAAAAATACAGGTTTTTTGTTTTGTTAATGCAGCAATATTGTTGCCATTTCAATTATAATGTGAACAATGATGCTGCACTAAGGATTTTTGTATGGGGTGCGTTTGTTAAAAATAGTGTAATTGTCACCCAAAAAAATATAACAAGTCCCCTTTTCAATTTTTTTTAACAAACGCAACTCGTAAAATATAACCACAAACACTCGCATGTTAAAATGTGAAAAAAACACTTTACACCTTGTAAAACAAACATTGAAAATTCTAATTTTATTGCATTTTTTGTTATAATATACAGACAGGACATGACGCATACATATGATAAAGATATATTATGAATCATCTGCCGAGTCTGCCGGAAAGAACGATATATAACATGTCTGGGTCATATTATAAAATAAGGCTTCAAAACGCGTTTAAACAAGGAGCGAAACTGTTAAAAATTAGCTCAGCAGCAGACCGCAGTGCCGCACACAGGCGTGAAGGGAAGCCGTGAAATGCCTCAGCAGCGAAAGGGTTAATTTATATTTTTGTCTGTTTTAAATCATTTTATTTTATTATTTTTTTTCATTTCAGATCATTTTGATCAACTATTTTTCCGTTTTAAAACATTTTTGTTCTGGTTTTTATTTTTAAAGTCAGACCATTCACGATAGAATCGCCAGAATTATCGTATCGTCAGAATGAATTATCGGATCCGAAAAACAAACCAAAAATTTATTATAAAAAAAATATATAAAGTATAAAAAAGTAAACCATAGTACTTTACATCAAAACGAATAGAGTTAGACACTTTGAAACGAGGAGAACAGACGTTCCGAAAAAAAAGAAAATTTCCGAAATCACGAAAAGTCGATACAAAAAACGAGCAAAGTGACCCGAAAATACGAAAAATGGTCGATATTCCAAAAAAATGTACACAATCGAAAATTTTAAACATCAGAACAAATCGAACCGAAGGGAAAAAAAAAAAAAAAAAAAAAAAAAAAAAAAAAAAAAATCGGTGCACAAGCCTATTAATATCTGACATCCCGATGTGAAACATCAGGACTTTTGCATTAGATTTCGACCATTTTTATTTTTTTAACTTCTGGATAGTCGAAAATCGATCTATCCAAAAAGTCCCAATGTTTCACATCATTCTGAACTTTGTTTGGATAGAGTAAGTCCATGGGCGTGTGGCCGTTAAATGTATATACCAGTGGCGTCGTAACATGGGGGCGGGGGTGCGGCCCGCACCAGGTGACACCGTCACCCTAAGGGCGGGTGTCTCACCCTCCGCCGCGTTTTTCGCTCCCTGCGAGCGTCCGAAGCATGCAGCTTCGGCGCTCGCCTGGAGGAAACACGTCACCAGCCAATCGCAGCTGGTCACGTGGCTCCCCCTGGCGAGTGCCCAAGCTCCGCGCCGCCGGACGCTCTGCGGTGCGTTTGTTAAAAATTTTGTAAATTTTCCCCAAAAAAAATTGTAACGAGACCCCATCTCTAATTTGTTTAACAAGCGCACCCATACAAAATATAACCGCAATTTCTCGCATGTTAAAATGTGAAAAAAAAACACTTTACACGTTGTAAATTATTGAAAATTCATATTTTATTGCATTTTTTGTTATAATATACAAACAGGTCATGACGTATACATATAATAATGACATATTATGAATCTGCCGAGTCTGACGGAAAGAACGATATATAATATGTCTGGGTCATATACTAAAATAAGCCTTCAAAACACGTTTAAACATGATGAGCAAAACCGGTAAAAATGAGCTCAGCACAGAGGTGGGAAAAGCCTCAGCAGCGAAAGGGTTAATTAAAAAAACACGATAGAATCGCCAGAATTATCGTATCGACATAATGAATTATTGGATCCGAAAAACAAACCAAAAATTATAAAAAATATATATAGTAGTATTAAAAAAGTAAACCATAGTAGTTATCAAAACGAATAGAGTTAGACAGCTTTGAAACGAGAACAGACGTTCCGAAAAAACAAAAAGTTCCGAAAAACGAAAAATTGGCGATATGCCGAAAACCATGTACAATTCCGAAAAACGAAAATTTTCCGAAATAACGAAAAGTCGATACAGAAACCTAGTAAAGTTACCCGAAAATACGAAAAATAGTCGATACTCCGAAAAATAAATGTACCCGAAAACCGAATCGAGCCGAACCGAATCGAAACAGAAAGCAGTCGAAACGAGCCGAATCGAAAAGTTTAAAAATTCGAAAAATCGAATCGAAAAAAAAAAAAAATCGGTGCACATCCCTACCCAAAACCACAAAAAGAAAATTCATTCTCTGCACAATCTTCTGTGGAATACAAGGTGTCGGGAGCAAATTCTACTTTTTTTTTTAAATGGATTCAGATACGTGAATAAATAATGTGTACACCCAAATACAAAACATGCAATGACAGACGTGCTGTCCATTCAAGGTTTATACTCTGTTTAGTACCACGTCAAAACGGATTCTAAATAAAAGAAGTTTCAATATTTTCTATATTGTACACTAAGTAGCAATACAAATTATATAAATAAAAACAATCTCTTTCGGCCAATCTATCGAATGTATCATCTCTATAATGTAACATGGTACAGAGCCCCACTTGCAAACTGATGTCCTATACATTTATCCTTGTGTTATTAAAGTGACTAGGACTGCAACTAACGATTGCTTTCATAATTATTTGCCGGATTAAATCGATTCATCGGATAAAAAGGTTTACTTAAAAAGGAACATTTAAAACTCAACCCCTTCCTCAAGCAATCTGCTTAGTGCACATAACTTTCATACGTACATACACAAATTGTGTATCTTGCGTACAGTTCGCACACAAGGTATGCGAGCGTCTGGTCAGAGTCAAGGATTGCTGTTGCGTGCACAGCTCAAGCCCATGTCTGCTTTCTCTCCAAAGGAACGCTGCTATGGCCACGCGGATAGCGATGTCAGCACAAAAGCGGGGTGAGAGGGGGATGCACTCCACACAGCCTGACCACTTTAATAAGCTAAAGTGGTCAGGGTGCGTAAAGTGGCCCTTTAAAAATAATTTCATGAACAAACTGAGTGGGAGGAGGGTCCAGAGGTGGGAGGGAGTGACTTTGGGCAAGGGACCGTACCCGAGTGTGAGATGGAATGGGTTTGGAAAATAGACCGACCCGAGTGTGGGAAGGAGTTTGGGGGAAGGGACCGTACCAATGGGGTAGGCAGGGAGGGTGAGGTGGTGGCACAGAACTTCAGCTCCAAGTAAGGATAAAACCCCAGCGGTACAGCTCCACACAGTGGCAGCACCCCAGCGTCTGAGCTATGGTTCTGCTACTGTTTTAAACGAAATATAACCAAACTGGTCATGACTGACATAACCCTACAGCTAAACCATAGCGAGTAAAGCAGCCAGAAAGTCTTCTCTGATCAGCGCCGAAGTAGAGTCTGAGGTTATTAATTACTCGGTCTGACTTTAATCGGTTGTCAATCTAATCTTTTTTCGTACAGCACACACTGTTTAATCGATTAATTGTTTCAGCCTTAAGAGTGTCGCATTTTTTTTCTACCCCCATTTCTGTACCCCCCCCCCCCAAAGGGTACAAAACTCCGATGAGTAAATAAGAATAGGTTTGAAAAAGAAGTAATTTTGGCTTTTGCAATAACTTTCACTTTGCTGCTGTGACCCAAGTCCATCACATTCATTAAAAGGATAACGCTAGAAAATGTACGGATTGGACTTTTCGGGACGTGCAGTAAATTTCAAATGAACGTGAACGTCCTTGAATCATCCTGAATGGATCTTATGTTGTCTTACAACACATTCTTCGAGTGGCTGAGATCACAACCTGTTAATCAAGTAAGTGAAGAAACGTAAATCTTTACGCATCATTTTAAAGTACCAGCTTTTAAGCCCTGTAAAACTGACTCATGCCTCGTTACAAAGGGTTGCTAACCTTCCCACCAAACATGCATCATTAACCGATGTCGGTCTGTAAGGGCTTCTCTTTAAAGAAGTGCCCTCACCATTGTCTGGGGGACCACGGGTCAGACAATCTGCCTTTGAAACTGCCTTGAAACCTCCACCCACTTTCCATGCTGGAGCAATAACAAGCATTTGTAAAGTAATTCCATTTGATACGCAGGTTTGATGCCCTGGGATAAAGGAACTCTAATTTATATGGGAAAGCCTACACGGCAGACCACTCATGTGGTAGTCACCACGGTACACCGCAATGTATTAAGCTGGCGGTGTGTGCGAGGGATGCAAACTGTTCAAATGGTGCAACAGTAATCCAAATATAAAAAACAAAAGCAACAGTGTAGCCAGTTTATTAACATATAAACTTCAATTCTTAAAACAAAAATATAAAATAATTCAGGACACACATATATATATATATAATCATATTAAAAAGGTTATCACTACTCGCTTCTATTCTTTGGGGATTATATTATACATATTAAGACGCAAGTACATTCTGAAATAAAGAATTACATTTTAAATAAAGTTTGCAAACTGTGATAGCTGTCAGTTTCAGCTCTAAACCATAAGGGGGTTATTCAGTCAGAGCCAAACTTGCCACCGAACGGTGAATTTCCCCGTACGGTGCAATTTCATCACAATTTGGCTAATCAAAAAGCTGGCAAATCACCAAATATAGGCGAATTGCCAGTGAAATACATTGCAATTCGGCAGCAGTGAAATTCCCCAGAGAAGTAATGGTTAATCTATTCGGAGAACGCCGAAACGTTAGCGGAATGCCCTGATTTTCAGTAGTTTCTTTCAATAGGCTTAAAACAATCCCATAGGCTCAATGTAAAAAAAAAAATCCACGTTTAATACATTTTTATTCAACCGTTTCTTCTTTATATTTGGAGCAAAAAGTATTTTCCTTTTTTTAATTTTAGGCAATTTTTGGGATTTTTCGGCAAAATTCGATTTTTTTTAATCGCTTCTTTTATTGTTATTTAAAAAGGACCATATATTATTTCCATGCAAATAGGTTTTTTTTTAAATTTTACCCCTGTTCGACAGCTGGTCTGATTTTTTCGGTGGCATTCGACATGGTGATCTGAGGCGTTCGCCAGTTTGCAGCTGCATTCTACGGTTTATCTGACACATTCTGCCGAAAGCAGCCGCCGATCGATTTGGCGTACTTCGGGGGGACCCTGTGGTGAATGCTGAATTGGAATCAATGAATTCCGGTGCTTTCTGTATAAACCCTTATAAAATGTTTAATCTCCTCCCCGATGTCCAGATTTCACGCATCCAGCCACGGACACGCACTTAAAAAGCTGGGCACTGGAGAACCAGAACATCAAGAGAGTTTTCTATTTGTGTATGTTAAAGTTTGCCTTATTTTGTAAACTTGCTTTTCTACTTAAAAGTTTCTATTTGAAATTAAAGAATGTTAAAACAAAAAACAAAAAAAAAAAACAGCATTTTCCTGTGCAAGAGCGCCTTCTCCGATAAGGAAATTCCTAGAATGATTTTTGTTCAATTACATCACATTGGATATTTTAAGTGTTTCCTTGGGGGGGGGGGGGGGAGCTTTGTTGCAACACTGTAAAGAACTGCTACAAATAACCAGAGATCTTGGAGGGGCTCATGGTATGATTGCCAGTAACCACCCTGAGAGCTATGACCCAATCATAGATCCCGCATCCTTACGTCCTGCTCACTTTTGCCATCACTGTCCTGAGCCTTTCCCTGACTAAATCAGAGAAGATCATTTAAAAGGGCCACTACCACAAAAAAGAAAAAGAATGGAATGTCCTTATTGTGTATTTACCCAGGACATACTTGAAAACGAGAGAAATCTCAATGTATCCTTCCTGGTAAAATACTTTGCAAATAAATTTAATGTTCCTGGTATCTTACATGTGCTTGTTTTTCTCTTGTATGTTTAGTTAAGAAAATATTTTACTCTATATGTGTCACTGGCTGCATCCATTGTGTGAGCTTTTGAGGTGTAAACTGCCCCCCCTCATCCTCCATCACTTGCTCCTCACTGTGTGGCTTCTGAGGGGAATGGGTCAAACTCATGTCCTTTGAATACATCACGCACAACACAATGATATCACCTGGGGGTAATTTCAACCTCCCTGATGGTTTTCCAGAGTGTGGCTCGGGGTTAACTTTTTGTACCGAACGCAGTATCTCCGAGCCACACTCGGGGTGTACACTTACATGTCCTGCATTCCTTCGCTGATCCCCCTCAGTCGCTCGAAATGTCACACTGCCTGGATGTCTTCTCGCGAGGAGTGAAACCAGGAAGTGTGACATTGCGATCGGCTGCATTGTGACTGCGGGGACAGCGAGGGAGCGCAGGACATGTACGTATCGGCCCGAGTGTGGCTCGGGGATACCGCTTTCAGTATTGAAAGTTAACCCCCGAGCCACACTCATACCGCTAGGGGGCCAGAATAATTGGACCGATTCTGACCTATAAAATATGTCAGAATCGGACGCCAGGGAGGTTAAGCTCCCTGGTTTATCTCATTCACTGCCACCTCTTATCTCAGGTATCCTATAGAACAACAAACCCCCCCCCCCACGTAGCCTTATCTAAACATTCGCTCCTCTGCCTCATTAACTGTTAAACCACAGCCACAAAGCTAAACTTTTGCACAGATTTTGTTAAATGTTACAAAAACTAACTTTATTATTCATTTTTGCATGCAATAACTTCAAACAAAGAAAAAAGCAGCAGCAGCATGTGTTTTATAATGTGGTTTTATTTGTAATGCACAAGTAATCTAGTTACGGTTTATGGAAGTGGTAGTGTCCCTTTAAGATGAGCAGCACTTTATTTCCATGGGACTCTTAATAGAAAAATTTGGATTCCAGGGTGTTTCCCTCAATCACCTTTACAAAACATTACTGTATCACTTTGCGTTCCTCTCCACGACCCATTAAAGGATCTGTGCAATTCCACTGCTCGAGTTCCAATCTCAGTATAGAATAATCCCCCCCCCAGTACAAATCTTTTTAGTCTACTCCTTCCATTGGTACTTTAGGCATTTCAGATACTTATTCCAGACATTAAATCAAGAAACAAAACAAATAAAGCCCTTCAAGTTCATAGTAGAGGTTCACCTCTAAGGCTGGGGTCAGACGAACGCAGTGCGAACATGCGTTGAGCAGGATAATTAAAATACAGGTACAGTCAGCCAGACCAAAAAAAGTCTGAGTGTCAACGTTATGGACGTTGCAAATGCGCTGTGTCCAACATCGCAGCATAACTCACAGGCCGCTACGCGGACGTGGCGCCCTCTGCGTGTCAGTCTTAGCGGTTTTACATTCTTGCCTAACTTGCGTCCGTTTGTCACGTGCGTTGTGTGCGCGCAGTCATGTGTGGGTCTCTATTGATCATGATTCTATGCTACGACAGACGATAAACTGCAGCGACACGCACATGATCACGGCGTTCGTCTGACGCCAGCCTAAATCGGCAGCGAAAAAAAACGTTTCTCTCCTTCTAATCCAAGAAGCAGCATTACTTTCTGGATACAGATAACGGATGGTTCCTACGTTGCACCAAACCCAGGGCTCACCCACGTTAAAGCGAAGCAGCCTCCTCTTTCCTGTGCTCACATCTGTTTTTGTGTGTCGCCATTGTATTCATATTGTCTATTTACCAGGGTGGTGCTCAGACTGAGGATAAACAGGACAGAAGCACCTAAATATACTCTGAAAGAATGGAGGGAGTGGCATAGAAAGCCATCGCAGGCTAGTTTCACATACATGAGAGGTAAATCCTTGTTTTATTAAGGTGTTTAGCGTCAATACACCTCCCAGCCGGCTATGTGCGATGGTAAAATGATGGCAAGAGCAGAGAGTCTGAGGAGGAACGACTACGGAGAGTGTGAATGTGTAAGAGAGACACAGAGTTATTCAGAGAAAGGTGAAACCCGGGAGAACTTTTGGAGAAGTGAAAATTCTAGGTCAAAACAACCAAACCAGAAAAATTCTCCCATTTATCTCACTTTCCAAATCGGCTATTTTGACCTAGAATTTTCACCTTTCTCTGAATAACCCTGTAGGGAAATATTGGGTGTTCCAGTCTATGAACCGGACTCCTTTTTTCTTCCCAACATCCCTCATTGGATTATGGGAGATGAGCTGCAAAGCAATAAAATTGACTGGTGTAAAGAAGTTATTTAAAAAAGGTCATTTGGACTATAGCCAATGTATTTTCTAACGGTGTACTCCAGATCGACATTTCTGGCATATTTCACACAAAACTACATGCTAAATTTTGAAGGGAGGAATAATTTGAAAAAAAAAATATATATATATATATATACATACATACATACATACATACATACATATACATACATACACACTGCTCAAAAAAATAAAGGGAAGACAAACATGAGACATTCTAGATGTGAATGAATGAAATATTCTTATTAAATACTGGGGTCATTACATAGTTGAATGTGCTGACAACAAAATCACACAAACATTATCAATCTAAATCAAATTGAGCAACCCATGGAGGTCTGGATTTGGAGTTACACTCAAAATTAAAGTGGAAAACACCACTACAGGCTGATCCAACTTTGATGTAATGTCCTTCAAGCAAGTCAAAATGAGGCTCAGTAGTGTGTGTGGCCTCCACGTGCCTGTATGACCTCCCTACAACACCTGGGCATGCTCCTGATGAGGTGGCGGATGGTCTCCTGAGGGATCTCCTCCCAAACCTGGACTAAAGCATCCCCCAACTCCTGGACAGTCTGTGGTGCAACGTGGCATTGGAGGATGGAGCGAGACATGGTGTCCTAGATGTGCTCAATTGGATTCAGGTTTGGGGAACGGGCAGGCCAGTCCATAGCATCAATGCCTTAGTCTTGCAGGAACTGCTGACACACTCCAGCCACATGAGGTCTAGCATTGTCTTTCATTAGGAGGAACCCAGGGCCAACCGCACCAGCATATGGTCTCTCACAAGGGGTCTGAGGATCTCATCTCGGTACCTAATGGCAGTCAGGCTACCTCTGCCAAGCACATGGAGGGCTGTGTGGCCCCCCTAAAGAAATGCCACCCCACACCATTACAGACCCACTGCCAAACTGGTCATGCTGGAGGATGTTGCAGGCAGCAGAACGTTCTCCACGGCTTCTCCAGACCCTGTCACGTCTGCTACATGTGCTCAGTGTGAACCAGCTTTCATCTGTGAAGAGCACAGGGCGCCAGTGGTTAAACTGCCAATCTTGGTGTTCTCCGGCAAATGCCAAACGTCCTGCACGTTGTTGGGCTGTAAGCACAACCCCCACCTGTGGACGTCGGGCCCTCATACCACCCTCATGGAGTCTGCATGTGGCTGCTCAAACGGTCAGAAACACATTTGTGGCCCGATGAGGTCATTTTGCAGGGCTCTGGCAGTGCTCCTCCTGTCCCTCCTTGCACAAAGGCGGAGGTAGCAGTCCTGCTGCTGGGTTGTTGCCCTCCTACGGCCTCCTCCACTTCTCCTGATGTACTGGCCTGTCTCCTGGTAGCGCCTCCATGCTCTGGACACTACGCTGACAGACGCATCAAACCTCCTTGCCACAGCTCGCATTGATGTGCCATCCTGGATGAGCTGCACTACCTGAGCCACTTGTGTGGGTTGTAGACTCTGTCTCATGCTACCACTAGAGTGACAGCACCGCCAGCATTCAAAAGTGACCAAACCATCAGCCAGAAAGCATAGGAACTGAGAAGTGGTCTGTGGTCACCACCTGCAGAACCACTCCTTTATTGGGGATGTCTTGCTACCTGCCTATGCTTCCCTCCTTTTGTCTATTCCATTTGCACAACAGCATGTGGACTTGATTGTCAGTGTTGCCACCTAACTGGACAGTTTGATTTCACAGACATGTGATTGACTTGGAGTTACATTGTGTTTAAGTGTTCTTTATTTTTTTGAGCAGCATATATACACAGGACATACTTGAAAACGAGAGAAATCTCAATGTATCCTTCCTGGTAAAATCCATTATAAATATAGATTTCTGACTCCATCCTTAAACTGCAGGTGTGTCATGGTTGGGACTTTGATCAAGGAGCTCAACGAAGAGCGAGAAATGTAGAGGAACTGAAAAACTTCCAAAAACAGGTGGAGCGTCCCTAACCCAAAATGCCCCATAATTTGAAAACTTTGAGCAATGAACATGACGTCACAATTTTATGGTTATTGAAAATGTGACTTAAAACGACCTTCAGATAATGTGTATGAAACAAATTAATTTCCTGTTTAGACTTGGGTTCAATCTCCAAGATCTCATTATATACAAATATTCCAAAGACTGAAAAAATTCTAAGGGATACTCCAGTCCACATCTACGTAACAACTTCATTTATTCTCGTTGACACAGCATTGCGCAAAAATACTCTGTCTATATTATATCTCATCAGAAAGGAACCAGTATGAACTCCAGAATATTGGGATTTTTGTAGCAGCAGGTATGTTTCATCCCCATCACTTTGCTCTGTCAATGATTTGTTATAATCTCCTCATACCCGCACCTATCTAACCCTCAGGACCCGAGCTGCCCCCTATCAATGGGACTCCCTCCCCATGTCTCCAGTCTTTCAAGACATCTCTAAAAATCACATTAGAAAATCCTATCAACTCAATTCCCATTGTACCTTTCCCGATCTACCTCCCTATACCGCCCCCTCCCATAGACCCCATTACTTCTCACACATTGCTATTTACCTTTACCTCTATGTGTAACCCCGCACCTCTTAGATTGTAAACTCCTGACTGGTGTCCTCTATTATTCTACGTCTATAAAATGTATTTGTTTTTTCCTATCCATTGTACAAGCCTTCAGAATATGTGGGTGCTATATAAATAATTGTATACATGCAAAAAAAAAAAAAAAAGGGGTGTCGCGCCTAATCCCTACCAGGGTGGCCACAACCACCAGGAGTAATCAGCCCAGTTCATGTATTAAAAAAAAACACTATAGGAATAAGCACAGATGACTCTTTTTTCTTGTTAAGTTTTATAAATAATTATATGGTGGTATAGAACATCCTCTGATGTCTGATGAATGCCTCATTTTACAGAAAGCTGGATACGTATATTGATGGAATGCACGACAGGCAACTACAAAGTTGCAAAGGATGTGTGTAAGGGGCAACATGTGCTCAAGTTAGGTGAAGGTAAACCTAAGAATACAAATTTTATTATGACATGTATGACACACATTTCCTTATAAATAAAAAAAGCTCTTTAGACGCCTATTTGCATTCAGCTGATGCAATATGAAGTCTTTGCAGTGATCTTGCTATATACTGTAGGTAATGAAGGATTAGCATTCACAAAACATGGGGTAGTTGCTGGCATGGTTTCTTCATATGTCCAGGATATTCCAAAACCAATCAGGGAACCCTTGGTACCGGTGAATGGTGAGAATGCCCTTTCTATACTCAGTGATTATCAGGATAATCCCAGATATGTCCGTCTCCTTCCAGGAGAACCATCGTGTCATGGATATATAGTCATGCCAGCAATGAACAGGAGGATAAAGTATGAGCCATCAGTACAGGAAGTGTCAAAACATCCAGTATTGTGATTTTTTTTTATATTCTTTAACAAAACATTCATGAATAGCACGAGTAGAAAATGGCAAAAGAAAGCTCACAAAGAAAAAAGCCAGTCATCCCTAAGCTCCATTTTTTTTTTTTTTTTTTACCACTCGGCATAACAGCAATGAAAACACTGAATGGGCTAAAACAGCATTTCATTCATTCCCACAGAACCTTTACTAATGCGCTCATTTCTTATTTCTACAATGTGGCTCCTGACAGGAAACAGACGATCGGCAAACAAGCCGAGCAAGGAAGACACAATGGTCGGTTTTTAGTACACATCCGCTCTGAAAGCCTTGGAGGAGCAGCCCCCCTGTGAAAAACCCGCTACAGAGCGCAATTATTTAAAGGAACACAAAACAAAACATGAAACAGCTAAAAAGCAAAACAAAGAACCTTACAGAAACAGAAATATAAACAAACAGAAAAAGATTTTCTTCCTCATGCTGCTGCTCACTTTAGATCAGTCTCCTACATCGGTTTAGCTCTAGTCTATGACGTTGATATTTCATGGGTCTGATCCAATCCATCCTCAGGACCCACCAACTTGTACATTTAGATTTAGGCTAGGGTCAGACAAGCACAATCTGTGCGTCCATGCACCACGGACGTACTTTCTGACTGACAAGGTAGTGGCCACTCAGTCTGCTTTTGTGACTGATGGAGGGAAAATAAATATGAAAACCATTTTGTCCGTCAAAAATGCTGAACGTCAAAAATGCTGAACGTCAAAAATGCTGAACGTCAAAAATGCAGTCCGTCTGACTACATTCCATCACTCACACACAAATCTATGAGGACGTTGCGGACGCAGCGGACTCTGTGCGTCTAGTGGATTTACATTTTTGCCTAACCTGCGTCCGTTTGAAGCGTCCGTAGTTCCGTGCGGACGTACTTTGTGTGTGGGGCTCCATTGGTCATAATTATAGGCTATAACGGACGTACAAATGTGTGGCAACACGGACGTGATCAGTGCGCTCGTCTGACCCGAGCCTTCGTGGAATGATGTTATTAAAGTTCAAAAACCAAGAGAATGGCTGAGCCTCTTTGGGAAATGTAGTTCCAAAACCATCTGGAAGGCAAAGGTCACTCACCCCTTCCCGATATGGGTAATACGCGTAGAGACCAGCGTGCTTCCTGGAGGACGGCCGTCATTTCAATCTATGCTTTGAGGATTTTTATAGACCGTCGCAAACGCGAGGTATGATGCATTCCATTACAGCACAGGAAGCATGGTTTAATACATAATCGTGCGCTGGGTTTAATAAATGCTTTGTATTCCTGGAATTGTTGAATTTCTAACTAGTTGGGTTAGAAGTTGCTGCAAACAGACCAATCCATTTCTTTTTGACGTCCCTAAACCTGCGTCTACAATAGCCGGGCAGTTTTCCAGCAATTTGTGGAGGAATCACATATTTACTGCCAATAATTTAAATTGATAGTGTGGCCACATGACGATGCTATACATAAACCATGTCTTACTATTGCATTTAAAGTAAGTCTCTGGAGGAGGGACCACAGACAAGGGAATTGAGAGACTTTAAAGGACACCATCACCAAAAAATGAAAAGGTCCTTCTGTGCTTTGTTTTTCTCTTGTATGTCTGGTTACAAAAATATTTTACTCCATATGTGTCACTGGGTGCATCCATTGTGTTATTTGTTATTTTGTAAACAGCCACCCCCACCCATTACAGTATCTTTACATCACTTGTTCCTCAATGTGTGGCTTTGAGCATAGAATGTAGTGAAGGAGTCAGTCAGGTAGTCAACTCACATTGTATTGTGTGGTATGCATTCAAAGGACATCACCAGGGGGTAGATTAGAAGTCTTTTAAGCTCCATGTCATTTCATGACATTCAGCTGCCAGCTATCATCTCAGGTATCATACACCACACAATAGCCCGCTGCAGCCTTCTCTCAACATTCCCTCCTCCACCTCATTTACTGTTAACCTTCCTGGCAATTTTCCCGAGTGTGGCTCGGGGTTAATTTCATTGCCGAAAGCTGTAACCCCGAGCCACACTTGGGCTGCATACATTACCTTTTACCTGCGCTCCCCAAGCTGACTTCCGCGATGGCGGCGTTTTGCTTCCTCGTTCCCTTCTCACAAGAAGGGAACCAAGATGTTGCCATCGTCGGAGAATGTGGGGGACAGCAAGGGAGCGCAGGGACTGGTAATGTATCCAGCGGCAGCCCAATTGTGGCTCGGGGTTTTTGCTTTCAGCAATGAAATTAACCCTGAGCCACACTCTAATACTGCTAGGGGGCCGAATAAATTGTTCCGATTCTAACAAATGGCCACTATTCAAAAAAAGATTGTAAGAAATCCAAAATTAATAGCATTTTAGGTTACTGCAGTAAACTGAGGCTTAAAGTGTTTTATACAATGTGTCAGCTAAACAACCACCTAATCTACAACTTGCATTTAAATAACACTTCCTCCTCATATGCCAGTCCATCGGTGTGTACCCGTCGGAGGTGGCCGCACAGTCGATGAGAAGAGGCACACAGGCAGTTCAACTACTCTCATCAGGCTATGACTTGAGTTGCTGGCAATGAAGCCAACACAGTCACTCTAGTGGGTCTTGTTTGTGCACATGGCCCCAGCATGGTTGTATTTCACATAGGTCCTCAAGGCTTGGGCCTAGGGCAGTATTTTTTCCCAATGTCCTTTATTTTAAAAAGGCAGAATAAATTTGGGATATACTGGTGTATAAGAGCTTCAAATTAATAAAACTCCCAGTAGCGAGTGTCTAAACCATAATGTTGTTGGATATATCCTTGTATAAATAAAATACTTTATGTTCCAAATGACCTTTTTATAGACAAATTCTAACCCTGATAGGCCATGAATATTATTTTTCATAATTTCATGATTATGGCTAGGGATGCACCGATGCCACTTTAAGACCGAGTAAGAGTACCGATACTTTTTAAAAGTACTCACCGATACCGAGTACCGATACTTTTATTTAATATCATGTGACGCTTTCCAATAGGAACAGACCTCATATAAAAATTTATATGAGATTGCCCCCAGGTCTCATGGATTTGCCCCCAGCTCACATGGGGATGTCCCCCAGGTCTCATGGATTTGGCCCCCAGGTCTCATGGATTTGGCCCCCAGGTCTCATGGATTTGGCCCCCAGGTCTCATGGATTTGGCCCCCAGGTCTCATGGATTTGGCCCCCCAGGTCTCATGGATTTGGCCCCCCAGGTCTCATGGATTTGGCCCCCAGGTCTCATGGATTTGGCCCCCAGGTCTCATGGATTTGGCCCCCAGGTCTCATGGATTGGCCCCCAGGTCTCATGGATTGGCCCCCAGGTCTCATGGATTGGCACCCAGGTATCATGGATTGGCCCCCAGGTATCATGGATTGGCCCCCAGCTCTCATAGATTTACCCCCCCGCTCGAACGCTGGGGAAGCTGGCCGTGTGCATGTAAAGCACGCGGCCAGCGTTCCCCTCCGGCGCGCCGAATACTCACCCTTCCTGAAGTTCCGGTCTCTGGGCAGTGATGCGGTCACGTGGCCGCCGGGCGCATCTGTGACGCTGCCTCCAGCCGAGAGGCAGCGTCACAGGAGCGCCCAGTGGCCGCGGGAACGCATCACTGCCCAGCGACCGGACCTTCAGGAAGGGTGAGTATTTGGCGCGCCGGAGGGGAACGCTGGCCGCGTGCTTTTCATGCACGCGGCCAGCTTCCCCAGCCCCGCGGATACCGGCAAGCCGGCCCAGCGCCGGCTTCCGGTATCGGCGGGATGTATCGGGCCGTTTGCACGAGTAACAAGTACTCGTGCAAACGGCAATATCGGCCCCGATACCGATACTAGTATCGGTATCGGTGCATCCCTAATTATGGCAGTATTTATTGGATATTGTAGGAGGGAGAATTTGGAGAGCTTATGGCAGAACTAAGCCTAAAAACCACCCGACCCCAGAGCAGGGCAAGAAGCTTGCAAGGAGGGAGACAGATGTCACTAGCTGCAGTGGATATGGCAATGGACCAATGTGGCACGTGGCCCCAGATGCTTGGGAGACAGCTGTTAAATCTCTTTAAAGTAATGTGATACAGCACTGATCTACAGGATTACTGTTATATTCATGCCTTAATGGGTTTATTGCCGCCAAAGGGAGTCTTTTCACTGTAGACTAAGTGTTCATGCTCTGTCTGGGATAATTCTATGCAATGTTTAGCTCAAGAAATAAAAGAAAAACATATACACATACAAGGCTATTCACTAAAAGGTGAAATTCAGGAGAACTGACAGGAGACGAGAACAATCTAGACCAAACAGCAGATTTGGAAAGGGAGATAAATGGGAGAATTGTTCTGGTTTTGCTATTTTGACCTAGAATTTTCCCTTCTCCCGAGTTTCACCTTTAGTGAATAGACCCGATACAGTTCATCGAACCTGGTAAAAAAAAAAATAGTCATATTCTCCTTGTGAGTCAGTAGAAGTCAGGTGTTATACAATATTTGAGGTTTATACCCATATAGGACCCTTTCCTGTGATGGCATAACAAGACAGTCTCTGGCGAGGGCCCGGTGTCTCCGGATTGGAGAAATCGAGCCAGAGTTTACAGCACATTTCTATTGACCTTGTAGACACCCGTGACAAACATGGATCACAGGTAGCGAGGAAGCAGATCCACAGAATAGATGTGGAGGGGGGGGGGCGCAATCAACTAAAGTTCCACGACATTATACCGATATTCCCGAACGTGCTTAAAGGCCTCACCAGCAAAACCCTGGCTCCGTAGGCAACCGTTGTTTCCACAAATAGAGTAGCGCTCTGCTAAAGCAATAACTGTTCAGTAATGTGAAAACAGGACAAATTGGTGCCAACACAAACCCAGAGAGGCAACCTCCAAATGCATACGAACAAAAACCAGGGGACGGGCACACCACTTGGTCCTCTTTGAAGGCTCTCATCTAGTCAAAACATTGTTCTATGTCTATGTGCTACCAATACGCCTGTCCTTAGAGCATGGTTTCCCAGCTCTGGTCCTCAAGTACCCCTAACAGGCCAGGTTTGCAGATATCTGCAGCACAGCACAGGTGATATGATTTGCTGCTCAGTGATTGCAGGATTCAGTCTTCACTTCAAGGTGATCCTTAAAATCTGGTCTGTCAGGGGAACTTGAGGTCCAGGGTTGGGGACCGCTGCCTTAGAGGACATAGCGGGGCGCCTGTCCCCTATTTTTCGTTGACAGGTACCAGAAGAGGTCATAATCCAGAATTCTCACTGTATCAGCATGCACAATACCAAAAATTCTGGGCCACTGTGAAATACTTTGGTTTTCGACTTATTTTTCAATTAGTATAGACTCTGGTGGTTTATAAGAAAACCCAGGATGGAAGGACATGGGTACCGAATCACGGGAAAGGAGTCCAGATCAGAAAACTAGCAACGAAAAAAAAGGCATATAACCCAATTATTTTTAATTGTATTAATTTTTCAACGTATACAATAGAAATGCAGCCGCAATAGCACAGGTGGCAAAAAGAAAGCCATAAAAGATAGTTATATTGATTGTATACATGTTTTCAAGAACAGGAAATCTTTATTAAAGTTGAAATGACGGAAAAGCAAAAACTGAGCAGATCAAAACAGTTTTTTGAACGCCCCAAGAGTAACTCTGGGAATATTATTACAGGTGTTCTCTTCCAAACTATGGTTTTGCTGAAAAACAGCTTTAAAGCGTTTCACTCTGCTGCCAACTGGACTTTTTCAGACCATTGGCAAGCCCTGGCGGGACGCACGTAGAGACATCAGGAGCTCGAGGTTTTCCGCTTTAATAAATGGCTTCCATCTCACGTCTGTCACAGCTGGGGCAACGGGTTATTTTTCCAGTTTAAAACGCGGAGCCATAATTGGTATTATAGTTGGGCACAGATTACAGGAGAGAAATGTCCGCCCATAGTCCCAGAGAGGCTTTTGTAAAAGGATGTAGTCAGTTCACAAGAATGTGCCGTTCACTACTATCTAGAAAGCGTGATTTGAGGCTGGAAATTACTGCTGCCTACACACACACACACACACACACACAATCAAGTAAGAAAATGTAGCAGCCATCCACATGTACAGTAAATATTTTTTAGAGCCATGCAGCTTTTTCTATAAAGAGAAATAAGCCACAAATCTCAGAGCCTGAGCTCCCCTTCTAGAAGTCCATGACTACCGGGCCCCTTGACTTGTCAAAACAGTGGTCCCAGGTGTGACATGGGGTGCATGGACATGGATGTATATTTGGGAAGTACCAAACCTGATGTTCTATATTATTTCCTTGCCCCACCCTGTGTGGGGAGTGTAAAATAAATCTGAGTTATGCAAGAATAATGTCATTATCGTTATGGTCCATGTGTATCTTGCTCTCTGCTGGAATGTGGTGAATATCTGCTGTACATTTGAGTAGTTTGTTAACCTGCTTTGTCAGGCAAACACTGCCACATTATCTGCTAATTATAGACTCCATCTGTTTACTGTTAACAATTGCCATTGTGCTGCCTCATTTAGGAATGTCACACAATGTTTATTACATTATTTGTCCTAGTTAATTAGGTGTCTTAACATTTTCTACGGAAGGATTCTGTGTCTGTAAATAACCCAGGTTTGACCGTATAAATATGTGTGCCTGTCAATTAAAAAAAGTGTTCCATTCGGACTCCGAAAGCCTCCAGATACACAGCCTTGTCTTATTTATGGGGGTGGGAGTGTGCTAGCAGGCTGTGTGTCCTTCGTCCTTAAGCTCATCTGAGGACTGGAGAAAGGCACAATAGTCTACCTGGAGAGAACACTGGGGACGGGTGATCAAGGAAGCGGCACTGACAGATGTGACCGTCGGGGTACTGAGATCTGTCACACCAGGTAAATCTGGCACATGTCAAGATACATAAATATGCAAATTTATTACTGAATAAGGAATTCATGCCGAGTATCCCCTGAAATGCTTCAAAATCTACAAACTTTTAGAACACAAACATGACATACCAGTGGAAAATTCCACACCTGACCTAATGTGACTTTCTGCAAAGCTATTGAAAAGAAAGGATTACTCTCACTTATGATTTCCTAACCCCACCAACACCCCCCCCTTTTCTGTATCATATTAATATTTTAAAAATATTTTTAAAAAAATGACAAAAAAAGGAAAATATTGTATTAGAACTACCTTCAGGCTACTTGTATAACATGTACATAAAATATAAATTCTATGTTCAGACAATGACGCCCCCCCCCCAAACATCTATTATAGGTAAATATTTCAACCCCCACTCAAAGAAAATTATTCCAGGATCCAAAACACTTCCAGTCCCGAGCATTTCAGATGAAGGATATTCCACGTTTAGAAAGAATATAAAACAAAGTAGCAAAACTGAAACAGAAAATACAGTTTCAGCAGACAGATTGCGCATGAAACATGTACTTACCTTACTTTAGCTTCCCATCCATTATTGAAGTTACTTTATGCCCAGTGAAGGATTGACGGGGCGCTGAGATTGTGATGTTTAGAAAACAGTAAACACTGAATAAATAAAAAAAAAAGTGCTTATTCCTGCGTGGAATGGTTTCTCTGTCCAGGTGCTCACACAACAATCCTTCGTTATGGGAGAAAAAAAAAAGTGTATAACGGCTAGAAAAATCCCAAAAAAACGAGCCGTGTAACTCGTACCCTCTCTCAAGATGACCGGGAAGAATAGAATAGCCGAACGGCAATCGTCCTCTGAAATGAGGAATTTATCTGCCCTGAATAGTTTTCCTGTCGCAGGAAGGTTTTGTCGTCATGGTTGTGTTAGGCCTTTGAACTGCTGAGTGTCGGGAAAAACATTAGTTTTGGAAAGAGCGCTAATTGAGAGGTCCAAAAGTTAAAAGTGCATGCAGCACCGTCATATCACGAGAGCGCTCCTTTTTTTTTTTTTAAAGGATAAAGAGAAAAAAAAGAAGGCATGCAAGATGGCGGGATGTGGCGCGTACACCCTCCTTTACATCGTCTGCTGCCCTGCGCGCTTGGTGCACTTTAAAATACGCACTCTCTTCCCCAGGACATCCTGGCTCTACACAATGGATACAAGTAACAATGACCAGAGGAGCCTGGATTCACAGAATTTAAAGAAAAAGAAAGCCTCTTACTATCTGTATCACATCCACCGCCTCAACCCAGCATCTTCACGTGCATTTATGTATTAAAAAAGTGTAAGTTAGGTGAGGAGTAACAAAATTATCTCCGCTTGAGCAAGTGCTCAATTCCTCCTGTATCTGTTGGTGAAATATTGACTTGCCAGTTTGGTGTATTGTAAAATTGTTGTTACCCGTTGCACCTCTGTACAGCGCTGAGGAATGTGTTGGCGCTTAAATTCACGGCATTTATTATTTCATTTAACAGAAGAAAAGGGAATTTGACAAAATAAAAACAAAAGCGATATTAAAAAAAAAAAAAAACGCTCTTTTAGCACAACAAAGCGAGGTTTAGCTAGGTTGCTCCAAACGTAAAAGCACGCACAAAAAATAAGGGATTATTCACTAAGCAGTGTTGGTGCACCAAAAGTACACTGTAGTTGCAAGTAACTGTAGTAATAAGTGTGGCAACTACAGAAAATAGCAGCGATCCAGAGAAGCCACATTCAGCAAGACAAGGTTTCTTCAAACCGTACACAAGCGGACCACCGCTGCTTCCGTAAAACTGGTGAAACTGCGGCTATTCTCCATTTAGTGAGATATATATACACACTATATTGCCAAAAGTATCTCCATTTAACACCTATAGACACAACAGTAAGAACAATTATTATCAGTTATGTAGCACCAACAGTTTCCGCAGCGCTTTATAATAACCAAAAGGGAACGAGATACAGATAAATGGACACTGATGGAAACAAGATGTGTAGAGGGCCCTGCTCATAGGAGCTTACAGTCTAGAGAATGTTTGTCAACTTTGAGACACCTGTCGAACCAACAGCCAACTATGGTGGAAATGACAGGACTATGGTGGAAATACCATAAGCAGTGACGCCACCGTAGTTTGTCAATGTTAATCTACTATGGTTTGACTAAAATATATTCTCTTTTTTTCTTCGAACGAAATTTACAAAATAAAGTAACACATAGGAGTGAGTCTCCATCAGGTTTATTCAAACCCTGCAGTAGGGTTTACTCCATTTGCCACATCCATAAATCCAAACCCCTTAAAAGCCACAACACAACTTTTACAGAACAAAATAATACAATCATTAACCGACCAGGTTTATGAATGAATGGGAGGAAGAAATCAAACTGCAAACCTGTCGAACAAACTAGCTTGAAGAGAAAACAAACCTGAAACTGGAAATAAAAATGATAAAGAATACAGAATTGTAAGAAATGAACAAGTCCGGATTAGAATTACCCTTTCACATCATAAGGAGTGAACTCCTATGCCATTGGATTAGGAGGTTTCTAGGTGGTCAGATACACGGTTTTGTGCCAGTAGTTCCCTTTGCCTCGTTTCCCGCAGTGTGTACTATAGTTCATGCACATGGATAACCAATCACTACAGAGTATCACGTGAACTACAGAGTCTGGCAACAATCCGGCCAGACTCAAAAAGATACAATTATACTAGCGGCTGTGCCTTCATCCAAAAAGCCATCCCAGGAGAGTCTAGGAATAGCAACGGTGCCATTAAATTGAGAACGGGCCAGGAGGTCCCAAAATGTCTATTTGATTCTCTTCACTGTAAATACAGGGTTTCACTAGTGCACCTTGATATAGCAGCACATGTCCTGTCTGTGATTTGGATATAAATCAGAAAAATGGAGATGGAGCTTCTAGAGTTAAGCGGACGAATGAACTTGATTTCGCATACAGGCAAATAGAAGAATATAGGAGACATGGAAAAGGGCCTTCTCTTGCCCTCCACTTAAGCACACTGTGGTCACCGTGGAGAGGAACTCTGAAATAATACTACCCCCCCAGAAACCACTTCTGTTTGCATATTTTGCAAACAATGGTGAAAAAAAATCGCTGCTGCAACAGTGACCAAAGCCAGTGTTTTTTTACAAAAGACCCGAACAGCCACAGGAGAATATTCACTGGATCTCTGCAACAACGGCACCCCCCCCCCAAATTAAGCTTTAATCTGAATAGATTTTTATTTGTATCAATTAGAAAAATTATACTTAAAAGGGGAGACTACTACTAATACCTTCACTTAACAGGATCATGGCTGATTAATACAAAATCACATCAGTGTGTCAACAGGACCATACAAACATCTTGTGTTACTCTTAATAACTTGGTGGTGTCAAGTCAAGAGCTACAAACACTTTGTATGTAGTCCTTGTGTTTGGACAGGAATGTCTGTCACGCACCTTCAATCTCCCTTCATATGAGGCACTGACAAGGCCAGGTTTTATGTCGTCTGGGTCAGAGCTATTTCAAGTATGCCTGACTTCTAAAACAACCACCAAATTATAGGACAGGCGATAGGTGACAGGACCAAGGAAAATCACCAAGCCAATCAGCTACGCTAGGCTATCACAGCTAAAATATCAGATACTGGATCCTTTTTTTGTGGAAAAGAAAAAACCTACAACCCCCCCCCCCCCCAAAAAAACACAAACACAAGTATGACAAAAAAAAAGGATTTTTTTTTTCTATTTATAATTGGGTTATTCATCAATCGAGCTTTACGCACCTTTCACTTTAGCAATCACTGTCCCTGCAGCTCCAAGAATGTCGACAGAATTGAGGGTATGGTGTTTGCTTATCACTCCTTTCAGGATGCGGAGAAGGTCCCCCAGTCGCTCGTGCACCACTTGATGTAAACAGTCCTGATTATCTGCAGGAAGAGCGGGAGGAAAGTAATGTAAATAAAGTCTGTAGAATGAGAACATTTAGGTTTTGTTTTTGCACTGTATGGGATTAAGAAATACTTTAGAACAAAAAAAAACTGAAAAGCATCAATCCAGCATCAAAATATTGGGAAAGTCAAACCACTAAGGCCCCGTTCACACCTAGCCGTTTCAACGCGCGTTCGTGCATGCTTTAAAACGCAGGAACGGGGAAATCCCATGCTTTGCTATAGGACCCATTCAGACCTAAGCGTTTTAAAGCGTGCAGGAACGCGCTTTAAAACGGCCAACGCAAAAAGAAGTTCGGGAGCTTCTTTTCGGGCATACAGCAGTGCGTTTGCGGCCATATCATAGCCGCGAACGCGCTGCAACACACGTTCTTTTGTATGCGCGAACGCGTGTAAAAAAAAAAAGCGCGCATTGCGCTACGCCCAGGTGTGAACCCAGCCTAATTGCAGAGGATATAAAATCAAAACAAACACCACCCATAACTGTATGCATACCAAGCTACAGAATAGACGGTTTGGTCAATTTCAAACTGCGGCCACAGGTGCCATTACATACATAATACTCAAAGTATTATGTAATTTGCTTCCCCAGCCCCCTTCGACCCCACGGCCCACCATAACCAGTTATTTTATTTATTTATAAAGTAATTTTACCAGGAAGGATACATCGAGATTTCTCTCGTTTTCAAGTATGTCCTGGGTTCAAGAACATTGAAATGTTACAGAAATACAAAGTATTACAATGCAAGATATAAAAAAAAAAATACAGATTAACACAGAAAATAAACCTGTAGGAAAATGTATTTAATTTATTTATAAATGATTTTACCAGGAAAGATACATTGAGATTTCTCTCATTTTCACTATATTCTAGGTTTACAGGTGCATTCTGTATCGAGGTATATTAACCCTTTCGCTGCTGAGCCTTTTCACACCTCTGTGCGGAGCTCATTTTTACCGGTTTCGCTCAGGTTTAAATGAGATTTGAAGTCACATTTTATTATACAACCCAGACATATTATATATCGTTCTTTCCGGCAGACTCGGCAGATTCATAATATATCATTATTATATATATATATATATGTTATGTCCTGTCTGTATATTAGAACATAAAATGCAATAAAATTAGAATTTTCAATAATTTACAATGTATAAAGTGTTTTTTTTTTTCTTTCACATTTTAACATGCGAGTGTTTGCGGTTATATTTTCTATGGGTTGCGCTTGTTAAAAAAAAATTCGAAACAGGGACTCATTACTTTTTTTGGGGAAAATTACGTGTTCTTTAGCAAACGCTCCCCATAGAAAAAATCGTTAGTGCAGCATCATTGTTCACATAATTGAAATGGGAACAATATTGCTGCACTAATAAAACAAAAAAATATATATTTTTATTTTTTTCTACATTATACATGGTCATGTTTGGTATCATTGGAAAGGCCACGCTATCAAACATTAACCCCTAGCTGTCACGGATCGGGAGATAGGGGGTTTATTGGAACCCCCTATCTCCACCATAGGTGGCAGCAAGGGGTTAATTGCGAAACTGGAGCCATCGCGCGATGACGCCAGTCAGGGGGATATCCCGGAAGCTTGGCCGACATCCAAGATGTCGGCCAGCTCCGGGAGGGGACCGCGATATGGCGCATGTTAGCGCCATATCGCGATCCAGCCCCCTAGGGGTTAAAGACAGACGCCGCTTGGAAGGGCAGGCTGTGCCCTTCCAAGTGGTATTATTATTATTATTCTTTATTTATAAAGCACCAGCATATTCCGCAGCGCTGTACAATAAGCACAGTATAGACAGGGTTACAATACATTGAACAACATTTGACAAACAGTACAGGAGGAGATGAGGGCCCTATTCCCGTAGGAACTCACAATCTGGGAGTGTTGGGGGGTTGGAAACAGGAGGAGAGGACTGTAAGGTGAGAGTGATTGATGGTTGCGTCAGTGAGTTGGGTGGTAGGCTTCCCTAAATAGGAATGTTTTCAGGGAGCGTTTGAAGGAGGAGAAGTTAGGGGAAAGTCTGACAGTACGAGGGAGAGCGTTCCAGAGAGTGGGGGCTGCGCGTGAGAAATCCTGCAGTCTATCATGGGAAGAGGTGATGCGGGGAGAAGCTAGGCGCAGGTCACTGTTTGATCTTAGGGAGCGGGCTGGGGTGTATTTGGTGATTAGTGAGGACAGGTAGTGGGGAGCTGAGTTAGTGAGGGTTTTGTAGGTAAGGATAAGGATTTTGAACTTAATTCTGCAGTGGATGGGGAGCCAGTGAAGGGACTCGCAGAGGGGAGCGGCAGAGACAGAGCGGCGGGTGAGGTGAATTAGCCTGGCAGAGGCGTTCGGGATGGATTGTAGGGGGGAGAGGCGGGACAGAGGGAGGCCAGATAAGAGATTATTGCAATAGTCGAGTCGGGAGATTACCAGGGCGTGTATGAGTTGTTTTGTGGTGACAGCGGTAAGAAATGGCCGAATTCTGGAAATATTACGCAGTTGGTATCGGCAGGAGGAGGAAAGAGACTTGATGTGGGGGATGAAGGAAAGAGCAGAGTCAAGTGTAACTCCAAGACAGCGAACTTGGTTTGATGGGGAGATGGTGATACCCTCCACCGTGATAGAGAAGTCAGGAGGTGGGGAGGCATTGGAGGGAGGAATAAGTAGGAGCTCAGTCTTTGACATGTTGATCTTTAGGTGGTGGGAGGCCATCCAGGAGGAGATGCCAGATAAACAGTCACTGACTTTTGAAAGGACAGGGGGAGAGAGATCAGGGGTAGAGAGGTAGATCTGAGTGTCATCAGCATAGAGGTGGTAATTAAAGCCAAAGCTATTGATGATTTTGCCCAGGGAGGAGGTGTAGATGGAAAAGCGCAGAGGACCAAGGACAGAGCCTTGAGGTACACCAACAGATAGAGGCAATGAAGAGGAGGAGTTACCAGCAAAGGACACACAGAAGGACCTGTTGGATAAATAGGAGTCAACCCAAGCAAGTGCAGTGTCACCGAGACCCAGAGAGTTGAGGGTCTGTAGAAGGAGGGGGTGGTCAACAGTGTCAAAAGCAGCCGAGAGGTCAAGCAGGATGAGAATAGAATAGTGGCCATGTTTTTTAGCAGTTAGGAGGTCGTTGGTGACTTTGGTGAGGGCAGTTTCAGTTGAGTGTAGGGGACGGAAGCCAGATTGCAGGGGGTCAAGTAGGGAATTGGAGGACAGGAAGAGGGAGAGGCGGTTGAAGACTAGTTTTTCTAAGAGCTTTGATGTGAAGGGAAGCAGGGATACAGGGCGGTAGTTGGATGGAGAGTTGGGATCTAGGGATGGTTTCTTTAGTAAAGGGGTAACTAGCGCGTGTTTGAAGGCGGATGGAAAGGAGCCAGTGGAGAGAGATAGGTTGAAGATGTGTGTGAGCGCAGGGGTGAAGGAGGAGGAGAGGGGAGGAATTAGATGTGAGGGAATGGGGTCAAGCGGGCACGTGGGGAGATGTGAGGAGGACAATAAGCAATTGACTTCCTCAAACCTCAAAGTCAAACCTCTCCTCGGGACCCCCAACCAGGCCAGGTTTGCCAGATATCTGAAGCACTGCACAGGTGATATTATTTGCTGCTCAGTGATTGCAGGATTCAGTCTGCATTTCCCCAAGGTGATCTGCAAAATCTGGCCTGGTTGGAGGTCCCAAGGAGACCTGTCTTTACCCGATGGCCCACACGGATATGGCGGGGGGGGGGTGCCTGAAATAGTCAGGCGCAATGACGTCTTTCGTGCCCAAAGGGGTCCCGGAGGCTGGGCTGACATCAAGGATGTCAGCCCGCCCCGGGGGGCCGTTGCGATCCGGAATCCCAGCCGATCGCCGCTGCAAAGGGAGGACGCGCTCAGCGCGTCCTCCGCAGTGAAGTGGCCATGCAGCAGGACACGCTGAACGCGTCCTCCGCATGGAAAGGGTTAATAGAGATCTCTTAAAGGGACTTTAGACTGGGGGAAGATTTGATGGCATCTGGGAGATTATTCCATAATTGCGGTGCTCTGTAGGAAAATGAGATTCGAGCCACTTTCTTTTTGTATTGTGGTATTGCAAGTAAGGTGCAGGTCCTGGATCAGAGGTTATAGGATGAGGGAACTGCTCAGGGAAGCAGCCTATTCAGCTAGGGTGGTAGGGTATGCACCACCTTGTGGAAAATTTGGGTTCCAGGCACTGTAATGAGTAATACAATGGGAAGTCAATCTTCTCTCACCATCTAAATCAGTGTTTCTCAAACCTCTCCTCGAGACCCCCAACCAGGCCAGGTTTACCAGATATCTGAAGCACTGCACAGGTGATATTTGCTGCTCAGTGATTGCAGGATTCAGTCTGCATTTCCCAAAGGTGATCTGCAAAATCTGGCCTGGTTGGAGGTCCCAAGGAGAGGTTTGAGAAACACTGAAAAAGATTAACTAAAACTTGGAAGTTGGAGGCTGGCTACCCTTGCCAAACAAACAGAAACCCAGTACCGCTCCCCCATTATCAGCCAGTGTGCAAGAATCAGACCCCCCCCCCCGACAGGACAGAACCCTATCCCCTTATCTGGTGGCAGCCTTGACATGACCAGCATCATTATATACTAAAGTCATGTATGGCTGAACATTAACACAGAAACTATAGTTTGCTACTGATCCCCGTGTCTATCAACCCTCACCAGCCGTTTGATATCATTACCTTACAAGAAGTGGCCTCAAAGTGGATCAGCAGCAACAAAGTGATCAATATGTGCTGAAGAACAGAGTTGGTTAAAACTGTCGAAAATAGACACTTTTTGAGAAGTGGCGATTTATGCACGCACAACACTAACATATGTGTTATATATACACGCACACAGGAAGTGCTGGCCTGAAATTCCTGTTTTGATTTTGTGCTGGTTTTGTTTCTTTATTAAATAGCTTGAGGTATACAAAGGTTTATGGACTTTCCGTAAGCAATGGATCGCATTTCTAATGGCTGCTGAACTAAACAGAAAAACTAAATTAATTATTTAAAATGAATAAAAACTATATATTCTGACATCTGGGAGGAAACAAGAATCTAATGTATTCTACTGCTGCAAGATAGTAACAAATAAATTTAAATAACCAATCTGTCTGCGCGTAGCAGTATTACACCATTATTATCATCAACAGCAGTAGGTTATGTGGGAGAGGCTGAACCCGATGGACGCATGTCTTTTTTCAGCCTATATAACTATGTACTACCACATACCTAGTCCTAGAATAACAGATGTAAAGGGCTGAGAGTGTATGGTGCTGCAAAGAGCACGTATCGAGACGCCAGCGCCGCAACACAACTTCCTCTGCAGGCACTTTGTTTAGTCATGCAGCGGCGTAAAAGCTTCAAAAAGGAAATTGCTTTCAGCTAAATTCGATCACAAGCCTTTTGGAGAAGCACAGAAGAAATCCTCACTTTGATGGATCTTCGAGCCTTAAAAGGTCCTTTAACTAGGAGGTCTGTGCAGCATACGGCAGCATTTGTTGTATAGAGGAGATATGCTATCTGTAAAATGAAACCCTACGAATTCAGAATCACCAGCTCTTCCCTGTTTGAGAAGGGCAGATAGTGGGCACAGCATGCAGTCGCTCTGCCACCCTGTGGTCAACATGTCATCCTGTACAGGCATAGCAGGTGGACTTCAATCAGAGCCCAAATTCCTATGCAGCCCTCTCTAGAAAAAACCTACAGTGACATTAAGGCTAGGGTCAGACTAACGCATTTTTCACGTTGTCCGTGAAAATGTGCGTTCGAAGAATGGACGTATTTTTTCACGGAATACGCAATAGCGGTCATACTATGCGCAGTTTCATCCGTGATTTTGTACGGATCATCAATAAAACACTTCTTGCATCTGGACGTTATGTTGGCCGGACATTAGCAGCGTCTGATGTCTCCTAATCACACACACACGCCTCTAGCGGGCGCAGCGCACTCTGTACGTCAGTACTAGTGGTTTAACGTTCTCGAAAAAATGCGTTCATTTTCCACTTGCGTTGCGCAGCCGGACTTTTGTGCGACCGTACATCGTATATTGGCCGTCATTGCCCGGCATCTGCTGCTAGTGCGGCCGTGATTAAGTGCGCCAGAACGCGCGTTCGCACTGCCTCAGTCTGACCCTAGCCTTAATGGAAGAATGTTCTTTTTATTTCCATTGAATACATCATGTTATGATAAATACATAGAAATCAAACAAACCAAAACAGAAATACACCACAAAGCTGCCCCACCCAAGAAATAAATAGGAAGGAACCCCTCCAAAAAAAAAAAAAAAAATCCTCAAAAAAGGAACGAAAATATTTTAATTTAGGAAAAACAAACCCCTTTCTACAAAGATTAACAAGGAGCTTTGAAGCAGCGGCACAAGTGTCTCTAACGAAAAAACAGAAAAAGAAATAGAAGTGATTATTGTTGGGAGCTTGCGGTCCCTTGCATGGTAACTTTATTTCAGCATGAATGAGCGGCTAAAATAGAAGACCTCATATAGTCCATTAAAATCTATGTGATATCACACAGTGTGGGAGGAATTATACCTCTTTATAAACTGGATTACAGAAGTGTAGGACCAAATCCATGAGAATTTTGATTAGGTTTACCTTGATGCGACCCATTCAGAATACTGAGCACTTACAGTGGCAGATATAAGTATATTATTATATCATTTATTGTAGCGACTAGATGGAGTAGAGGTAACAGCACTGCTCTAGAACCGAGGAGGAGACAGGTTCAAATTCCGGCCAGAGCACCTCTCCAGTAAGTCTCCTTGGGCAAGACACCCATTGGTACATACTTGCCTAACACAGTATCGGTCGTGGAGTCCAGTGGTAACGTCTCGTCTCGTCTCTACTCTACTCTTCGACCATGGAGAAGCAAGTAAAAAATCCCATTCAGCACATCCCTAAATACAACTGTGGAGAAGTCTCGACTTTACGAGAAGCCGGTTCAACCCAACCACCAGGTCACTGATCTACAATCATGGAAAGACGCCCCAATCCCACTCAAAAGACACCACTAGTGAGTGTCCTAGGGCAAGACATCCAACGATATGGATGCACCTACCGCACAAAATACTTGTACATCTCATAGATTGTACGTTTCCTTGGGAACAGGATCCCCCTGAATGAGGCCATATCATCCATGTGTGTTATTCTAATGCATCAACTCCCTCCTTGTACATGGATCTTGTAAAGCGCCATGTAAATTGTGGTGATCTATAAAAGGATAATAAATGGCACCAAAAGTTTTCGCAACGCTTTATAATAACCAAATGGGAATGAGACAAAATTACAAACAAATATAGGATTCTTTATAGGAATCAGAAACAAGAGGTGCAGTGAGCCCTGCTCTGTGAACTTCCAATTGCTGGATAGTTTTTGGGTTGCAGTTATTCTATAAATACAGGAGCTATCTTACACATTTTAGGCTAGGGTCAGACGAACGCATTTTCGCGTTGTCTGTGAAAAAGTGCGTTCGAACGAATGGACGCATTTTTTCACGGAGTACGCGATAGCGGTCATACGATGCGCATTTGCATCCGTGATTTTGTACGGATCATCAATAAAACACTTTGTGCATCTGGACGTTATGTTGGCCGGACATTAGCAGTGTCTGACATCTCCAATTCACGCACACACGCCTCTAGCGGACGCAGCGCACTCTGTACAACCGTACTAGAGGTTTTACGTTCGACAAAACGCGTTCGTTTTCCACTTGCGTTGCGCAGCCGGACTTTTGTGCGACCGTACTTCGTATATTGGCCGTCATTGCCTGGCACTTGCTGCTACTACGGCCGTGATTAAGTGCACCTGCACGCGCGTTCGCACTGCGCTCGTCTGACCCTAGCCTTAGGGCTTATCTTCCATTCTCTCAATACTGTGCTTCAACAGCATGGTCCCCGAGATACCTACAAATCCAGTTTTGATTGGAAAAAGGAAAATCTCAGATATATGGATTAACTAAAGTTACATTAGTGAGCTACCTTGCAGTTAATCGGAACCCCAATGAAACCAGAAATACGCCACTTCTATCTATCCATGTATATGAATTAAAGAATATATCACTGATGACAGATGACATGACGATGAAATGCCATGCTTACATTTTAGCAAATGAAAAGATGCTCAGCACTAGTAGCTGCCATAGGTGTGCACAGAAGGATGTAGTTTCTTGGAGAATCGTTCCCGTTTTCAACCTTTTAGGTCCATTCTACAATTTCTAGGTTTTTCGTCTTCGGTTTAGGATAAAGAAAAAGACCTGTAACAGTTTGTGATTATTTACAGCTTTCTAAGTTATCAAATGGGGCTTTGCACGCCTATGGCAGTCGCTTTAAATATTAACCGATCCACAAAAGGAAGGACCCATAAGACACAATTTCACAATTCTTAGAACTGTTGCTGTATTTGTCTGTCATGCCTCCGCAACACTTTGCGAATGTAGATGGAGGAGACGTGTGGATTTCCGGTTGAGATGCACAGAATCAAGAATAAACCTAACGCTGCGGGAACCACAACCACCAGTTCCTCTCCTGTGTAATAACCGAGGAGGTCTTGGCTGTAGAGGGAAACAAGCTGATTATTTGGAGAAGGCAAAAGAACGCACAACAAATACAGAGACAAACAACCTGTGCAGAGTGCAGCAATTTCTGAAACGGAATCATGATTTAAATTTGCAGGCGCGATGATGAATGTAAAGATTTTCTCGCAGAGGCTCAGTTCACTTCAGCTCGGTTTCTGCACAATTTTAGAGTAAAACCACAGGACCTTCCGGTATAATACAGAGCCGTCTGTGTGTGGTGACAACAAGAGACCTGCCAGGGCCCAAGTGTTCACACAAAGCAAGCCTTACATTCAGCCTCTTGTTTGTTATTTTGGAGTAAAATGTTGAAATAGTGACAGAACATTGAGAAAACGTGAGGATGTGCTTTCTCAAGGTCATGCTCGTCAGAAACATTGTATTTCTTAGAACACACTAACATTGCATTGGGTAAAAGGAACAAACAAGACGTGTGAAAAGGAGGAATGGAAGACCGTTAAGCATTTTTGAAGCATACTAGATGATGGATGTCTGGTACTTGTCAGCTACGCTCCGAGGGGAAACCTGAGGATGTCTTCTGCAGTGAAAGGGAGAACAAACTGATGTAGTCCACAGAAGCAGTCCTGCAGGAGGTGAATGACAACTTACAGGGTGTAGGGGAGACCCCTGCTATGTAGGACTATTATAAATGGAAGCCTCCTGGGACAGCCAAGAGGAAGGATCTTCATACAAATGGGCAATTTAAGTCAACTACACGATCATGATAGCTAGAGTGTCACTTTAGATCAGGGATCTCCAACTCTGGCCCACAGATGCTGATTGCCTACAATTCCCAGAATTCGTTAAATGCAGTAGATGGCCAGAGAATCATGGGAGTTGTAGTTAAACATTTGGTGTGCTGGATTTTGAGATCCCTGCTTTCAATGGTTATGTTGCCATGAGTAGAACATAGCAGTTGTGACCGTTTCTCGATATTGCTCGCCTCTGGACAATCTCTTGAAGGCTGGGTTCACCGAACTCAAAAATTGTGTGTTAGCTACTCCTTAAAATTACACTAGTCCTAACTGGATGAAATAGTCGACGGGAGCCTCTCCATGTAGAGGCATCTTATTGGCTGCATGCACGCCAGTCGTGGTGACGAACAGTTGGCTGGTGAGCTGCTGATGAGTATTAAACTGTAGGGAAAAACGGCTATGGAGGGGAAGGTGGTGGCCAAGAAAGCATGGAAGTCAATAGTGGTGGTTAATAGCTAACTTCTTTTGCGCCCTCTATTTTTAAATCTATGTTCTCTTAATCTTGCTGCTTGTTTTGCCCATAATGTGTTTGTACGCAATACAGAAGACTGAATGGGTTAAGTCAAGTGCAATACACAAAGCAAAGTAAACAAAGAGGGCAGTAATCAAACAGATGCAACACAAGGAATTTCTAAGCAGTAGGAGCCAAGATGTGGAACAGGTAAGGCAAGAGCCGATAATAAACATAACTAGTTTGGCCACATTCTGTATATGCAGGCCTATTATAATTTTTTTCTCTGCAAGTAAATAAGCTATAATAATATAGCAAAGAAGAGCCTGGAGAGGGGGTAAGTAATAGTGAAGGGATGTCGTCGCACGCTATGGTAGCGCTGAGCTGTTCATCACATCTGATCCAGCCGGCACAGGAAGGCTCTTGTGTTGGTATCAATTTGTAGAAAAACCCCTACAAGTACAGATAACAGACACAATACACAATGCTCCATGTTTGTTTCAGAGTGATGTGACAAAGTTGTCTATAACCTAATGGCATAGTGGACCTATTCAGAGGCGGCCATAATCTTTTCACCCCTTGTGATAACAAGCTAGTTAACGGAAACTTGGGGAAACCTCGCTGTGCGCCAGGACCAATGTGCTCCTCCGTGTGGAAACTAAAGCCGAAACCAAACCAGAGATAATCCGCATTGTGCATTGATGTCCATACAAACCTGTTTCGTTATCATCTGAGAAAAGGAGTTCCTACCCAAATGTCTCACCGTAAGCCGATAACCAAGAGGCAACCAGGTGAAAAGTAACAAGTTTCTTTTAGAATACGTATTTACAAACTGCTTTCATAAAGAACACGTAGGGTGTACCTGACAGCAATATGTCCATATGGCAGATTTGGACTTTCAAATTTTGGTAGATCAATTATGAAGGTCACGTCTTACAGGGATATTCTCGCAGTTTTAAATCTATTTTCCAATGGCTTGACAAATTTATGTCAAAAATTGAAGAGACAGTTAATTCCAGAAATTACAAAAGGGTTTGTCGGCTTTTTGTGTTTCTAGCTGGAAAGGGAAAAACCCTTTAAGGCTAAGGTCAGACGAAAGCATTTTTAACGTGCGTTTAGCCGCACGAAATCACGGCCGTGCTAGCAGCAAAAGACGTCCAATGCCGGGGAACATACGACGAACGGCCGCACGAAAGTTCGTCCGGGCAACGCAAGTGGCAAACGAACGCATTTTTTCGAGAACGTCAAACCGCTACTACTGACGTACAGAGTGCGCTGCGGCCGCATAGCGGCGTGTTTGCGTGATTGGGAGACGTCAGACGCTGCACACGTCCGGCCAACATAACGTCCAGACGCAGAAAGGGTTTATTGATGATCCGTACGAAATCACGGACGAAAATGCGCATCGTATGACCGCTATCGAGTATTCCGTGAAAAAAATACGTCCATTCGTTCGAACGCACTTTTTCACGGACAACGTGAAAAATGCGTTTGTCTGACCCTAGCCTTAAACAACACTAAAATGAATAAATGTGAACATGGCACCTGGCCTGGGAGGGGGTCACATTAGCATGTCCTTAATGGTTGGTCATATCTATGGGTGTGTGCTTTTACAATTAAAATTAATGAATTTACCATTGTAAGGGTTAACAAATTTGATTTTAAATGATTCTATATGGCGCCGTAATGTTCTTGATTCTTTCTCTTGAGAAGCACACTGGCTATTCAGTAACAAGATGAAAAGAATTCTGTAGCAGTCTGGTTGATTTATGCAATAAGTGGTTATAAAAATAGTGTATCTGTGCACGCTTGAGAGGGTGTATGTGTGTGCGCATGGTGTAGGTTTTAACCTTTGAGGGAATTTTCAATGCTTCTATTTTTGTTGATTATAGTCATGTCAGCCACCAAGAAAAAAAAATGATAAGACTAACATTTGGTATTCTGGAACGAAGAGACACACACAGACACACCCTAGTGGTGCAGCGCACAGCAAAACAGCACCCGCTCCCTCGCAGCTGGTGCTAGGATTGGCTGCTGAGGAAGTGGGAGGGTCCTGTATCAGATCAAGACTCTTAACCCTTTCACTGTTGAGGACGTGTGGGGAACGTCCTCATTGACTCCTAAGGAAAGATGGGGTGGATAGGGGGTTTACTTTGAACCCCAATATCTCCCAGCTGTTGGCAGCTAATGGGGTCATGTTTGGTATCATTAGAAAGCAAACATGACCATGTTCAATGTAAAGAAAAAAATATATAGAAAAAGTGTTTTTTTTAGGATGTGAAATGGCTCAGCAGTTAAGGGGTTAAAAGATTTGATCGAGGTTACAAAAAAGCTGCCCAAGACTTCCCTACTGAGAACATCGACTACCCACAGAAGGAAATCTTAATGGTGAAGTTGCCGCAAACAATGTTGACCGACAGAACCATTATTTTTCTGTAAAATGTGGCCATTTACTACTAAGGCTCGGGTCAGACGAGCGCAGTGTTCACGTCCGTGTTGCTGCGCATTTTAACGTCCGTGGTAGCATACAATTATGATCCATAGAGACCCACACACAAAGTGCGGACGCACAACGGACACGGCAAACAGACGCAGCTAACAGACGCAAGTTAGGCAAGGACGTAAAACCGCTAGAATGGACGTGCCGAGTGCGCCACGTCCGCATAGCTTTGTGTGTGAGTGACGGAACGTAGTCAGACGTCCAACATTTTTGACAGACAAAATGTTTTTTCATATTAATTTTATTTCCCCATCTACATCAGTCAAAATAAACGTCAGTCACAAAAACGGACCGTGTGGCCATAAGCTTATCAGTCAGAAAGAAAGTCCGTTGTGCACGGACGCACAGAATGCGTTCGTATGACCCTAGCCTGGTTCATCAATTGTTGCACCAAAAGATTAACATACTTCGGTGATTTTAAAGTGGCGATCTCCACTGGAGATTAATAGAAGCAATGGTAAAACCAACACCAGACAATTGTGACGTAAACACAGGCGGAAAGACTGATGGAATAAAACTAAACCTCACCAAAAAACGATTGTCAAAATGGGAAGAAACCCCATAGAAAACTATGCCGAGAGCAAACTCTAGTCAACTTGGCAGAAACTTCAGCGCAAAGAACGGTAGCAGTGGCGAATACACAGTATTTACCCAGTACTTTATCTGCCATAACTCCACTATGTTAAAGCACAGTGGTTGGATAATAACCCCTATAGCAATATTAAGATACTTTCCTGGCCCATATGTTGAACTTTTAAAAATTGGGATTCATGTATTTAAATGGTTCCATTGTATTCATGGATGAAAGATGACACCACTACACTTTCAATGGCTCACATGGCATAGTGCTCCAAGCTGTCTAGGTCATCAAATCATGAATCGACAGGTCATAAATTTAGGATCTCATTGACCAGCAAGACTGATAAACAAAGCCTGATGTTTCCAAGGCCTCCCTCCCAATAGCATTCAGAGCGTCTCAAAAACGATAAATGTGCTGCCTGTTTAGGGCTGTGACCCAAAGGCTACCAGGTTTCCCCACCCTTCTTTACAATCTCATTAACATTGATATGAAGGAAGGGAGCCAAAGACTCCATTGATTTACAGGTGAAAATAAAGCTGTGCTTCTAATTAGCCCAACAGAACAGTGAAATGAATACATCAGAATGAGACAAAAAAAAAACAACACTTTATTTTCCCCTTTCTCACCCATTGGCATGGCTCATGCTCTATAATGTAGAACACAACCATAACACTCTGAAAACCAAAGTGGGAACACTTGAACAAAAAAGGGGTATAGCTAGTATATAATATACATATATTGTAATGATTATCAAGAGGGATAAAGAAAAGAGGATCCCTAGGAGCCAGAGTTTTCAGAGCCAAGCAAAGTCTTGTGTATAGAGGTGTTAAATATTTAGTCATAATTCCAGGCGCCTGTGTCTATCTAATCTTTGGATTTGTCAAGCCATTGTCTAGAAATCAATGGTCCGGCAGCTGGCTTTTCAAAGGTTGTAGTTTCTGCCGTGTCTCGTGACAGACTTTCTAGAAACTGCAGAAAACCTCAAAAAGGTAGAAAAACAAAAAAACAAAAAAAAAACAACAGTGCAAGCTCAGAACATGCAATTCATATCACTGCAAATGCACATACAGGGTTATTCAAAGAGAATCGAAAAGTCACCGCACGTTCGATTTGGCGACCCCATCTCAGCGACCCTGCGGTGTATTCAGCAAGCACCACAGGGCCGTCGTAGTGCGGGAAAAGTCGCCGAAAACCTGCCGAACACTCACCGCAAAACCCGGCGAAGGCTCACCGAAACCTGCAAAAACATCTGGATTAACCCCGCCGAACACGCCGGAGAAACCCGAGCAGCCGATCACAGTGCAGAGCAGCTGCCGTAAAAACCCAACACCGCAGACGAATGGAATGGGGGAAAAAAAAAAAACACTACGCTTGAATGTTTGAAAGTGAAACGCTGTTTGCAAAGAAACTACAGAACGAAAAATGTCTGAAATTTACATATAAGATCCAATGAATGATAATAAAAAGGGCTGTTACAGAAAAGAAAAAAACGATTTTTTTAAAAAAAAAAAGGGAAATTTTTTTTTAAAAAAATCCCCAAAAAAATGCCTAAAAGATCTAAAAATAAAGAAACTTTTTACTGCAGAATATTATAATAAACGGTTTATTAGGTAATGAATTAAAACGGGAATATTTTTAACATTGAAGCCTATGGGATTCTCCTTAATAAACCTGTCGAATGAAACCACTGTATGGCAGGGCATTTCGGCAACCTTTTTCAGCTGTTTTGGCTTCTCTGAATAGACGAAGCATTGCTTCTCTGTGGGGATTCACTGCCCTCGAACAGGCACCGTATGTGCAGGCAATTCGCCAGGATTTGGCAAACTGCCTGCTCTCTGAATAGCCGAATGGCCAGGAAAGGTAACCGTACCCTGAATTTCAGCGTTCGGTTACTTTTCGGCACAATTCGGATCTCTTTGAATAACCCTGTTAGTCTACGCAACAAAATATTATTCGATACCTCAGATCCCTTTAGTATTGTGTCGCACATCGCACCGGGCTCTGAAGATTTAAGCATCACATCCACAAGCCTCCAGAACAATACATAGAATATCTCTGCAATAAACAAACGATCTCTTCTAGATTGTGAGTTCCTAAGGAATAGGACCCTTCGCTTCCTCCTGTACTGGTTTGTCAAAATGTTGTTCAGTCTTAATGTGTGGTAATCCTGTCTATATTGTGCCCTTTGTTCAGCACTACGGAATATGTTGGTGCTAAATAAATAAAATAATAAATCTTGGTTTTTATAAAAATTGGACAAACTGAAAAGGCTCATCTTTCCAAGTAGCAATATTTACGGTTTAGATGGAATTCTATAGATGGGAAATAAAGCTGCATCCTTCCAATGTAGCGCCATCGCATGTAGGCTCCGCCCCTAGCGCTGACAGGAGCTGATAAGCAGAAATGTTGTCAATTACACCATAAAAGGATTGTTCCGTAAGCGACAAACTTCTCCCCAAATGCAATGAACTTTGAATTCCACCGTACGGTGCAATTTTGTAGCAGTTGGTCTATTCCGAAAGCTGTCAATTTGTCAAAATACTGGCGAATTGACAGCGAACTACAGCGCAGTTCTACGCAGTTCGATCTTTGGGGGCAGCAAAATTGTCCTAGAGAAATAATGGTTAAAGTTTAAACTATTCAGAGAATGCTGAACTGCACCGACACAACAGTGAAATGCCCTGATTTTTAGTGATTTCTTTCGACAGGTTTAAACAGACGAATCCCAAAAGGATTCAATATAAAACATTAAAGTTTTTAATCCAACAGTTTTTTATTTTCAGCTAACAGTCTTTATATTTTGGAACAGTTTCATTTTTTTTTATATATTTTTTTTTTTTAGGGCTTCTTTCACTATTTCCACACATTTTCATGCATTTTTATTGGTTTAAACACCTATTAAAGAATAGCAGATTTCCAATTTTTCCCCCCGGCAGCTCGGCAGGCTGATCGGCGTTGGCACACGGAGACCCTGCGGTGAATAGTGAATTTACTGCAGGGTCGGCGAACTGGAATCGCCAAACCGCACTGAAGTGCGCCGAATGAGATAGCACTGAAATCCCGGTGCTTTCTGAATAACAACTTTAGTCACAGGGAGGGATGATTACTTTTGTGATAGATCAGGAAACCTCTAGATTTCTAACCTCTGCCTTGTCTGTTTTTGCATCAAGTGGACTACTTGGCGAGGGATAATAGCGACACTTTAAAAATAAGGGTTCTTCAAAAGCCCTAAAAGATAATAGGTTTCTTCAATAAAACGATATTTTGAAATGAGATATATATATTTAATTATCATACATTGTATATTATAGCAGCACCTGACTAGTGACATCACTGCCACCAAATGGTTAATGCTATAGTTTCTATAGAGCGGCCCAAAGGCAGAGTCAAACTGCCCAGATGACAGGACGCATCCCCCACCTTTGATTACATTTAATTAAAGGTACCGGTAAATGCAGCAAATATTTTCCTTAACCCAGCAGATTAGTCACTTGATATCCTGCCCTTAATCGCCTCTTCGGCACCGATTCTGCATTGAAATTCATAGATTAGCTCCCTCCCCCGCGAGGAGAAAGGAGACCATCACAATGCATCTTTTCATCATTCCATTTCGATATTATGTATGCCGCATTCCTCCAACTTTTCCATTTATTAAGTCGGCAGATTCCGATCCCGTCCAACCTAGATGTGCTCGCTCATGCATTTTAATCTCCGGCATAAATTAGCACTTGTGCAGCCATTTTCCTGAAAATGTTAGAAATCAAAGCTCGTACAGTATGGGGAAAGGGTCATGAGTGCCTGGGCCCTGTCAGACATCCAACAGAGTCTGATGGGGTCCACTGAGCTGCCAAATGCGCAACTGGCAGGAAAAGGGGAAGATTTATTAGTGGTACCAGTATCATCTGCCACGTGTTTCGAGGCTTGGTGGCACTTAAACAGCGCTGGGCAGGAGTTAGAAAAGACTTTCAGACTGCTCGGTGCATGTGAAAAATAAATTACAGGACACACACGCACAAAAAAAACCCACGAGACTTTTTACTGCAGATTAAACAAATAAATGTTATAATAGATATTTAAGCCTATGAGATTTGCCTGATTAAACTTGCCAAATGAAACCACTGAAAAACAGGGCACTTTGACAACTTCTCTCCTGTTCGGTATTCTGTGAATAAATTAAACATTGCTTCTCTATAGGGATTTCACTGCCGCCGAACAGCACTGTATTTTGCTGGCAATTCGCCAAAATTTGACAAACTGCCTGCTCTGAATAGCCTAATGGCCACGAAAATGCACCGTACGGGGAAATTCACTGTTCGGTGCAAGTTCGGATCTCTGAATAACCCCTTATGATTTGGAGTCCGTTGGTCAGCACAGTGTGGAGGGTTCACGGTAGGGATGCACCGATACCACTTTTTTAAGACCGAGTACGAGTACCGATACTTTTTAAAAGTACTCACCGATACAGAGTACCGATACTTTTATTTAATGTCATGTGACGCTTTCCAATAGGAACAGACCTCATAAAAATTTATATGGGTTTGCCCCCAGCTCACATGGGTTTGCCCCCAGGTCTCATGGATTTGCCCCCAGCTCTCATGGATTTGCCCCCAGCTCTCATGGATTTGCCCCCAGCTCTCATGGATTTGCCCCCAGGTCTCATGGATTTGCCCCCAGGTCTCATGGATTGCCCCCAGGTCTCATGGATTTGCCCCCAGCTCTCATGGATTTGCCCCCAGCTCTCATGGATTTGCCCCCAGGTCTCATGGATTTGCCCCCAGGTCTCATGGATTTGCCCCCAGGTCTCATGGATTTGCTCCCAGGTCTCATGGATTTGCCCCCAGCTCTCATGGATTTGCCCCCAGGTCTCATGGATTTGCTCCCAGGTCTCATGGATTGGCTCCCAGGTCTCATGGATTTGCCCCCAGGTCTCATGGATTTGCCCCCAGGTCTCATGGATTTGCCCCCAGGTCTCATGGATTTGCCCCCAGGTCTCATGTATTTGCCCCCAGGTCTCATGTATTTGCCCCCAGGTCTCATGTATTTGCCCCCAGGTCTCATGTATTTGCCCCCAGGTCTCATGTATTTGCCCCCAGCTCTCATGGATTGGCCCCCAGGTCTCATGGATTGGCCCCCAGGTCTCATGGATTGGCCCCCAGGTCTCATGGATTGGCCCCCAGGTCTCATGGATTTGCCCCCAGGTCTCATGGATTTGCCCCCAGGTCTGTCATCTGTGACGCTGCCTCCAGCCGAGAGGCCGCGTCACAGGAGCGCCCGGCGGCCACGTGACCGCATCACTGCCCAGAGACCAGAACTTCAGGAAGGGTGAGTATTTGGCGCGCCGAAGGGGAACGCTGGCCGCGTGCTTCTCATGCACGCGGCCAGTTTCCCCAGCCCCGCGGATACCGGCAAGCCGGCCCAGCGCCGGCTTCCGGTATCGGCGGGATGTATCGGGCCGTTTGCACGAGTAACAAGTACTCGTGCAAACGGCAATATCGGCCCCGATACCGATACTAGTATCGGTATCAGTGCATCCCTAGTTCACGGTGTTCCTTGAAGGCCTTTCCATCAGAACATTTGCCGTCTGCTTAGCAGATACAAGACGTCCAGTGACAAAATCCAATGTCATGTTAGAAACATCAGTTCCTGGTTTGAAGCGCAGAGGTTGAATGATGTACACTTGTTACATTTTCCAGGTCCCTGCTGATACACTCTCAGCGATCGACACATTGGTTGAGCCACACGGATTTCCTACGATCTCAGTGAAATTCTCTCCACAATGAGATCAAAGACCTATGCATGGTTCCCAATCTGTGTGTGTGTATGAATGAATTTAAAAAAAAAAGGTTAAAGGGCTGTATTTGGGCTCTGCACAACTGCTGAGAGCAGATTAAGTTGGAGGAACCGTTTACAGAGCAGACAGCACTTGGAATAAAACTACTGAACCATCCGGTTACAATAAAGGATAATGGGATAATTGTATTTATGGGCAGTTTAACTTTTTGTACCTGCCATCAAAAGAGGGGGGGGGGGACTCTTAACTTCTTCAAAGAGCCTGTCTGTTGGTGAAGACTATAGCCTTAAAAGAAAGAGGACACAATTAGAAGTGTGGATAAGCCCGAGGGCTTTAATATAGGGTTAGCCTGTAGAGGCAGAAAGAACGAAGGGAGGAGCATATTAACCCCTTAATGACCAAGGGTCTTAAAAGTCAGTGCAATTATGACGTAACAGTTCCATCATTGGTCCTTAAGGGGTTAAAGGAAAAAACACCACACAAAACATAGGAAAATTAATCCACCTTCGTCCCGTTTACGGAATGGTCAGTGCATTAACGTCTTTTGTATGCAGCATGAATGGCTAGGTACAATGGCTGCTCCATTATAGTGACGTTCAAATCAACTTTTTCATATGGTTTACTACTCTTAAGTGAGCAGTAAAATGAGACTTCATAAACATCAGGCTCCCTAAAATCAAGGGATGATGAGCAGACACTTCAAGTCACCAACAAATCTGGTTGCCAATGTGTTTTGGCAAGGAGCATTTTGTACATCAGGACCATTGCTCGAGCAGAGCCCTGGTCCCTATTCCACTTAAGGGTCCCGCTTGTTAATGCTAGAGATACCCCTATTATTCCAGATGAGCTGTAACCCCCATTATTTAAATCAACAGCACTCTGCCAGTGATAACAGGGGACACACAGGGCTCACAGCATGACCAGGACGCTGTATTGTAGAGAGCACTTACACTCATGTGTGGCGCTTCGCGGAGATTACTGCAGCCCCGGTGGCCCTTTTACATGGTGGGGGTGTGTGACCTGAGGGTCATTCTAGTGGCATGACAGCAGAGGAAAGCATTTCTTTGATAAGGCTCTGAAGCATGGCCGAGAACAACTGAATATGTGACTACAATGTGACTGGGATTGTAGTTTCCCCGATCCAAAGCCGTGGGTCACTTTAATGCAAATCAAAACGTGCAGTGAGTGACAAGCAATTGTTTTATGAAGGAATACAAAATTCTACCAAAGCCATTTAAGGCACTGCTGGCATGCAGGTTTGTAAAGTCCCAATTTAAGTCATAATTTATATTCAGAAAGAATTCAGACTAGGGCTGAAACAACTAAAATCGATTAAATCGATGACTAAATTAGTAGTCAACCATTTCCATTATCGATTAATTGGTGTCGATTAATCGTCCTGTGTACAGCACACACTGTTTAGAGTCAGACGGAGTTGAACGTAAAGAACCTCAGCTTCGGAGCTGATTGGAGGTATGATTTAGTTCTAGGGTTATGTCAAACACAACCAGTTTGTTTTGATTCCACTTACAACAGTAGCAGAACTATAACACAAACAATAGAATACTGTCACTGGGTGAAGGAGCTGTATGCCTGTGTTTAATCCTTACTTGAAGCTGGAGTCCTGTGCCACCACCCCACCTCCCTGCCACACCCTCTTTGGTCTGGTCCCTTTGCCTAAACTCACTCCCGCACTCAGATCTGGTCATTTGTCCATACCCACTCTCTCTCACACTCAGTTCGAGTCACTTGAGCAAAGTCACTCCCACCTCCAGTCCCTCCTCCCACTCAGTTTGTTCACAAAATTATTTAAAAAAGGCACACTCTACGCACCCTGACCACTTTAGCTTATTAAACCCATTTCATGCTGACATCTATGACCAAGTGCTTGTAGCTGCATTTGACAAAGCAACCATGGGCTTAAGCTGCGCATGCAGCATCAACCCATCCCTCTGACCAAGCACCTGCATCCGTTGTGTGTGTGAAAAGTATGCATGCAAGATACGCAATTTGCATATGTACGTACGAAAGTTATGTACACTACGCAAATGGCTTATGAAAAAAGGAGAGGGTTGTGGTTATTTTTTTTTACAAAATTCCTTTTAAGTAAACAATTTTTTTTAATCCGATGAAATCAAAATAAAAAAACCAAAACAAAAAAAAAAGTTAACTAATTGATTATGAGATTAATCGTTAGTTGCAGCCCTAATTCAGACACTTTCATTTCATCAGATTGGAGGCGGAAATGTTGTAGTTCCGAGTGGCCGCAACTGACTAGCATAGCGAATCATGCTGCGGTGATGTTTATGCATACATAAGCATGTTGATTTTCTGACCGTTTAATGCAGGGATCTCAAACCCTGGGTTTCCAGATGGTTATTGCCTACAATTCCCAGAATTCTATGAATGCAGTAAGTGGCTAGAGAATCGTGGGATTTGTAGCTCAGAAACAGCAGGGGGCCAGAGCTTGCTATCCCTGGTTTAACCCCTTGCCACCACAGAAAGTGCAATGCCGTCCTCGTGGCGGAAGGGCTTTGAACATGCAGGGCGTACATGTATGCCTCGCTGTCTTCAATGGGCTGCCTCGGCCCCTCCCCGCAGCACGCGGTTCGCTGCAGAGAGACAGCCTGAACTCAGGCCACCCTCCCCCCCCTGCAGCCAATGACATGCGTCATCTGTGGGGTGGGCCGAGAGGCTGCTGGAGGCAGCGTCACAGAAGCGCTGGCGGCCACGTGATCGCGATACAGCAGCACGACCGGACCTTCGGAAGCAGGTGGGTATTGCAGCCGCCGGTGGGGAACGCTGGCCGTGTGCTTTTCATGCACACAGCCAGCTTCCCCAGCGTTCGATGGAGGCATATCCATGAGAGCTGGGTGTGTGGGGTGGGTGTGTGTATATAATCTCGGGGGGCGATATAAAACTGCCCCCCGCTCACATGTATATATGAGGTCTGTTCTTATTGGAAAGCGGTCACATGACAAAAGTATCGGTACTCGGTATCGGTGAGTACTTTGTAAAAAGTATCGGTACTCGTACGTAAAAAAAAGTGGTATCCGTGCATCCATAATATCCATCTTTCATAGATGGTTCTACATGGACAATTCCACCTCTCCCGTGGCCTTACAGATCCAAGGAGGACTCCGATTGAAACTTTTCAATTAGAAATTACCTTCTAAGGCCAGTGTCAGACGTGCGCACTAGGCGCGCCGTATGGACGTGTCTTCCGGCGTCCATTGCAGCATCACAATGCTGCGACGGGGCTGGCCACATGTTGCGTGCGCACAAGCTAGGATGCACGTTGACGGGGCTGCAAAGCACGATCCTCCATAAGGATCGAGCATTGCCACGCTGAGCACATTAACCGCGCTCAGCGAGGTGGCCAGACGGGTGTCGAGTGGCAGAAACATCCACTCACACGGACGTTCCTTCCGCTCTTGAAAATGCTCGTCCCTGACCCCGGCCTAAAGCATTCCCAATGATAAGGATAAGTAGGGTTTAACAAGCTGAACCAATAGTAGCCTTGCTACTACAGAATATTCTAAGCTGACCTACAGAAGAGATGAAGTTTCCTACAAAAAGAAGCAGATCCACGCTCCAGATCATACATTCCAGACTCTGGAAACCACAAACGACAATCTGGTAAGGAGAGGAAATCGTGTGCGGACATGCAGAGCTGCACTATTTCTGTTGGGAATACAGCTAAATAAAGATAAGTGGGTTGGAAAATACAGGGTACATCTGGGTGAGAGACCATCTTCAAACCATGTGCAGGACAGCTATAAACAAAATAAGGATTACGTTCAATAAATCTGACTACTTATGTGGCAGCTTCACATGTATCTACAGTTCCCATACTCGGTATAGGGGACGCCCCAGTGCCACTCGTCATAAATGGAAGGACGCACAGAACAAATTGTTCAAGGACTTCAGGAAGGAGCTACTGGTAACCCCGCTGTCGGCATGGCTTTGCTTGCAAACTCAAGTGTCTGCCACTACCATAGCAGAAGAAACATAGCTGCTCTGGCATTAGGGAGTCATTTCTAGCGGCACAGGCAGCGTCACATTTCATCATTTGCATTTAGATTTACACTTCTTTTGTTAAAATGGTACTCTAGGCATGGCAACCAATGTATATTAGTGTTCACACGTCCCTGAGCCCTTTTCTCCACTCCAGGGGGTAAAGAAAAGAAAAAAACTAGCAGATTCAGTCCTCCAAGTGCAGGGGCTTTGCTCCACCCAGAAGCTGTGATCAGTGAGACTGAGCTTTAGGCATCAGGAGCTTCTGGCCATTGTATTGGCTAGACTCTTGCTACAGAGTAGAGACGCCCACGCGGTCACATGACACTCTACGACTTGCAGGAAGCCAGCAGCATGTCACTTCCGGAGGATTAGAGCACCAGTGCTGCCCTGGCAAGAAGTCACGTTTCACAGATTATGTTAAAATGGGAGGTGGGTAAGGGAGAGGTTAATGTGTAACACCAGTTTAGGCTGGTGTCAGACGAGCGCAGTGTGAACGTCCATTTTTGCGCACATAATAACGTCAGTCACAGCATAGAATAATTGCCAATGGAGCCCCCCACACGAAGTGCGTCCGCACCGAGCACACAACGCACGCAGCAAACGGACGCAAGTTAGGCAAGAACGTAAAACCACTAGAACGGACGTGCTGAGTGCACTGCGTCCGCAACGTGCGCATAGCTTTGTGTGTGAGTGATGAACGGGGTCAGACGGACTGCATTTGTGCGTCCAGCATTTTTGATGGACAAAATGGTTTTCATAATTTATTTTCCCTGCTACATCCGTGAAGAAAAATGTCAGTTTAAAAAACGGACTGTGTGGCCACTACTGCGTCTTCCGTCAGAAAGTGCGTCCGTACTGCACAGGCACACAGTCCGTACAAAACGCACTCGTCTGACACCAGCCACACCAGCCTTACCCCTCCTTTTTAACCCTAGTGTGTGCATGTGATGAGTGTTAATCAACATTCCCGCAATGCAGTCATCTTCCTGGACTGTAATTGACCTGGCAATAAGTATGAAGACACAAATCTCCCATTGCTTTAACAAATTCCAGCATGGGGCGCTTGCAAGTAAGATGTTCGGCTGGAGATGTATCGAGCGATACGACGGATGCTCTGAAAATAAAACACGCGGACAAATTGCAACATGATGTCATTTACATGCATTTATACCAAGTATTATTTAGGGTTTTTTTGCTACAACGAAATGGAAAAATATATATATGCTGGTAGGGGATGATATTATGGGTTACCTGCCAACCCGTATAAAACAGACTAAGTTCCAAAGAAGAAAAAAAATCACGTTTTGCAAAGCAGGAATAGGGGTGAATAAAAAAAGGCCTGGAAAGGTGGGGGGGGCAGGGGGGTGATCAGTCAACCGCGAGCCCTCATAATTTTCTGAATACTTCTGCACAAGCAGGAATGGAATATTTTGTCTAGCTCCTGAATACACATTTTAAACTTTGTAATTTTGTCAAGCCGCGCATTTAAGAGCAATGGAAGGAGTTTCGGGGTACAGTGATTTGTATAGACCCTGGAAGTATCCCCCAAATAGCAACGTGAACCTTTCGCAGGCTTCCCTTTTCCCCCGCAACCTGCTGCTGTACGCCACTAAATATTTGTTTAATGACTTCATTGATTTACACATTGTTTTACGGCCCACCCTCTTCCTGGGGACTTTTTGGCAGGCGCCGAGCATGCTGGAGGAGGTTAGTTTTTCCCCCTGGTTTCATACAGACCTGATTCTCTGCTGCCAAAAAGGCATAGGTTAATGGACGGCGCATTAAAATAAAGTTAAAAATCAATTAAAATTACAACCGTGTTCCCGACACCCATTGTAGTATTGTGTTTTGGGATGCATCATATATTAACTCATGGCATAGTGTGGCAATCACTAAACAAGTATCAGTGTTAATGAATGGTCAGCATTACACATGTATCCCACAGTGTACAGATCTTGCCGGGGCAGGGAGGTATAATCCTGCTGTTCAGATATGCCTCGGCTCAGAAGTAAGACTGCGCTATAACAGGTCCGCATGCCATTCAGGAATTTAGTCTTGTGGGGGTTGGGTAATTCTAATACAATAGAGCCTAAGGGCCTTTAAGGTCAGATAAGGGCCAGGGGAAAAAAAGCAGTGTGTTGTGGGATATAGTATATGGCGATACCATATCTGCCAAGCGTCTTTAGTTGACTAGGACAGTCCTTATTTTGTGCCCAAACTAGGGCTGTGCAATATGGACAAAATAATCATATTGCGATTTTTTGAAGGAATATTGCGATTTTATTTGCGATTAGCACATGGATATACCGCCCCCAGCACATGGATATTGTCACCAGCTCACCTCTTTGCGCCGAATGTTCGGCTCCCTTTGAGCTTCCGGCGGCATGGAGCTAGGGCGCTCGCCTGGGGGAACCACGTGACGAGTCGCGAGAATGCGGCTGTACACGTGGTTCCCCCTGCGAGCACCCAAAGCTCCATGCCGCCGGAAGCTTACAGGGAGCCGAAAACGTTAATTTCCGCAGCCCTAAAATTGATAAAATTGCAGCCTTATGCGATTTAGAAATTGCATGTGCTTAAATCGCGATTCTTTTGCTATTGCGATTAATTGCACAGCCCTAGCCCAAACCTTTTGAAGGTGTTCTTATATTTTGCGTCTGCAGGTGTATAACAGAGCCTCAAAATGCCACAACCAGTCTCTAAAGCATGGATCTCAAACTCTGGTCCCTCCAGAGGTTTCTGAACTACACCTCCCATCATCCTCTAGCCATCTGTTGCATTCAAGGGGTAAGCTCGCGAGCAGGGTCCTCTCTCCTACAGTTTGTATGAAATGTGTATGTATATTTGTTATTCTGTCTCTGCCATTGTACAGCGCTATGGAACTTGTTGGCACTCTATAAATCCGTGTAACTTAAAAAACCCGTCAGCGATTTGGATCTTGTGCTTTTCAGCGCGAGTTTACGGTACTTTGCGTTCCCTATGCTTAACATGGGGAGCGCAAAGAGTTAATTAGCGTTCGGATTAAAAGTCCTAACACTAATTACCATCCTGCTGCGATTAACTGAAAGTTAACCGTAGCTTGGAGCTGGTGCTATCGGATTCCGCTTCTGCAGAATCAGTCAGCACCAGCTAAAAAAATAAATAAAAAAAAAAAACCAACCTGAAAAATAAAATACTTCCCTCAACACGCGGCAGGAACGGCAGCTCGATACGCGGCTTCTGGAAGCAGAGAAAGACTGGGGGGGAAAAGAGTCCCCAGTCTCCCTCCGCGATCAGTCGACCTGCAGCGGAAGCCTCAATGGAGTCCTATGGACTCGCGGTGATGCTTTAGCGTTGCCGTGAGCATCCTAAGGATTAGCGCTCTATTACTGGGCAGGCTGAGTAGCGTCTGCTCCATAATATCACGTTAAAACGGGGACACTAAGGAGAAACCTACAGGCGCAGGTTTTCCTCCTTGGCGTCCCCGTTTTAGGAGCAGTATTGTGATATTAGCCACACATTGTGGGCAGTAACAAGTCATGTAAGCTCAAGTTTCTGGTCCCCTTGTTTGTAATTTTATCTTGCTTCCCGTTGTGTATTATAAAGCACCGCGGAAGCTTTGGGGAGATATAGATGGTGAGGAGGAGATTTTTACCAATCTGTAATCGTACATATGAAAAAGATGCAAAACCGTGAGTAGCAAAGAATAGCAATTAGTAAAATGGAAACAAACCACAAACACAAATCACTAACGGCATTAAAAGGAAAACAAAAATCCAACATGGCCGAGACGACGTTTTTGTCACTTGTTACTAAACCATTGCCCCGTTTCCAAATCAAGCCTTGTGGTTTGCGAGTAATCGGCTCTGTGTACATCAAGACCCGCTGGCACGTTCTTCTGAGTCGCTGAGTAACTTGCATTACTGATCAGATCCCCCCCCCCCCAGAAATCCTGTATTTGAGTGACCCATGCATTAGACTTACACTAGGGCTGCCGGTATTGACCTCCGGCAGCATTGAGCACATCCCTTTAGTTTAGTGGGAGCGAGAGGCGCTTGCTGAGAACATTTCAAGCTGTGGCATTGACGAGCCAGGAGGTCGGGATCCGGTGAAGGAGTTCACTAGCAGTATAAGTTTTCAAGTCGTGAATGGGGAAACCGAGGCCACCCCATTCACTGGCCATACAGTTACACGATTAAATGGAATCCGGCTTTAGTTTTTTTTTTTTTATTGCCTTATCTGAAAGAGCATTGCAAAGACACACCATGAAATCTTACAAAAAACACCCCCCGTAACAAACAGGACACCCGAAAAGAACAGTCTCCCTCTGTTTTTACAAGCAAAAAAAAAATCAAACAAAATTTTCTTGTATAGGGTTAATTGCTGCATAATATGTTTAAAGCTGAGGTCGGACAGGCGTTTTTACGAGCAGAAGGAACGTCTGTGAGAGTGGACGTTCCTTCCCCTCTGACCACTAACTGCACTCAGCGCTGCAAGGCTAGATCCTCCTATGGAGGATCACGCTTTACTGCCACGTCGACCGCACGTCGTAGCGCTTCAACGGGGAGGCTTTCTAAACAGACGCAGCATGCCTGCTGTAGTGTGCGCGCAATTCATGGGAGGCACATGGGTACGGACGCACAGTGTTGGTGCGCTCGTCTGACACCAGCATAACACTTTGCTAGGCTATACGTCAAAATGAGTGAAATCTCAAGCTTTCTTAAAGGTAAAAATATTGTAGAAATAAATCTAGATTTTATTCACGAAGCGCCGGTGTTGCAAATAACTGAAAAGAAAAATTTTTTTTTGGTATTGTAGCACTGACAAACGCTGGCACTTAACCCTTTCATGCCGGGAGGTGGTGCCCAGTGGGAGGGCTTTAACGCCGGCCAGGGCGTACAAGTAGCAGGCCGCCCTGCAGCAACAAATAGCGCATGCCAGCTAGCTAGTGGGCGGGCCGAATGAGTCCTTTTGAAGTCAACCGGGCGTACTAGTACATCCCGCAGCTTCAAGGCCCACCGGTGGCAGGGACGGCATAGAACGCCCTGTGGCGGGAAAGGGTTAACAAAACTAGAATCTAAACAGTGACAGGAGGAGCTGCATGGAAGCTTCTGCTGCCCTGTTTTTGGCCGGCATTTGTAACCAGCGGTTCATGAAAACCCCTTTTAGATTAAAAGCTCACTAGAGCACGATCCCCTTTGGCAATCATTCTCTGGATGTCAAACTTTAATAGGATTTTTGTTTTGTCCTATGCAATGTACAGCGCTGCAGAATATGTAGGTGCTTTAATTGTAATCTGTCATTTAATCCCCCCCCAGCAGAGGTTTGGGAGCAGGCATTTTCAGAGTGTGCACAGGGGTCAACCCTTTCTGCGTATTTCATTGTATTCAAAAGCCAGAGGCTTCCATAACAGACAGTCGCAGAGCAGTCTGTCCACAAAACAATCTGCAACCCCTAATTTCCTTGTAATTACACCCCTAGGTTTCCAGACATTTCATGTGGTTTAAGTACAAGCTGTGTTACACGGAGACAGAGTCGAGTCCGCAGAGCATGAGGCGCCGCCGTGCACGTGTTTAATGGCGTGTAGCTACCTTTACTGAGAGCAGGAATGTAACTAGTATAAATATTGATCGCTGCATAAACCAGAAAACACTGCTCGTTACACGCAAAGGGACTTACTGCAAGAGGATTACAGAAAACGAAAATAACCTTCAAACACAAAACAGATATCAGATTAATAAAATCCATGCGAGCAGATTTCCCTTACGGACTCCCTTTTACCACAGTTAATCTGCATCAACTGCTTTATTGCCCCTTTGCAACCTGTAATGAATGCAGGGACCAGGCTCATTTTTCTCACTATAAACGCACCTTGGCATACCTCCCCCCTCTGCCGGTCCCTCCATTGGCTTCCTGTACGTTTCAGGATACAGTTTAAAATACTGATGCGCACGTTCAAATCACTCAATAACTCAACCCCTCGCTACAGGTCTTCGTTATTCCGCAAGCACGTCCCATCTAGTCAACTCCGTTCAGCAGGTGATCTCCATCTGTCATCGGTCTACACACGCACGGCCAACTCTCGCCTCCAAGACTTCAAGGGCGGCACCAGTCCTGTGGAATGACTTGCCTCGCCCTATCAAACTCTCCCCAGACCTTCAGGCCTTCAAGAAATCCCTCAAAACCCATCTCTTCAGATTAGCGTATCGCATCACTGATGCAACTCATCCCTCTGCTCACCTACTCGATTGAAGCCGCTTCTATGGCCCCACAGTTCCCAAACCACTGGCCATAATGATCCTGCTAGCGAGTAAAATTCCTCGTCTTACTCAACCCCAATCCCTCTAGACTGTAAGCTCCTATGAGCAGGGCCCTCTACACCTCTTGTTACCATCATATGTCCATTTCTATGTATTTCGTTCCCTTTGGTTATTGTAAAGCGCTATGGAAACTGTTGGCAATATATATTAATGATAATAATAAGAATAATAAATTAGTTTGCTGCAGGTGGATTTAAATGCAGGCTCAGTCAGATACTGTCAGCGGCACCACCGCAGGTATTGCCTCCTGGAGTCCATAGGACTGCACAAAGCCCAGGACGTCCCGGGCGTTTGCGCTGTGTCAGCTCGCACCTGCAGGACTGGGAACGATTTCATGCTGGTCGCTCCACCATAGGAAGAGAGGAGCGTATGCCAATTTTTTTATTATTTTATTTTTTTAATAGTGTCAAGTGATTTTACAAAAGCAAGATTAACACCAGCTTTTAGTCTGTCAGATGAACTCAGTCTGAGCGCACTCTGCGTGCGTAACGGACAGACGTACTGACGGAAGATACTGTAGACGCCACATGGTCTGTATTTTTTTGACGGATGTAGAAATAAAAAGGGAACTATGGGAAATAAAATATGAAAAGGATATGAAAAGCCATTTTGTGCGTCAAGGTGTTGGACATCGCAAATGCACTGCGTCTGACAGCTCACTCACAGAACGCTACGCGGAAGTGGTGCACTCTGCGCCTCCGTGGTAGCGGTTTTATGTTCTTGCCTAACTTGCGTCTGTTTGCCGTTGTGCTTGTGCAGTTCAGTGCGCAAGTACTTCGTGTGTGGGTCTCTTGATCATGATTCTATGCTACGACGGACGTTAAACTGTGCGGCAACACGGACATGATCACTGCGTTCATCGGACATTAGCCTTAGGGGACATGATTTCTAAGGGAAATACCGGCTGCAGACAAGAACGAGCCACCATGGAATAGCTTGTTCTTAAACCAGACACAAATTTATACCTCCTATACAAGTAGCAGAGGTGTTACTCTACAGAAGGGAAGTGTTATACTCGAGGCACAAACCTAACTTACAGCAAGATAGAATAGTGACACGCCGACACCCACCATTAACTTCTTACCGGCATGGAGTTACTAGTATGCCCAGTTTACAGGGTGGTGCGGCGGGCCCCTCCACCAGCCCATCTACACAGCTGATGCACGGCTTGCGTAATTGGCTGCAGGGGGAGGCCTGAGTTCAACCAATCCTGCGGCAGCTAATGACACGTGCCAACTGGTGGGCAGGACTGTCGCGGCCCATAGACGCAGGGATGGCATAGTACGCCTCCCGCCAGGAGGTGTACTAAGAACTTCAAGAGGTTATGTATAAAACACACAATTTATTAATGGCAACTGTGGAATAGGGCCCTACTTTTTTATGAATGGCAGATACACTCATTAAAACCTATGGGGAGCAGAGTTCAGGCTACAGATATGCAGGGCTTCTGTTTGGAGCCAGGTCAAGTGTGTGTATTTTTTGTGTATGGAAAAACAGAAATGTGGTTGCCAAGGGTAAAATTCTAGGAGCACAATGCTACCTGACCTCTGGTTTTGTCACGTGTTTAATGGTAATTTACCTGAAATACTTAATGGGAAGCATTTTCAAGAGTAACAGGGTGTGAGTTATGCAGCATCAGGGATAAAACCTCAATTATATTCTTGAACACATTTTATAAGAATTATTCTGAGCAAGCAAAGAAAGGAAAAAATAAAAAATAAAGAATCATTCTTGAACACAATTACACAAAACAAGTTTGAAGGGACGACGTTACCGATCAATCAATCAAGGAAAGCAAAATGTTGGCAAAAAAGATAACACTGAATAGAAAGAACAGATTAAATCATCATCTTGATTTGCTAAAGACCCTAAAACAGGGTTCAGCAATCTTGGCCTACCATGTATTTTGGAACTACATTTCCCATGAGGCTCTGCCAAACTAATGAATGGCTAGGCATCATGGATTATGTAAAACAAGGATCTAACAAGTATTAGTTAGATTAAAAACAAAGGAAGGAATGTAGAAGAGGATAAAAGTCTCGCTGACTGCCTCAATGAATATTTTTGTTCAGTCTTTGCAGAAGAAAAGGAAGGAAAGGGACCTCAGTTAGGAGGAAACACTAACGAGACAATAACATCAGTTTACAGAGGAGGAGGTTCTACAGCAGCTGTCTAAAGTAAAGACAAATAAGTCAATGGGGCCTGATGGGATCCACCCTAAATTATTAAAAGAGCTCAGTGATGTAATAGCAAAACCGTTAGCAAGGATTGGTTAAATAAATCTGTTAACGGGAGTCGTCCCAGAAGACTGAAAATTAGCAAATGTTGTGCCCATTCACAAGAAGGGTAGTAGGGAGGAATCTGGGAACTATAGGCCAGTTAGTCTTACGTCAGTAGTGGGGAAATTAATGGAAACCATGTTAAAGGAAAGGATTGTTGAACATCTAAAAACACAGATTACAGGATCAGAAACAACATGGGTTTACCTCAGGGAGATCATGCCAAACTAATCTTATTGATTTTTTTGATTGGGTAACAAAAATAATAGACACAGGTGGTGCAGTAGACATTGCTTATTTAGATTTCAGTAAGGCTTTTGATACTGTTCCGCATAGAAGGCTTATCAATAAATTGCAATCTTTGAGCTTGGATTCCAATATTGTTGAATGGATTAGGCAGTGGCTGAGTGACAGGCAACAGAGGGTTGTGGTAAATGGAGTTTATTTGGTGCAAGGTCTTGTTACCAGTGGGGTACCTCAGGGGTCAGTACTTGGACCCATTCTATTTAATATTTTTATTAGTGATATTGCAGAAGGTATTAATGTAAAAGTATGTCTTTTTGCTGATGACAAAGATTTGCAACAGGGTTGACGTTCCTGGAGGGATCAGCCAAATGACAAAGGATTTAGGTAAACTAAAAAAATGGTCGGAGCTGTGGCAATTGAGTTTTAATGTGGATAAGTGCAAGATAATGCACCTGGGACGTAAAAACCCAATGGCTGAATATAGAATATTTGATACAGTCCTAACCTCAACATCTGAGGAAAGGGATTTAGGGGTTATTATTTCAGAAGATCTAAAGGTAAGTAGTCCATGTAATAGAGCAGCAGGAAATGCTAGCAGAATGCTTGGTTGTGTAGGGAGAGGTATTAGCAGTAGGAAAAGGGAAGTGCTCATGCCACTGTACAGAGCACTGGTGAGACCTCACTTGGAGTACTGTGTGCAGTACTGGAGACCGTATGTCCAGAAGGATATAGACATCTTGGAGAGAGTTCAGAGAAGGGCTACTAAAATGGTGTACGGCTTGAAGGAGAAAAGTTACCAGGAAAGGCTTAATGATCTTAACATGTATAGCTTGGAAAAAAGACGAGACAGAGGAGATATGATAGAAACATTTAAATACGTAAAGGGAATCCACAAGGTAGAGGAAGGGAGTATATTTAAAAGGAAACAAAGTAGCAAAACAAGAGGACATAGTCTTAGAGGGGCAAAGGTTTAAAAGTAACATCAGAAAGCATTATTTTACTGAGAGGGTGGTGGATACATGGAACAGCCTTCCAGTTGAAGTGGTAGAGGCCAAAACAGTGATTGAGTTTAAGCAGGCTTGGGATAGGCATAAGGCTATCCTAAAAAGATAAATCCAGGTAAAGTATCCATGTAATTGGGCAGACTAGATGGGCCGAAAGGTTCTTATCTGCCGACATTTTCTATGTTTCTAGTTCCAGATCATCAAGAGTGCCAGGGTTGCGGTCCCCTGCTTTAGACAGGAAAAAAGTTCCTTAACATTGCATCCTCATCTCAGAACACATTGTTTATATGCATTGCGTGGATTAATTTGTGTCACTGTACCGAGGATACAATGTGTCTGCAACAGTTTGATGAAGCAGTAGTGTAGCTCACAAAGGCCAGTATTTTACAGAAGTATTATACCTACATTATGTCCAAATCCCCTTGTCCTTTAAGCCTATTGTCCCTCTTTTTACGGGTTCTCCCATGTGTTTGGGGGTGTGGGTGTATAATTCTAACCTGTAATAATGATACTGGAAAATTATATAAATAAGAAACATTGCATTCTAGTTGTATAAAACATCCCAGATAGAATAACATCCATCAGCGACATTCCCTGAAGTGCAGGCGTCCCTGCAAACGTTGGGAGACCTGTCACAAGGATTCTGTGACCATGCAATCAGACGCTTTCCAGCACTGACCCAAAAGAACCAGATCTGCAGGATCGCCTGATAAAATAGCAGAGCGATTGGCTACACCACAAAGACTGCCCGAGTAAATGTCTGACAGCATGAAGTTTATTAGCCCCTGCCCTGCTATTCATTTTATTGCAGTTTAAAGGACAAGATCACTTTAAAAATCTAAACTGAAGTGTCAATTTAACATAGAAAAAGGGAAAAAAAATCGTTCTGCCCTAAAGCTTGTAATTTCAGAGACACACCTAAAAAGCAAAGATCAAGGGTTTTCAGAAGATCCCTTGATGTCAGTGACCAGCGTGTTATCTACAGGTGTGTTTGGGGGGGGGGCAGCAGAACAGACAGGTATGGCTCTGCAAGGAACAGGCTTGAAAGGACAGAAAGAAAGAACAGGCTTCAGAAAAAGTAGAGCTAGTGGAAATACATTTTCCTTGGTCCTAATAAAACACAGAAGCCTGTTTACAAAAGAAATTTGAGACTTTGTATCAATATATTCAAAAAGGTAACAGTTGGAGTATAGAGCGAAAACATAGTGTAGTAAATAGTGTGTATATAGAAATTCAATTCATTGTGAAACAATCCACGTTACAGTCCTAGCAGGATTTTTTCACGATCTTATTCCTAACAGTTAGATGTGTGTCGGTGTGTGTCTCCTAGGCACTAGTGTGCACAGTCTGTTGCTTTAGTGTGTGCACCAAAGGAACACTTAAAACCAATATTTAGAAGATTTTGTTCACACATTTTTCATTAGTAATAACAATCCTGTAATCAGAGAGAGTCAGTTTTTAGGCTTTTCATCATTAATCAAATAAGGGACATTTAAAATGTCAATGTAGGAGGTGAAAGAGGACCTATTCACCTAACATTATAGGGTGTGCCTGGGGACACCCCCTGCGCACGCCTATGGTCTTGGGACACATCATAAACATGTACACATTTACTTTAGAGTTTCAGTCATAAAACAGGGCTTTCATTGTGTGCAAGTCAGTCTCTAGAGTGCGCTTCCACTCTGCACGTGCAAATGTCTTTATATGTGTTCGAACACACATCCAATTGTATATAGGATAAAAATAGGTTACCGACTTTTAAACGATTTACCAGTTACCAATAAAAGCAAACATACAAAAGTTATGCAGAGAAACACATGGCATTTTTAAAAATTATGTCGTAAAAAAATTATAATTTAGAACTCAAGACAAATCACCAGCACAGGACGCACATGAACCCAGGACATACTTGAAAACAAGAGAAATCTCAATGTATCCTTCCTAGTAAAATACTTAATAAATACTGTAAACACAGCTTTTTATATATATTTTTTGTTATCTGAACGCTCTTCATTGCTGCGCATGGAGTCGCCTCTAGTCTGGGATGAGGTCACCTGTAGCCGATACCAATCCTTTTGAAGCGAGCATTACATCAATCTGGCTTGGGGCTATTTTGATTTTTGAGGTAGAAAGTAATAAATCTGCTGAAAGAGGTTCAACGTTCTTACCTGTGTTATCTTTGCTTCCCCCAGGAGGTTATCCAATGAAAATCCCACTACTATTAAGTTTATTCCTGCGAATCTATATAGCTTTAAGTGGACACATTTAAAGTGTACACGAGCACAGCAAGCACACACAAAAGGGGCAGAATCTGTTGCCTAAAAAGGAAGTTAAATGTAAACCCCAAACCTTAAAAGATAAAAACACACACACACAAATAGTGACCTAAACTTAACTTCTAACTCCAGCCATGGAAAGTATGCCTGGAGCGTCAAAATACAGACGCAGCCAAATTGGAAGGCCATGGGATATGCCAAGTCCAAGCTTGCTGCTTTATTGTGATTTGCAAGTAACCGAGTCACTCAAGGCAATAGTATCGGAAATGACTATATACCTGTGAAGAGCGCAGCATCCTATCTGTGCGATTCATTGGAATATGGAGGTTACAAAAGGGCAATTATTAGGACTAGTGTCACGGGTGGTTAGAAAAGTCAATGTTTAAAGCTCACTGAAATATTTTCATCCATAACTTTGAGAAAGTATTTTACCAGGAAGGATACATTGAGATTTCTCTCTAAGTATGTCCTGGGTGGCGAGTATGTACCGTTAGGGGTCTTGCCCAAGGACACTTACTGGAGAGGTGCTCTTGCCGGGATTCGTACCTGTGTCTCCACAGTTATAGAGCAGTGCTGTTACCTCTACTCCACCAAGCCGGGACTTATGATTTAAGCTGCTACAGTGAGAATGCACCTTCAGCATTCTGTAAGATCTTCGTCAACATGCATCCCAAACAACAGATTACAATGATCCCATGGCAAACCATTATTTACAGGAGAAGAAAAAAAAAAATCAGAACAGAGAGGCACCTGCTAGAATTCCCTGCACAATCCGGGATACAGACAAATGTTCCATTGTTCTTCTGTACACAGCCAGAGGAGGCAGCAGATCATACCATCCCCTGCACCGCAAGCCAGAGGTAACAGCTTTGTAGCTAGTTACATTTATAAAGCACCAACATGTTCCGTGGTGTAGTACAAAGGGCAAGACATGACAAATATACAGTCATGGCCAAAATTGTTGGCACCCCAGACATTTTTCCAGAAAATAGAGTATTTCTCACAGATAAGTATTGCAGTAACACATGTTTTGTTACACACAAAGGGAATAAACATGTGTATATGGGAACAAAACAAAACAAAAAAAGGGAGGAAAAAAAGCAAATTGGACATAATGTCACACAAAACTCCTAAAATGGGCTTGACTAAATTCTTGGCACCTTTAACTTAATATTTGGTTGCACACCCTTTGGAAAAAATAACTGATATCAGTCGCTTCCTATAACCATCAATAAGCTTCTTACACCTCTCACCTGGAATTTTGGACAACTCTTCCTTTGCAAACTGCTCCAGGTCTCTCTTATTGGAACGGCGCCTTTTCCCAACAGCAATTTTAAGATCTCTCCACAGGTGTTCAATGGGATTTAGATCTGGACTCATTGCTGACCACTTCAGAACTCTCCAGTGCTTTGTTGCCATCCATTTCTGGGTGCTTTTTGACGAATGTTAGGGGGTCATTGTCCTGCTGAAAGACCCAAGATCTCGGACGCAAACCCAGCTTTCTGACACTGGGCTCTACAGTGCGACCCACAATCCTTTGGTAATCCTCAGATTTCATGATGCCTTGCACACATTCAAGGCACCCAGTGCCAGAGGCAGCAAAACAACCCCAAAACATCATTGAACCTCCACCATTATTTCACTGTAGGTACTGTGTTCTTTTCTTTGTAGGCCTCATTCTGTTTTTGGTAAACAGTAGAATAATGTGCTTTACCAAAAAGCTCCATCTTGGTCTCATCTGTCCACAAGACGTTTTCCCAGAAGGATTTTGGCTTACTCAAGTACATTTTGGCAAACTGTAGTCTTGCTTTTTTATGTCTCTGTGTCAGCAGTGGGGTCCTCCTGGGTCTCCTGCCACAGCATTTCATTTAATTTAAATGTCGACGGATAGTTTGCGCTGACACTGCTGCTCCCTGAGCCTGCAGGACAGCTTGAATTTCTTTCCAACTTGTTTGGGGCTGCTTATCCACCATCCGGACTATCCTGCGTTGCAAACTTTCAATTTTTCTCTTCCGTCCACGCCCAGAGAGATTAGCTACAGTGCCATGGGTTGCAAACTTCTTGGTAATGTTACGCACTGTGGACAAAGGCAAATCTAGATCTCTGGAGATGGACTTGTAACCTTGAGATTGTTGACATTTTTCCACAATTTTGGTTCTCAAGTCCTCAGACCGTTCTCTTCTCCCTTTTCTGTTGTCCATGCTTAGTGTGGCACACACAGACACACAATGCAAAGACTAAATGAACTTCTCTCCTTTTTATCTGCTTTCAGGTGTGATTTTTATATTGCCCACACCTGTTACTTGCCCCCAGGTGAGTTTACAGGAGCATCACATGCTTGAAACAATCTTTATTTATTCACAATTTTGAAAGGGTGCCAAGAATTTTGTCCAGAGCATTTTTGGAGTTTTGGGTGACATTATGTCCAATTTGCTTTTTTTTTCCTCCCTTTTTTTGTTTTGTTCCAATACACACAAACGGAATAATCGTGTACAGCAAAACATGTGTTACTGCATTACTTTTCTGTGAGAAATACTTGATTTGCTTGAAAAATTTCAGGGGTGCCAACAATTTCAGCCATGACTGCATATAGATAATCACACAGAAAAGTGGGAGAGAGGACCCTGCTCGAGAGTTTACAATCTAAAGATTAGATGGGTGACACACTAAAGTGAGGGTAAACAGTGGAGTAGGAGAAGACATGGGGTGCAAGGGAAGATTAAGCAGGAAAGGAACAATGGGGACTGTGGGTAGTGTACTTAGTTTGAAGTTTTATATGATTTTTATTTTGCAAATACACGTAACGCCAGGTATCAGAGCTGGTGTTCATTTCTTGACAAAAGAAAAACATTATTCCCCAAGAAGCATGTATTTATTTGCAAAGTATTTTTCCAGGAAGGATACTTGAAAACAAGAGAAATCTCAATGTATGTCCTGGGTTCAAGAACATTGTATTTCTGTAAACGACTGTAAAATTTCTAAGTAATAAATGCAAGATATTAAAAACACAAATATACAGATTAACACAGCAAATAAATGTATTCCAGCTAGCGACGAAGCAAGTCCACGCTGTTTTAATGCTTCAGATAATTGTCACCTTAGGGAAGGGAAAACCTAAAGACAGCTCTTAACATGCCACTGCTGACCCGTGAAAATGCATAACCCTAATCCAGCAGTGACTGCGTTACATTGGAGTATCAGGTCACTGACACTCAGAAGACTTGGAGAAAGGAAAACAGTCATCCCGTGCAACAGTTACAGCGCTGCCTCCTAAATTATAGCCTGCACAAATCTATATGCAAAACTATTTGCATACAAATATTTTAAGTCCTAGGTGCGTCACAAATATCTCAAGCCCTGCCCTGTAGTGTAATACACGCCAGCCGGGAGCAGGGTTTGTAAACATCACGATATGCTGCCCCAAAATTAGATAAAATATTGCTACACAGCAGCTAAGCTGCGGGATATGCACTGACCTACTTCTGTAAACAGAATACGTATGTCAAAACACCATCAGGGATAACAGACCTGCAGACAAGACGATCCAATTAAAGAGCCAACGCGAGATCTATACGAGTGCAAGATGCGTTCTGAGAAAAGGGGAATAACATACAAAAAAACATTCTGCGTTTCAAGATGAAAGTAGTCAAATTCAGTGGCTGTCCACTGGGTCCGTATTTGTGCGATGGTGCCATCATCGTCTGACCAACCTCACAACATGGAGGTGAATCAGCCCTCTTCCACTGCCTCCGACCACCAGACAATTTAAAATGATTTTTTGTGACAACAGACTAGCAATTTTCCCAATTTGGGGAGGATTTGTCAGATGAAATCGGATGATCTGATACAAGTTACATGAAAAAAGATGAATTGTATACTTAAACCACCGTACCGCAGCAGGGAAATTGTCCCATATAGACGTGATTCAGTCCGACGGCTAAGCCCATAGGATTCATAGTAAAAAAAAGGTGTTTTTTTTATTCAATTTATTGATTTTTGGAATCTGAGTATTTTTTATTTTCTTGGTGAAATTTTTGATTTCTATACTTGAGAAAAAAAAAGACTATCAGGGTAATTCAAAGAGATCCGAATTGCTTGAGAACGGTAACCGAACGCTGAAAATCAGCGTTGTTACCTTTCTTGGCCATTCGGCTATCCAGAGAGCAGGCAATTCGCCAAATCCTGGCAAATTGCCTGCACATACGGTGCCTGTTCGAGGGCAGTGAAATCCCCATGAAAAAGCACTGCTTCGGCTATTCAGAGAACACAAACCAGCAGTGAAAGGTTCCCGAAATGCTCTGCCATTCAGTGGTTTCATTGGACAGGTTTATTCAGGCGAATCCCATAGGCTTCAATGTTAATATTCCTGTTTTAATTCAGTATCTAATAAACTGTTCATTATAAAATTCTGCAGTAAAGAGTCGATTTATAGATTTTTTAGGATATTTTAAGCATTTTTCTGGATTTGTTTTGTTTTTTAAAATTTATTTTTTCTGTAACAGCCCTTTTTATGATCATTCCCTGGATCTCATATGTAAATTTCAGACATTTTCGCTCAGTAGTTTCTTTGCAAACAGGGTTTCACTTTTCAAACATTCAAGCAAACTGTTTTTCTAACTTATTCACTTCATTTGTCTGCGGTGTCGGCTTTTTCCAGCGGCTTCGCTGCGTGTGATCGGCTCCTGCTCGGGTTTTTCCGTGGTTTTCCGTGGGTTAATAGGAGGTTTTTGCAGGTTTTCGGCGTGCATTTGCCGGGTTTTGCAGCAGCCTTTCCCTGCAATTCGGGGACCCTGTGGTGCTTGCTGAATACACCGCAGGGTCACCGAAATGGGATCGGCAAAAAGAACCGAATTGAAGAGAACGAAAAGTCACCGAATGTGCGGTGGCTTTTCGAGTCTCTTTGAATTACCCTGTATGCTTTTTTTTTTCTCCTGGCCGAACGCAGCGTGTTTATTGTTTCCATCTCATCAGGCCTGCTGCGTTCGGCGGTGCCCTCCTTGGTGCTGAAATCTATTTCAGCACCCAGGACAGCCCCCTCGTCACAACATTTTTTTTCTCTCTGACCTGTCCAGTCGTCCAACTATAGACCCAGATGACAACCAGCCTTAGAGCCTTAAGAGGTTTGCTCTATTATATTATTGGCAGCAGAGTTGTTTTTTTGGTTATAACTCTTCATTTATTATACTTTGGCGATTTGGTATGGGGGGTATTTTTGCTTCTGTTATTGTATTTGGACACAAGAATGTATATGCTCAAAACCATTATACAGGTTGAGCACCCCTTACCCGGAACGCTTCAGACCTGATCATTCTGGATAATGGATTCTACTAGATTTCAGAATCTGGAAGAATCCGAAGTCAGAGGGTGGACAGGGCAGAGGGACCATGATGCTCTGGCTGCTGCAGCACCAGTGTGCATACACTCTGGGTGATGCTTTGCATAGGACGTACAGAGCCAGCATGTTTCTCACAGACATGGCGCAGCACAGTCTCTGAGCGTCTTCCTCGCGGTACTGCAACCCTCGTCGAGTAGGGCCAGATTGCAGGAGGACACATCTGGATGATCTGGAGCGTTAGGAAGGCAAGTAAAAATTCTGCCCAAAAGACTGACGATTCCAGATTTCCGGATAAGGAACGTACAACCTTTATGTACATCTTTAGTCGTGGAGTAGCAGAAAGAGGAATTAGTCCTGGTGTCAGTCCTGACAGGTTTTGGCAGCTTCCTACAGTATGAATACAGGGGCTGAAAACTGCAGTCCATGTAGCTGCCCAAATATTGAGGAAATACGATTTAAATGTTGCAGAAAATGATGCATTCTAACAGAAAACATTTTATCGACCATTTTCACCACCAGAAACATAGGACAAGCCCATCTATTATAGGGCACAAAAGGAATAGGGTTAGGTGCCTACTTCCCTGCGTTCAGGGTGCTGAATTAGCCCTCCAAAAAAGAAAAAACCTACACCTTCCTGGAGAGGGTTGAAGGCACTTCAAGTCACTGCGATCACAGTGCCTATAGTGTCCCTTTAAAAACCTTTAACGGGAAGGTGGTATCCAAGTAGGAGTAAACTTTTGGGTCATTCTAAACGAATATATAATAGAAAACTTTGCCTCACTTCTAAAAATGTGTGCTTATGTTAAACACGGACATCGTGCCCTGTTTTAAGGAGACATTCATAAAAAGGTCAAAGTGTGAGGAATAAAACAGACCAAATTATGAGGGCCAATAGCTGCAGGGCTACTGAAGCATGTCAAGCCCTGACCGAAAAACATTTACAGCAAATACCACCAAGCAAGAGGATCGATTTAAAAAAAAAAAAAAAATCTGAATTGCAGCTTTGAATAAATAGAACTCCACAGCGTCAATTAAATGAAACAGGTTGAACAACTTACAATTTTGTTCTGTTCAGTTAGTCTACAGTCTAATATTTCCTTCAAAAACGTAATAAAGCATGAACTTCCCATACTTTGTATATTACATACTTAAAAGGAGACGCACAGTATACCATTTATCAACTTTCCCCAGACAGCAATCTGCTATTGCAACCCAAGAACAGACCCGGCATGAATTTCTCACGACCGATACACCCATGGTATGGAGGGGGTGCAGACGTCTCTGCATTCTCTTTCGACGTAGACAGCCTTGGGGCGCCCCTTCTACTCAACCTACAGTATTCCCAAATGCATTTAACAGAACTCCATTAGTCTCAAAGTCTCTAAATTGCCGTTTTCTTACAGAAAAGCCCAAACAGATTTTTTTTTCTCACCCATTGAGACTTCCAACGGTTACAAACATGTTCATTGTTTATTAAACAGTCAACATATTGTTGTGACCGCTAAATAAGCAAACCATAATAAAACGCTTGTGAACCGAAATCATAAATATATAATGGAAAACATTTCTATAAAAAATAAAAGCACAGCGGAAAAACTGTAAGACCCCAGGGAAAGCGGAGGACCTATTGACCCGTGATGGGGCTGTGGGCAGGAAATGACAAACTGAAGCTGATGCCCGGAGGGAGGTTCACAGACAAGTATGAATAAGGAAGGTAAAAAAAAAAGTTTAGGTATTGTTCAATTTCTACACAATCTTTTTGAGACGACCCCCCTGTTAGGATTATATGGCCGTGCAGGTGTATGGCTGTCTGGGATTAGGTGGGGAGAGTAAGGTCTTTGTAGGACCGGTTAAAAACTTACCATAGGTGTATTTTGCATAGTTCTAGAATTCAAAACTATGGTGGTTTTGCCATCCTGACCGGTGTTATTAATGCATATTAATATTTTAATGGCACACGAGGTCATGCTGCTATACATGCCGACGGGATCAACCGAATTTTGCAGGTCTGGGGGCAGAGACTAACAGTGATCTAAACTTTGCGAGCGGGAGGAGAACTGCGTTCAGGAAAAGAAAACCATAATAATGGAATCCATGAAAGTATATATCTATGCCAGGGCTAGACAAACCCTGGGGTTGGGAGGCAGTCAGGAGGTCCTAGACCTCTGGTTACGGAGTATGAGAACCTGTGAAAGCAAATCTAGAGACAAAAACTTCACTCTTACAGGGGTATGCAGAGAAAGGTGAAAACCAGGAGAACAGGCAGAAGAGAACAATCTAGACCAAATAGCCGATTTGGAAAGTGAGATAAATGGGAGAATTTTTCTGGTTTGGCTATATTGACCTAGAATTTTTGCTTCTCCAGTCATTCTCCTGGTTTTCACCTCTCTCTGAATAACCCTGTTAGAAATCGTATAGTTGCTCCCACGGTGGTGTCCGGCTCCTAGGTTTACTGTAATATTTGTCAAGCCCTGATATACCCAATATTTAAAGAGAGGGTTAAGATTGGGCTTGCGCCCCCCCCCCCCCCGAACATATACTCTGCTGTGGGAGAGACCCAATCCCCTCTTTTTTCTTCTAACTCCCCTTCATAAAACCACATGGATCACCTTGCCAATGCCCCACCCCTACATTTCCCACTTCAGTATCCAAATTTGTTATTGTTAAGTGTTTGACATTTATTGCATTTTTATAAAAAAAAAAAAAAAAATTGAGTTTACAAAGCCATGACGTAATGATACGACTCATTTTGTGACCATAGATTAATAGCTCTGCTCTACTAGTTCGTATTTCCAGTATTTAGGTTTTTCACGGATTTAAAAATTAAAACAACCCAGGATAAAAAGGAACCTCACGAGCCAAAGCCAGCTGGTCTCCTAAAGCTTTCTGACACGGGTCTCAAAAGCCATAGGTTGCACAAAGGCAGTCACGATGGGGAAATTGACTCTTCATCGCTGAGATGACAATGTATGACCCCGATTACACACCCCCTAAAGGGTTTTCCTTTGTGTCAGAGTATCCAGTGGCTAAATAAGGCCCTGCCTGTGTGGTTGGCCCAAAAGAGTTGGGAAAGGTCCAGAGAAGTGATCAGCACTTTGTTTTGGAGGCAAAGATTCTCATCCTTAAAAACACAAAAAAAACTAATCTGGGGCACACAGCCACTATGCCCATTCTTCCGTATGGTGTACAAATCATCGAAGGAGGATAATAAACTTAAGGAAATAAAAACACCAGAGACAATAGGGTAGTTTTATTTCAAAAAGTGAATAAAAAAATAAAAAAAAAGATACGTTGCATGTAGTGCAGCTTTCAAACAGAAATAAAGAAAAAAGCCAATATACTTGGGAATTATAATAGCAAACCCATTCTCACATTCGTTTTTTGGGGGACAACACCTGGCAACCGTAAACTCAAAGGCGAATGTTTACGGCACTCATTTAAAAAGGAGATTAAAGGATTATAATGGCCTGGTCTTAAATGAGGAAAAGAAAAGGTAGTTTCAGGCTGGCTTTTTACTCCATTATTGGAACGTGACAGAATATTACAGGTTATTGTGTCTCATGGCATTGTGCATGAGCAGAGAATACAGACTGCAACATTGAGATTAACTCCAAATCTCCTTAAAATTATTAAATCCACATTTCTGTATTAAACCGGCCCAGGACGGCACAGATCATGCCAAGACGAGCGTTCAGCTGCAGTTCACCGCAGTGTTTGGATTTAAATATTGGTTTAGAATGGTTTTGAGTTTCAAAATATTTTGAATTGGAACAGGAAAATACATGAAGGTTGTTACTGGTAAGAGATTAAAAATAGAAGAAAAAAAGAGCAAACCAGAAAAATACAGATTAAGCGAGTATTCCCTTATCCAAAATGCTTGTGACCCGAAGAATTTTGGATTTTTTTTTCCCCTTTTAATGCATATAATAAAGTATCTTGGGCATGGGAACAAAGAATAAAAATGTATTTATGTTTCATATACACCGTCCGAATGTCATTTTATACAATAAATTAGTAAACCAAAACTTTGTTTTAATGCACAATAGAATTGACAAAGCAAAAAAGGGGAGTTAAAAAGACACCAATCCAGCAGCTACTGAATCCGGTCCCTAGGATTCAGCTGTGTCTGAATTGAAAACCCAGTCAAATTGGACACAAAAAGGTCCAAAAAGGAGTATATAGTTTTTGTTAAATTTAAGTTACAAATTAGGATTACGTTACCATTTGAGCTTCTTTTAGCATTAGAGATAATAAGCCTAACATTCTGCCCTCTTTAGACTCCAGCATCAAAAGAAGGGGCAGAATTGCTTCTGTTGCCTAAAAAAGGAAGCAGTATGTTAGGATTACATTTCAGGTTGGGTTTAATCCTACAAGCAGTTCATATGGTTATCTAACCCTAATTTCTGGCCTTTTTAACCATTTCTGCCTCTACTTCCTGCCCAAAATTGCCAGAGGAAGCTCTATTACATGTTACGCTGAGGGAAGTCCACTATCAAACACTGAAAGAATAAATCTTAAGCATCCAATTGGTGACGGTTATAACTTACCTTTTTCCCCCAGTAACATACAGGAGCTTTAATTTCTTACTGCTAATGGACAGTGGACTGTCACCAATATCCCAATTCCCATGAAACCTTCACTTTCCAAAAACCACACCAGCATGTTAATTGTCTTCGCCGACACAGGAACCAGATTATCCTCTGTCTTTAACATGAAGACAAAGTAACCCTAAGGCCAGGTTCAGAGGAGCGTTTTTTTAGAGCAGAAGGAATGTCCATGTGAGTGGACGTTCCTTCCACTCTGACGCCCGTCTGGCCAATTCGCCGAGTGCAGTTAGTGCGCTCAGTGCTGCAAGGCTCGATCCTCCTATGGAGAATAGCGCTTTGCAGCACCGAACGAACGTCATAGCGTTCCAACGGGGAGTCTTTCAGCACATCCGCTGTAGAATGCGCAATTTGTGCGTGCACTAGAGTGTGGCCGGCCCAGTCGAAACGTCAAAATGCTACGACGGGTGGCGCATCAGTACGGGCGCACGTAGTGTGCTCGTCTGACACTGGCCTAAACTATTAGGCTAGGGTCAGACAAAAGCATTTTTCCCCGCGAACGTGAAAAAGTGCGTCCGAACGCATTGACGTATTTTTTCACGGAATGCGCAAAAACGGTCAGACGACGTGCATTTTCGGGCGTGATTTTGTACGGATCGTCAATAAAACTCTTTTTGCGTCTGGACGTTATGTAGGCTGGACATTAGCAGCGTCTGACATCTCCTAATCACGCAAACACGCCGCTATGCCGCAGCTGCGCACTCAGTACGTCAGTACTAGCGGTTCAGCGTTCTCAAAAAAATGCGTTCAAATTCAACTTGCGTTGCACGGCCGGACTTTTGTGCGGCCGTACATCGTATATTGGCCGTCATTGCCCGTCATCTGCTGCTAGTGCGGCCGTAATTATGTGCGCCAGAACGCACGTTAAAAGTGCGCTGGTCTGACCCCAGCCTTAGATTGAGGAGGGCTTTACATCAAGAAAAATGAAAAGAAAAAAAACTATAGTGTAGGTTTACATCACTAGAACCACCTCACCAAAAGCTTTAGGAGCACAGAAAACACATGTGCAAGATGATCCCAGATGTCAGTGAACAGGAGGATCTTCAATAACTTATGGTTGTGACACATTAAGGAGAAGACACCGGGTCAAATCGGGCAACTAGGAGAAACTGGGCAATATGGTGGAAGGGCAAAGCAGTTATTTTATGGGGGGGGGGGGCAATATTAGGCTTTAATTCCATGATTGTCTTGTGGGGTGGGGGCAGTTTCCATACATCTCCATAAACATAAATAACAGGTGCCAGATTATGCAACACATCTACCAAATCGACGATTATAAAACCAGGAGAATGGCACTGTAAGGTATGTAAAAATCTTTGCACAATTAATAAAAACCAAAACATTGTTAAAATATAACAATATAAAGATTTTATATGTGTATGTTAATAAATATACTTTTTCTGCCGATAAAAGTTCTCAAATTGCAAAACTGTTTAATATTACACGATACCATCAAAAAATTATTAAGACTGAAAGGAAACCTCAGGAGAGGTTCGACATTTTGGCAGTGATACCATTCCAACGGCCATGTAACGGCACGCTTTATTAACAGGCTGAACTTAATTTGATGATATGGCAGATATCAGATAGGGAAAACATCACACACCTAATGACTGTTGATCTAAGACACTATAGCAACAAGCAGAGGTTTGTTCGGGGAAGAATGCGGGGTATGCGAGTGGGGGAGGAGGGAGGCATGTTCGAGGAGTGCGGGCCACTCTACTAACCCACAAAATTCCTATGGTGGGCTTTCATCTCAAGAACCATCTCAAAATTATCCTCTGCGTAATAAGGAATGCGATAAAAGAAAAAATTCCATCATCTCGAAAGACTGAGCGGAGTTTTCTTGGAATGGAAGACTTCCAAGAAAAAGATGAAAAACAGAAAAAAAAATTCTATATATTGTATTCGCTCTCAAAAGACACTACAAAAAAAAAAATAATGGATATATTTAACATCTTGAGGAACGATTTGTAAAACAGATACACACGATATCATTATAGTGATAATACGGTCATACCAAAACAAGGTTAATAGAAGGGGTGGAATAAAAAAAATAATCCAGGATCAAGCAGAGAAAAATATTAAACATTTAATTACATTCTCCATGATATTCAGCCATTCATTTTAAAAAGGACACCAACACCAAAAAATTTAAATGTTCTTATATTGCGGATATCTTACATGTTTTTCTCATGTACGGTTATTTAAGGAAATATTTTGTCAGTATGTCACTATGTGCACTCACTTTGTGATATTTTGTATTGTAAACCGCTCCCTGTAGTACCTTTATTACAGTATTTGTTCCTCACTGCGAGTCATTAGGAATAGAATGAATTCTAAACTGCCCTATTGAATTGCATGGTGTGGGATGTATGCAAAGGACAGGGGGGGGGGGGTAAATTACAGTGTTAACCCACTATCAGATCTCATCCAGTCGCCTTTTCTAATCATCACCTCCTCCACCCCATTGCCTCTTGACGGTTTCCTCCTGTACCGTAGCTCTAAAGTGAGACTTGTGCTAATATTTTGGTAAATGTTGCATCATGGGACAAAAATCCACAAAATGGAAACAGGACATGAAAACCTAACTTTATTTTTTCATTTATATGCAATTCCTTCAAAACAAAAGAAAAATCAGCAGCAAATGGTTTAGATTTTTTTTTTCGTAATGCAAAAAAGTCATCCAGTTACAGCTTATGTTCGTGATAGTGTGCCCTTACGGAATACATAATTCATGCGACTTTGCAATGATTAAAAACCCCTATGTAAGGTTTAATTCCACATTCATTATTGCAAAGCGCTGTGGAAACTGTTGGTGCTATGTAACAGAAAATGGAGATGTGGATCAGGAGCAGTCCTGGGATAACTTAGAATAAACGTCGCCCCATGCAATCTGTAGACGACCATCAAGCTCTGGATCTGAAAGGACTTCAGTGACAATTCCGATTCACTGCTGCACCAACACATGATGAATAAAACTAGCAAAACAATGAACTGTGCTGAGGATGGCCAACGACACCACACAGGACAAAAATGGCAGTAAAAGGCTTGCTTACTCCTATCATTCGACTTTTAGAGGCCAATCCGTGCCTACGTATATGCGGAAAGAAGCCTTAATATACGAATGAATGGATTTCCACTACACATACAGTTACGGATATAGAGCCAACAGATTCCCCAGCGCTGTATAATGGAGAAAGCACAAGCGTGAAACTTAATGACACATTAAAGAACAGTCGGCCTTGCCTGTAGGATAATTGTCCTGCTAATACAGCACTTTATACAAGTGCTCAGCCAGACATCTCATGCGCTTACAATCTAGAGGCAGAGGGTATGTGAAACTAAAAGGAGCAGGGGGGAGTGTGGAGCTGGTGGCCAGAAAGAAAACCGCAAGGATTGCATTGGAATGACCAGAAGCTTGGGCTTGAAAAGGGTAATTCGAAAGAAAATCGGCTGGAAGGGAGAGCTATAAGTATAGGCCCAGGACTGAATAGGAAAGTGGCCGGAGGGGACTGCAGAGTGAAAATGTAGCAGCAGGAAAGGGTGATTGCTGTGGATGGTGAGCTGTATGAAGAAAGACACAGAGGTCAGAAGAGTGGGCTGTGTATGAGAGTTATTTATGACATGGGGAAGCAAGTTGACTATGAGAGTTTAACAAAACAGAATGAACAAAAAACAATCTATCCAAAACGTGCGTTGTGGATGAAGATGGCAGAACACTTTGATCTTGTAATTTTTGCTCTGATACTTTCTGCTAAAACCAGATAAAAAAAATATATAATTGTATTCCGGTCTGGTATTTTAGAAGGATGAACTACAATTCCCATGATTATCTACAAATATACAGGAAGTATTACAAAAGTTGGTGCCAACTTAACCAGAGCTGTTGTAAACTTAACTCCATAGACTTTAATGGCTCTGGTAAGTTTACAACAGCTCCGGTTAAGTGAACACCAACTTTGTAATATGGCCCATAGAGGTCTTCAAAGTTTTGTGGTAGATGCATTGAGTAGGATCTCCCTTTGGCCAGCCCAGTTTCACATGGTTGTCAAGTGAATGATGGCTTTGACAGGCTAGAAGGTTTTAAAACTACTTTTCCCATGATCATGTTCAGCCAACCTTAAGGGTTACTAGCCCTTGCTCTATACACAAACTCATCCAACCTGCTGGCTTGTATGAAAAAAAACTCCAGCACACCAGAAAGATTAAAACCCATATACAGTAGGAGTAGGCAACCTTCACCCTCTAGATATTTTGAAGCTACATCTCTCATAAGGCTCAACCAACCTGATGTGTGCCTGAGACTCAAGGGAAATGTAGTTCCAAAACATCTGGAAGGTCATGGTTGATGACCACCCCCCCCCCCCCCCAACCACAATTTTCTTCCCTCCCTGATGCTCCCGATGGGTTCTCTGCTACTCGGGTCTGGTGGCCTGCCCCAGAATGGGTGACAGATGTGAGCAGAGAGACATCCTACAGGACAGCCCTCTGTTCATTCCTGAAGCCTGAGATGGATAGCATGATGACTGGGAAGTCAGGACAAAAAACGCACAGCGTGTGCATTGGCCCATTTCCAGAACCACCCACGGAGTAGGAACATGGCAACCCAAGTGCTGGAACCAGATGAGTACAGCTTGCCATATCTCAAGGGATGAGGACCTCATCTGTAAGACCAGCGCAATATCCAACCCCTGATGGTAAAGAAAAAAAAAAAAAAAAAAAAAAAAAAAAAAAAAAATCGCAGGTAAAATGCACACGGCCAATAGATACATGATTATCTTAATGGGATAGAAGAAATGGTCAGAGGTAATAGTTAAAGTTTTCTCCTTCATTTGATGTGTTCCGTTCAGAGGATCGTCGTCCAGGGGCGGTGGTAAAGCAGTGGAGAGTAGAATATTGCAATTTTCTGTGATTGAGCTGGTTTTCATTAGCAATCACAGTTCACGGCTTTTAAACGGGTGCAACCTACGCTTTATACATTAACTCTGCTTAAAACCCATACTTCCAACCAATACGTGTAAATTTATAACTAAACAGGTTTAGCTGCAACAACCACAAAGGATCATGGGTGAAGCAATTAGTAGCAGGGGCTGCTTTCAAGTTTACACTTCGTCAGGCTTAAACAAATACTCTGTTGAAAATAGAGGTTTTTTTTTGGCCTTTAAGGCTAGGGTCAGACGAGCGTGATTTCTACGGACTCTACGTCCGTGCACACGGACGTACGTCAGTACGGAAGACACAGTAGTGGCCACACAGTCCGTTTTTTTTCACTGACAAATATTTTGACGGATGTAGGAGGGAAAATAAATTAAAAAGCAAAACCATTTTGTCCGTGAAAAAAATGCTGGACGTATAAATGCAGTCCGTCTGACCACGTTCCACTCACTCACACACAAAGCTATGCAGACGCAGCGCACTTTCTGCGGCCGTTCTAGGGGTTGTACGTTCTTGCCTGCCTTGCGTCCGTTTGCCGCGGCCGTGCTGCGTCCGCAGTTCAGTGCGGACGTACTTCATGTGTCAGGCTCCAATGGACTTTCTTTCATGCTATCACGGACGTACTTTTAGGCGCAATCACGGACGTGAATACTACGCTCGTCTGACCCCAGCCTAAATAGTTGGGCAGATGCTGCTGACGGACTCTGACCAATTATTTTTCTATGTTTTCATTATACGTTTTTTTTACTCACCTTTTCTCGCTTGCTGTATGCAGCTCCTCCTGTTCAGGAACTTCCTGTTTGGGAGGCTGAGCTGCCATTTTTGTACGCAGTTTGCCCTCCTACGCAATATGCAGTGTAGGAAACCGAAAATTGCACACTACCACAGGACTTCGGTTTAGGGCTTCAACTATTATTCTCAATTAGATTAATCGATTCATCAGATAAAAAAAAGTATACTTGAAAAAAAAAAAAAAAAAAGGAACATTACATAAAAAAAAAAATAAAATCAACTCCTGCTTTCCTTTTTTCATAAACAAATTTGAGTAGTGTACATAACTTGCGTACATACGCAAATTGCATACTTTTCACACACAAGGAGCACGACCACCTGGTCACAGCAATGGATTGATGCTGCGTCCGGGGCTTAAGTCGATGTCTGCTTTATCCACAGATGAACGCGGCTACGAGAGCTCAGATAGACATGAGGTCAGTATGAAAGTGGGGTGAGAAGGGGGCACTCCACGCAGCCTAATCACTTTAATAAGATAAAGTGGTCAGGGTGCATAGAGTGTCCCTTTAAAATAATTTCATGAACAAACTGAGCGGGAGGGAGTCTGTAGGTGGAAGGGAGAGAGTTTGGGCAAGGGACTTAACCCAAGTGTAAGAGGAAGTGGGTTTGGGCAAAAGACTGGACCTGAGTGTGTTACAGAGTTTGTGGGAAGGAACCAGACCAAAGAGAGGGAATGGAAACTGCAGACCAAAGAAGGGGAGGCAGGGAGGGTAGGGTACTGGCACAGGACTCCAGTTTCAAGTAAGGATAAAACACAAGCGGTACAGTGCTCATACCCAGTGATTGGATTACAGCGCTGCTACAGTTGTAAACCGAATTAAACCAAACTGGTTATGTCTGACATAAACCTAGAACTAAATCTTACCAAGTAAAGGAGCATCACGTCTTCAGCAATCAACTCCGAAGCAGAGTCTGTGGTTATAACATTTAACTCAGTCTAATCAATTTGTGCACAGCACACATTGTCAATCAACACCAATTAATCAATGGGATTAGTTAAATCGATTAGTTGTTTCAGCCCTACATAAGTTCCATAACGTCTGTGCAGAACAACGAATTAGAGCTGCACGCATATCAGATCCAATCGGCTGCCTCTTTGAGATCACTATTGCAGGTGGTCTCCGAGAGAGTGACGCCAGAATCCTCTGTGTATGCTAAGGTCACTAGTGTCCGATCTTGAGACTAGCTGCCGGGAAATTAAAAATCTCGGGCTGCTGGTGATGCTCTCTGGAATGGAGGAAACTCTTCCTCTTCACCCAGTGTTTTCACCCAATAGGGGAGGTGGGGGGCACTCTTCACATCCATACCACTTTATAACAATAAAGTACTCCGAACGAGTCAAGTGTCGCTTTAAGGTTTTCAGCACGTTTGTTTACAAATAGATGGCCGAAACTGAGCAGACTTGTGTTACAGGGGGGCTTTCCGAGCACCCTTTTGCAGGGTTCACCTGCATCTCCCCCGTTACACGATCCTTGGCAAAGAAGGTCAGTAATCAGCGTAGACCTTTACGCAGAGGAAACAAATGACAAGATGGGAATTCTTTTTAAAGCGAATAATGTAAATTTAGACTTTACTGCAGTTCAACAGTACTAGTGCGTTGCTATGGACTTCTGCATCACAAGACTAGAATGCACAATCATAAGACTAAACACGTACAAAAGCAATATTTTTCCGATTATAGATGGTCTGTCCTCACCTTTCGCGGGTTCCTTTGTTTGGTGTATATGGCTGGCTCCCTTAGTCCCATGGAACTCATTGCTAAAGTAAATAGCAGCTCTTTGATGTGCCATATTTTATCTTGGTTCATTTCAAAACTGTAATTACCATAAATTCCTTCTAAATCCCCCAACTAAAGCCGCTCAATCCTCAGAAAATGAAAGATTGACAAAAAGAATGCCGTCTGAATTCTATCAACACGTGCCATGCAGGAATACACAGATCAGAGTACAACCTGGGGGAAATGTGCTGGCAGGCTGGAAATACAGCCAACGCCATCACTAATTGAACTTTAAACAGTTTTTTCCGTCAAGTCATGGAAAGTCCCATTCTATTGCTATGTTGCAAGCCAGCCCACCCGTTCATACAGAAACTCCTATAGAAAAATCAAGCATTACTGACTCACATGGCAACCTCTTAAAATTTGTGCAACGTGCATACCTTATTATTATTATATAGCGCCAGCATATTCCGCAGCACTGAACAATGGGCACAATGTAGACAGGGTTACAACATTTTGACAAACCAGTACAGGAGGAAACAAGGCCCTATTGCCGCAGTAACTTACAATTGAAGGGTTGGGGGTGGAAACAAAAGGAGAGGACCGCAAGGCGAGAGTGATGGACCGCAAGGCGAGAGTGATGGACCGCAAGGCGAGAGTGATGGACCGCAAGGCGAGAGTGATGGACCGCAAGGCGAGAGTGATGGACCGCAAGGCGAGAGTGATGGACCGGTTGGGGCAGTGAGGTGCATCAGTGAGTCGGGTGGTAGGCTTCCCTGAATGGGAAAGTCTAAAAGGGAGCGTTTGAAGGAAGGGAAACTAGAGGAAAGTCTGACAGTACGAGGAAGAGCTTTACAGAGGATGGGGCTACGCGAGAGAAATCCTGCAGTCTATCGTGGGAAGAGGTGATGCGGGGAGACGCTAGGTGCAGGTCCTGGTTTGATCTTAGGGAGCAGACTAGGTTGTATTTGGTGATTAGTGAGGACAGGTAGTGGGGAGCAGAGTTAGTGAGAGCTTTGTAGGTCAGGGTAAGGATTTTGAATTTAATTCTGCAGTGGATGGGGAGCCAGTGAAGGGACTCGCAGAGGGGAGCGGCAGAGACAGTGCAGTGGGTGAGGTGGACGAGCCTGGCGGAGGCGTTCAGGATGGATTGTAGGGGGGCGAGGTGGGAGGCTAGCTAGAATATTATTACAACAGTGGAGTCGGATTACAAGGCCGTGGACGAGTTGCTTTGTGGTGTCAGCGGTAAGAAATGGCCGAATTAGGTTTTACCCTACTGCCTTTGTATCACAGACTTGACAGGTTCTCAATTTGCCTTGATTTATGAAAGTCTTCAATTTATGGAAATGTACCCACTTCCTCTTGACTTGCAAGCTTACATGAGCAAGGTCTACCTCTACCCCCCGCATGTTTGTTCTCATTTGCCACATTCTAAGAGAATGCCATCGGTCATAGCTCAAATAACACCATAACCTCACAGCTCTCCTCCATGAGGCGCACTGCTCCCTACACCTGGCAGGGCGGAAATGGCGGGGAAAAATCCACGAGTCAAGACCGATGCACCAAAAGAATGGCAGAGGCTTAGATTCCCATGGATCTGGACGGGGACGCAGCATCGGACTAGGACTATGTATCCGTCGATCCAATTTTGCACGACTGATTAGGGGAATTAAAAATAGGAATGGGACATCCTTATCACTACTGTAGAATCTTTGATCTATTCCAAAATTATTATTCACTACCACAAACATGTTAAGATTTCTAGATGTAGTGCACACTATCATGTTTTTCCCATTGGTAAACCATTTTGACGACACAATAGATGATCAAGCGAGAAGTAAGCTTAGCAATAATTACACGTAGAAGGTAAGTCAGGGTTTTAATGTACAGGCGGCCATTTTGAATTGTGTAGGGATAGTCAAACAATCTGACAGTACTTGATACACAAAGCTGCAGAGGTGACATGGTATCAGCAGCCAACCAAGTGCACTGATTTGACATCCAAGGCACGCCAATAGCAGAAAATTGTTATGTCACAGTACAGTGATCACCATGAAAGCCAACCAAAATGTGATGTGCTGTGCAACCGCGTCTTTCTCAAAGTTACCAATAGTAAATGGAAATACTAGGTATATAATGTCCTCTGTAAAGCAGGACAAATAAATGAACTTCTTTTGAATTATTTCTCTTTACCTACTCTAAGCAATTACTGCCAAAAGGGAGGAAAAAAACAAAAATGTATATTATTCCATACTAAATAAAAATGCATATGTCACATTAAAACGCTCAATGTCCTTTTAAAAAAAAAAACGGTATACAAAACATATGGGTGCAGTAGATCGAAAAAAATTGCGTGTGTTCTCTTTTGATATGCTTGTGGTCAACAAGTATCAACTGAAATGATGCTGTGTCACTCAATGTGATTTTGACCAGCATATATGCTAATAAACTCACAGCATTATCCTGGAACACATTCCACAGTTTAAATTCTAATCACTACATAGGTTTTCCACAAAGATTTGCAGATACAATTATAATGTCTAGAACAGAGCAGACCAAGCTTGATCACGCTTAGGAGCCGGTAAGTCAACTTTAGAGCAGACTGTTATTAAGAGCCGGGCAACGTTTTGTGCCTGCATCTTTGTAGAATAGTGTAAGGAGAGAAAACAGATTTCGGGGGCTCGTCTCTTCCTACACTCTCGATTTGTCTAGCACTGGTCTACAAAATTTAAGAAGAAGAAAAAAAAAATCTAAACTGCAGCCACGTCTGATAAGGTAAATGATACATTTTAATCTAAATAGCCCCAACCAGAACAAATAGTCCTGAAAAGGATCAAAAGAAAAAAGAAAAATTAGACCAATCCTTAAAAAGTCCTTTTAGGGCATATTTTTTCTATTTAAACAGGCAATAGAAAAAAAAAAATGCATTAGAGCAAAACGTGCCAAAATGTAGAAAGTGTGAAATTTGTGATAACCCGTTTTTTTTGAATAAGTGACAGGTTTACTGAACTGTGAAAATCCTATCACATGAACAGCGAAATTAAAAAAAAATCCTAAACAGAGCTGGAATTTTATTTCTCAGGGTTACTAGTCCGTTCAAGGACACTGGAACAGGTTAGACCAGCCCCGCTCTCCCCCTCCTCCCAAAGAAAGTGCCCTGTGACATTCAGCATAACTATATAAAAGCTTAAACCAACCTCAGTAAAAAGGGTCGCCGGGGCCAGGAAAGTACACATCTAAAAACACACCCCATGTTAAATTTTTATGAAAGAAAAAAAAAATTCACACATCCTCGGACATGTCGGTCTCATTGCCTACCACAGCAGATAGCGTCACTTGAATAAACAAAGCTTGCCAAAGTGTTTTAACTTTGAGAAGGTGGGGGGGACTTTATCTTATCCTAACCATAATCTAAATATAGGATATACCAATATTACAAAAGCATTCTTGAGCAAGGGCTGGGAAGGGCAGAGGATACGGCGGTTTAATTAAAAACAAAAGATTTCAGTCAGTAGGCAATTCCACTAAAAAAATAATTACATGCCATGTGCTATTTTGAAACGATGGGCCTGAAGAAGTGCACAAACTTTACTTCTACAAAGTTCAGCCCAAAGCCAGTCAGTGCAGGAGTCTGCTGTATGCTGCAAAGGAAAGAGACAGCTTGAAGAATCAGTGCTGTAATCTTGTGTTTCTCAACCCTGGTCCTCAAGTCCACCTAACAGGTCAGGTTCGCCAGATATCTGAAGCACAGGTGATATGATTTGCTGCTCAGTGATTGCAGGATTCAGTCTGCATTTCCCCAAGGTAAACCTTAAAATCTGGCCCGTTAGGGGGTACTTGAGGACCAGAGTTGGGAATCATTGCTGTAACCTAGTGTTTCCCAAACCTGTCTTCAGGGGTCACTAACAGGACAGGTTTTCCAGATATCTGAAGCACAGCACAGGTGATGTGATTTGCTGCTCCGCGATTGCAGGATTCAGGCCCATGTCAGACGAACGCAGTGATCACGTCCGTGTTGCCGCATAGTTTATCGTCCGCCGTAGCATAGAATCATGAGCAATAGCGACCCACACACCAAGTGCGTCCACACCGAACTGCACACGCACAACGCACGTGGCAAACAGACGCAAGTTAGGCAAAAACGTAAAACCGCTACCACGGACGCGCAGAGTGCGCCACGTCCACCTAGCGTTCTGTGTGAATGATGAGATGTCAGATGCAGTGCATTTGCGACGTCCAGCACCTTGACGCACACAATGGCTCTTCATATCCTTTTCAAATTTTTATCATTTTTCATATTCATTTTATTTCCCATAGTTTCCTTCTTTCCCTACAGCAGTCAACAAAAACAGACCGTGTGCTGTCTACAGTATCTTCTGTCAGTACGTCTGTCCGTTGTGCACGCACGGAGAGAGTGCGCTCAGACTGCGTTCGCATGACATTAGCCTCAGTCTGCATTGCCGGGTGAATTCTTAAAATCTGGCCTGCTAGGGTTACTCGAGGACCGGAGTCGATAATCCGTGCTGTAATCCACCTGGTCAAAATAAAAAGGAAGGCACATGATCATTGTACATTCTAGATCAGTGTTTCTCAACTCGTATCCTCAGGACCCACTGACAGGCCAGGTTTGCCAGATATCTGAAGCACAGCACAGGTGATCTGATTTGCTGCTCAGTGATTGCAGTATTCAGTCTGCATTTCCCCAAGGTGATCCTTAAAATCTGGCCTGTAGTGGGTCCTGACTCCTGAGGACTGGAGTTGAGAAACCCTGTTCTAGATCACACTACTTATATTTTGTAGTCTCACCATCCCCACATTATACTATACAGGTGGAGCACCCCCTGATTTTGGACCCTTACAGATTTCAGAATACAGTGTTTTCAGGGAGGGGATCTTGGCGGAGAGCTGAATCTCCTTCCACCTGCAGCCACCAGTGGATGCACGCTAGAAACACTGTGCGGGGGTCACTCCGGGGACATGATTTCTCTGATTCAGCTCTACTCGGATCAGCATGTCGCCCACTGGGGCTGCCCAGAGGCTCCCAACATGTGCCGCGATCTGCTGCAGAGCTCAGGTGCCGTGTCCTCGCAGGTGGTGCAATGCGAGGACCTGGCACCTGAGCTCTGCAGCAGATCGCAGCACACGGTGGGAGCCTCTGGGCAGCCCCAGTGGGCGACATGCTGATCCGAGTAGAGCTGAATCAGAGAATCAGGGAATACTACAATCCAAATGGATCAGAAAACCAGTTTTCATAGTCTTGCAAATTTTAGAATTTCTGATGAGCGGTGCTCAACCTGCAAGAAAACCATAAAACATAGGGATTACTTATGAAAGGTTGTTGCTGTTGCTGAACCACTGCAATCTTCGGCATTTCACAAAAGAAACATTCCAACAGCACGGGGAGATGTCATTCATGAAGCTTCTCCTGTAGTCATCTGCCACAGTTGCAACAATAGAGATATTCACAGTTTTTAGGCAACTAAAAGAAAATACCGTCAGGTTTTTGAATAACCTCCTATACAGTCTATATTTTCATACGACCAGGTCACCAGGTTTGAGAATCTTCCCCATCTCAACACCCAGATAGTGTTTTTCTTCCTACTTTTACCAGAATAAAAACAACCATGCTTATTCCGTAAAGGGCTATTAGCCAAGAAGGGAATTAGAAAATTGAAAGTAATTGGGTAAAGTAAAAAATAGTTTTGGTCTAAAATTTGCAGTTATTGTGTCTCCTCGTAATAACGCTCATTCTTTAAATCTCAACTTTAGTCTACAAAAACCATGAAGCTGCTGACAATGCGGAGAAACAATCACAACATATATTGAAATGTACCGAGAACACAATCTGCTATTATATTACACACGGGCAAAGTTCCAAAAACCTGCAAAATTATTTGTTATAAAAGGTCACTGCATATTACAGAGTCGTTTAATAAGTGTAAATGCATTTAATTACACTAAAGGAACAATAAGCATTGTGTCATCCTGGATTCAATTTAATGTGCTGGAAATGTAAAGACACACATAAAAAGAAATATATATATATATATTTTAAACCCATAGAATGAAAGCAAAAATTCCTGCATTAGTAGCTCTTGAAAATAATAGCCTACTCATTTACCATATCCAAGACTGAAACAGAAAGGAATACCATTCTCGCCATTTCCATTACAATAAGAGGGCCAGGACGGCAGAGAAAACTAAAGCATTAATTGGTTCACGCCGAGAGGTCATGCCTTGACATCAAAAGCAAGGCTAGCCTTTCATTCTAAGGTGTCTTTCCTTTACGTAGTTTATTAAGCCCTTACAGTTACCTTCATTTTGTCCTGTCCCAACACAAGATCAAAAGCATCCCACCCACTGTCAACAGATCCGCGGTCCCGATGTTTGCCATAAGCTTCCTACTGACAGAGACCCGTTCATCATGAGCACCACAAGCAGTGGTGTCAACAAACCCGAAACAGGTCATTCTCTTGACTACTTGAAGACGTCTCATTTATCCCTTCAGTGTTGTGTTCCTGTGGCAACTTTCTACAATAGTCCTGCTATGACGTAGATGCACTATTCACAACGGCCTTTGTGTGTGAAATCAACATTTCTAAATAAAAGATCAAAAAACACAAGGAACAACACAAAGGTTCAAAAAGAGTAACAACAACATGCCAGTTAGTCTTTTAAATTTAAAATTAATCCTAACCTGACAAGATCACACATGGCCAAGTTACTGTTCCATGTGAGGTCTCGTCATTGAGACCGAGGTAGCAAAATTCATTATGCACGGCTGGTATAGCATCATGGGAGTTGTAGTACAACAGAGGTTCTACAGACCAAACAAAACCGCTATATCAGAATTGGGAGACAGCAAAGCAAGAACTTTGAGCACCATCTCTTTCACCCTGTACCACCAAGGAAGTGGACATGTCCACAGGATAATACAAGCTGAGCTGCTGGCATTTGGAATGGGATTAGCAAATCATCCTAAGAAAAATGGAGACAGCTGGCCCACCGAGTCCTGGAGAGGCCTACACCAACAACACAGGCCAAGAACAAAAGGAAGAGGGCCTGAATTGGGCACGCAATCTCCAAAAACGGTAGGTTTACTGGTAATTATTGGCAACATTTTATCTACGTGATACGTAGAAGATTTCTTGAGAAAGCCTCACATACAGCTGGAACGTTTCCAATAAACATGTCGTTTTTGGAAATAGACAGCATTTGGACATTAGTCAGTTTCAGGTACAAGATAATGGAGCATTACTCACCAGTCATCAGGAGAGCTTCTTTCAGGTACAAGAGAATGTCGGCAAATTTTCTGACATCGTTTACCAGCTGCATGATGTACTCTGGGTCGACGATGGTACCATCATAGCAATCCGAATTGGTGCTGATGCTACTTAGCGAGTTGCTCTTGGTGCTCCTCCCCATTCCCCAAGTGGCAGAATTTGAGATGTTGAAGAAGTTCGAGGTAGAGAACCGGCCAAAACCCAAACCACGCTTATTGCTTCCTCCGTTCTGACGCAACATCCCAGCTGTTGCTGTGCTTTTGGAAACGGCTCAGTTGACATTCAGTGTGACTTTGCGCCTTTCCGGCCAAATACCAAATCTTCCAAAAGAAAAGGAAATATTATGTAAGAACCCAGTTAAGTAAACATGGTTAACAATTGGCAAACGAGTTCACCGTTTCTACATAAACATGAAAAACAGTCAAAATATTAGTTGTGGCGAGTCTAGCTATAAATTGCTCAATCTAGGCAGCACTAACTTGGGTTTATTCATAAAAACTCACCATTTCTGGATTTAGATCCACATTTATTTTGACCAGAAGTCTGCACTGCCGCATTCAACAAAATTCTATGGGCTCGATTACATTCCCTGCGCAAAAAAAGCTTGCGCAGCGTTAAACGTTAACGCGTGGAAATTAACGCTGGTATTACAATCCGAGCGCATTTTTTATCTGTCCGAAAATATCGCGCGTAAAGAAAATACACGCGAAAATGCGCGCGCATTAACATTGCGCACAGAAATCGGTGGGCAGACTGTTTTTTCACACGATTCAGCCAATCAGAATTAAGAACCACAATTGTCTCCCGTTCAGTTTATGCGCCTGTCAAAATCCGAGTATATATGCTGCAGCAATAATAAAAACATGCACAACTTCTCCATTTTATTGTTTGGGTATGTGTAGAATGTGTAACTATACTGTGCTGTATTATTTTTTTTGGGCTGGTGTATTTGGGTTCGACCAGAACGTTCAGATTTGTCATTACCACCAGCTTTTAAAAGACGTTAAAATTATGCGCGCAAACGTTCGTTAAAATTTGCGCATCGATTGTAATGCCATCCACGTACCAGCATACGAATGCATTTGCGCTCATAACGTTAAGTATGGGATGCGTGCACGAACTTACGCTCGTGCAGGGTCACTCACGTTAGACGTTAGCGTGCATTTTGTGCACAAATATCGTAATACGACGTTCAGAGCGAATGGGGGTTTCCCCCCCAGCGTTAGAGTGCAATTTTGCGCACGCGCAAAAACGCATTAAGAGTGTAATAGTGACCTATGTTTTTTGGTGGGTGAATACTAGGCTTGTGCACCGATTTTTTTTTCGGTTCGATTCGGTTCGATTTTTCGGATTTTTAAACTTTTCGATTCGGCTCGTTTCGACCGATTTCGGTTTCGATTCGATTCGGTTCGACCTGTTTTTCGGGTACATTTTTTTTCGGAATTTCGACCATTTTTCGTATTTTCGTGTCACTGTGCTCGGTTTTTGTATTGATTTTTCGTTTTTTCGAAAAATTTTCATTTTTACAAAATTTTCGTTTTTACCAAATTTTCGTTTTTCGAAAAATTTTCGTTTTTCGGAATTGCACATTTTTCGTCATATCGACCTTTTTTCGTATTTTTCGTGTCATTTTGCCCGTTTTTTGTATCGACTTCGTTTTTTCGAAAAATTTTCGTTTTTCAGAAAATTTTCGTTTTTACAAAATTTTCGTTTTTCAGAAAATGTTCGTTTTTACAAAATTTTCGTTTTTCAGAAAAATTTTCGTTTTTCGGAAAATTTTCGTTTTTCGGAAAATTTTCGTTTTTCGGAAAATCTGTTCTCCTCGTTTGCCACATTTCAAGCCCATTCGAAAAATCCGAAAATATTTCGTTTCGGCTCGGAAAACATTTCGGATCTGAACTTTTCGGATCTAAAATTTTTCGGAAATTCGGCCGCATCCGAAAACACGAATCGGGAAATTTCGTGAAAATTCCGAAATTCCGAAACCCGAAACGCACATCCCTAGTGAATACTAAAAAAGTTGAATTTGGAAAGCCAACGGCACCACATAGCATTAACAACAACCCCCCCCCCCATGTAATTAAGACATCCAGTCACTGATTATTTTTCTTTTACTAAAAGCAACAGTGGCCAGGATGACTACTACAAAATCAGTCACAAGTAGATGCAAAGGAACTTCAAAAAAGAAAAAAACAGCATTATAATGAGGGAAAGAAGAACAGGTTAGAGGTTGGCATGCAAACAATCAGCTTGGAATCTCTGGGATGTTTGCTTTAGAGCACTATTAATAAGAGAGGTTCAAAAGGAATGAGAGGGTATGGCAGAACAAAAACAAAAAAAAAAAATCCTACACCATGATCCACATGATGAGGATGTTGGATGCATTTTGAGTATTTTGGACGGCTCAGAACCGTGCGATGCATCCAAAGCACATTATTTCTGGATGGTTTTATTCAGCTCAAACATTTTCAACTGAAAACAAGCAGCGAAAGGATAATTCACATCACCTTATTAAACTAATAAAAAAATAGTGAGTGAACATAATGTACAAGCTCTAATGGCAATTTGCAAGGAGGTATAGGACCCAGTTCAGGGGAGAGGAAAAAAGAAAAAAAAACAGAGGAAGAGTTTGTATTCATTAAAGGTTCTAGATGCCTAGGTAAGTTATATTTGCATAAGATCTTGGCCTTTGATATAAATGGTTTCCTTATTTATTAGTTTCCTGTGACGTCGAATGAAAAGGTGTCAGAGAGGCCAGGAGTGTCACATCTACTAAACACGTTCAGTAAAAGCAGAAATGAGAGCAAAAACCTCAATCCTGGCAGACGACCAGGACGTTATATATTTTTTTAAGTTGGCAAAAAAAAAAAAAAGATCTAAAAATCAATATGCATACAGGGTTATTCAAAGAGATCTGAGTGGCTGGGGAAAGGTGACCGAACGCTGAAAATCAGCATTCGGTTACCTTTCTTGGCCATTCGGCTATCCAGAGAGCAGGCAATACGCCAAATCCTGGCGAATTGCCTGAACATACGGTGCCTGTTCGAGGGCAGTGAAATCCCCATGAAAAAGCACTGCTTCGGCTATTCAGAGAACACTAACCAGCAGTGAAAGGTTCCCGAAATGCCCTGCCATTCGGTGGTTTAATTCGACAGGTTTATTCAGGAGAATCCCATAGGCGTCAATGTTAAAAATATTCCCGTTTTAATTCAATATCTAATAAACCGTTCATAATAAAATTCTGCAGTAAAGAGTCTCTTTATAGATTTTTTAGCATATTTTAAGCATTTTTCTTGATTTTTTTTAACTTTCCTTATTTTTTCTGTAACAGCCCTTTTTATAATCATTCATTGGATTTTATATGTAAATTTCAGACATTTTCGCTCAGTAGTTTCTTTGCAAACAGCGTTTCACTTTTCAAATATTCAAGCGAACTGTTTTGCTAATTTATTCACTGCCTTCTTCTGCGGTGTCGGCTTTTTCCGGAGGCTTCGCTGTGTGTGATCGGCTCCTGCTCGGGTTTTTCCGGCGTCTTCAACGGGTTAATCCAGATGTTTTCACGCGTTTTCAGCGTGCATTCGCTGGGTTTTGGCGGGGTTCTCGTCAGCTTTTCCCTGCACTTCGACAGCCCTGTGGTGCTTGCTGAATACACCGCAGGGTAGCCGAAATGGGAAAGCCGATTTGCACCGAATTGAAGAGAACGAAAAGTCACCGAACATGTGGTGACTTTGATTCTCTTTGAATAACCCTGATGGAGAAGGTTTATAAAAGGAGGAATCTCTAGGGCTGCTAGAAAAACCCTTTACCTATGAAAAAGGTAGATGAGAAACTTCACCTTTTCACGCCTGTCATTCAATTCCTAGCATAGAGACGTCATCGGCATATTGGTCTGTGCCAAAGAGTAGATTGACAGAAGAGCAGCATAACACTAAAACGAGAGTAAAAAGAGAGCAGGACATTAAACTAGTTTGTTGAGGTCTCTGGGGGAACAGATCTCCAAGCAGAGACAGTCAATGAGGCAGAACGATGCCTAGGATGATAGGAAGACACAGGGCCAGGACTTTTCAGTAGCTTAATGTATCTGACAAGCTGGCAGCACACTGGATAATGGATTGAATCAATAGTATATTCGCCGTTTAACTAGGTATTTCATTAAAAATTTAATTAACTGTTTTTAATTAGCATTCATCAATTTGTCCTGGAAATGCCATGTATTCTGAATATACCGGGGACTGTGGAGGATCTGATTTGAAAGACTAAATGGTTTTAAAGCCATCATTGTAACAGGAAGGGCACGCAACCGTAGAAAGTCTGAGGCGTAGACTTCACCGAGCCTATATTTATTTGCAGTTGCACACACAGTCCCATCCTAAATACACAAGTCATTTTTAGCTTGGGAAACACCCCCTTTAATAAAGGTCGAAAGCAATCCGACGGCTGAGCGTTTACAGCTTGAAAACTAGAAAAGGCACATTACCCAGAATAACTATTGAGAGGCGGCATGTCACGGAGTATCGGGTTTCGGTGGAGAGTTCTTTTTGTGGTTAATTCGCAAAGTTTAGAATAGCAATGACTTTAGTTTGATCGTTGCTGGTACCCGATATCTTAAACCATCTACATCAGTAATGCCAAACTAACCCCCTCCCCTCTAAATGGTGCTGAATTACAACTCCCATCTTTTGCGTCCAATCACCATCCACTACATTCCGTGAGATTGTAAGCTCCTCTGAACAGGGCCCCTACACCAGATATGTCAAATTCTGGCCCACCCCCCGGATCTTTGTGATCTACAACCCCCATGATTCTGTAGCCAATGTTTGCAGTCAAAGATTTCTGACAGTTGTAGGATTTCAACATCTGGGGGGCCCCCCCACAAAGTCTGCCATTCCTGCTCCACAGCTCTCGATTCTGGTTCCTAGGTTTTGTTTTATAATTTTGAATCATTTCCCATTTGTTACTGTAAAAAGCTGTGGAAACTGTTGGTGCTATATAAATTGTGATCATTATTTCTGGGAATTGTGGGCCATCAATATTTGGGCATCTCTGGTCTACTTAAGTCAGTAAAGCCCAAAATAACGGTCAATAAATCCTTCATGACATGTATCCAGGCTCTCAGATTCCTTGATCTTATTTTACAAGATTTAACATGTGGTCTTAGAATAAATAAATATACTGGAATTTTGGTTATTCTAACGCACCCAAATATAATACCAACTTTATAAAGAGGCCTCTAGCAAGACCGAGAAAACACACGATACATGTATACAGGACAATGTAGAGATTACACTTAATATACACCATCTAAAATCTCACAAATCGTGATTAACGCATGAATATTACCATGAAGTAGAGATTTAGTAATTCGTTAGCAATGAGGTAAAGCTTTCTTTAATGACCAATCATATTGTTGCATAGATGGCAAAAGGCACAAAAGGCTATTTTTGACCAGGACACTTCACTTGAAGGCACCATCCAAGGCCATATGGTTTCCTTGTTTGTGTTGTAGTGGAAGGAGCTTTGTTGCTTTTGTATGGACCTGTATTCCGTATACAGAACATTCAGCTCTATTAACCCAGAAAGGCAGGGTGTCCATAAAGTCTCTTTACAATTTCAAAAATTACAAAAGGCAATTGAAAAGACAGATAAGTGAAATTTATTACAGAATGAGACGTATATAAAAGTTTTTTTTTGCCTCATTTAATACACCTCTATATGGGCACTATTAGTTGCATGAAGCCCATCAAGACGGTACTCGATTTCTTGCAATGTTCACTGTAGCAAACCATCAATGGTGGCAATGGCATCAGTGATCCTCTGCTTTAGATGAGTGTGCGGTGTGGGATCATGTGCAATCGAATCATTGGTCCGTTTTTCTTCGGGGAGACATCGATTACTGCAAATGTTTACCTTGACCTTTTGACTGACTACGTGGCACCACAACTACATGACCTTCAACCATCATTTTCCAGCAAGATGGTGCTCCACCACATTGGGGACTGCAGGTTCATGGATTCCTAAATGAAACCCTTCCAGACCGGTGGATTGGAAGGGATGGCCCAATTCCTTGGCCACCTCGTTCACCAAATATCACTCCCCTCGACTTCTTTCTATGGGGTTATGTTAAAGATATGGTGTATGGACCAAAGGTACAGGACATCACTAATCTAAAGCAGAGGATCACTGATGCCATTGCCACCATTGATGTGGGTATACTACAGCCAATGTTCTTGAACCCAGGAAATTCTTGAAAACGAGAGAAATCTCAATGTATCCCTTCCTGGTAAAATCCTTTATAAATAAAATAAACATGGCAAGAAATTGAGTACCGTCTTGATGTGCTTTGTGCAAATAATTGTGCCCCATATAGAGGTGTATTAACCCCTTAAGGACGCAGGGGTGGCGCCCTTAAGGGGTTTTAATTTGCCGGCGAGGCGTACAGGTACGCCTCGCCGACAGGTGCCATCGTGCAGCACTAATTTTGGGCCCTCCCTGCAGCCGGCGTGCAGTGCGCGTCATTGGCTGCAGGGGACGGCTTGATTTCAGGCCGTCCCTGTGCAGCCAATGATGCGCACCACGAGTCAGCGCGCGCAGGTTGCAGGGAGGGGCCGAGGCTGCCCCATTGAAGACAGCGGGGAGTAGCTGCACGCCCCGCATCTTCAAAGCCCACCCGCCGCCAGGACATCATGGAACGTCCTGCGGCGTTAAAGGGTTAAATGAGGCAAAAAAAACTTAAATATATACGTCTCATTTTGAAATAATTTTATCTGGCTTTTCATTGACTTTGTAATAAATTTTTGAGATTGTAAAGACTTTACGGACACCCTGTATACAAGCGTTTCATTTTTGCAGTGTAGGAATCAACATTGGTTTCTACATCATCCCAGGAACCAATCATTTATAAACCCAATGGCCCACAGGCGCTAGAGATCGCTTGAAGGTAAAAAGACCTACAAGGAAACCTTAAAAATTATCTAATGCAGTAAACGGGCCAACAGGGCAAATGACAAGCCCAGGCGCGTACAGCAAAAGTTACTAAAGTATGATTTGATACCATTGTTTATTTCTCCGATTTGCACGTTTCCCCATAACCATGATGTGAAGAGGCTTCATAAAAGATGTAAAGAGGCTTCATAAAACATGTGAAGGGGAGGCTTCATAAACTGACTAATATGAACATTTAAATTGCTAATTTGCGTATTAATATACATTTACAAAAGGAAAACCATACATATGTTCTGAAGTTAGTCAAGCTTGAGAAAGATTCCTGGGCGAACCGAAACAGTGCCAATACATAACGTAAAAATATATATTTTTTTAAATTGTCCCCTTGCCCGGCTCCCTCTGTACTCTTTGGTCTGGACGGCACATGCTGCAGGAAGCGGCTCGATTCCAGCCCACTGACAATCTACACAAGTGACTAGAGCACAAACATCTAGGGTAGTCACGTCAGCCATGTTTTCCTGGACACATTATTTCATGCAGAGGGGAGCACAGGGAAAGGTCCTGCCCTGCAACATGTAAGGTTCATCCTGCAAGAAGCAAATCAAGGCAGCTCGCCTGGGATTCCTTTTTGATTTCTTACCCACCACATATAGATTCTACATGCTATGGGGGTAGCATTTTTCATGCACTGCCCATCGGCATGAATAAATTATGCATGTCCAGGAAATCATGGCTGATCTGGCAACCCTACGTACCTCCTGATGCAGAATGCATACCAGGTGCACATACTAGTATTAGAACAACTTGATTTCGATCGGACAGAAAGACATTTTTCAGTTGAATACAGGGCTGCAACTAACGATTATTTTGACAATTGTTTAGTTGGCAGATTTTTATTTAAGTCAGTTAATCGAAAAAAATAGATGGTTTACTTAAAAAGGAACACCATGTAAAAACCAATCCCGCTCTCTTCCCCCCCCCCCCATTTTCGTACGCAATTCCTGTAGTGTACATAACTTTCGTACGCACATAAGTAAATTGCGTACCTTGCATAACTTTGCGTGTGAAGCTCAAGGACATGTCCGTTTTCTCCCTGGATGAATGTTGCTACGAGCACTCGAACAGACATGAAGATGTCATCACACAAAGCGGTGTGAGGGAAGGGGGGAGACACTCCACACAGTTTCGCCACTCAACCCCTTAAGGACCAAGGGTCTTTAAAGTCAATGCATTTATGACGGAACAGTTCCATCATTGGTCCTTAAGTAGTCAAGGTGTGTAGAGTGTCCCTTCAAAATAATTTCATGACCAAACCGAGGGGGGGGGGGAGTGGGAGAGAGCGGGATCTGACCCAAATGTGGGAGGGAGTTCAGGGAGTAGACCAAAAGGGAGGGAATGGAACCTCCTGACCTTAGAGAGGAGGAGGCAGGGAGTATGGGGGTGGTGATGGCACAGGACTACAGCAAGTAATGATAAAACACTGCCGGTGCAGCTCCTCCACCCAGTGACAATACCCCACAATCTGCGCTATAGTTCTGCGATTGTTGTTGTAAAGGAAATAAAAACAAAACTGGTTATGTCTGAGGAGAAAACCCTATAGTGCTAAAATCATACTGAGTAAAGCAGCCTTGTCCAATCAGCTCTGAAAAAAGCATCAGCGGTTATTAACACTTAACTTGGTCTGACTCCAAGCAGTGTGTTCTGCACACAGACCGATTAATCGATAACGAAAGTAGTTAACTACTCAAGTTATCGATTACGGTAGCGTTTTCAGCCCTGGCTGAATAACAGGTTGTCAATCTAATTGATGCAGTCACAAAACAAAAAAAAGATCAAGTAAGCACAATTAAGCAACAATTACCATCTGCTAGCTCCGAGGCATCTTACTGTGATCTATTAACATCACCTCTCACCCCTTCATCAGGTCTAAAGAGCTAATCATCAGGACTATGAAACAAAAAAAAAAAAAAAATACCAAGCTTGAAATACTGGCTTTAAACATCAAAAACGGATGCAGGGAGTCTACAAATTACAAACAAAAAAAAAGTCCCGAGGGATTAAGGGAAAAAAAAAAAAAAAAAAAAGGAGAAAAAAAGTGTCCACTGTACATGTAGAACAAGAAACTCTGCAATAAGCGTACGTCTTTCAAAACAGACACTTAAATCTAGGGCTGCAACTAACGATGAGAATAATCGATTAATCGAAATAATAAAAATCGGCCAACTAATAGATTCACCAAAAAAAAAAAAAAATTGTTTACTTAAAAGGAATTTTATGTAAAAAAAATAACCACAACACCTCCCCCTTTTTTCATCAGCAATTTGCGTAGTGTACATAACTTTCATACATACATAAGCAAATTGCGTATCTTGCGTACTTTTCACACAAGGTGTGCGAGTGCTTGGTCAGAGGGATGGGTTGATGCTGCATGTGCAGCTTAAGCCCATGCTTGCTTTCTCAAACGAACGCGGCTAGAAGCACTTGGCCACAGATGATATCAGAATGAAATCGGGGTTAATAAGCTAAAGGGGTGAGGGTGCACTGAGTGTCCCTTTTAAATAATTTTGTGAACAAACTGAGTGGGAGGAGGGACTGGAGGTGGAAGGGAGTGACTTTGCTCAAGTGACTTGAGCTGAGTGTGAGAGGGAGTGGGTATGGACAAAAGATCAGATCTGAGTGTGGGAGTGAGTTTGGGGAAAGGGACCAGACTAAAAGGGAGGGCATGGCAGTTCCTGACCAAATAGGGTGTGGCAGGGAGGGTGGGGTGGTGGCAGAGGACTCCAGCTTCAAGTAAGGATAAAACACAGGCATACAGCTCCTTCACTCAGTGGCAGTATCCTATTGTTTGTGTTAAAGTTCTGCTGCTGTTGTAAACGGAACAAAAACAAACTGGTTGTGTCTGACATAACCCTATAACTAAATCATACCTAGTAAAGCAGTGGCGCATCTTCTCCAATCAGCTCCGAAGCTGAGGTTATTTATGTTTAACTCCATCTGACTCTAAACAGTGTGTGCTATACACAGGACGATTAAGAGACACAGATTAATCGATTATTAAAATAGTTGTCAACTATTTCCATTATCGATTAAGCGAGTAGTTGTTTCAGCCCTACTTAAATCTAACATTCGCCTATTTGCTTGCTGTTGAAATTTAGAGATATGGAGCCGCACAGGCCCAACTGCCAGGGAAAAACAGCACAGACAACATCTAGATATTCCAATAATTTGCTCTCTCAGCGAAAAGGCCGAGCGGTGGAATTCAGGGACCCCTACACTGTGTATTCAGGAGATATTTTCACACCAGGCCTCTATGCGCTGAATGTTAAACGATACAGCTTTATTTTTCTGCTGTAAGAAGAAAAAAAAAAAAAAAAATCACTGCGGCTAATCCAGAGCCAAACACACAGCCCGATTAAACATTAACCCATTGCCGGACAAATTATGGGAGTCAGAAGATAGCCATGGACTCCTAAAAATTTAACCCCTGGTTCCATGAAATAGTGCTCTACAGGAATCTATAAGGGATTTTGTCGGGCTCCTGTAAAAATGCCATTTGGCTACAAGATTGACCAAAAAATAACCCTTTAAAAGCAGAACTCAACACATTTTTAAGCATGTTTGAAAATAAATACCGTTTGAGCATCCCTTTGGCACCAGAAGCCTTTTGGATTTGGCCATTTTGGAAAATTTGCGTATAATGAGATATCTTGGACAGGTCCCAAGCGTAAGCCAAAAACGCAGAAAACCCTGAGCAATAACATAGAAAGAACTAGAGCCCATCTAGTCTGCCCAATTACCTGGATTTATCTTTTGTTTATGATAGCCTTATGCCTATCCCATGCTTGCTTAAATTCAATCACTGTTTTGGCCTCTACCACTTCAACTGGAAGGCTGTTCCATGTATCTACCACCCTCTCAGTAAAATAATGCTTCCTGATGTTACTTTTAAACCTTTGCCCCTCTAATCTAAGACTATCAGGGTTATTCAGAGAGCGTGAAAAGCAGGAGAATGACTGGAGAATGAAAAATTCTAGGTCAAAATAGCCGTTTTGGAAAGTAAGATGAAAAGGAGAATTTTTCATTCTCCAGTCATTCTCCTGCTTTTCACGCTCTCTGAATAACCCTGTATGTCCTCTTGTTTTGCTATTTTGTTTCCTTTTAAATATACTCCCTTCCTCTACCTTGTGGATTCCCTTTACTTATTTAAATGTTTCTATCATATCTCCTCTGTCTCGTCTTTTTTCCAAGCTGTACATTTATTTATTTATTTATAAAGGATTTTACCAGAAAGGATACATTGAGATTTCTCTCGTTTTCAAGTATGTCCTGGGTTCAGATGTTACATGTTAAGATCATATACACACAGCCTGAAGGATAAATTTTATAGAAAAATTTAAGTCAGTTTATCATCAGGTGTCGTGAGATCAGATTTGGATTTTTTTTTACTTTTAGTTAGCTGTCAAGGGTTCAAAAATAGTTCGGAAAATGGAGTCACGTATAAGCAACCAGTTTTCCATTTGACAGATTTATATCAGATGTAAGAACCAAGAGAAGACAGCCACACATTTTTTAGGATACCCACCCCCATAAAATAAATTGGGATTTTTAGGGCGTTCCATAAAGTACCCATAATATGTTTTGATAGCTTGAGACAAGTGGTAATTACAGAAATAACTAATTGTCCAACACTGGATGGGTCAGTAATCCCCAAATTGTATGATGGGGGAGGTCTGACCAACACAGAGCAAACTACCCTCTCCCCCTAGTGTTGTTTTTGTACAGAATTGGCTGGAATTCCCAGGACTTTGAAGCAAAGGGACCAGAATGAAAAGCCTGAATGTGATCAGCTGCCAAAATCGCACGTTCTCTGGAGTATTTAAATACAATCGTTCGCACTCGTCACCAACAGGAAAACATAAACGCGGACGGACGTGAGCCTGGCCTGATAACCATCCTGCGGTCAGAGGGAGGAACTGGCGGGGCCAAGCGAAAGTATATTAAAAAAATTAAATGATTAGAACGGGGGATACTTTCATCCATCATTATGAAAGAAGCAAAAAAAAATAAAAAAAAAATGATAAAACAGAGCGAGCCGCTGTAAAACAAAATTGGGTGGGGGGGGGGGGAGAAACGTGTATAACAGGATTCCTACATAACCCTGGAGACCTTTATCGTGTCCACAAAAAGAGCGTGTACACAAAACATGCTAACTATATTTCACAATTCAGGGGCGGGTGGAGCACGTCAGGTTTCAGTCACTCCGGTTCTGGACTCGTATGCCGAGGTTTGAAGGATGTTGGGTAATAGCACAGCTCCTTTGTCCCCTTATAAAAACACAGATTAATCAGCGAATTACCACAACAAACGTCATGTTTTAACCAGCGAGCCTGACAGCAATTACACGATACCATGTGAGGCACAATCACGGCAGAGAGTACGGCACAGTGTGTTATGTCACCACCGTGACTCACTGCAGTGTAAAAATACAATGAGCGATGACACATAACAGCCTATAAAGGACACATTCACCGACAATATATTTTTACACACACACAAACAAAATTTTGGCCGGCTCCTAAAATTGTGTACATGGGGATTGTGTTAAAAGCTCTTGCCAAATATTTAACTCTTTAAAACATTAGAACATCCTCCTGGTTATTTAGCTTTAGCTCCATCAATTCCTCGTGTTAAAAATCAAAACACTTTCCCCATTTACTGTCATTATTTATGTCCTACCTTTAGCGAGTCATTCCCATTTAAAGACAGTCGCCCTGTCCTGACCTAACAGGTTGTGTCAAGTTTTCCTGGGAAAAATCGGAGATAAAGATTTAAACGGGTAAATACTCTTTGTGGATGGTTTTGTAAGGTGTTTCCGTGATGGAAAAGCCTCTCCTCAGCTCATTAATTAGAAGGACCAGACGGTCCTGTTTGGTCTGACTTACAACTTATCTTACTAAAGACCACAAATATTTGGACACTTACTCAAATCAAGTTCCTGACGTGCCCAGCTGTATCGACTTTATGTGAATATGCGTTGGAGCCGAGTTAACCGCACTAGGGCTGCAACTAACGATTATTCTCATAAATCGATTAGTTGGCCAATTAAAAAAAAAGTTTACTTAAAAAGGAATTGGCATGGCAGTTCCCGACCAAAGAGGGTGTGGCAGGAAGGGTGGGGTGGTGGCACAGGACTCCAGCTTCAAGTAAGGACAAAACACAGGCATATAGCTTCTACACCCAGTGGCAGTATCCAATTGTGTTCTAGATCTACAGTTGTAAACTGAATAAAAACAAACTGGTTGTGCCGGACATAACCCTAGAACTAAATCATACTGAGTAAAGCAGCGACGTGTCTTCTCCAATCAGCTCCGAAGCTGAGGTTATTTACATTTAACTCAGTCTGACTCTAAACCGTGTGTGCTGTACACAGGACGATTAATCAACACCGATTAATCGATGATTAAAATAGTTGTCAACTATATCGATTAATCGACAACTAAAATCGATTAGTTGTTTCAGCCCTAAACCGCACACTCATTGGATATGTGGAGCTTCTACCAAACAAGTATGTATGTAAAAGGGACATTATTGCCCTGCCTGGCTGATTGAGCTTTTCCAAAGGGAGGACAGAATCCAACTCCCCTGCCCTCCGTGGCCCCGGCTACTTTAGGTAATCAGCCTTTCAAAAGGTTAAGTCATAAATGCACAGTGCTGCATTCCAGACCAACCAATGCCTCTGCTGCAGAAGCATTGAGACATGGAGACTGAACAAGTATCCAGCCGGACTGCTCTGTGAAAGCACGGCTACCGGAGGCAGCAACACTGTTGGACCTGAGAGAAAGCCCGGGCATAGAGCATTATAGGGACCCTCTAGAGTACAAAATAGCTACCGTGGTGTTGTAGGAGGTTCAGGAGGGGTTAATAATTAGCCCCCCAGCCAGGTTTTACTATTAAGGCTGGCATCAGCAACACTGGCCATCCAGATATTTTGGAAATACAATTCCCACGAGGTCCTGCAAACCTCACTGGTAGCCGAGTACCATAACATGAGGGGGGGGGGGGAAGCGTCAAGGTCTCTCACCCCTGCTCTAAAATATTAGAAGAGCCCCCTTAAGGCAGGGGGGGGGGTCAGCAATATTGCCCCGTCCTCAGATGTTTTGTAACTACATCTCCCATGATGCTCAGCCACTCATTACGATGGTAGCGACTCATGGCAAATATTGTTCCAAAACATCTGAGTGCCAAGGTTTGCTACCCCTGCTCTGGAGCGTCCCTTTAAAGAATTTATGAAAATCGATAACCCTGCACTGAAGGAGCGATTCACTTGTAAGCGTTAGAAAACGCAAACAGAAGCTATATTAAATGCAATCTTCAAAAGAATAAGAACGTGACAGTTCATTTCCTGTCATTAGCATTAAGGGTTATTTTCCCCAGGCCCATCATTTTCACTGGTTCGGCAGTCACTACGTTCAGCTATCAAGGTGTTTAGCATTCAGCACACACACCTACTGACACAATGCACCAGGTTACACACGGGAATAATGTGCTCTTTAAGGGAGCAGATTGCTGCATCGAGTCGTCACTGTACCCATTATAAAAGTCGTTCTATGACTCGTAGTCTGCAAGTCAATAACCGTATTAAAATGACGTGAACCGATCACTAACAGAGGTTAAGTAAAAAAAAAAAAAAGTCTCACACTCTGTCCTCATTGTGCTCTGGGTGGCAGAGTGAACTGTCAATAGTCATCCCTGCCTCGCGTAAAAACCAAACTAGAAAACTTGCCATATCCCCAAAAAACAACTGTTTTTAGTTAGCTTGAATGACAATTAACGCCTTAAGCCCACCTGCCAACGCAAACATCTTAAAAAAGTGGGTCTAACCCAGGGATGTACAAACTCCGGCCCCCCCCCCCCAGATGTTCCTGAACTACAACTCCCAGAAATCTCTGACTGCATTAGAGGGATGGAGAAGAAGCATGGGAGTTGTAGTTCAGGGACATCTGGGGGGGGGGGCTGGAGTTTGGACATCCCTGGTCTAACCTGATGCCAATACACAAATCACCTGCTGCTTCCTCTGTGCTCAGAGACAAGATAGTGGGCTTGGCTTAAACCCTCAAGCAATCCCCCTTTGAGGGGTAGGAATCTCAACTCTGGTCCCCAGGTGTTTCTGAACTACAACTCCCATAATTCCTCAATTCATCTACTGCATTCAAGAGATATTTAGGAACTGCAGTTCGACAAAACACCTGGTGGGAGCCAGGGCTTGGAGATCCCTGGAATAGCGGGAAACCGGCATTAGGAATCATTACACATTATTACTTTATTACACATTATCAGTCACATTCCACTTGATTGATAGGGGGAGGGGGGTGAAATCACAAGCCAAACATACTCTGACGAATTGTGCTCGTCTGGTCTGTACTCACACATATAAAGGACAAATCAAAATAAAAATGACATCAATAAGACACTAAGCCATCACGCGCAGATATAAAGCCTGAAATAACACAAGTTATAAAATCACTTATTACCTCATCCCTATACACTTGCGAAATAAAACACAGGAGGGGCTAGTCTACTAAACGGGAGTCGACAAGAAATAAATAGCAAGTTATACTTAAATGTGCCGTGTTGACAAACTTAGCATTCATTTGGCTCAGCTATTTTGACAGATGGCTTTTGATTTCCCAGCAGTTATAACAGTTTAGAAGACAAGCCCGGCGTTAAAAAAAACCCCAAAAAAACAGATGTTTGGCCCTTGAATTCTGCCAGGACGATAACCGCGGGAAGAGGATCTGATTATTCTTCATTGACAATAAAAGCTACAAATGTTACAAAATGTTTAAATAAAAGAGAACCTGCGGCGATACTGAACACTCTCAGGGTCAGAGAGAGGTGAAAACCAGGAGAAGTGAAAATTCTAGGTCAAAATTTGGAAAGTGAGATAAATGGGAGAATTTTTCTGGTTTGGCTATTTTGACCTAGAATTTTTCACTTCTCCAGTCATTCTCCTGGTTTTCACCTCTCTGAATAACCCTGTGTTGCAGGACCAAGTGATCTCCTAAACAGGGGTCAGGAACCCTGGCCGGCCAGATGATTAGGAACTATGTCTCCCATGATGCTCAGCCACTCATTAGGGCCAATGTTGCTGACCCCTGCCTTATAAGTAAAGGCGCGCACACCGCTAGATACGGGATTTATACAGAACGCCTGCCACTGTGTGGATAGCACCAGACAATGCAAAGCAACCCGACATCCTGCAGGTCTTAATCCGGTGTGTTGTGTTTGCATTTGTATCATAACACATGGGATCTGCAGACACATTATAGTCCTTTCACATGAGTGAAATGCATCGTCCCTCCATACAGAGACACTACACACGTTTTAGACCCAGTAACGTCACAGCTGCCGGACACCAAGATATCTGAAGCCTCATCCAAAAAGCACAACGACCACCCAACATTCTCCAATAAATCTGACATCACCAAGACAAGTGCAGTCATTATACCGGAACAAGTATATCCCTCCAGATCATCATCATCATCATCATGTATATAGCGCCAACAGTTTCTGCAGCGCTTTACAATGATATTGTCAGCTGGTTGGAGCGAGGCCACCCTCGCTGCTCATTCCCTTTATCACACTCACGTTATCAATTTGGTCCGTCCAATCTGCTACACAATGGACTATGTCAGTGATATATACACATATCATCAACTCTGGACCCAAAGTACGGTACGTGCAGAGTGTGTGTCATTTGCAAAGGAGAATTTACGATCGTGGTGAGGGAATTGCCCCAGTTTCGCCTTCATAAACACAAGAGACACGGCATTTGAGAGGTTTGTGTAACAGCAAAGAACTGGAGCTATTCAATATATATATTATACAGACAACATGGGCTCCCATACCTGAAACAGATCATCGCAAACAAATACCCTAGGGATCTCTAATTCTGCAGCCCCCCTTTACTGGTTCTGCACTACACCTCCCATGATTCTCTGCCATTTATTGCATTCAAAGAATTTTGGGAATTGTAGGCAAACATCTGGAGGCCCAAAGCATGCAATAACTGCCCTAGGGGTGCTTCCCATGATGCTCAGGCAGCCGGTGACCACAGTAGAGACACGTCACTGACACTCGGTTACCGACGCTTGTCAATCATTCAAGATTCCAGTGTATGAACGTGAGGTGGGGGGGGGGGTGACTCCCCCAGCCCTGAAACAAGCAGCATGGGAGTGAGGGGGGCTCTGCCGTGGACAGAGAGGTGTTACCGGCATTCTTATTACCCACCTAATACAGACCCCCCCCAAACAAATTAACACCTGTAGATACTAATAACCCACAAGGTATTGGGGTTTCAGGCACACACACACAATGCACAGGCAGCCTTCCCAAGCAAACCATCACCTCCTTCCTACAGACCTGCACTGACAGCTGTGGGACGCAGGGGCCAACGGGCAAGACACGCAGGGGCCAACGGGCAAGACACGCAGGGGCCAACGGGCAAGACACGCAGGGGCCAACGGGCAAGACACGCAGGGGCCAACGGGCAAGACACGCAGGGGCCAACGGGCAAGACACGCAGGGGCCAACAGGCAAGACACGCAGGGGCCAACAGGCAAGACACGCAGGGGCCAACAGGCAAGACACGCAGGGCACAGGGGCCAAAAGGCATGACACAGGAGCCAGCCACAGATGTCTTTAGATTTGTATTCCAGACGCTATGGGCTACCTGACACCCTGGATCTGTCCAACCTCACCTAACAGGACCTGAAAATCGCTGCCCGATCCCAGAGATCACATGAATGATGTATAAAAGCAGCGCCTGGTCTCCTGGAGGAATCTGTGGTGCTTTAACTAACGCATGTTCCCGGGCAGCAGGTTTGACCTGCCTGATGGGCTCACACAGAGCCGTCACGTGCTGGGAACCCGGCTCATCCGCTCACAGGGCACCTGAGCCCCGCGCCGGCCAATCACAGCCCCCCACACTGGCCGCGCGCCGAGTAACGGGCAGCATTACCTGTGAGGCAGGGTGGCAGCATCCCTCTGCGGGCCGCACCGCCCCCTCCGCCGGATTCACAGGCCGCTGGCTACCCCTCACGGCAAGCGAGCAGGAACACGCCGAGGCTCCGGGATAACAGGGCTCATCCACCGCGCAACGATACCTCCTCCCTCTCCGGCTGCCTCGCTGACTGAGCCGCTCCGCACACAGCGAGCATCGGCCAGTGCGAGACACGCCCCCGAGCACGCCCCTCACCCGCTAGGCCACAAGGATAGTGAGGCTTGGGGCACCGCCCAGCCCGTCTAAAACAGACCCACCCACCTACAGCCTGCCAGTGGCTGTGGCGGGAGAAGGAGGCGGTGGTTCGGTGGCTACCCGCAGAAGTCCCGCCCACATTCCACACGTTCCTTCCAAATAATAGGGGGGCGGGTAGGAAGCTCCGCCCAGACAAGTTGTCCGCGGCCCGCCCACTCCGTGAGGCCAGCTAACAGGTGGTCCCTTCTCATGCGGGCTGATAGGAGGCGGGGGATGCAGGCAAAGCTAGGGGGTGAGGAGGGGGGAGCACGCACAGCACATTCAGGGCGGACACACAGCACATGCAGGGCACACACAGCACATGCAGGAGGGGATACAGCACATGCAGGGGGATACACAGTACATGCAGGGGGATACACAGCACATGCAGGGGGATACACAGTACATTCAGAGGTCACACAGCGCATTCAGGGTGCACAACGCATTCAGGGGGGATACACACAGCACATGCAGGGGATACACACAGCACATGTAGGGGGCTAGACACACAGCAAATTAAGGAGATACACACAGTGCATTCAGGGGACACAACGCATTCAGGGGACACAGCGCATTCAGGGGGATACACAGCGCATTCAGGGGACACAACGCATTCAGGGGTCACACAGCGCATTCAGGGGGATACACAGCGCATTCAGGGGACACAGTGCATTCAGGGGTCACACAGCGCATTCAGGGGGATACACAGCGCATTCAGGGGACACAGTGCATACAGGGGTCACACAGCGCATTCAGGGGGATACACAGCGCATTCGGGGGACACAACGCATTCAGGGGACACAGTGCATTCAGGGGTCACACAGCGCATTCAGGGGGATACACAGCGCATTCAGGGGACACAACGCATTCAGGGGGATACACAGCGCATTCAGAGGACACAGTGCATTCAGGGGGATACACAGCGCATTCAGGGGACACAACGCATTCAGGGGATACACAACGCATTCAGGGGGATACACCACGCATTCAGGGGACACAACGCATTCAGGGGATACACAACGCATTCAGGGGGATACACCGCGCATTCAGGGGTCACACAGCGCATTCAGGGGTCACACAGTACATTCAGGGGGATACACAGCGCATTCAGGGGACACAATGCATTCAGGGGGATACACAGCACATTCAGGGGACACATTGCATTCAGGGGGATACACACAGCGTATTCAGGGGACACAACGCATTCAGGGGATACACAGCGCATTCAGGGGTCACACAGCGCATTCAGGGGATACACAGCGCATTCAGGGGACACAACGCATTCAGGGGGATACACAACGCATTCAGGGGGATACACAACGCATTCAGGGGGTACACAGCGCATTCAGGGGTCACACAGCGCATTCAGGGGGATACAGAGCACATTCAGGGGATACACAGCACATTCAGGGGGATACAGAGCACATTTAGGGGACACAGCACATTCAGGGGATACACAGCACATTCAGGGGATACACAGCATATTCAGGGGGATACACAGCACATTTAGGGGACACAGCACATTCAGGGGATACACAGCACATTCAGGGTGATACAGAGCACATTCAGGGGACACAAAGCACTTTCAGGGGGCACATTCAGAGGGATAAACAGCACATTCAGGGTAAACAGCACATTCAGGGGGAAACACAGCACATTCAGGGGACACAAAGCACTTTCAGGGGGATACACAGCACATTCAGAGGGATAAACAGCACATTCAGGGTAAACAGCACATTCAGGGGGAAACACAGCACATTCAGGGGAAACACAGCACTTTCAGGGGGATACACAGCACATTCAGGGGGATACACAGCACATTCAGGGGGATACACAGCACATTCAGGGGGACACACAGCACATTCAGGGGATACACTACACATTCAGGGGAAACCCAACACATACAGGGGGATACAAAGCACATTCTTGGGGTATACACAGCACATTCAGAGGGACACAGCACATTCTTGGGGGATACACAGCACATTCAGGGGGACACACAGCACATTCAAGGGGATACACAGCACATTCTTTGGGGATACACAGCACATTCAGGGGAAACCCAGCACATTCAGGGGATACACAACACATTCAGGGGAAACCCAGCACATTCAGGGGATACACAACACATTCAGGGGAAACCCAGCACATTCAGGGGGATGCACAGCACATTCAGTGGGATACACAGCACATTCTTGGGGGACACACAGCACATCGGGGGACACAGCACATTCTTGGGTGATACACAGCACATTTCAGGGGACACACAGCACATTCAGGGGACACACAGCACATTCAGGGGGATACACAGCGCATTCAGAGGACACAGTGCATTCAGGGGGATACACAACGCATTCAGGGGATACACAACGCATTCAGGGGGATACACAGCGCATTCAGGGGACACAACGCATTCAGGGGGATACACCACGCATTCAGGGGTCACACAGCGCATTCAGGAGTCACACAGTACATTCAGGGGGATACACAGCGCATTCAGGGGACACAATGCATTCAGGGGGATACACAGCACATTCAGGGGACACATTGCATTCAGGGGGATACACACAGCGTATTCAGGGGACACAACGCATTCAGGGGTCACACAGCGCATTCAGGGGGATACACAGCGCATTCAGGGGACACAACGCATTCAGGGGATACACAGCGCATTCAGGGGGTACACAGCGCATTCAGGGGTCACACAGCGCATTCAGGGGGATACAGAGCACATTCAGGGGATACACAGCACATTCAGGGGGATACAGAGCACATTTAGGGGACACAGCACATTCAGGGGATACACAGCATATTCAGGGGGATACACAGCACATTTAGGGGACACAGCACATTCAGGGGATACACAGCACATTCAGGGTGATACAGAGCACATTCAGGGGACACAAAGCACTTTCAGGGGGCACATTCAGAGGGATAAACAGCACATTCAGGGTAAACAGCACATTCAGGGGGAAACAGCACATTCAGGGGACACAAAGCACTTTCAGGGGGCACATTCAGAGGGATAAACCGCACATTCAGGGGGAAACACAGCACATTCAGGGGAAACACAGCACATTCAGGGGGACACACAGCACATTCAGGGGATACACCACACATTCAGGGGAAACCCAGCACATACAGGGGGATACAAAGCACATTCTTGGGGTATACACAGCACATTCAGGGGGACACAGCACATTCTTGGGGGATACACAGCACATTCAGGGGGACACAGCACATTCAGGGGGACACACAGCACATTCAGTGGGATACACAGCACATTCTTGGGGGACACACAGCACATTCGGGGGGACACAGCACATTCTTGGGTGATACACAGCACATTCTTGGGTGATACACAGCACATTCAGGGGATACACAGCACATTCTTGGGGGATACACAGCACATTCAGGGGATACACAGCACATTCTTGGGGGACACACAGCACATTCAGGGGGATAAACAGCACATTCAGGGGGACACGGAGCAGCCAGATACATACTCCCATCCCACTCGTTAATCTACCTACTTAGGGCAGTATTACAAAGCTGGTACTAAGTTAAGCAGAGCTGTTGTAAACGTAACAGCTCCATAGACAATAATGGCTCTGGTAAGTTTACAACAGCTCTGGTTAAGTTAGCACCAGCTTTGTAATACTGCCCCCACTCTTCTAGCTCAGACACTCACTTCAATGCCACATACACAACCGATACACACATGAATTCATTCTCACTCACGAACATAACTATCACCACACATATAATATTGTTCTGCCTCTTGTCGATTAATTTATTACTTCTGGTTTACTAAAATTGTCATTAAAAAATCTTTTTCTAAAAAGAAAACAACGTAGTTCCGCATTTTGCCTTTTGCGTTGCCCCACAATGACTATAGCCGGTCCATTCATTTAGTTTATAAAAATTATTCTGCGGAGTCGTCACATCCTGTTCCCTCCTGTATAACCTTTCACAATTTTGAATGGTCAGCAAACACAGACACATTTTACTGGCAAGATCATGATTAAATATGTTTTGCCCTTTCCTTATTCTTCACATTTCACAGTTTTCTTTCTCTTGTACCATGCTCCGGTCTCTCCACAGAGTCACTCTGGCTAGCTCTACTATTGGAATGGTTGTGTTACTTTACTCTGGTTCCTTATGCTGTAAACTTTGTCTAATGTACCCCTATATGTCTTGTACCCTTTTTGAGGTTGATTATGTTACCCACTGGTGTGCGCAGCCCGTTACACAGGGCTTACCCAAGCATCTGTACTGCCTGGAGCCATAGATGAAATGACCCCTCCCCCAAAAAAAACTTATGGCGTGTATGAGCGTATCACAGAGTGCCACAGCAATAAAACTCACAGTAATGTGTGGTGTGTATGAGTGTATCACAGAGCTCCACAGTATTAAAACGCACAGTAATGTGTGGTGTGTATGAGTGTATCACAAAACTCCAGAGCAATAAAACTCCCAGTAATGTGTGGTATGAGTATCACAGAGCTCCATAGCAATAAAACTCACAGTAATGTGCAGTATGAGCGTATCACAGAGCTCCATAGCAATAAAACTCACAGTAATGTGCGGTGTGTATGAGCATATCACAGAGCTCCAAGCAATAAAACACAGTAATGTGCGGTGTGTATGACTGTATCACAGAGCTCCACAGCCTTAAAACTCACGGTAATGTGCGATGTGTATGAGCGTATCACAGAGCTCCAAGCAATAAAACTCACAGTAATGTGCGGTGTGTATGAGCGTATCACAGAGCTCCAAGCAATAAAACTCACAGTAATGTGCGGTGTGTATGAGTGTATTACAGACTGCCATATATCCCAGCCCACTGTCAGATAACCTCCACACATACATCCACATACAACAGTGGCAGAAGTACCAGGGTCGCAGCGGTCGCGGTTGCGACCGGGCCCTGGCATTCCGCCACTGGAGGGGGGCCCAGCGCTGCCGCCAGATTCCGGCAAAAAGCGCCGGAATCTGGGAGCAGCGCCGCTGGCTGTTCCCCTCCCTGCGAGCGGCCCGCTGGCTTGCAGCTTGGCCGCTCGCGTGGGATGGGAACTAGCTGACCAGCGCACGAGATCTCGCGAGAACTCGGCTGCGCTGGTCAGGTGGTTTCCGGTGAGCGGCCAGGCTGCATGCTTTCAGCGGCCGCTCACCTCAGAGGAACAACGGCGGCAGCAGAGGAGGTGAGTATATATGAGCTGGGGCAGTGTATCCATGGGCTGGGGCACTGGCAGTATATCCGTGAGCTGGGGCACTGGCAGTATATCCATGAGCTGGGGCAGTATATCCATGAGCTGGGGCAGTATATCCATGAGCTGGGGCACTGGCAGTATATCCATGAGCTGGGGCAGTATATCCATGAGCTGGGGCAGTATATCCATGAGCTGGGGCACTGGCAGTATATCCATGAGCTGGGGCAGTATATCCATGAGCTGGGGCAGAGCTGGGGCAGTATATCCCAGAGCTGGGGCAGTATATCCATGAGCTGGGGCAGTATATCCATGAGCTGGGGCAGTATATCCATGAGCTGGGGCAGAGCTGGGGCAGTATATCCATGAGCTGGGGCAGAGCTGGGGCAGTATATCCATGAGCTGGGGCAGTATATAGCTGGGGCAGTATATCCATGAGCTGGGGCAGTATATCCATGAGTTGGGGCAGTATATCCATGAGCTGGGGCAGTATATCCATGTGCTGGGGCAGTATATTCATGTGCTGGGGCAGTATATTCATGTGCTGGGGCAGTATATCCATGTGTTGGGGCAGTATATCCATGAGCTGGGGGCAAAAATATCCATGTGTGAGCTGGGGCAATATATCCATGTGTGGTCTGGGGGCAATATATGTCAATGTGAGCTGGGGGCAATATATATGTCCATGTGAGCTGGGGGCAATATATATATCCATGTGAGCTGGGGGCAATACTATCTTTTTTATATTGCAGGAAAAAAAAAAGGTAAAAATATGGATCTTTTTTGGGGGGGTTGGGGGGGGCCCTTCATGGATTCTTGCACCGGGGCCCTCAGGTTTCTAGTTACGCCACTGACATACAGTCACACATCCACACACGCCCACAAGTCACACACACATAAACTTACCTACTCCGGCCTGGTCAAGGTCTGCCTCAGGGCCGCTGCACGGCCAGCACTCGGAGGACACTGGAGGGCCAGTCGCCGGCCTGCTGGATGGGTGGGTGCAGTTGTTCTGGCACATGAAGGGACTGCTCACACGTGACCGGCGCTAGAAGAACATAGAAACATAGAAAAATGTCGGCAGATAAGAACCTTTCGGCCCATCTAGTCTGCCCAATTACATGGATACTTAACCTGGATTTATCTTTTGTTTAGGATAGCCTTATGCCTATCCCATGCCTGCTTAAATTCAATCACTGTTTGGCCTCTACCACTTCAACTGGAAGGCTGTTCCATGTATTCACCACCCTCTCAGTAAAATAATGCTTCCTGATGTTACTTTTAAACCTTTGCCCCTCTAAGACTATGTCCTCTTGTTTTGCTACTTTGTTTCCTTTTAAATATACTCCCTTCCTCTACCTTGTGGATTCCCTTTACGTATTTAAATGTTTCTATCATATCTCCTCTGTCTCGTCTTTTTTCCAAGCTGTACATGTTAGGATCATTAAGCCTTTCCTGGTAACTTTTCTCCTTCAAGCCGTACACCATTTTAGTAGCCCTTCTCTGAACTCTCTCAAAGATGTCTATATCCTTCTGGAGATACGGTCTCCAGTACTGCACACAGTACTCCAAGTGAGGTCTCACCAGTGCTCTGTACAGTGGCATGAGCACTTCCCTTTTCCTACTGCTAATACCTCTCCCTACACAACCAAGCATTCTGCCAGCATTTCCTGCTGGTCTTTTACATTGACGACTTACCTTTAGATCCTCTGCAATAATAACCCCTAAATCCCTTTCCTCAGATGTTGAAGTTAGGACTGTATCAAATATTCTATATTCAGCCCTTGGGTTTTTACGTCCCAGGTGCATTATCTTGCACTTATCCACATTAAAACTCAATTGCCACAGCTCCTAACATTTTTTTAGTTTACCTAAATCATTTGTCATTTGGCTGATCCCACCAGGAACGTCAACCCTTTTGCAAATCTTTGTGTCATCAGCAAAAAGACATACTTTTCCATTAATACCTTCTGCAATATCACTAATAAAAATATTATAGAGAATGGGTCCAAGTACTGACCCCTGAGGTACCCCACTGGTAACAAGACCTTGCGCCGAATAAACTCCATTTACCACAACCCTCTGTTGCCTGTGACTCAGCCACTGCCTAATCCATTCAACAATATTGGAATCCAAGCTCAAAGATTGCAATTTATTGATAAGCCTTCTATGCGGAACAGTATCAAAAGCCTTACTGAAATCTAAATAAGCAATGTCTACTGCACCACCTGTGTCTATTATTTTTGTTACCCAATCAAAAAAATCAATAAGATTAGTTTGGCATGATCTCCCTGAGGTAAACCCATGTTGTTTCTGATCCTGTAATCTATGTGTTTTTAGATGTTCAACAATCCTTTCCTTTAACATGGTTTCCATTAAGGTTAGGGTCAGACGAAAGCCTTTTTCCCCGCGAACGTGAAAAAGTGCGTCCGAACGCATTGACGTATTTTTTCACGGAATGCGCAAAAACGGTCAGACGACGTGCATTTTCGGGCGTAATTTTGTACGGATCGTCAATAAAACTCTTTTTGCGTCTGGACGTTATGTAGGCTGGACATTAGCAGCGTCTGACATCTCCTAATCACGCAAACACGCCGCTATGCTGCAGCTGCGCACTCAGTACGTCAGTACTAGCGGTTCAGCGTTCTCAAAAAAATGCGTTCAAATTCCACTTGCGTTGCACGGCCGGACTTTTGTGCGGCCGTACATCGTATATTGTCCGTCATTGCCCGTCATCTGCTGCTAGTACGGCCGTAATTATGTGCGCCAGAACGCACGTTAAAAGTGCGCTGGTCTGACCCCAGCCTAATTTCCCCACTACTGACGTAAGACTAACTGGCCTATAGTTCCCCGATTCCTCCCTACTACCCTTCTTGTAAATGGGCACAACATTTGCTAATTTCCAGTCTTCTGGGACGACTCCCGTTAGCAAGGATTGGTTAAATAAATCTGTTAACGGTTTTGCTATTACATCACTGAGCTATTTTAATAATTTAGGGTGGATCCCATCAGAACCATGCTGAATGTGCATGCGCGCGCGTATGACGTCACCGGAAGAGCGCTGGTCGCCCGTTTTGAGGAGTTCCCTCATGTGCCACAACACTGGCCCGCTGGAGGGCCGTGCCCTGTCGAGGTCTGGGCCCTGCGCTCCATGCCACGTTGACTGAGCGGCAAAATGCCTCTCCTGACAAAGGGCTGCCTGGAGCGGCTGCACCACCCGGGCTCCATGGACGGGCCGGCTCTGCAGTTACATTAGGGTGTACACTCCAGGAATATTTACTAATTGAAAACTTATGTTTAGAAGATTGATTTTGCAAAAAATGCACATTTTCAGTTATAAGTAACAAGCCTGTAATCAGAGATAGTCAGTTTTTATGATGTCCATCATGAACCAGATAAGAGACATATAAAATGTCAAGTCAGGAGGTGAAAGGACCTTTTTACCCAACGTGAGGGTGTGCGCGGGCACACCCAGCACACCTCCTGTGCAAGCCTAGGATGTTACCTTATATCTTCTGCTGTACCAGTTTCACTATTGCTAAATGTCCGGATGTTTTTCTTACCCGTCCCAATTTTCATTCGGCACCTTTCTTAACAATTGTAAATAAATAATTAAACATATATCATTTATCGCTGCCTCTATGCCGCCTTGCGGTTGTGTAAACAACATAAAGGATAGTGTCGCACTTGGTCCATATCGTTTAGAACAACATAAAAAGACAATTATAAGATTTGAGGATGCTCAGGATCGCGGGACGGCCGGCCACCCAATGTACAATCCAAAAAGCAAAAACATGGAGACCAAGCACTCCAGTGCTGGATATAATCAGAAGAAGAGTAACACTTGCTTGTTAAAGACTGTGGGTCACATTACAATCCTAGCGTTAAAACGCGGGCACAAGGGAGGAAAAACTGCGCCCACAGTTTTCCCCCTTGCACCTGCATTTTAACTCTGAATTACAATGCAAACGCAAAAAATTGCTGCCTGCATTGTTTGCGGGCGCTACCGCCCCGCGATGCTCGCGGCAGCACTGAGCGCAGCCGCGAATATCCACTCGATGGAGTCCATAGGACTCCATTGAGTTCCCCCCTGCCGATCACATGACCAGCCGGATCTCGCCTCGCAAGATCCGGCCGGTCGGTGTAGTGATACGCAGGGAGAGACTGGGGGGACTTTTTCCCCCAGTCCTACCCTGCTCCTGCCGGATGGAGGAGGCGGTCGGAGCCACGGGACAAGAGGCTAGTATCTGACTTGTTTTTTTAGGCTGGTGTTAACGGATTCTGCAGAAGCGGAATCCGTTAACACCAAGTCCTGGCTCTGGTTAACTTTCTGCTAACCAGAGCCAGACGTTAATCAGCGCTGGGACTTTGTAATCCAGCGCTGATTAACACTTTGCGCTCCCCATGTTAAGTATAGGGAGCGCAAAGTACAGTAACCTTGCGCTGAAAAGCACAAGGTACCAAACGCAAACGGGTCACTTAACCCGTTTGCGTTTGGAACGTAATATGCGGTAGACATCGCGGCTAACGTTAATGCTCACACAAGTGAGTGTTAACATTAGCGTCAAGAATGTAAAGTGGCCCTGTGAAGGCAGGTGAAATGTGGCTCTTCTGATTAAAGTACCCAGGATTGGAGTGCATTATCTTCGTGGGTATTTTTTGACATTGCGGACCTGTCTCACACTCAAAATCAGCAGAATGAGGTGAATGTCCAACAGGTGCTCAAGAGCAAAACCTAGAGAGATCTTGCTAGAGGAGCATCTTCCAGGGCTTAACCCCTTCACTACCAAGTGATTTTCCAAAAGCCCATTGTGTCAGAAACCAGTGGTTTGTTTGTAAAATCATTTTTAATTAATTTTAAAGTAAAAAATATTTGAGTGTATACCCATTGTATGTATTACTGTAAATAACCTATATTTGGACAGTAGATGGTGCCATCTGCAGCTGTTTTTTTTGCTTCTATTTCTCCCTGCATCGGCTGCTGAAAGCCTGATATTTCAGGCTTTCAGCAGCTGATTTTACAGTTTTAGAACTTTGGGCATTATGCCCAAGGGTTAAAACTTTGGGGACATCTTCTGCAGCCCAAAAACAAAATAAATTTGTTTGCAGCAAGCATATCAGTATATTGCGATATCTCGATATCGGGGGCACTAGATGTGCCTTTGAATCTCAAGATATCTTGATATTGTTAGTGAAGGGGTTAAAGGACCACTGCACACCCTATCCACTTTATCTAATTAAAGTGGTCAGGCTCCAATAAGAGCCCCGTTTCTCCGATCCTCATTTGCCAATATTTGTCACGTCCTGCCATCCTGGGGGACCTCGAGCCACCCTCGGGGATGCCTGGCACCCGGCGGCACCTTCAGCGATGAGGGCTAGCTGGGTGCCAGGTGAAGCACTGGCTGGAGGAGGTCGCGTGGCTAATCAAGGGGCGGGGCGCAGCATTATGACGCGGAGTCGCCGGGTTTAAATCCGGAAGAGCTGAACCGGTTCATTGCTCTCTCGTGGAGTTACCTCCCTGAGTGCTGAGTGACTCGTTCCCCGCGATTCACTGATTCCTTGCGATACTGTGATACTCTGTGTATGACCCGGGTTGTATTGAGAACCACCCTTCGTGTACCAGTTCCTGGCTGTATTGACTACTCTGATTATACATGTGTCCTGGCTTGTGTGAGAACCACCCTTCGTGTACCAGTTTCTGACTATTCCTGACTACTCTGAGTTCTATGCTGTTTAGCTTGGTTTCCATTTCAGCTAAGGTTAACCCTGTGTACACTGTCCTATGTATAGCGTATTATCTGATACATATATATGTTTGTGTCCCTAGCGATAGCCAGATTACCAGCCACCTAAGGATCGAAAGGATAGATCGGACTGTCTAAAGGGACCCACGTTGCTATATCAGGAGGGATTCGTTACAATATTGCTATGTGAAGTGGACCATCCTCCACCCACACATCAGTGAGCAGACGAGATAATTAATATCCCACCTGCCTGGGATCAACTGAAAGACCAATGACATCATCTTGTCTCTGATCGCTCGCAGGAGCAGACATTCTGGGAGACAACAGATGAGGTCTATGCTGCATGTATGCTTGCAGAACCAAGTCATCATTCTGCGCAAGTGTAAGAAGCTGCAGGGACTTCCGCATTTTGGAAACCCTGAGCTGAAGAGAAGGAGGAGCAGCCGGGCACCAAGGGGGAAAAGGTGAGTATTTTCACCTAAACTAAAAGAAATATATAAAAATAATTGGGCAGGTGCTCCCAGCAACATCTGCCACGTTGTATAAGGGGGAAGAATGGGGTTGGGATTAAATAAGCAGTCCCTTTAATGTTTGCAGCATGGTCAGCCCTGTGAATTCATTTTTAGGTTTGCTATGCAAATAGCATTTCTTTGCAACAAACAAATTTCATTCATGACACTGAAATGTTACACGGGTGTGAATTTTGTAATTCTAGCTGTCCTCCACCAGTTTAACATTTAATAAATGACTCTGGCTGCATCACCTGTTACTGTGTGTCATACTATACAGTCTGAAATGTGCGTCACTATATATAACCTGCCCAGAGGCAGCTCTGTAATTGGGTAAAATAGACAGTCGCCAAAGGCTTCACTCAATCAGGGGCCTCTTGTGATGGAATTCATGTAGAATATCATTTTGTAAGCATCAATATTCATGAACATACAGATATTCCACAGCAATTCATTCCTATGTTAATGTACCCTCTGTATGGGGAACCCCGATTCATTAAAATTTGTAATTTCTGTGTTATTTTGCATAATAAGAGAATCCTCACTTTCAAGCTTTGCCTAAAACACAGGTCGGCAACCCTGGCCTTCCAGATGTTTTGGCAGTCAAATACTAAGGAGGTTCAGCCAATGTAGGGCAGTATTACAATGTTGGTGCTAACTTAACCAGAGCTGTTGTAAACTGAAAACCTCCATAGGCTATAATGGCTCTGGTAAGTTTACAACAGCTCTGGTTAAGTTAGCACCAACTATGTAATATGGCCCGTAATAAGTACCTGAGCATCATGGGAGATGTATTCTCAAAACACCTCATAGATTGTAAGCTCTTGAGCAGGGTCCTATCTCCTACTGTTCTGTGTGTTTAACTTGTATGTAGATTTGTTATTCTGCCTCCCATTGTACGGCGCTACAGAACTTGTTAGCGCTTTATATAAACTTGTAACTGGACGGCCAAAGTTGCTGACCCCAAGCCTCTTAACCTCTAAAGTGACTTATCCTGACGTTAACGCTACCGTTACTCTAGCCCTTAGTGTTTCAAGAGTACATAATACTGGGAAGAGAAAAGGGGAAATCTTCACCGTCTGAAAGTAAGGTGACAGTTCCTCTTTTAACCTCTCGGTGTAATGCAACTCTACTACACTAATCCACATTCCTTTGCTGCATACGAGTGTTTTGATTGATTGCCGTGTCGAGTTAAAAATGGAAAACAAGCACACATACATAATCATGGAATTATTTAGGCTATGCTGATTAATATATTATTTGCATAGTGTGTACTCTCATTGGTGTCCTGTCACTGATAATCCTCATATAAATGCTAGGTAGAAGCTGTAGCTTTACAGGTCAGGTCATCACCAGTATTTAATATTGCAACATGTACTTTCAGGAAGTGGTTGTTACCACACATCCAGTTCTGCAATGCTGTTGCAAAAAAATCTATGTCTTTAGTGAACAGAAGTTTGTTACTGTAACATTTATAAACGTATCAATGTTGTTGTCTGTAAATTCTGCAGATGTGCCGCCCTGCAGTTGTACAAGCTTACTGTACTTTGCGCACCCTATACTTAACATGGGGAGCGCAATCGGTAATTAGCGTCAGGATAAGTAAGGTATTACAAAGTGCTAGCGCTAATTACCTCACAGATGGGTTAACAATTTCTAACGACACTTAAAAGCTGGTGCTACATGATTCCGCTTTGGCAAAATCATTTAACAACCCCTAAACCCCCCCCCCCCCAAGAAATACGATACTCACCTCTCATCCTGTGGCGAGAACGATAGCCTGATCCTCCACTTGTCCTGGCTGCGAGCAGAGTCGGACTGGAGACAAGTAGTCCCCAGTCTTCCTCCACGATCACTCCGCTGCGATGAGCAACCATCCATGGAGTCCTACGGACTCCAGGAGGTGGTACTCACAGTGGCGTGGAAGCACTACCGCGAGTATCGCTGTGGGTAGTGCTTCTTTACGGAGAAAAGTTCCGCGGTAGTGCCATCCCCGGAATCTAATGTTAAAATGTGGACAGTGACACTACGCTACGTTAGCATCCCCATTTTAGCCTTAGGAATGTAATCTAGCCATAAGTGAGCCATAAGAAGAAGCCCACAATGAAAATGGCTAATAGACAGCCGATGAGCAGTCCATGAGCATGTAGAACAGAGCCTGTGTAACGGCTCAGATTAATATGAGTAGGACCTTTATATGTTTTTTTGATTTATTTAATGATTTACAGAAAGCACTACGTACTGTACCTACATTTTTTTAAAGGATATGTTGGATACCCAAGGTGTATTGAATGTATTGCTTTCTTGGAAGAGAAAATTTATCCCATTGAGGTACAATAAGTATAATCCACTGGGCACAACACCTCATTTTCATTCTGTGAATTTTTTATTTCTGTTTGCTGTGTGGGTAGAGGCAGCACATTATTGGTGTAAAGAGACAGGTGTCTGTTGATTATTCACTATTTTGGAAATGTTATGGCACTTGCTTAATATTATAACCGCACCCTTTCTTATTGAGGCCAAAATGGGCCCAACTGTACGGGACTCCAGGCTAACATTTTCTTTGCTTACCATTAGCAATAGTGCAGAATGGGCCCACCCCACCAGAGCCTCGGGCATGAAGCAGCCTAGGTACAGGGCTGCATCCGCATTACCAGTGGTGGAAGTACCAGGGTCGCAGCGACCGGGCCCTGGCATTTCGCCCACTGGAGGGGGGCCCAGCGCCGCCGACAGATTCCGGCAATCAGCGCCAGAATCTGGGAGCAGCACCGCTGGCCGTTCTTATCCCTACGAGCATCTCCTGGCATGCAGATTGGCCGCTCGCATGGGATGGGAACCACCTGACCAGCACACGAGATCCTCTCGCGAGAACTTGGCTGCGCTGTTCAGGTGGTTCCCGGCAAGCAGCCAAGCTGCATGCTGCCAGCGGCCAATCGCCTAGGGAGAAGAACGCCGGCGGAGCAGCAGAGGTGAGAACTGGGGGCAAATCACAACAAACACAACAAACTTTTTTTAAATACTGACAAAACTGTAACGATGCTCTTTGGAACAGCACCTAAACTACATAAATTGCAAAATCCCCATCTATGTGTGGGGACAAAATCAAATGGCACGCTGACCACAGTCACTGCTCTCAAATATCTAGGTATGTGGTTAGACCCAAATCTATCCTTTGGCCCCCACATCGAAAAACTGTCATCAAAACTTTACCCCAAACTAGGCGCCCTGTACAGAAACAAATCCTGCCTGAACCCCACAGTAAGAAAGCAGATTGTACAACAAATGCTTATGCCAGCTATTGATTACAGGGATGTAGTGTATGCAGCCACCCCGCAAACACACCTTCATAAACTTACTACATTGTATAACTCGTTCTGCCGCTTTGCGCTACAATGTAACTACATGACCCACCATTGTGACATGTTATAAGAGCTAAACTGGCTGTCGCTGGAGTCTAAACGTACCCTTCACCTTCAGGTTTCTAGTAACGCCACTGCCCATTACAAAACCTATAGTAACACCTATGCCCAGGAACTAAATTCTGAGGGAGGGGCATTTAGGCTGTGGCCACATGAGTGCAGAAAGAACATCCATTAAAAATGGACGTTCTTTCGGCTCAGCCGCCCGTGTGGCCACGTCTCTGTACACACATACTGTACATGCGCACAGCTCTACAAAGCACATGCCTCCTATGAAGGTTTGTGCCTTCTAGACCCTTCTGAGGTCAGTCGTAGCGTTCTGACGGAAAAGTAAAATCCACGTCCGTTGTAACTTGTGTTAAAAGTATGCAAGTTACGTTGTGTGGTTCTCCCATCCAATCCATGAAAACGCCTTAACGGACGCTGGACACGTAGTGTGCCTTACATAACACTGCAATGAAAATCCAAATAGAAGAGTGAAGATTCAGTCACATGCAGTAGGTAAAGGATTGTGCTGATTGAAAACAGACATCATAAAAGGACATATGGCAGAATTGAGCAAAGGAATATGATATTGATTTGTAATGTTATTGTATTAAATTGGAAAAAGAAAGATAGAAAACCCCAGTGTGTGACATCAACACATGGATACATATCGCAGCTAATCCATTACCACATACAAAAACAAAGAGACCTCATTTCAGATTTATTAAAACCAGGTTCATGGGAACCATATACAGTGTTACTCCGAAAATAAAGTAAGAGGTGTTGCAGTAAATCACCTACATGCCTGCACAGGACACCTCACCAATCCATATTGAATTATACAATAAAAACTGTATTAACATACAGCAGATTTACCCTTTATATTTAGAGCAGTGTGTAAATAAACAGGGTTATTCAAAGAGAATCGAAAAGTCACCGCACGTTCTCTTCAATTCGGTGCGATTTGGCGATCCCATTTCGGTGACCCTGCAGTGTATTCAGCAAGCACCACAGGGTCCCCGAATTGCAGGGAAAAGCCGCCGCAAACCCAACGAACACTCACCGCAAAACCCGGCGAACGCACACCGAAACCCGCAAAAAACATCTGGATTAACACGCCGAACACGTCGGAGAAACCCGAGCAGCCGCCGATCACAGCGCAGAGCAGCTGCCGGAAAAACCCGACACCGCAGACGAATGGAGTGAACACAAAAAAACTATAGAACGAAAATGTCTGAAATTTACATATAAGATCCAATGAATGATAATGAAAAGGGCTGTTACAGAAAAAAGAAAAAACGATTTAAAATAAACAAAAAAAGAAAAATCTTCGCAAAAAAATCCCAAACAATACCTAAAAGATCCTTAAAAAAATCTATAAATAAAGAGACTTTTTACTGCAGAATATTATAATCAACGGTTTATTAGATATTGAGTTAAAACGGGAATATTTTTAACATTGAAGCCTATGGGATTCTCCTGAATAAACCTGCCGAATGAAAACACGAACAGCAGGGCATTTCGGCAACTTTTCACTGCTGGTTTGTGTTCTCTGAATAGACGAAGCATTGCTTCTCTATGGGGATTCACTGCCCTCGAACAGACACCGAACAGACACCGTATGTGCAGGCAATTTGCCAACATTTAGCGAACTGCCTGCTCTCTGAATAGCCGAATGGGCAGGAAAGATAACCGTACGCTGAATTTCAGTGTTCGGTTACCTTTCAGCCACAATTCGGCTCTCTTTGAATAACCCTGATAGATTTTCAATTATCAGGATGTTGATGTATGAACAGTGTATATATATATACTGTATATCATGCATATTTTCTTCGTATAGCCTCAAAGCAAAGAGTTCCTAAAATGTAAACTTTTCTCTTAAAGAAAAACATATATATTTAATTTCAGACTATTTTTTCTACATTATGTTTGGATACTGCAAAAATAAATACTTCAGCGTATGTTTTGGAGAGAAGAGATTTGTGCTATGGAAACCTGAACCAGAAGTAAACTATTTCTCTTGCCACCATAAATATAAGAAACGCAGGCTGACATATGGAACGTATACGGGTTATGTAACATTTACAGTGGCTTAAAGTATTCCTGGAAGAAGCAAGCTTTCTGATACTCTTTAATCTAGCGGTCTGCAGTAGTGTAAGATAGTGTGATGCTCCAGCCTGACACACACAGACCTCACAATACACTCTGGTGTACTGGTAATAGATATACAAAATCTTCTGTTATGAAGGTCATGTGCTAGAAAGGCTTGAAGCTGCTGCCCGAGGCTTCCCTAATTCTGCTGACCCCCTTAAATAACTTTGTCAACATGAAATGAAGCCAAAAGTCACAAGCGTTCAGGCCAGGAAAGAGAAATCTCTGGACTTTTCCTTTATAGTGGCACTTGCAGGTTGCAGGTGCTGGGCGTAAGGGCTGCTGGACCTACAGCGTATGACGTGATCCGCGCTGGGAATGGAGGCAAGCTGGAGGAGGACCATGCAGAAAGCTCCATGGCGTGCTTTGCCAGCGTTTAGGCCGGGGATAGATGACCGCACTATGTGTGCCGGTACTGACATTTTAATTTATTTTCCCTCCTACATCCGTCAAAAATAACGTCAGTGAAAAAACGGACTGTGTGGCCACTACTGCGTCTTCCGTCAAAAAGTGCGTCCGTACTGCACAGGCGCACAGTCCGTAGAAAACGCGCTCGTCTGACCCTAGCCTTACATTCTGGAAAAGTTGGGGTAGAAGGAACAAGAGTTAGCATCCTATATAAGTGGTAAGAATCGCTAATATTAGGGTTTGTAACAGAAATTGTAGCAGACCTGGTAATAAAGCAAGCTTTGAAAGTGATAA